>CM032403.1:7519315-8719315 GCA_019049475.1 Eueides isabella | reverse complement strand
ACATTTGTTTTGTATGCTGACTAATTTTCTTTGTGTGCTCATCAATGTGACAGTTTCGGTGACTCAATAAGTGAATTGCTTATTTTTATCTTTTTTGTTCAGGCTTTGGGCATCCCCCGCTTTTCCTCGTAAAGTCTTAACTTGCAGAAATCTATATAGTAGAATATATTAAAGTATGCTTTAATAATATTATCTAGATAAATATTGAAGTTAATATTTAAAAAAAATATTATCAAAAATGAATTTATTGATGAATGAAGTTATTCATAAAAGATAGACATAATAATATGTATACATTTTTCTATATATTTTGTGTTAATATTTATAATAGAATTTATCGATAGATTTTTTCTTTACTATAATAGTGTAACTTGTGTGAATAAGTCAGTAACGAAAACTAACTGCGATCATGATATTTCTAAGTTCATGCAACTTACGTATGGGGAGAAAATTTATACAATTTTTGCGTAAAATATTTTTTTTTGTTAGAAACACATCTTAATGAATCTATCGCTTCACCGCAATATCCAACATTCTGTTTACAATGTGTATTTCAATAAATTACTTTAATTTCCTTTTTTATTCTCACGACGTTGATAGATGACAAAATACTTTAAAATGATAAGCTTCTATATACTTCTATACTTTGGAATTGACGTCAATTGATCTATTAAATTTTTGTTCTTGTCAGATTTAACATTACAACAATGTTTAGTTTCTGTATAATTATTGTGAATATTTAAGTAAAATCTCGAGAAATTCAGGCTTATTCATTGTGTAAATAGTATTAAAGAAGTTAAGGCCATTGTAATGACAGTGGACGGAGTGAATGAATCTATAACGTTGGGTGCTCTATTCCCTTTGGCTACTCCGCTAGAGATGAAGAGTGAAGCTAATTAAAATATAATTGAAAATCATATATATTCATAGGCTAGGCAGCTTTTGCTTTAAATAAATCATTTATACTACCTTGTTTACAATAATAATTCTATAGGTATAGGCACGACTTATACTAATTAACCGGTATTTGGAAATGCAATCCAATTATAGTCATTCACACGCTGTTATGGCAAATTTTGTTTCAACGTATAACAAGCACTTAACATGTTTCTAATTGTGTCTAGCACGAGACACGATTTCTTCCATACCAATAATAGAGTAGAAAAAATCCATAGAAAATATTATTACAAGATTTATAAAGGCAGTGTTTTTATGTCTATTATCATTTCTTGAACTTCAACGCCGTAAATTAGTAAAAATTTGAAAAATATGATATTTTACAATTCTAAAAAACATAAATAACTAAAAAAATACCCCTGCGCCACGACAGGCCTCATATGTTAAAACTATCTAACGTTAAAACTATTTCAGATATCATTTTAAAGTGACGAAAAAGATAGTGATGAAAATAGTTTCCAATTTTTACTATTTGTCAACCATAAGAATAAAAAATTCTATGTTTTATCGATATATTGTAAAAAAATATATATGTTTTAAATAATTTTACTTTTTCAATGATCATTTAAATATAAAGGGTACTTCCTTTTATTTTAATCTGTCCCAAGGCAATAAAGTATCGACGAGGTCGCGAGGCTCATTGATCACTTTTATGGAACTGGCTTTTTTCATTTTTATGGTCATCTATCAATTGGGCCTCCCTGCCTATTTTCTTTTTTACTATAAATCATTATTTAAATCAATTAGATGAATGAAATGTTATTTTATAATGAATATAATAACTAATATTTTAAATCTATACCTACTTATAATAAATCTGTAACTGATCACCTATACATGGAAGATATATTAAAATAAAACTTATATGATAATACATTTTAAAATGTAGTGTCAAAACAGTAATTTTAAGATTTTTGTCTGTTTATCTGTTTATCTATATTTCATAATAAGTGTAATTCAGGCGGGCTAAGCCGTGGGCAGTAATCAATAAATTAACTTTTTAATATTCATGATTTAGTTCTATATATGATATTGAGAGATTTATTACAAAAATGTGATAAAAGCGGCGGACGTAGTGATAAACAGTAGCCGTAAGCGGCTCATATTTTAATAAAACGTGGCATAACGACGAGGTTCTCTATACACATTTTATGGCTTGGACAATATTCTGTTGTATGATATTGAAAATATTACGTCAAGGGTTTCTCATATAAGGCTTTGATATCTTAAAGGCTTTGGAAATGCTCTGAATAAATGTAGATTATGTTTATGTTTATTTTTATAAATAACAGGATATTATTACTATCTATATAAAGTTGAACCGCTACAACAAAGTCGAAATGCTTTGTCAAATGGGATTTGAAATGGGTGATTAAGAAATTCCATTCATCATATCTAATTTCAATTTAGTTTTATTTTTTTTATTTAATTAATATTTTGGCTGTTTTGCTCCTTTCTTACCTATGAAAGTAATTTTCATAATTTTGTATTCAATGTTACGGGAGATGGTGGATGGAGGAGTTAATGTACCGTGAGACACAGTTCTAGTCTTTTGTATTCTTATAATTTTCTTTTCCCATATATTCGATCGATTTTATCTCCCCTAGTTATTTGATACTATTTGTATGAATTATTATACAATATTTTGAAGCCTGTCGCAGGGGCATAATCGTGTGACTGTAAATGACGGGTTGTGGGTTCGATACAAACTCGAGGAAATGAAATATTTAATATTTTCAAGTTAAATATTTAATGCTGAGAACATTTCTTCTCTCTGGTAACAAGGCCAAGCGGGTAATTAGGTTCCGTCACTCAACACGCAATACCCCAAATTAGGCGGCACTTTCCGCCAAACGGAAGTGGAACGGAGTGTCTTCACACTAAGCTCCCAAGTTCCCTTATGTCTACCCTGCTATGTGCGGAATGCAGCGTGAATCTGAGAAAGAGAGATAATATAACATTTTAATTGGCATCGTGGCCTATAGACATTAGCTGTTAACATCCATTCTAAATCTGAACATTATTTTGTGAATGTTTGATCATAACGTTCTAATTCACAGACTTTTAATATATGCCATATTTGTACGATTTATTTATATTGATAATTAAATTTAAATTTATTAAAATTAAATTTTCGGAAGAGTCGCTAGTAAAAAAATAGTATTTTGAATAACGCAAAAAGTTATAAATCAATTAAATATAGACATTAATAAATTATAATACAGATATTTTTTTTTAATTTAAGATAAATTTAATTACCTATGTTCATGAAAAAAGCCTACTATAGTAAACCGCTTGTGTTGTAAACTTTTTGTATCCTGGAAAGAAAGTAATCTCCTTTAACATCTCTGTTACTTTCGATTCTGCGTGGAACTGATTGTAATCAACCGATTATAACGTTTAATCGTGTTGTTTACAAATTATGTTTTTATTCGTACGTTAAATATGTAGATATATATATCAAAACGCTGCGAGTTCTGTTATTCCAAACATTGTGTCAAAAAAAGTGAGAAAAGGAATATTCTAAAACTGACTTAAAAAGCGGTTCCTTAGATATTCCTAATATATCTTTGACGTTGTTGTAACTGCGCGATCAAATTAGGTAATATGAAAGAGCAAACAAGTTAAAATAATTAGTATGTTTATTATGTCCCCTACTAGGATATCCTAATAGGGGACGATATAGGGATATTAATAATTAGTACGAGGGGTCTTTATTACTCTTGGAAGTGGAAATTATAACGAATATTCCGTTGTTATCATCACTCTATAGCTTCACGCTGTACCCTGCACACAGCAAAGTAGGCAAAGTGGACTTAAGAACCTAACAATAATACACTCCGTTCTGTTCCTCAATTTTCACCGATAATGCCAAAAATAAAGGTAGAAAATGGACAAGAAAGTATCTTAACAGTCTCTCCCTCAGCCTATCCTGCTAAACGAAATATTCATTTTACATATAAAATATAATTAAGTATTATGTAAACTAGACAAACTATAATTGTAATTATTGACTATATAGCAGGGATCGATTAAAACTTAACGCAATGCAGGAAATTGCCTTGTAACGGCCTTATATACTGAAGATTGCTTGACTTGGTAAGATATTAAATATTTTTCTTTTTATTTTCATTTTAAAATTTATTGAGGAAATATATTGCTAACATTGTCTATTGTTTACAGGTAGCAGGTACAATAGTAAATTAGATCATAATTAGATTCTTAAATACAGCAAAAAATATAAATATTAATACACACACACACACATATATATATATATATATATATATATATATATATATATATATATATATATATATATATATATATATATATATATGTGTGTGTGTGTGTATTAATATATATATATATATATATATATATATATATATATATATATATATATATATATATATATATATATATATATATTTATATATATCGAATTTTCGAGATACAGTACATTGAGTGACGGAACTCTAAGCCGCGCTACGAATAAAAAAAACCGTCACAGTCAGACATGTCCCACGGCTTCATGACTGCCTAGAGTAGTAAACATATCTAAATTTAAAAATTACCTAAAAACCATATCGAATGCCACGACGCCTATATTGATTGAAATAAGCATAGGACTATATAATATTCAATATAACTATTAACAAAAAAATATAAAATCGTGTGCAATATTCATTTCTAAGCAACTTCCTTATTGGTTTTTTATGTACAATATACACGCTAGAATGAGCAAATATGTACCATAAGTGGTTGTAAAAACATAGTTATTTCTCACGAATATTAGTATTTTATTTACGAATGAGTAATACAATAGTAATATCTATTTATAGATATGTTACGCTAAAAAACTTATCTGTTATTAGCTACACGCTGTATCCCGCGTTAACAAGGTAATGCAGTGGACTAAGGGAGTTCCCCAAGATCCGATAAATTGGTAAGATATTGCGAAGAATAAGTTTATAAAAGTAAATAAATTCTATTTATGATGTTGTGTTCCATAAAACATGATATTTCAGTCAAATTTCCGTTTTGTCAAAAAAAAAGAAACATTGATACTCATACATTAAATAAAAACGTTAAAAAATCTTTTATTCTGATTATTTGCTATATGCTTTTATTCTGATTATTGTGGTAATCATTTTTGGAAACTTTCCACAACCTAGGATCCACTCTTAAAAAATCAAGTCTCAAGCACACCTTACCATAGAACCGTATACAGTAACCTCATTCTGCTAGAATCCAGGGCAGTACGCGAGACAATTAAGAAATCGTTGGCGGTAGTTTGATATAATAATTATATAAAATGACAGACAAATGCCACCTTAGTCTACCCGTGACCACGGACTTTTCTAAAGCATTCGAAACGTCGGGTTTCCAAAATGATTACCATTCAATATACGCGAATAATCCGCATAAAAGTGCTTCATTTAAAATGTGGAACAATCACGAAAATCTAAGACATTGTTACCAAAATCGATGGTTGATGGGTCAAACAGTTTAAAATATACGAATAAATGTAAATATAATAAAAATATAAAAGGACATGTATTTTAACATATAATAAAAATATACCGAAAGTGTAATGTATTCATCTTCACAAAGTTTATCTCGGGATGACACCATCCATGTAACTGATAGCTTTGTGGATGTATGAGCTTATCAAGATTTAGCTCGTTTAATCCGTCTTCATAGACATAGTTAAGGGATTAATAGCGTAATGACCAATAAACAAGCTGAAGACGTAAACATGTACTGAAAAAAAAATCTATAAAAAGTGAAAATTGAAATGTTCTGTACAATATTTAAAAATAAATTGTACAAGATTTTTAAATTAAAAACCTTTTTGACTATTAATTAGCTACTAAATACATAAAGCTATAGTTTTTTATACAATCACTTATTGATCCGTAATTTAATTTATGCTTACCAGGTGTATCGTATATAAAACATTATTTATACTATCACATAGATAAATATTACATATGTTTTTTTTTTTAAATAAGGCTCAGCCTGCTATGTAGCTTGTTAGGTAGAAGTCAGTTACTTTTCTTATGAGATATTCTTTAGATACAATGCATAGTCACAAAACGTTTTACCAACAACGCCATCGCTGGTAATTTATTAGATAACTAGCGACTTGCCCGCGACCTCGCCCGCTTTAATTACACTTTTTATTTACTAATTGAATCAATTGCATTCTTGTTCCAATAAAGTAATCAAATTTATAACTATCTCTATATATTAAAAATTAAGATTTCAGTTAAATGAATAAATGAATTGTAGCAATTAAATATTTTAAATTGATGTAACTTTTTTTATTTATCAACTGATTGAAATGAAACAAACGCTTAATAAGAGTGAAAAAAAAATTAAAATGTGTTTAACTGTTATGTGTGCTATGTTATGTGTGCTATGTTAGCGTGGCTATTTTAGGCCTTATTACATTAATAAAAGCTCCCTGTAAGATTGTTTCTATTATATCTTCTTTGTACATACCGCGATCAGTTACAGACACAGACAGAAAATGCCTTTTTAGTAATCCTTTTAACACCTCAGTATAAATCGCCAATAAAATGTGATGTCAAGACAAATTTCAATCTCCCCAAGACACCTTTTACTTGAACTATTGCCTTTTACAATTTGAACGTTTAATGTCAAGGATAAACGTGATAGGATGGAGTGGCATTTGACTCCGACTGTCATGAGACGAGAACCTTTGTGTTTGGAGAACCGTGACAATTGTGTAAATGTAAATTTGATAAATAATTCTTACAGCTTTTATAAATCAACTTTCGAATGTATTCCGCATACAGCAGGGTTGGTAGAAGGAACTTGGGAACCTAGTATTAAGATGATCTGTGCCCATTAAGACACTAGTTCACTACCACCAATTTTTGAAAAATAATCTGTTGTTTTTTTATAGTTTCTCGATTTATCCTGCTCATAGCAGAGTAGACAGAGGTACGCTAGTGTCTTAACACGTCGTTACCTATATACACGTTGTCTTGTTGCCCAAAATGAGTTCCGCCAGTCAACGGAACGAAGTGTCTTAACATTAGGTTCCCAAGTTCCCTCTGCCAACGCTGCCGAGTACAGAATACAACGTGAAGCTGAACATAAAGAAAATGTTATTTCATTGCTTTCTTATTCATAATTATTATAATTTTTGGACTTAAATTAAACTTTACTTATCCTAAGTAAAACATTCGATACATCATTTTATTTAAATTTTTCTTAGTAAAAAGGAAACTATATAAACAATTTAAAATATTTTATATTAGTTGCCGTGTGATTCTGGCTTAGAATAGGATTACCCTGGTACTGATGGTGTCGTAAGAGGCGACTAAAGTACGTGTGGGAGTCACGTAGTCAGCAATAAAGTTACACGGTGCCGTGGGCGACGGTGATCATTTACCATCAGATGACCCGTAAGCTCGTTTGCCGTGTCTTGTCATAAAAAAAATGAATATTTATACTAAATGTTCCTATCTTGTAATATTTATTATGTTCCTACACAAGTCAGGAATCGACACGACTTTGTACTACATTTCCCACGTTTGGAAAAGTCTACCTACATGTAGACCTAGACCTAGATGTATACAGTGATACTGTAACAGCGCAGGCGAAGCGGAACAAACGTGTGACTGTAACCGACAGATTGTGGGTTCAATCCCCACTCGAGGAAATTAAATATTTAATATTTTCAATTGAAATATTAAGTTTTCATGTCTTCGCTCTGGTACAAGGCAAAACGCGGCGAAGGGTTCCACCTCTCAACACGCAATGCCTCAGATTCGGCAGAAAGTAGGGAACGGATGTGGAACGAAAGTTCCCTCAGCTGTATCCAGCTAAGTGAGTGAGTGAGTAACAATTAAATACATGAACCATCGAACAATTTTTCATACACAAATATTATCCTTGTTTTCCTACTTTAAGCAACTGTCACCTCCAGGTAAAAATTTACCAGATACTTATATATTTTTTGGTTTCACGCTCTATCCAGCATTTAGCAGAGTAAACAGAAGGGACATGGTAACCTAGTGCTAAGACACACAATAACACTTGGATTTGTCACTATTCTATAAGTAATGCAGTAGGTTGCTTATCAATAACATTAGTATTCATGTGGCCTATCATTATACTGTGAAGGTTATCTTAAACAAAGGCAGCAAAAAATCCTGTTAGTCCTACATTACTTGTCAATTTTACGCCCTAATAAACAATAAAAAACACCACTCACCACTAACTGAGACAAGTCAAGGACATTTCTTTATCGATCTAACATTAAATCGGCGAAAAATATCTAATAAATATTTTAAGTACAGCCAGTATGATCTAACTTAATGCTGGTATTCCACAAAACGCTCCTTAATTTTATTTGCATGTTATATAATTTTCATTGTTTTGTAATCGATTATGATTTATTTAATGTATTCTATTTTAAGTGTTTTATTATAGTAGAATATCTCGAGATAAGACTACTGTGTAAACTTTTTTACAAACAATATTCTTTGTTACATTTACTATATAAAATATATATTTTTCCCATTTTTTTAATATAAAACAGAAATCATCTATAAATAAATATAATATATTATACGTTTTAACACCCAAATTATTAAAATACTACTATCGGAAGCTAAAAAAATATACAAGCTGTGTATAAATATATGATGAAACATTAAACTTCCCCTTTATAGCTTACACCTAAACATCGA
This sequence comes from Eueides isabella, assembly GCA_019049475.1. NCBI lineage: Eukaryota > Metazoa > Arthropoda > Insecta > Lepidoptera > Nymphalidae > Eueides > Eueides isabella. Next base: position 8,710,625 of record CM032403.1, on the reverse strand, counting down.
AAATGAAGAAAAGTAGGTACATCGAGCTTCTTTCGTAAAAGATTGGAAACGGCGTCTGTAGTGCAAAACAAAAGATCCAGCGTTATACAAATATATTACATAAAATTGTGTAAGATTAGTGTTTGGTATTGTACTGGTACTGGAAATGTATTGGCATATTTGTGCTAGACAGCCTATTGGTTGACGGATGATAGTAGCTATATATCCATATTATATATATATATATATATATATATATATATATATATATATATATATATATATATATATATATATATATATATATATATATATATATATATATATATATATATATTTAAGAAGTAGAAGTAGGCTTAAGAAGATCTAAAAATAACATAATTTGGTATTTTTAAGATGATCGCCTAATGTTATATTTTACGACCTTTGTTTCATAAGAACGGTTAACACGAAAAATATTTTACGCGAAAATATTTCCACCGTATAGGGAAAAGACATGTCAACATCTAACCAAACTTTGATACATTGAAAAGTATGCAAATATTTTACAAACAATTTTCTATTCGACACACTAGATGTTTTGAATGAAACATATCTATATTATTGAATGTATATATTACGTTAACGACTTAGGTTCAAACGTGTGATATGTAAAAGTATACATATTTTAATTAACCTCTAACCATTTACTTACACTCCATATTTGATGTCTACTACTTATAAGTATAGTTAAAATATTAAAGTAGCTAATTTGTTTTGATACTAAAATATATCTTAAAATATACCAGAGTCCTTTATATTTTATTTAAGGCAGAGAATTTATATATATATATATATATATATATATATATATATATATATATATATATATATATATATATATATATATATATATTATATATATATATAATATATATATATATATATTATATATATATATATATATATAATATATATATATATATATATATATATATATATATTATATATATATATATATAATATATATATATATATAATATATATATATATATATATATATATATATATATATATATATATATATATATATATATTAATATATATCTATATATATATATAATATATATATATATATATATATATTTAAGAAGTAGAAGTAGGCTTAAGAATTTCTATGAAAAAAAATCCTTTGTGATCTAAAGATAACATAATTTGGTATTTTAAGATAATCGCCTAATGTTATATTTTACGACCTTTGTTTCATAAGAACGGTTAACACGAAAAATATTTTACGCGAAATATTTCCACCGGTATAGGGAAAAGACATGTCAACATCTAACCAAACTTTGATAGATTGAAAAGTATGCAAATATTTTACAAACAATTTTCTATTCGACACACTAGATGTTTTGAATGAAACATATCTATACTATTGAATGTATATATTACGTTAACGACTTAGGTTCAAACGTGTGATATGTAAAAGTATACATATTTTAATTAACCTCTAACCATTTACATACACTCTATATTTGATGTCTACTAATTATATGTATAGTTAAAATATTAAAGTAGCTAGTTTGTTTTGATACTAAAATATATCTTAAGATATACCAGAGTCTATAAAATATTAAATTTTATTTAAGGCCGTGGGCCGTTTCCCAGTTTTGACCCACTTTTTGAGATATTGCGTATAGATAAGCAGAACTCGATGCCTGTCGCAGCGGCACAAGCGTGTGACTGTATGGGTTCGATCCCCAGTCAAGGAAATGAATTCATTCATTTCTGCGCTCTGATAATAAGGCAAAGCGCGGCGTTGATTTCCGCCACTCAACACGCAATGCCTCAAATTCGGCGGAAAGTGGAACGGAGTGTCTTAACACTAGGTTCCCGGGTTCCCTCTGCCTACCCTGCCTCGTGCGGGATACAGCGTGAAGCAGAGAAATAAAAATGAACTCGATGCAGCGCTATCTTTTTATGAGAGAAATGAAAATAACTAATTTCCCTGAATTACAACTGTGTGACAGCCGCCTTGAAACATGGCGGCCTAGAATGTCTTCTTCTTCCCTTTATCTATCTAACTAAATGCGAGTTAAGCATATACATAATTGTAATAAATGTCAATAATATTCATTATTAAATAATTTCAGGTTCAGGATGTCTCCGGCAGCGTCGTTTGGGGAACGATGGGCCCGTGATAACCTGACTAGATCCACGTCAGATGAAGAAATAGAAATTTTAAACATTTTCCACACAACAAGTGATGGCAGCGAAATAGATGCAGCTAAGAGGGCAAGAAAGTACTACATAGCTCGTGGCCCTGGAGGATTGTCGGAATTATGTCACAAAAGACATCCGGACGATGAAGATATTTTATCTAGTTGTCAAGACGTGTATGTATTATATTCTACTATTCCTTTTGTATAAATATAAAAGTTATATTAAAGCACATAAAGCACATAATCAATCCTACACGCGAGCTAAGTAAACAATTTTATAAAACTTTTTATTTTTAACTTCACGCTGCATCTTACAGAGTAGAAATAGAGTTGTAATCTAGTGTTAAGACACCTTTCCCTTAATACAATTGCGTTTCCCACTTTCCACTAAGATTTTGCGTGTTGAGTGGCGGAACTCAACGCCGCACTTTTGCCTTTGCGTAAGAGCATCTATCGCTGCAGAAATGGACACATAAAACCGTAGTGACTTTATACCTACTAAAAACATAACATTTTCATTAATTTTAATATAATTTACAATATCATTGTATAATTTTGTTTATTTTAGGTATATAGTACCTCTTAGAGCACGGTCAATGAGTGGGAAGCGAATGACAATCGTGCGACTCCCCGCACCAACTGCGCAGGAACGACCGCTCTCTTCAAAGGCCTTGCTGGCTAGGTGGCTCATGATCTTGGATATAAGGTCAGCGTGTATTACAATATGCCTACTGTATAAGAAATAAAGTAAATTGAATTCTATTGTGTTGTAGGTCACATTAAATTTTTATGATTGTTTGTCAAAATACAAGTATAGATAGGTGTAGATAAGGTTTAAAGAGTATTGTTTAAATTGAATGTAGTCAGATAAAAAAGTATGACAAAATGGTCAGAATGAGCGCTTGGACGGTTTTCAAGAGTCGCAGGTTCAAATCGCGCTACGTTCGATTTTTTATAAGTTTCCTAAAGATGAACTTGGAACTCTAAGACATTTTATGATCGAGCGTTCATTGTATGGCGATTATCGCACGTTGTATATAAAACGACAGATCCGCTTTGAAACATTTAAGGCGTTTATGCTCTTATCGATAGATTCGTATAATATTATTTGTATTTATTATATATATTTTTTGCCGACACAATTTTTTGCGCCGTGACGTTTGCTCAGTGATAAATGACACACTGCGCGCTAATTACAACTGGACTGAACTACATTTATTTAATTGTGTTTTTAAGTTCAGTTTTAAAGTAGACGGGCTTTGACAGCCTATTAAGCGACTTCTTAAGAAAGACAAACGTTTTTAAATGTTTATAAATATAGTATGTGTAAATATAAGGCTTTTACAATTTCAAGAATTGGTTGGTTTGTATTCTTGAGAAGTATTATATTTGATTAAGAAGATTTTGTACACTAATGATGTTGTTTAATTTTTTAAAGAGGAATAATTTAGTTTTAACTATTGTTTTGTTTTGAAAATGGAAGTATGGTAGCCGTAGTAGTTATTTTTTTTTAAAATGGTCATGGGCTCCAAGGCCTATACAAATATATATTTTAAAAAAAACTGTAGTCTACAATACTAGCTACACATCAACTACAACTGCATAGCTCACGTAAACAACGTACGTACATTGTGTTTTCATTGATTTTTCATTCACTAGAAGAACGGAGCCATGTTATGTACGTACAAATATAGAACCTGTATGGCAGTCGTTTTGTTAGTTACTAGAGACTTATGTTGACCTAGTATCGTTTGTTTTGATTACCTGCAAGGACTATTAATTAAATAGAGCTCTCTTACTTTTCAGTACCCTGGTAATTTTTTGTTTTAATTTGTAAAGAATGTGGTAGCATATCAAAGATTAGTTATTTAAAAAAATGCACATGGCAAAAAACGCAAAGGGAATTTACCTTGGAAAGGAAATAATGTAGTGTTTAGACACTTCGTTCCGTTCTTCATATTTAGCCGCTGAAGTGGAGGCTTTTATGTGACCTTCCTCCAGCATCTTCTATACTGTATTCTTGAGTATCATCCGAAGTTTCCTTCTATAATGTTCTACTAACATTGTGTTTTTATTGTTTTAACCTAACCTTAGAGAATATTTATCATTTCAGACTTCGCGAAGACCCTACACCCGGCGATGAGATTGTTTTCATAGATGTCAGTGACTTACAACCGTCTCATCTCAGAAATCATTTTCGTGGCTCCTATTGGAAGGACTTTATTTGGTGCTTGAAGGTAAAAAAATCCTCCACATCCGGGCGTGTCGCCCCCCCAACGATATTTACAAGTTTTCTACCTGAAATAATCATCATGTGTCGCGTGGCGGAATTAAACACCGTGCTTTGTCTTATCAGAGCAACAGAGTACCAATTATTTAAATATAATCTTATATCCAAAGAAAATGCCAACTCACTGTGCCCCGATCGTCTCTTTAACAGCAAAGTTTAAATTTCGTTAACTAAAGATACAGTAAGCTTTCGTCATTGCTAAAAGTTTTTCGCAGGCGAGTTAAACTCAATCTTCATCAAATTTGTAGCGTAGATAATCCTATTTGAAACTTTTCGCCGAAGTAACGTGAATAATTTAAGTATTTTCTTGGAACGCTTTAAACAATTCGGATATATTAATTCTATTATTTATTTAGTAATAGACAGAAAGCTTGAGGCTGTCGTGACGCAGCGGTACAAGCGTATGATAGAAAACGCGACGGTTGTAGCTCGATTCCTACTTGAGGAAATCATTTTTTTCACTCTAGCAACAAGACATAGTGCGACGTTGAGTTTCACCACTCAGTGTGCCTCGAGAATTCGAGAGAAAGAACAAGAAGATAAATTTTAGCCGCTACTGAGAAAATTATAATATATTATCCAGTTCGTCCTTTTTCCTTTTTTTTTTTAAATATGTGTATTTTTAATATGTTGCTTTTTTAATATATATTTTTTTTTATATATTTTATATTCAAATATAATTTTCTAAAGATCACAGGGCACAGCTTTGTCATCCAGGTACTCTATATTATTATCTACTTTAATATAATTAATTTTAATTATATTTTAAAACTAGCTGTCCCGGCAAACGTTGTTTTGCCATAAAAAGGGAAACATTTTAAGTTTGTTCAACCTTTATCACTAAGGGGTTTGAGAAAGTTAAAAATTGTTTATAATAAACACCTTCGCAAATAATGCATTATTTTAAAACAAATTGGTTAGCATAAAAAGCTAACCTAAAAAGATAGATATATCCAGTCGCGGACTTTTTTAAAAAACTTTAAAAGGAGAACATTCCCATCATACATGATTTTTGTGAAACCTTAACCGATAACGCAACGCACGCAGCGGAAACTCTCAATTAGGAAAAAAATCCCCCGATTTAGAAACATTCTTAATTGGTGCTCCGGTCCTATTGATCTTAGCGTGATGATATATAGCCTATAGCCTTCCTTGATAAATAAGCTATATAATACTGAAAGAATTTTTCAAATCGGACCAGTAGCTCCTGAGATTAGCGCGTTCAAAGGAAGAAACAACTCTTCAGCTTTATAATATTAGTATAGATGTCGTTGCAAGTACTATCTTGTACTGATTTGCGTAACGTTATATTTTACTTCTTGAACTCACTAAATTAATAATATCTTTTGATAGAGTGAACCGATTTTGATGAAACAAAGACTAAGTTATACCTCAAGTTGCGTATATTTTTTGTATATAAACATTGTCTGCATTGAATTCGTAGATTTTATGTGATGTGCGCACAAACAAACATACAAACAGACAAACAGACAAAAATTTCAAAAATGATGGAAATGGGTTCTGTTACTTATCTTTTCACACGCTGGCTAATTTTTTTTTCAATTTCTTCAATGTACAAAAAATACTTTTCTACAGATTTATTATATGTATAGATAATAATATAAAGTGAAAAGTGAAAAGTGATTAATATTGATAATATATTTTTTAGGCAGAGAGAACATAGAGATAAGACACTTCGCTCTTAACGTCTCCGTGGCAAATATACATTACGCTTCCTTTTCTTCCCAGAGCAGAGCCAAGAAATGAAAAGAATTAATTTTCCTCTAATGGGAATCGAATCCAAAATCGTATTTGTGTGTCTAAACAGTTAGCCTTCTTCGTGGAATCCTAGAAAAAAGTCAATGCAGCTACTAATTTAACTCTTCATTTTCTTTTCAGTCAGCTTATCCTATTAAATTTTCTGAAGTTCATATAATTAATACGCATCGTTTAAAGACAATGTCTTTGGTACTTCTACACCTTGGACTGTACCCATGGCGACGCAAGATCGTTCATTTGCATTCAGATGCTGAAGACATTAACGCAATGAGCAGTGACTATTTTCCTCCTGAAGGACTGCCTTACGAGTATGGTGGCAAAGCTGGCGCTATGAAAGATCTTAATGGTAGGTTTTATATTTCATAAGTAAGAGAATAAATTTATTAAAAAAACTAGAACTTGCTTATGGCACATTATCCATTGTATCACTGGTATTCAGTTAAACGGTTAATCTAATGTAATATAGCTTATAGCCGTCCCCGATTAATGAATCAAACGATATAAAAATATTATTTTGATTTGAAGTAGTAGTTCCTGAGGACATTTGACTAATTGTATTTGAAAGCTGGCAAGATAGCTTAGATTATAATAATTAATTTATAAATAATATATATGCTAAAGAAATAGACAAAATACGCTGCTTTGTAACAGTATATAATCATAAAAAAAATATAGAAATTATTTTTTGATTACTGCTGTTTACACATAATACCATGTTGTAATATTTTTTATAGCCTAAAACTAACACTAAATTAATAGTGTGTACATAATTATTTCATGTTTCAGACGAATGGACTAAAAAACTTCTACTCAATTCAAAATGGCTGCAGCAAGAGGAACGGAAGTTTTACGAAACGGAATTAAAACCGGAAGTAAAACGAACACGTCACAAAAGCACAGTGCGCCTAACTAGGAACTCTTCATATGATATGCTTACCCGCACACATTCGTGCAGATCATTGCATAGACAAGATGACTTAGATGAAGGACCTCAAGGTGCATATAGAACTTTGAAAGTATCAGACAAACATTTTTATATATAATTAATAAATATTCATTACTAATAATTAAGTTTTTTTTTAAGTGAGCTGTAATTGTAATTCTGTTTTCCCGCTGTGTACATTTTTTTTACCTTCGCATGCATTTACATCTTTAATTTTTTAATATTCATGAATAATACACAAATGTGTATTATTCATGAATATTAAAAAATTAAAAATGTAAATAATTATAGTAAATTTAAATGTTACAAAATGAAGATGTGTAATAAGACAATAAATCGATAGGTATGTATTACCTATGGGACCTGATTTTCTTACTCACTATGATTGTAATTATTATATTATATATTTTTTTGTGTCAATAATTATAACTAAAAGAGTATCAGTTGATATTTATGACGACAGCAGTACAGTACATTTAAAAGTATTGTGATTTTTTTTCCGGAAATACCATTAGATTAATATACCTATATATTATAGCTACACGCTGAATCACTTAGTAGCGTTAAGACACTGTTACCATAAACACACTTCTGTTGCCAGTTTGGTTTCTGTAAAATTTTTGTAAAAACGTATTGTTAAACATAATATATGTCTAATGAAATTTGAGATTACTATATTTGAATTGTATGTAAATTTTGTGCTCTTTTGTAGGTATATTAATTACTTAAATTATATGATCTCGATATATTCTGTTTTATATATAAGTTCCTATAACATTTTGTACGCCTTAATAAAAAAAACACAATTTTCATAATGAATTTTTATTTTAGTACTCCACACCGATTATTATAGATTTTTTTTCATATATTTCAAAACTTAACTGTCTGACCGTAAGTGTTATGGTAGTATGTTCGATCCTCATTCAGCAAAGAAATCAGACTTTAAGTATAACGGGGGTGCTGTCGATTTTCTTATCGACAATATAATTATAATATTAATAATATTCTTCATTGAACACCTGAAATGTATATATATACATATATATATATATATATATATATATATATATATATATATATATATATATATATATATATATATATATATATATATATATATATATATATATATATATATATATATATATATATATATATATATATATATATATATATATATATATATATATATATATATATATATATATGTATATATATATATATATATATATATATATATATATATATATATATATATATATATATATATATATATATATATATATATATATATATGTATATATATATATATATATATATATATATATATATATATGTATATATATATATATATATATATATATATATATATATATATATATATATATATAAGGGATAAAAAAAAAATACTATAAGGCTTTCAGGATGAATGAAAATGTTATTTTAGAAGTCGCTTGAAAATAGGTAATGATTTTGCCTGTCTGATGCTCAGAGGTAATAAAATCATTTCAGAGTCGGAAAGCTGTGACTGTGAAGGAGTTGCTTAGAAGAAAGTGGAATGTTCGGAGATTTTCAGTGTTATATTTTGATTTGAGAAGTTCCCACAAGTTTCGGGAATGTGATCGTCCCAAAATAAGGCGCTGTCAATGCACGAACAGTATACGGTAAAGAAGATGGAGAAAGTGAGTTTTCCTGCGAAATCGGATTGGAATCTACTTAAGTAGATCCCAATCCGATCAAAGCTTAAGCTTTGTTCGAAACATGGAAACGTGGTCATATTTTTGTAATCCAACGATAAACCGAATAGCAAGATTTCGTAATCACTGAAGTTTGTTTAATTGCTCTTCTCTTAAGTCAAGATAACATGAATCAGCGTAATCAATAATTGAAGAGAGTCTACATACATAGCATGCAAAGCATATATTGTACTGTCATCGGTACCGAATAGCGAATTTTAGGCAAATATGACAAGACGCTTTTTCACACCATTCTGTTTTATAGTTTTAGTCAGCAAATAAAACCTAGTCTTGAGGTAGGAAGGTCCCCCACACAACATTTAATTTGATTCGTTTGGTATTGTTACCAGTGCTGGAAAATAAAATAGTTCTTTTCGCCGTGTGATCCCGGCTTAGAATAGGATCACCCTGGTACTGATGGTGTCGTAAGAGGCGACTAAAGTGCGTGTGGTAGAGTCACGTTGCTAGTAATGGCAACACGCATGGGCAGACTCGACCGGATTGTTACCACCCCCGGCATTTAAGACCGGCGTTAAGTAGTGGCTTTGGCCACTGCGTTTCGCATTAAGTAATGCCGGGCCCCGGTGCCCATCCACATTAAAAGACGGCAACGCTCCTGTAGCTCTTCTGGAGTTCAACGGGGCCGTGGGTGACGGTGATCACTTACCATCAGGTGACCCGTACGCTCATTTGCCGTCTCTTCCATAAAAAAAAAGAAGTTCATTTTGGAATGGAACCTACTGCTGCCGCGTTCACAGCCTGAAACTTTCCCTCTGCGCCACAGTTTACTCGCTGGCAAAATATCGTTACAAATATCCTTACACTTACTCATTGATTCGGTTAAGTTTGCAGTTGAAGATAATAACAAATATGAATTAGATTATTTTTGTACTAGAATCGAATGGCGATTCTTTGCTTTATATATTAATACTGTTCTATCAATGGAATAACAAATTCTCTGGAGATAATTCACTCTCCAGAGGACGTTACGTTATGACGCCATGTTCGCTAACGCCATTATGCTTTATGCATACAAATGATAAGAATAGTGTGGAAAAGAATGATGCTTATATTTTTGGCAGTAATAAATTAAAATAGTTTTCTATATAAACAACTGAAAATATTATCCTGGAATAAAACAAGAGCTACCTACATATAATAATAATATTTAATTGACTGCGAAAAAAGGAGGTTAGGTATTTATGTTCATTAATTCCTAAACCAATTATTAAGATTTTTTTTTAGTTTCTATGATAGTACATACATCTTTTAGGGGTGCTTATATATCAATTTATGGTAATTATTATAGTGTTAAAAAACGAACAAGAATGAGAAACTAATAAAGTTATAATGCCTTTGTAGAGTTCTACGATTGTCGTCTTTTGTTAATATTTCTGTGTTTTTATTTAGGCATTCTAATGTATTATTATATATTATTAATTACTTACCCGTCATACCAAAAATGAAATATTTACAAGTATCAATATAAATTAAGTATGTAGAGCTATTAATAATTTCGTTGTAGCTCTTTATTTATCTTTACTTTGAAGTAATCAAAATGTTATTTGTTACTTTCTGGTGTTTGTCTTAGTACCTATTAGTTACAATAACGTATTTTATTGAATTATACGATACGATAACATCAAAGAAAGAATTTTTAATTTTATTCGATGATCGTATATATGGTATTTAGAATTAAAGATTTTTTATTAAATCTATCAGTAATGAACGTAACTTTATTAGTTCATGCAGAAATAAGAACGCCACGTAATAAAGTAAACGAACTACGGACAATGTAATAGAGTCTCAGAAGACTAAATATACCTATAAACATTTTCCATACAGATATACTTCCCTATCGGTCAAACGGTTTCCTTACATATTTCAAAAATATGTCACGTACTTCATATTCATACAAAACGGTATTCAGACGCCGGGTGTTATATATTTCTTATTTGCATTAAGACAATAGAACCCACGGGATACAGATCCATTACAATGCAAGGTTATTTGATAGGCCTATTAGAAATGATTAAGCCTATTGAATAAGCTAGCTGGCTTGATTTGTTAAATATTTTATTTATTCAATAATTTTATTACATTGTACTACAAATATTTCATTGTGTCTAATGTATGGCCTGTCGTAGCGCAGCGATACAAGGGTGTGACTGTAATCGACAGGTTTTAGGTTCGAATCCCTCTCGAAGAAATGAAATATTTAATGATTTCATTTTAAATATTTAATGTTTTCATTTCTTCACTCTGATAAAAGGGCAAAACGTGGCGTTGAGTTTCGCCACTCAACACAATGCCTCACATTCGGCGGAAAGTGGGCAACTGAAGTGGAACGGAGTGTCTTAACACTAGGTTCCCAAGTTCCCCCTGCCTACCCTGCCATGTGCAGGATACAGCGTGAGAGTGAGAGTATATAATGTAAATAATATATTGTAAAGTTTTTGATGTATTTCCACATTTAAGGCATTTTTTTATTTTAAAACATTAAAAAACGTCGAACGTGGTGGGATTTAAATCTGCAGCTCTTGAAAACCGTTAAAGGGCTTTGATTATTAAGCCACGTGGCTAAATCAAGGGGATATAATATTAACCTTGAATTATTGTTAAAAAGGCTTTTTATTATATTATACTATGTTAAGGATCAAATTTTAATCAAGCTTCATGCAAAGGCCTTTACTAGCTAAATAGGTCAGCGTTGACAAAGCGTATATAAAACATATTATGTTATGAAATTGCTTTTAGATTTTACATTAGCTATTTTCATTTTAAATTTATAAAACTTATTAATACTGCATTGTAAGATCAATTATTTGATATTTCCGAATCATCGTACATGTAAACTGTAGGCTCATACCCACAGATTACATATACGATAATACATTACAATTGAAATGCTTCTGTAAGTAATGTTACAGAAGCATTTTAATTATAACGTATAGTCTAAATATGTGTGTTACGTTAAGCAAAACATACATCCATTGTGTCAGAACTGAAAGAACGTAGAAAGAAGAAGGCAAATTTTTATACTTAAAGTTTATACGAAGAAAAAGCTAATAGTTTTATGATAACAAATAAAAAAAAATCTTCTGGCTTTAACCTGAGTGCAGAAAGATAGACAGAGAAAATATAATTTCTTAATAATAAATTTTCAAGACATAGTGTGCTGGCGGAACTCAACGACGCATTTCGTCTTATTATTACTGCGAGTAAATAAAAATACTATTCTCGTGCAATCGAATTTGTATCTACAACTATCGGTCTCAGTCGTCATAAATGTGTTTGATTTATATACGGTTAAACACTAAATTTCTTCCGCCTACTCTGCTATAGAATGTTGAATACAGTGTAAAGCAAAAAAAAAACTGTGATACATTACGGTAAACTATAGCACATTATAGTTGGAGTACACCAGACAGTCATCATTATGTAGGTTAGTAAAATTAAATTCTCTCCTACGAATGAAAATGCACAAAGCAATTCCTAACCTAAATGGTTTTTATGCTTCGTTCAAATTTCTTTCCGCTCGACTGTGCTCATCGCATTGTAAGACAGTCATTTGTAACAAATTTCCGTTTGATCGCCATTATAAATAATGCGAACCGTTAAATCAAGGGGAAGGAAAAATAATCAAAATTAATTATTTTAATTTAATTATTTAAATTGTTATATTAAAAAAAATGTAAATAAATATGTTATAAATCTAAGATGATTTTAATAATATTTTTTGAAGTGAAAACTTCTTTAGGCGCGTTGATCGTTTTGGTAGAGGGTAAAATCCTCGGTTCGCATCACCGACATGCTAATGATAATAGTATATCTATCGCTATGGAGACCCAGACTAGCGCACGAGCAGTAGCCTGTGTACACGTATTCACTAATACATCGATTATTTCTGACTGTATTATGTGCGCGTTGGACGATTTTTGGATAAGTATAATTTTGTGAGTCACGACAATGATGTAAATAATGAGAATAAAGTTCAAACTTGAATTCATTGAAATTTGATTAAATATAAATACTATGTATAATTAAGATAATTGTATATTAATTATTTTTATATTTTGTTCATGATTTGTTTAACCCATCATATGTAACTAATAAATAAAACATAAAAAAATCATTTAAATTTTGCATATAGTTTTAATTACTCTCAACTTAATAGTTCCGTTTTCACTTCTATCGGCAGTCCCACGACCGCTTTTAGTTTTTTTTATAGATTTAACAGATCATATTATCAATCTATATTTCAAATGTTTTGTCTTGTAACAATTTCTTTTAATTTTAGAGTCTAAAAGACTTAAATGATTAAACATCTTTTAGTTATGTAGTCTATTAAAAAAAGTTTAAATGGTGAAAATATAACTTATTTGAAAATAGAAAACTATCTGTAGGTAGGTTTGACTAGAATATTATCGTGCAATTTTTTATCAAGTTACATCTACTTGGAAAGTGCAAAAAAATGGCATCCAACAATAGTGCAAAATTTTTAAATGCGGTTCAAGCGCGGCTTTTATACAGGTGAAAGGAGGCATACCGAGCATTCGGCTTCACACTTCACGACTTGCCCGAACTAAATTACAGAGAGGTTTCGCAATTTTCTCTAATTTTAAGTATTTATTTTCTCTTTTATTCATTACTCGCTGCTTATTTATTCACTGTGTGTGTAAGTAGGTACTGTTGATATCAAAATATATTTTTTTTCTTAGTTTCACACCACGTATCGTATATATCAAGCTTATATGTCACATAACGGAAAGCTTTATGCATTTTTTTAGCAGCATCTACATTATTCGCGGGGTAATTAAAGCCGGGTTAAGAGTTATCCTGATCATCGGCTAATGAGCACGAACAGTATAAATGTTACACTGATTTCTATTGGCTCGGGTTTTATTTTGGTATTAAAACATGCCAGTATTTACGCTACCCTGTCCGTTCCCTTTACTAGGAGACAATACATACATTCTCAATGATACTTAAAAAAATATGAAATAAAATAAAGATGTAAGCACTTAGTACATCTACAGGGGTTGTTATGTAACAAGTAATTATTAGAATTTTCCAATAAACCTGATCGCACCATATATTTATTAGAAGATATATATGTAATTTAAGTATTTAATCTATAGTATAGAATTAAATTTAAGATAAACGTGAAACGGCGATTTACTACGTAAACCGCGGAGTACTTTCTATTCTTTTATCTGATTTACTCGCCGCAGACCTCCCATACCTAGGCGTCTATCAACATTAGCTAAGCTTATCAATAAAATAAATTAAATTGTGCATGGATATACCAACGAAACTTCAAATAAAACTCCTATCAAAAACATGTGAAATTAAAGCCAACTTAAATGCTGAGTAATTGGTCGTTCTCCACGTTACTAATAAAAAAATCAAATATTATATATGGGTGATGAGTTCTGTTTTTATTCGAGATAAAATTTAAGCGTTAAATTTGACACAATTATAGCTTCATTTTTTTTTATTTGAGGTTTAGTACCTAATGGAGAAAAATAGCAAATAAACAATGATAAAATATGAAATGCAACATTTGTTTGTGGCGGCCATATATTGGTGCTTATTACACTAAAGAAGTTAAATTTAACTTCAAATATTTTTTTATATTACAATTTTATACACGGGTTCGAAGCTGGCAGGTACCTAACCATAAATTCCCTCTTCTTATTCTGCCTTTACACTAAAAGGCGTAAAAATGAAAAAAAAAAGCATAATTATATATCCTCCTATTGCAATGAAAGAATAAAATGTTTCTTCATTTACTTAAGTCATAACATTTACATAATTGAAGACGTTGAAATAACCGAAAGATATTTCTGTGGTCTTTCTGTCTGTTTGTTCATTGAAAATTGTACTTATATTTAGGTATATTATTAATGTACATGATGCACGAGGAAGATGAGAGTAAGCCACCTGGGCGGTCAGCCCTGTCGGGTGAGACCCTCGTTATACCTCGCTTAGGCCCAGCTTAGACGACCAGCGACTAAGTTCAGGAGTCAGGGTTAGGGGAGGAAAGGCGGTCTCTGGGGAGACGACGTGTAGCGTCTATATGTTCTGAAGGTGCAGGTGGTCCGATGCATCGGCGCATCTGAACCCGTTAGAGGCCTTCCTAATTTGCCATGTCATTGTCAGCCTTCTATTTATCACGATGCTAAGGTAGGTAGCATGATTCTTTTAGGGGACTTGCTGGCCCAGCAGATTAAGCAGAGGAGGCATTCTTAAGTGACTACCAAAGGTGATTGCCTGAATATTTGCTATGTTGAGGGCAAGCCCCTCAACCTCCGTCAGCCGATTCGGCAGCAGGTCGAGTGCTTGATGAAGGTCCATGGCGGCGTGAGCTGTTTTGAGGGATTTCGTGAACAGGACAATATCGTCGGCGTAGAGGGCTAACAGAGTCTAACTGTCCTACTGTGTTAGTATGCATACGTAGAGTACTAGGGACAAGCTGCCCTGTAAAACACCAGCGGCAATAGGGTGGCGGCTTGGTGTCGCACTCCCTACTTTCACCGTTAAGTTCCTGCCGTGGAGGTAGCAGGCAAGGACGAGTGCTTTGTGCAGGAGCCCAGGATGAAAGACGCGTTTGAAGGTGCTGGCGACTACAACAAAGGTTGCGACTGCATTCTGTTTTCTGTTCAATGATGCTGCGGCGAAATGTAACATTTTGGTCACCTTCTGAGTTGTAGTGTCCGGTGAAGAATGCAAACTGTTCATGTCGTGGTTGAAATTGCGTCTGGAGAAGTGGTAGAAGAAGCTTTCCGAAGTGTTTAGCCACCGATATGAGTAGAGTAATAGGCCGGTACCCTTACGGACGCCTTCTTATTCACCTTGGGCAGCATGACAACCTGGCCCTCCCTCCACGCCTGAGAAAAGTCCAACCAAGGAGGTCTGGTCCTCGTTGGCCCTGTAATCCACTTCCCCCAAGCTTAAGCATCAGTTTTCAGAAGCGCTGCCCATATGCGATCTATAAGCTAAGTCCCTAGTGAACGGAACTCCTATTCTGCTCTATGAGGACACGTAAATGACCATAGATCCGTGGTCTGATCGGTGGGTACGCTGGGATGATCGCCTCCTACAGTGCCTCTTGAATGGATCTTGCCTCTAGATAGTCACTCCCAGGAGATCAGCTTTCTAGGTGATGGGCTTCAAGCCAATGACAGCCTGTCTGAGATAGTAGCTAGGACAGGCTAGTGATCAGACCCGTAGGGGCTCAGTAGGGTCTCGAGGTCTATTGCCGCGAGATCTCTGTGCGCCACAAGGAGTAAAAGATGGTGGTTGGTTGGTGGCTGCTCGCTCTGGAGAAGTCAGTCAGCTCGTCAGGGCCCGTCACCACGTATCCGTGTCTCTGAGCATTCTTGTAGAGACGTTATCCTGCGTTGTAGGTGTTGTAGCAACTCCAAGTGTGGTGCTTGGCGTTCCAGTCCTTGGCGGCCATGGAACGAAGCCGTCCATTATTATGGGCAGGTCCATGGAGATGACGCTCTGCGCAGCCGGGTGATAAATGTCGTAGATGCACATGTTAATCATAGAGGCTGGTCTCAATACCCAGTGATTGTAACGACTGGGTATTTAGATTGGGCATCTGGAAGACCAGGTCCCGTCGTACTGCTACTAGGAAACCCCTAAATCAGTGAGAGTTCCGGAATGTTGGCGCTATCAGAAGTGCGCAGGTGAGTCTTGTTGATCAACCCTCTCCTGTTGCAGGAGCACCCAGAGCAATGGAAGCCAGCCTGAGTCCCGAGGCGCATTCTTCAGACATTGTGGAGCAGATTCGTGATGCCATTCGGGATGCACTGAACAGGACCTCGACCCTCTCTCTTAAGGCTAAGAGAACCTCTTTGAGGGTGTCTATGGCCCTTAAAGAGGTCATGTTTTCCTTGAGGAACGGTCGAGGCCCTGTTCAGCGCGTCCTGAACAGCAGGCGGTGCAGGCGGTTTTCACAGCCGTCTGTGCTGCTGGGGGCTGTCTTGGCTTACTCCGAATTTCTCAACTTTTTCCCATTCCGCTTCTTGGATCTTCCGCCGTCTTTCACTGTAGGTGGCTTCGCAGGTGCCATAAAGTTGGTAGCGCTGGCGTCTGCACAGACAGTGTTTGTCGTCACGGGAGTGGTTGCCCTGCTAGTGTGGCGAGAAGCCAGTTGTATCAGGGCCACGATTCCAGCCCGTTTGTTTCGAAGCTTCTCTTTAGACTACGGGCAGGCAGTGTAGCTCCATCATTCATTGGTTGTTTTTAATATAAATAATGATTTTACCAATTATACAATAATACCAATTTAAAAGAAAAACCTTAATCATTTCAAACAGGATGTAAAATCGCAAACAAAATCGCAGACACCTAGAACTAGAAACAATTTCAATCAAAAGAAAATTTCATAACAATACAAGGGCCCGACACAGAAGCACTCATCCTTGCGATTAGCGCAACCGCTTTAACAAATAAAAACAACTACAACATGAAGATGGTTCTTATTCCAACCGAATAGAGTGTTTTTAGTTCCTTAGTTCATGTAAATAAACAAAAGGCACGGCTAACGCTTCTAGTCCATGTGAGCACGCAATCCGATTTGCACTAATAAGTAAATGGTAGCCACGATTTTTTACTTTATAGGTATTATTGTTATTTTATGCTATTTTTGTTGTGAAGTGATATTTATAATGATTTATTTATTTTAAATAAACTTTTCTTGCTAGCGTTTTATACAATAGTAATTATTGGATCATTAGAAATATTTTTACTTGCTTAATGTTAAAGGACTTTAACAAAGGTATTTTTTATTTTGATGTAACTCATATTATTAAACTAAATGTAAATGAAAATGAAATAATAAATTTAATTTAGAACTAAACTTAAGAGTCAATATCCGAGTCTTTCTGCTTAGCCAAGTTTCGAACCTTGTTAAATTCTTGTACAATTTGTTTTAAGTTCGATGTATGTATTTGTAATTTTTTAATAATGAAATGGTTTATGAGGGAACCTACTCATACTTATCGGCCAAATTTTCAAGACATTGCGGGTTGATAGTTAAAACTAAACCTTCTGCTTCATCTTGTTACTATAGCAAAAAAAGTAAAATAATTCGTCCCACTAGTGACAATTGAAATGCTTATCAATTCGGAACTCAACCTTAAAGTAGAAATGCAGAGTTTCTTATTTACAAAAATTTTTTTGGTCATAAATCTTATGTTAATATTATGGTTGTCTTTAAATTTATAATATTTTTTTCCCTCTTATGGTCACTTCTTTATAATTTCAGTTTATTTATTTCTACTATTCTAAGACGTTTTATTTTAATTTCTGTGCATACATACTTATATTTATGTGTGTAAAAGTGCTGTGTATGATAGTAATATTGAAATTATATTTTCACTTTACTTTTATTATGAGTCTAGTACTCCAATTGAAATCGAAGCACATTGATATACGCAACAACAATATTAGCAGATTACGCTCTTTCATAAAGTGAATATTCATTGGACATATCACGACCGCTTTTCTCGAAAGAATTTAGTTTTTGAAACAATTAAAATCCTCTGAAATTTTATGTGGTTTTTATTGTTTTAAATATAATTAATTGCTAAATTTAAATATAAATTATATTATAAATTTAAATATAAATTTAATTATAAATTTAAATATAAATTTAATTATAAATTTAAATATAAATGTAAATATTAAATAATTTGTTTAAACAAAGACTAAAACTTTTAAATGTTTTAAAAAGATAATAGTTATCATCACCATCACTCCACTGGATATAGGCCTCTACAAGGGCATTTAATGGAGTAAAATCTTTGGATTTGCTTATTTAGCATACAAACGTTTTTTTTTTCTTTTTTTTCAGCTTCACGTTGTATCTAATTAGGGATCTAATAAAAATAAAACATAAATTAAGTATAAAATATATTAAATGAAATTGCAACACTTTTAATACATCTTAGACACAGCCAAATGCTTATGTTCTACTCTGTCGCCATCGTCGGCACATTGCGTGGCGATAGAAAGATTTATACTATATATACATTAAAAATATTTACAATGTATATAGCATTGATTTATTAAAGTAAAGCACAATATCAATTAATTAAAAAATAATATTATAAGGTCAGGTAATTAAATTATATTTAATTACCATTATTATTGATTATAAGTTAAATGCGACAGTAAGTATATTCAATTCCAACTCAAGTGAATGAATTAAGATATTTAAAAATTGAGTGGAATGTAAAGAATAGAATACTTTAACACTAGGAATTTATTTTTATAAGTATTATGTTACGTTTTCGATTCCCACTCGAGAAAATGAAATATTTAATTTATTTATCTTTTCCTCGCTCTGGTGTCTGATAACAGTAGTGGGAAAAACGTGCCCTAACACTAGGTTTTTAGCCTCCCTCTGGCTTCCGCACTATGTTCAGTATAAAACGTGAAGCAAAAAATATATGTACGATGTACAATTTGCAGAGAAGTCAAAGGAAAATTAAAATCATTAAATAATCTGTTAATCTCTACATCGTAATCGATAATATTTTTTCATACTATCTATTATTATGCTTTTGAAATTCTTTATGAATGCATAATTTAATTTTATGACACCTTTATAATTACCATGTTCTGCATATTCAACAAGTATTGTACAAGTTATTGTCTATGACATAAGAATACATAAATACAAATGTATTTTGCAGTAAGTAAGCAAAGCTGAAAATATTGTTTTATTTACAGAATAATATTGGAATAAAGTATACGTCGTTATGAGACGAAAATTCGAGTTACAGCAAGAAATAAATTATAAAACAAGCCAGGCGCTTACAAAATGTGCAAGCATTAGCAAATTCATCAGACCAACAGTTAATTATATCAAAATTAGAGATTGTATGAAGTTTACAAATATATCTTAAAATGTGTTCTTGCTTAATAATCTGACGACGACAGGCCCGCGCCCGCGGCTTTGCCCGCTTAAACACTTGGTTTGGCCATTTCTGAGATTAAAGTAAAAAACGCGTAGACTAATATGAAAAAATTGCTTAATGTTAATGTGTGAATAAATGTCCCTAAATAACAGATTTTTCAATATATTCCAAGTTCAGAGAGCTATCTGTTACAATTTTAATATTGTCTTGGGCTGTCAAAGAGGCACAAGGGTGTGACTTTAAACACAACTCGTTATAGACTTGAACACTTATCGAGGAAATTAAATATAATGTGTTTTCAAATTAAATATTTGATATTTTAATATTCGCTCTAGTAACAAGACAATTTTTATTTTTTATATCTACTATTTAACATAGTCAAAGAGAATATAATGTGAAGACATCCTAGTCACAACGTCGTTGTCGCTTGTTTCTTGAAGCCTAAAACAAAGCCTAATCCACCTAAACAAAGCAATCCTAAAGCAATTTGGTTGTCTTTTACAATATAAACATTATTTACATTATTTACATTTTTCCTTTATATAAGTTTAATTTTTTTGAAACATACAATATACAAATAATAAAATCGTATTTTCAAACATTATACCAGTTGGTGAATTGTAACAACTTTAAAAAAAAGTTATATCGCTCGTGTGTTTTACTTACGACTTGCACATCATGACACGCAACGCTTACGAAATTATATATACCGTTTCCAACCGAAAACGAATATATGTAAGATTTTTTTTATCTCCATTTGTAAAAATATTTATAAGATTTTTTTCATTTTCACCCGAATGTGTGTTCAAAGTGAGATGCCAAACTCAGGGAATAAGTATGGAAAGTCTTTATAATGGACTCTTTGTTTAGTCGTAAAGTCGTAATATAAGTTTCTCCTTCTTCTTAGTTTCACGCTGTTTCCTTCACGACAGAGGGAAGTTGGCAACCTAGTGGTAATGTGGATAGTCCATTCCATTCGCCGAATTTGAAGTATTGCGTGTTGAGTGGTGGAACTCAACACCGCGTTTTTCCTTATTACCAGAGCGAAGAAATGAAACATTCAATATTTAAATTGAAAATATTATATATTTTATTTCCTCGACTAGGGGTCGAACTCAGAACCTGTCGGTTACAGCCACACGTATGTGCCGCTGCGCCACGACAGGCAACTAGACACATGTTTTTAATTATTATTAAATATGTTGAATACCTCTTGAATATTAATTTCTCGTCTGACAATGGAAACAGTTAATAATTGTCGGTAGTATGATCCGATGACTCACAGTCATTAGGAGTTTCTAACTTAAGTATTATGGACCAGTTTCTGCCAATCTCATACCACAATTACACAGCACTTACAAAAATTATACTTATTTATATAAGCATAAAAATTATTTTTCTACGTATGCTTTACTATGAAGATAACTATGTTTCGATACAAGCGAAAATAATCTTTAACGTATATGTTTTAGGGAATAAAACAGCGTGAAATTCGGAATAGGGGTAGTAAACGTTACCGATATGCGATTTGAAAGTTACGCAGTTTTGGTCAGGCTGTGGTTACAACTGTGTTAAAATTTTCACATTATAAAAAATCATTTGTAATGTTGAGAAACACTATTTATAGTGCGATTTAGTATTCATAAAAGCTAAATAATGTTCAAATTTACGAATGATAACTACAGGAAGTCAACGGTAATGCTGTAACTCTCTAAATTTACTAAATTTACTCTACATTTTTGTATTTACTTTGAATACGTAAGAAAATATGATATTTTTTTTTCAGCTTAATGCTGTATCCTTCACAATGAAGGATAGGCAGAGGGAACCTGGGAACTTAATATTAAGACACTCCGTTCCGTTTTCCACTTTCCGCCGAATTTGAGATATAGCGTGTTGAGTGGCGAAACTCAACGTCACGTTTTGCCTTGTTATCAGAGGGAAGGAAAAAATATTTTGCATATCAAAATTAACTGTGATTTTATTGATTTACCACTACATCTTTAAATGACATTATCGTAAAGCATTTCATTCACAAGACACACACACACTCAGTATTTATCATAACCTACAATATAGGAAAGTACATTTTTCTTTAATCTCAGCATCTGCTATTAGAAATGTAGCGATTATTTCTTAATAATAAGAATAAGAATACTCAGCATTCCATAGATTAACTGAGTTCCGAGGAGTGCATGGAATTTGCTTACCTACACTTTAAGAGCACATTTACTTAACCAGATTTAACATGCTACCAATACTACCTCTTAAGTATGATTCAGAACTGATGTTAGACAGACCAAGATCTTTTTCTAGATTATAGACAGAAACTAAGCTGTTATATTTCTTATTTCTTAGTATACATAACAAGTAAATTTAATGCAGATACCACCTACTGATAATAAAAAGCCTTATAAGTCCAATTTCCTTTAAAAAAAATTATATATTAAAAAAGAACGGTCGTAAGAAAAAAATGTAAGTATAAAGCAAGTAAAATGTAATCGATAACTGTTGCCGGACTTAAACGTGATGCGTCTATAGTTAGATTTGCAGTTATATTATAGACCGTTACTTAGGCGAGGCGAAAGGTGTGCTATTTATACTACGTATTTATTATAACTGATATTTTGTTAGTTTTTTTTGTTGAGGCTAATAAGTTATGGCTGGTGGGTAGGATAATGTACCAAATAAACTATTTGTGCTAAATATTTATTATTTTCTTTCCTTCATATTATTTATAGTTTTTTAATTATAAAGGAAAGTTACTTTTATAGGACATATACATACATATATATACCATATATTTTCTTTAATTTTAATTTGGCAATAATTTAACTTCCACTCCATTACAAAATTTTACAATTATTGATATTTAAAATTATTTTTAATCTGATGGCCGTTGTGCTACATTATTCTGTACGTGTTTTTAATTTAATATTGCCAAATTAATAATTAATAAATTATATTAAAATTTAAAAAAAAACCTGATGACGCATTATTAGTACACATGTATAATATATGTATAGTAAAGAGTGCTGAAAAATAGTACTTTCTTTAGAGCGCTGTAAAACCTTAGCTATTTATTGACTTAATAAAAAAAATATGCTTATAAAAGTTGTTCCTCAAAAAACGATTTACAAGAATGATCTGGTATCATTTTTTCGTAAAATGACTGAATGAATGATACAATGAAATATTTTTTTTTTCGAATTTCTTAACATTTTCGCTTTTTTATTAATAGTTCTACAACAAAAAAATACTAGATCAATGTTGTAGAGAATCTAATTTGCAACAAAAAATGTTCGTATTTTTTATCGTCAGATAAATAGTTTAAGAGATATATCGTAAAGTCATTTCAATCCCTATTTTGAAGATGGCAGCCGTGGGACAAGGATGGCGATCCCACAAACTTGGTTTTAGCTTTACACTGATCCCCTCTACATTTCAAAAAAATAAAATTGCGTCCTCTAAACAACTCAACCCCAAATGTAACTTTTCAATGGACTAAAAGGAAATGGACCAAAATTTGGCGTTGTATGTTGTGCACATTTTGGAGGAAAACTGAAAAAAATATATGAACCACTCTATTGTCTGCGAAGAATTAAAAATAATTATTTTGGCTCTAAGTCTATTTATTATTGATGAGAATTGTATTCTGTTGCAACAATTATTTTGTCAGATACTGAGTACGTTACGTTCATTTATCATTTGGAACTGATTATATTCTATGCCCCTATAATATATCAATCGTTCTCCCACCTCATTTATTTAAAAAAAAACATACCTAAAATATTTTATACGATTAAAAAAGATTCATGTTATTTTGTAAAAATATTATTCATTTTGCATTATCTCTTCTTCTTTTAAATACAATAAAAAATCAAAGGTCACAACCTCTAAAGTAATTAATGAAATTGTTATGTTTATTTATTATTATAATGAAGTTTGCTGTATTGTGACTAAAATCCTCGTGTATTATATAAGGCGTAAATCTCAGACTTTCTCCAAAATATGCAGTTGAAGATAATTTATATAGATCCTAAAATTCATGGTATGGCATGGTTCTTTGATTATGGCATTCCGAGCGTGCCAGTCGAGCACATATCAATTCGCCAGTGTCACGTTGTATGGAGAAGACACGAAGGAGATTGTACGGTAGAAAAAATAATATTACACAATGGGAGTATGCTTAAAAAAAGGAAGATCTAGTTAAAAATTGCCTTCACCTATTACAAACAAAATATATAAAGTAAATATAAACATTATGTACACACAAGGTCAGTAATAAGAAATATATAATACAAAGGTGTTAGTCTACAATTTAATATTGTTAAGTCTAATATATTTACATAAAAATACATAATGGACTTAACACAAACATTAACAAACTTTGTGAAATTACCCGTAGTCAATATGACTGCGAATTATTACAATGTACAGTAGTTTTTGAGTAAAAGGTTGTGCACCCCACTACACACCAGACACAGCTCTTAAATCATAAATGCCTTTTTCACATTTTTTGTTCATATGTTCAGCATGAGCAATTCAGTTCATTCTTTTATCAAGGACCACGCCTAAGAATTTAATATAGTATTAAATTGTATGGTGTCATTACCACAATAAATTTCAAATTAACTCCTTAGTCTCTCTGTCCTCGAATTGTCTGTCAGAGAGTAATTCCTTACTCTCTGACAGACAATTCGAGGTCATGTCTGTATAGGTTATACAACAGAGGTCTGAGAGCAGAGCCTTACGGTAATCCCTTCCAGATCACTCTGGAAGGTACAGAGTAAGAAGCGGATGTTTTTTCGATCTGCCGGTCAGTAGATTACAAATGAAATGAAACAACTTCTGCGGAATACTATGCTGTTGCAGTTTCTTCCTGAGTACCGGTAGAAGGACATTAACACATGCAGAAGCAACGTCTAAAAAAACCCCAACTAAATACTCTTTTGGCGAAAGCTCGTCGAATGTCTGTGGTAAAAATACTGACACTATCGACGGTACCTAATCCCATTTTAAAGCCAAATTGAGAGGGCGCTAAGATATTTCTGCTTTCCACTATCCACTCCAGACGATTTTTTAAAAGCCGTTCCATAAGTTTTGATAAAGTAGATGCTAGGGCAATGGGTCTGTAGGAATTGGAATCTAAAGGACATTTTCTAGGTTTAAGGATTCTTCAGACGAAAAACAAGCGCCTATTTCATCCGAAGATTCAATCAGTGGGAAAATAAATAAGTCATGAGATGGTACGAAAGGGGGAGCCGATTTGTTACCAAATCACACAGCCACAAAGAAGGATTATTGGAATTATTACCGGAATCATAGTTAAGAGAACGGCGAAATCTCCTAACGTTTGTCAATATGAATGAGGAAGGAGAACGAGTACTAAGGGATTCACAAAAATTGACCCATCCAAGTTTCTTCTTTGTCCTAGTCAACTTTCGAAACTTCGCATCACTGCGTTTGTACTCAACAAAATTCTCCATAGTCATACAGACTGCATATGACTCCTCGGCAGCTGTTCGCCTATTGACAAAATTAGACATTTCTGATTTCACCAAGGATTGAAATGCATCCAATTCTGAATGGAGCGTTTTCGAGGGATGTGTAAGTTAGCCACAGACAATATGGTAGAGACAAAACGTTCAACGCAAAGAATGGTATTCTCAAAATTAGCAGACTCAGGAAGATTGCCCAACATGCAATCCACAGAGTCGGCATACTTCTTCCAGTTGGCTTATTTTAGGTAAAAATTTGAAGAAGAATAAAAAGAGGAAGAAGGAGAAGGTCTATTACGCATTGAAATAAGTATAAGGAAATGGACACTACCATAGGTAGGAAGTAGAACAGACCATGATAACTGGGAAGTTAGAGATGGGGAGGATAGGGAAAGATCAAAACAAGAGCCATCATTGAGAATGCAAAGAGATAAATCGAATGCAAAGAGATACATTGAATGCAAAGAGATACATCATCAATCATGTCTACCAACATAGGAGATAACCCATCACAGTAATAACACCCCCACAAAGAGTGATGAGTGTTAAAATCACCTAGGAACAAGGCAGGACTAGGGAGCAAAGAGATAATAGATTTAAGCTAAAGGAAAAGAAAGGAAGAACGATGAGGGATATAAACAGATAGGAAGGTAATATTGAAAGCCCTCACAGCAACAGCATTAATCTGTAGACTGTGAGGGGGGAGAGGAACACGGAAATATATTTGTATGGTTCAACTGGGAGAGAGGAATGGTATAAAAAGACCCTTTCAGGCAACTTATGATCACAGAATACAACTACAACAGACTGAGACGGAAATCATGTAGTCACAGCCTCGCTTACACACTTTCTATTTAGTTGTCTTGTTTTCATCACTTGTATACCACCCAAGGGAAATTCAAAACTCATCAAGCGAAAAGTCAACTGGGACATCTCTTACAATACCGATTCGAGTTATATTAAAAGTAGGAATAACTGCCACATACTTACACAGACTTAAAATTGGATTGGACAAAAATAAATTCGCTGCAGTAGTTGTAGAAACTCAACACTGACTTTGTTGCGACCAACATTTTTCATACCATAACTGGTGATGTTATTTATTTTATTTATTTGGAGAAATTGTCCAAGCTTGATTGCTTTAATAGATGTCCCAGCAGCAGGGTTTGGAGTTTTCCTCGACACATACACTATAAAATGGCTTTTGTCCGAATCGAGATAGGATAAATCAGGTGTACACCATTTCCTGTCAGCAGGGCTTTCTGACAGGGAAGGGATATAGATTTTGAATTGATGGAATAGCTGGGTCAATTATTGTTTTTATTATTGATTTTACCTTATGTGAATGTGGGTCAACACTTTGCCTTTTACGTGATGTCATCTGAGAGTTGCATTTATTTGCCACCACCAGGATCAGGGCGCTCAGGTGGACGCGGATCAGCATCCATTTCGAAGTAAGCTAACCTAACTTACCTTATAACTAACTATTCTAATGGACAAAACACAATAAACACTCACTACAACCAAAGACCTTAATAAACCCCAGCTCTTTTTCAAAAAACTGCACTTTTCACTCTAAATATATTTAAACATACATATTACTAATTAAAACTTACCGTCACCAAATTAACAAACTGAAGTTTGTAAGCAAATGTAGGTACCCATTTTGTAAAATATTTCAGATCAATTTATGTAATTTAAAATGAACCA
Organism: Eueides isabella; assembly: GCA_019049475.1. Lineage (NCBI taxonomy): Eukaryota > Metazoa > Arthropoda > Insecta > Lepidoptera > Nymphalidae > Eueides > Eueides isabella. The sequence goes on along the minus strand of CM032403.1, from coordinate 8,683,546 downwards.
TAAATGTAATTTTTCAATAGTTTATTTCTATGAAATACGTATAAATTTTGACTTTTTGGACATTTTACACTCTGCCAAAATTCGTAACAACAGGTCCACAGAAACAGGTATCGAATATAAAAAAAACAGCAGAAACGATGTATAAATGCTTGCAATTTGATTGATGGCATTCACATATAACATTGACTTTTATAAGCTCCAAGAGACCAAAGTATATTTAATATTATTTTCAGCTTGATGCCTCCACGCAATCTTAAGATACACCTTTTGCCTTGAAAACGTACAGCCGGAAAAAAGTGATCCTATAAGTATTCCGAGAGTTTCTTAGATAAGTCTTGACATATTATTTGTATTGTTTCTGCTGAAGAAGACCTGACGATACTAACGATGAAACCCTAATCGTATTCTCAGTTTTCTAAACTTTTTAAATTGAAATATGTATGACTTATTAAATTGAAATATGAATTGAAATTTGTATACATTTTAAGAACAGCAGATAACTACCAATGTCTCTAGAATTCGGGGAAAACAGAATGGCTTGACACTAGAATCGATTTACCTACAATGCTAAGTGCAGAATATAGATTAAAGATGAAAAGTAAGTAGTTAAATTCAAGAAATGGCGTGTTTATTATAATGCGCATTTTTTTATAATAGTTATTTTATACAAAATATTAATCTAAAGGTGAAAGTCAACGATCTCCATAAAGTCGTATTTGACGCTTAACATAACAAAGACATTAATATATTATAATCTTCAATAAATATAATCAAAAGGATGTTGCACTTTAACTCGAGTTTATTAAACTTTATAAAAAAAAGAAATAATTAAGAAGTAAGTACATAAATAAAATAAATATGATTATAGAATATTATATATGACTGCGCAGTTTTAGTTTTTGAGTTTCAGCTCACTAATAATTCTGATTGGAAGCGTGATTATATTGGGATCGATTTCCATTTGGCTCAATAGTTTTTTTCGCTCTATTTGACAAAATGTGAGTGTATCGAATTGTGACAGACAGCAAAAAAGAACACTAAGCTTCAACATAAAACAGTCCCTCTTCTCGAAATATCTAGAAACAATATTTTCTAATTATAAGCCCCGTTTAAGTAAATTAGGTTTAAGTAAATTTAATTTTAGTAATTTCCTTCCACGCGCCACGCATCTCTGGAACGACCTACCCGCGGCAGTATTTCCAGGTCGATACGACATGAGTACCTTCAAAAAACGCGTCTACCTCCAACTCAAAGGCCTGACTCAAACGCACCTGTAGCTCCCCTGGTGTTACACGGGGCCGTGGGCGACGGTGATCACTCACCATCAGTACACTCGTTTGCTTTGTCTTTTCCATAAAAAAAGTGTCAATTTTTTTTTGTATATAGTTTATTTTAACTTCACGGTGTATCACACACATGATAGAATTGGCAGAGGGAACCTAGCATTAGGATACTCCGTTTTCTTTTCCACTTTCAACCTAATTTGAGGCGTTACTTGATGACTGGCGGAACTCAACGCTGTACTTTGCCTTGTTACCAGAAAGCAAAAAACATTTTTTTTCTTGAACCCTGCACATATGAGAAGGTTTCGAGAACATTTGTTTATTTGTAGTAATTAGTTAAAATATATTTAAAAATACTACGCTTTCTCTTCCACTTATCTATGTGTGAAACAAAAAAAAATCTACATGGAATTTTAGTAAACGAACCTTCAGTAATAATTAAAACGCTGCAAAGTTAAACTTCAACTGTAAATAGTTCTTAGATTGAAAAGCTAATTACTTTACAGTAATTCACGAGAAAGTATAAAATTGTATGTAATTAAAACAAATTCTCATAATGAACTGAATTTTAATGAATGCCCGTCTAATTTAATTTGTGTTTCAGAATTTGTTAATTATCATAGCAAGTAGGTGAATTATGTCTGTTTTAAATGCTTGCAAAACTTTTTACATGATAGGAAATGTTTTAACAGATTCGCATATTATAAAACAATATAATATTTTTTATAATATAGTAATGTACTTTAGAATTTTATTAAAATTATTATAAATTAGATCTTGATGGCGCAGCGGCAAGATGATGGGCGTGCGTTCAGTTCCCACTTGGTGTAATAAATTAATTGCATTTCCTCGTTGTTCCGCCAATAAATAAAAATGACTCGAACATTGACTTTAAATTGGAGAATGAAGTATCTTAACACTAATTACACCCTTCTACAATGTGAAACTAAAAAAAAAATTGTAATATTAATTATTATAACAGATGTACATTTAAGTGCGGGGCCTGTCATGGCGTAGCGGCACAAGCGTATTACAACTATAAAAGTTGTTGGGGTTGTGGGTTCGATCCCCAATCCAGGAAATAAAATATTTAATATTTTCAAGTTAAATATTTAATACTAAACTTAAATTTAAAAAGCGTATAAAAATTTTGAACGAAGCAGGATTTAAACCCGCGCCTCTGAAAAACCGTTCTAGAGCTCTGACCAACTAAGCCATTCGTTCTCACCGAGCTCCGTCGAAATTCTTATACGCTTGTTACAACTTATTTTGTTGTTAGCATCTCTGTAGGGAGATTTTTACAAATTTCCGACACCCAAAGACAATTCGTAAGAATTATCGTTTGGCCAGAGAGAATACTATTTACTTTAATATTTTTACTATGTTTTAAAGTGTTATTCCACACTTAGGACAGAAAATACTAAACTTAAATTTAAAAAGCGTATAAAAATTTTGAACGAAGCAGGATTTGAACCCGCGCCTCTGGAATACCGTTCCAGCGCTCTGACCAACTAAGCCATTCGTTCTCACCGAGCTCCGTCGAAATTCTTATACGCTTGTTACAACTTATTTTGTTGTTAGCATCTCTGTAGGGAGATTTTTACAAATTTCCGCCACCCAAAGACAATTCGTAAGAATTATCGTTTGGCCAGAGAGAATACTATTTACTTTAATATTTTTACTATGTTTTAAAGTGTTATTCCACACTTAGGACAGAAAATACTAAACTTAAATTTAAAAAGCGTATAAAAATTTTGAACGAAGCAGGATTTGAACCCGCGCCTCTGGAATACCGTTCCAGCGCTCTGACCAGCTCTACAGAGATGCTAACAACAAAATAAGTTGTAACAAGCGTATAAGAATTTCGACGGAGCTCGGTGAGAACGAATGGCTTAGTTGGTCAGAGCGCTGGAACGGTATTCCAGAGGCGCGGGTTCAAATCCTGCTTCGTTCAAAATTTTTATACGCTTTTTAAATTTAAGTTTAGTATTTTCTGTCCTAAGTGTGGAATAACACTTTAAAACATAGTAAAAATATTAAAGTAAATAGTATTCTCTCTGGCCAAACGATAATTCTTACGAATTGTCTTTGGGTGGCGGAAATTTGTAAAAATCTCCCTACAGAGATGCTAACAACAAAATAAGTTGTAACAAGCGTATAAGAATTTCGACGGAGCTCGGTGAGAACGAATGGCTTAGTTGGTCAGAGCGCTGGAACGGTATTCCAGAGGCGCGGGTTCAAATCCTGCTTCGTTCAAAATTTTTATACGCTTTTTAAATTTAAGTTTAGTATTTTCTGTCCTAAGTGTGGAATAACACTTTAAAATATTTTAAAATTAAATATTTAATGATTTCCTTTCGTTGCTCTGGAAACAAGGCAAAGCGCAGAGTTGAGTTCCACCACTCAACATGCAACGCCTAAAATAAGGCGGAAAGTGGGGAACAGAAGTGGAACGGAGTGTGTTAACACTAGGTTTCTAAGTTCCTTCTACCTACCTCGTGCCGTGTGCGGGATACAGCGTGAAGTTGTTAAAATGTATATGTAGGTGTAATTGTATACCGATGATAGTATGGAAAATAATGGTCAAATGAAGACAGTTAATTATGTTACCTTATTCGGTTTTCAAGTATTTGTAAGTAATTAAATTGAAACAAAATATTATTAGAAATAAAAAATCGTATTATTAAATTGAACTAATTAAATAAATAGGTTACGTTGAAATTTACAAATCATAAATCGGATTTAAGCAGAGAGCTCCAGATTATCTCAAGTTATAATTATATATACATGTTTGTATATATGTTATTCTTATTTTATGAAGGTATATATTAAAAACCCATGTTTGACAAACAATATTTCAATAATAAAGGTAGTATAAATAATTATGAAATGTAAAAGTTGAACTCGTCTCAATGATTTGATAGATGGACTTAAAAGATTTAGATTATTAACAAATCAGTCTAATTTTTATAGCGATATTCAATAATTAGAAAAGAAAAAAACAACATTTTTAGAAAACCTATAAAAAAATTACGTAGATGGATTCGAATCTGCGCCTCTTGGATTATTAGTAATTATTTTTTTATATATAAATGTAAAATATATTCATAATTATATTCAATTTCGTGATATGGCATACAAATATACAATGTAATAATTAACGCCAGCTACTGTAGTTTCAGTTGGCTAAACATTTAAAATAACACGGATATTTTTTCTTGTATAAACAGTGTTCCACCTGTTATTTCTGTTCATTTCTAATTAGGAATATTTCTTGATAATTATCTGCAATTTGGTGACATTTAAATCTTTTAATTAGCAATAGATAAATTGAAATACAAATCTGGATCTTCATATGCAATACACAATAATTTCATACTCACGTGCGAAATCTTAAGATACAAGCCCTACCTATCGTATTCAGAGCGCGTAACGAAATAATATAAGCTGACTGCATGAAGTCTCCAACGCATTTGAGGCGGTGCAGCTGACGCGTCTTAGCTATAATACAATACAATAAAAATTAAATTTTTCATATATTTTTCCAAAAAAAGTATCTTACAACTTCAAAAACGTTGCGTTCAAGTGAGAGTGTTACCGTCGTAGAGAGTTTGGCGAGTGATTTGATATTCCATTACAAAGGTGATTATTTTTTTATTAATTTTACGTTTACGTGTAGTGTTATTTACGGATTACGGATTTCCGGTAAGATATGTATGTTAGTGAGATGTAGTAGATTCCTTTTGAATTAATTGTAAATTAAGACAAGGTATTAAAGTTATTGTAATAGTTAGTTGTAAACGAAATAATTTCGAATAATTTTAAATTTTCAATAAAAAATATATAAATATAAACTTCAATTATATATTTGGTTACTTTTTAGTTACACAAAAATGTTAATACAAATCAAAAATTGCCTGCATTTATAGCTACAGTTCATAAAGGAGAAATTAATTTATTAATTATTAATACCACAAATAGAGCGTACTATTTACGTGTAATGAATGCAAATTATATTTTTTTATTAACATTGATACGTGACAGTATTGTATGAATCACTTTCCGGCCATTGGCCTGCCAGAGAAACTGCATGAGACCAGTTGCTCGGCAATTATGCACTAGCGTTGCTATAGTGACTATAATATTTTTTTAAAGCACACCGTTTGCTTGATGTACTTATTATATAACCGTTAGTAAAAAGAATTTAATAATAAAGAGAAGAAGCTAATGTTAACGAAGTCTTTTCCCCATTATCCACCAGAATTTGAATCAGTACATATTGAGAAGCGGAACTCAACGCCGCACTATATGGGGCAAAATAAAAATATTTAATTATAACCGATACCCGATTGGGAAGCGAACCCATAGCTATCGCAATTACAGTTAGAGTCTCACTGTGCTACGAAGTGACATAATATTCTTATAAGACCTAAGGAAAGGAAACATTGGTAAAAATAAACATTCGCAAAGAAACGTACACGCAACTTCCTAGTTACAACACATATCGTGTTACATTGTATTTAATACTTAAAATTTTGAATGAAAATATAATGTATATAATGAAAATATCGATCTGTAAGTTTTATATATACATATTTATTTTATTTATTTCGCGATAATAATATATTATAAAAATGTAATTTTATAATACATTATTATCGTTTTTTTTTTTGCGGTCAGTAGCGCAGGAGTACTGCGACTGTAAACGCAACATGTTGTGGGTTCAATTCCCATTCATTTTCTTGTTCTGGTAACGATACAAATGCGGTGAGATAAAAAGATTAAATGTTTCTTTCACCAGATTGAGAATCAAACCAACTAACGTTGCGTTTACAGACACACACTTGTGCCACGACGTCCTTTCAGAATTATTAGGTTTTATATTATAATCCACATGGCCTTACATCATTTGCAATTTTACGGCAATACATAAATTAGAGACAGACATAAATTACCCGACGTAGACTTAATATAGTGAGAAGTACTCAGTGGTAATCTAATATGTAAAAAATATTATTACTTACAAAGAAACAAACAGAAAGAAAGCTGGAGAATGATTTATTCTGATCAGAGCCATTTATCATGAAGATAGAGGCTAGGTAGAGTAATTTTGTGTCGAATATTTGATAGCTACGGCTTGTTTATCGGAGCGGAAAAATAAAAATATATATAGTACTGGTACTAAGATCAGATATCATTTTTTTTTAATTGTCTTTGCCTTTACACGTTCGTAACTTAATCCGTGAAAAGTAATTAATAATTCGGGATTCTAAATTATGTACTAATTTTTGCTATATCTGGCTAAATAATGTAAGAAAACCAATATCATTGTCATCGTTGGATTTATATAATTTGTTAACATGTATGTACGTGCAAATAATGGTAATTGAGAACTAAATTACCTTCAGGTTTAGAAAGAAAGAAGAGAGCTTTTGTTTTAGCTTCACGCTGTATCCTGCACCTGGCAGGGTAGGCAAAACGAATTTGGAAACCTTGTATTAAGACACTTCGTTCCATTCTGTACTCTCTGCCGAATCAGAGCCATTACGTGTTGAGTAGCGGAACTCAACGCCGCGCTTTGCCTTGTTACCAGAGCTAAAAACAAACTCATTAAATGTTTATTTGAAATATTAAATAGAGTTTACAGTCACAAGCATGTGTCATTTTTATCAAATACTCTTACTTCTAGAGACTAATTAATCTATACAAATACTAAAAGAAATGATATTTTTTCATTGTGTCGTAGATATCGTATTATAATCATAGTACAACAATTAAAAATATAATTTAACTTATAGCTTCTTTGGAGAAATATAATCAAAGAAAACAAAGAAAGGATTTCTCGAAACACAGATCTACGGTCAATCCATAAAACGGCATTCTATTTCTTATATTTCGTGCGAACGTATATAGGAGTTATCACATTACATTATATTGATGAACGTGTTTAAAATTTTTAACGTTTATACAATCAGAAAGTTAGAAATTAAGTACGTCTTAGAATTTCCTTTACCCTTATCATTAACTACATGAATTTATATAAGTATATTTGAGGGAGAGACCTCCGTTGATCTTCAAAAGACAGTGTCTACTTTACTGGAAGACGGTCACGTAAAAACCATGAGGACCCTTCGGAAACCATGTATGTTGAGGTTAATGACAATGGCCTCTCTGCCTATCCCATTAGGGAAATAGCGTAAAGCATACGGCTTACCCGCGGCAGTATTTCCAGGTCAATACGACATGGTTGCCTTCAAAAAGCGCGTCTGCCTCCATCTGAAAGGCCCCTGGTGTTACACAGGGCTAAGTACATATATGTATATGAGCGCATTATAAATATCAGAATTTTATAAAAAAATCATCTTTATTATTATGACTATCTTCTTTGATATAAAAACTAAATTTGTAACACAATAAGAACATATATTTTTTAACGGTAACTAATTGAGTCTACATTCGAATAATAAAATTATAGAGCATTAGTAGAAAACGTGCGGTTATAATTTTATTTTGGAACTTATGTTTAGCGGTTTGTGTTACATATTTACATATGTATATAACATTAATTACTAAGTATATGAAATGAGATGTATTAGTAGGTAATTTTACTACTTAAAATTATTATCTATTAGTATAAAGCCAAAAAAATTGGTAAGTACCAGTAAAAATTACAATTTAAAATAAAAATAATAGCTTAGCGTTCTCTGCTTTCATCGCCTCATTTTATTCCGCAAAGCAGTATATGCACTAGGCATAGAGAACTAAGAGTCAAAAGCCATGTCACTTACCGTTCCCCTTGTGTAGAGTGGCGGAAATCAACGCCGATTAGTATTAAAGTAATATTTAGCTAAAATTGAAATTAAAAATGATAACAATATAATTAATTTTGAAAAAAAAAAATTAGGGATACCATCTATAACTCCGTAAGTGAAACTCCATGTAAGGGTACAAGATTCCCGTCCGCTTTTTATATTAGCACAACTTTATCTTGATAAAAATTGCACTTCCTGGTCGTAGTACTAGATGGCGCTAACAAATCTTCAATATAATTTGTAAAAACATTTTATGTAAATTAAAATGATTAAATGGAACATAATTTAAAATTGTATAAAAACATTAACTGCATACAGCTGGACGAAAATTACTACTTAGTACTACTTAATTTAAAAAAAAAAAAAAAATTTCAAAGTAACTAAGTTTCCAATTAATAATAATAGGTAACTTGATCAGGAGCAGCGTCATGATGACTCCTGAGCAGCCACCTAGGTCGCTTTTCGCTTAAGCTGAGCTGACCGCCCAGGCACTAAGCTCACCCAACCCGAATTTCGTACCCACCCCATTTTCATGCCAAATATGCATTTAGTAATTTTCCCAAGGTCGTCGGCCCGCTCCAAAGATGCACCCATCTTAATGGGTGCCACGAGAAACAACGGCCAAAGGTATAACACCCTGGTGCCGTTTCCCAGCCCCCAGGACTGGATGACAGATTTTATTTGAGCAGCGTCAAATAAAAGCTACTCAACTCAGCTTCACACTGTATCCCGCATATTTTAGAGAAGGCAGAGAGAACTTGGTAACTTAGTGTCAAGACACTCCGTTCCACTTAAATTCGCCACTTTCCGCGAAATTTGAAGCATTGTGTGTCGAGTGGCGGAACTCAACGCCGCACTTTGCCTTGTTACCAGAGCGAAAAAATAAAAATATTAAATATTCAATTTGAAAATATTAAATAGTTCATTTCCTCGAGTGGGGATCGAACTCACAACCTATGTTTACAGTCGAACACTTGTGCGCTGCGCCATGACAGGCCTCAAATAAAAGCTAATGTATATAATGAGATATATTTTAATTGCAATAGAAATAAGCCAAATAAGCATATTAAGAAGCATGACTTTTCTTTAATTTGTATTTTGGATATCACGTAATGCGTTTATTAGAGCACTTCTCGTTACAGAAACCGTTTCCTAAACAGTGAAAGCTGAAAGTTTTACTCGTTCCGCTGCTTACCTGCAAATTTCGTTTTTAAAGAAAGTTAATTTGTGCCGAATAGCGTGATGACGACTGGTATATGATAAATTTGAATATGTATTTCGAGAATTAAAATTAAGTGGCTTAATTATAATTTTTATTATTATGGCGTGTTGCTTAGTGCGTTAATAAAAATAAATATATTAATATTTTTCTTTTCTTCAAAATATTTTCAATGTTATGAGATAATTGTGGTGCTACCTAACGATTGGGATCAATTCTCAATCGGAAAATATTATTTATATATTCAGTTCCGCCGTCGCTTTACATATATGCAGTTTCGAAAATCCTTCGGAAATTTAAGGAAAGTTTCTGTACCCAAACAGTAATATGTGGCCCTATTTCTATGTTTCTTTTCTCTCTTCATTTATATATCATGAACCGTATATATTATGAGTACCTTCAAAAAGCGCGTCTACCTTCACCTCAAAGGCCGGCAAAACACCTGTAGCTCCCCTGGTGTCACACGGGGCCGTGGGTGACGGTGATCACTCACTATCAGGTGACCGGTACGCTCGTTTGCCTTGTCTTTTCCATAAAAAAAAAAAATGTCGTAGTCAGTCAGTTAAAATTTTCTCAAATAATGTATTTCAATTCCCTCTATGACAAACAGTACAACAAATGTAATTTTTGCCGTTTTTGTGGATAATGGTACGAAATCCTTTGTTCACGAGTTAAACTCACACTCAGCTCTTTTTATTTATTTCTTTTGAAAACTATATACTCCAAATAAATAGAGAAAACGTGATAAACAAATTTAATTATTTTTAAATATTTTAATTACATTTACCCTGTTGTGGCGCAGGGGACAAGCGTATGACAGTAAATGATAGGTTGTGGGTTCGATCCCCATTTGAGGAAATTAAATATTTAATACTTTCAATTTAAATATTAAATGTTTTCATTTTCTCGCTGTTCTGCCACTCAACACACAATGCTTCAAATTCGGCGGAAAGTGGGGAACGGAACGAAGAGTCTCAAACACTAGTTTGCCAATTTCCTTTTGCCTACCCTGCAATGATACGGGATGCAGGTATATTATTATTAATATAAATTTGTTATATGGTTAATTAAGATAAATTCTTTCAAACGAAAATCTATAATCGTTGTATATAATTAGCCGCAATTGCAACCGACGATAACTTCGTGGCTTCATAAAACGTTAACATACAAAACAAGACATCGCTTTTTATTATAGTACCTACTGTAATTTTCAGAATCATTTGAAAAAAAAATAACACGTGGGAACATTTTAAAATTTTGATTCTGACAATATAATCTTTACTACTCAATCTTTTTTTTTTGTTTTTAGAAACAATGTGTAAAAATGTAACGAAAAAATTTTCGTGATGATATTTATAAATGTACTACTTAATTATATAAATATTCATGAGGCAACGCGGCGGCCGTGGCGGCTTGATGGTGGCGTTTAGCCATTAACGTGATTGTGGGATCGATTCCCATTGACGGAATTAAATTATTTTAGTATCGTTAAGCCACTAATGTCATGTGTCGAGAATAGGGCGGTGCAAGGAGAACGGAGTGTCTTACCGAATGTATATACGGATAGTGCACATACGTATACGCGGAACACATGTGTTAATGTGGGTGTATGTGTGTAAAATATTTAATCACGTACATATATTAATATTTTACAACACGTGTATGTATTTTATATACAAAAAATAATATTATACAACATGTAATATTATTTGTATATAATAGATAATATGTTATTATAGTGTAATTAATAATGTTTTTTATTTGCTCTTGTTTTGTAACCAGAACCCAAAATGACACTCGAACAGCCAGCAGGAGAGATGTGGAAGAAGATTCGCGAGGAGTTAAACGAAAATGCTGACACAAAAGATGCAGACCTAGCTCATATTAAGGAATGGCTGAAAAAGGAGCCCCATCTACCTGATGAATTTGGTAAACACATATTTTTTATATGTTAACATAACAATTATAAAATATTTACGTAGCTAATTTGATATATAAAGCCTATATATAACTATCTACATTACAATTTTATGATATTTATTTACGGGGTTAGTTAAACTTAAGCTATTCCACTTAGCCGGTGCTTTATAGTGACCCAATTTTAAATTAAATTTTAAATCAAAGCTTATAAAGCCAAAGAAAAAACAATGAAATGCATATTATATTTGTATATTTTTCCAGATGATCAACGCATCATGACTTTTCTCAGAGGGTGCAAGTTTTCCCTTGAGAAGTGCAAGCGCAAGCTTGACATGTACTTCACTATGCGTTCCGCCGTACCAGAGTTCTTCACCGATCGTGATGTCAACCGCCCCGAGCTACAGGAAATTATTAAAATTGTGTAAGATTTTACTTTGATTGTTCATTTTAAAAAATAAATTATTATTATACACAAAAAAGATTGCTATAAATATGAAATCGGAGTCCCTCTTTAATATCAAAACAAAAACCATAGGTACTTCGTAATTCTCATTAAAACATACAAATTAAAATAATATACGAAATAAACATGCATATATACAATTATCGTAACTTGATCTTAGGATCAATTTAACAGTACTTAAAAGTTTTTTTTTTTATTTAAGTTCTTTTTTTCAAACAAATTAAAAAAAATGTTACTTATTGAAACAAAGTGTATAAATTTAATATTGTATTAATCCTAATTTCTTGAAAGTATCAAAAAACGTAAGATATAAACTTCTTATATGACTGATATACAATATATAATAAAATATTACTTAAAGAAATGTTCCGTTATATATATTATAAGTATTTTGTACTTTTAACACGATAATGCGGACAAGATAAAAAGTAAATTTATGCTATGATTTTTTCATTATGCTTTCAGTCAAATGCCACCAATGCCAGGTCTTACCCCTGATGGTCGCCGAGTCATCCTTATGAGAGGTAATAAATAACATTAAAGTATCAATATATTTATGCTTTACTTCACTCTATCTTACTCAGCTTCACGCTGTATCCCGCACATGGCAGCGTAGGCAAAGGAAACTTGGGAACCTAATGTTAAGACACTCCGTTCCACTTCCGTTCCACACTTTCCGCCGAATTGGAGGAATTGTGTGTTGAGTTGCGGAACTTAACGCCACGTTTTGCCATGTTAGTAGAAATAAGAAATGAAAACATTAAATAATTAATTTGAAAATATTATATATTTCATTTCCTCAAGTGGGGATCGATCCAACAACCTGTCGTTTACAGTCACATGCTTATGCCGCGACAGGCCTCTACATTCAATATACCGTTAAAATTAAATATTTCTATTATTTGACTATTCGTAATATTTTAATTTAATCGCTCTGGTGATAAGAAAAATCGCAGCATTAAGTTTCACCAATCAAGAGGCAATAATCTGAAATATTCGACAGAAAATGGACAACGAATCGCTTTCAGACTAGGTTTCCTTCTCTACCTGCCCATGCATTATCCTGAATATAGCGTAAAGTGAAATATTTTAAATGCATGAATTCTAATTATCAAATGAAATCTTATTTAATAATGTCTTTGATTTTCGCGATTGTTACACATTTTAAATGAAACACTTTTAAACGGATTAATCGCGTATATTGAATGAACAGAAGAATGTCTGGCAGACAAATGCCACCTCAGTCTACTCGTGACCACGAACTACTGTAAAGTGTTCGAAACGTCGGGTTTCCCAAAAATGTTTACCATTCAATATACGCGATTAATCCGTTTAAAAGTGTTTCATTTAAATCTTATTTCTTATAGGTATAGAAAAAGAAGTCCAAACTCCAAATGTTGCCAACGCTTTCAAGTTGGCCCTTATGCTTGGTGACGTTAGACTAATGGAAGAAAAGGAAGGTGTAGCTGGAGATATTTACATCTTGGATGCTTCCGTTGCTACTCCCAACCACTTTGCCAAGTTCACTCCAACTTTGGTTAAAAAGTTCTTAGTTTGTGTACAGGTAATTTTATTTTGATTATCTGTAGCAAGCGAGTGGTTAAAACCTATTTAAAATTTCCGAGATATGTAGATGAATAATTAAAAAACATCTAATAGCTTTTTTTTTTCATTCATTAAGTGCAATATATTTTTTTATTTAAATAGTAGTTTTTACTATTAAATTATAAATATATGTAACTTTAACAAAAATTATAAATTTTGTATTTAAATGTTCTATTTCATATAGAAAATTTAATTTATTATGTCCTTACGTATAAAATTGACATTGGAATTTGTTGTAGTGGCCCCTTCAAACATGAAAGAAATGGAAACATTTACATTTTTTCCAAAAACAAATTTATACAGCTATTTACACATGTATTCGGGTTTCGCTAAACGTTTTTCATTTGTTTTTTTTGGTATTTTTTTTGTTTTTTTTTTGCGTTACATTTATGTTTGTTTTTTTTGGTATTTTTTAATATTACAATAATATACCATTTTAAAAACAACAAAATATATTTTTTTTATATGATATCCATCATAAATGTAATTCTTACTATTTTTCTTGTGAATAGGAGGCGTACCCAGTAAAATTGAAGCAGGTCCATGTCATTAATATATCACCACTGGTTGATAAAATCGTCAATTTTGTGAAGCCGTTCCTGAAAGAGAAGATAAGGGAAAGAGTAAGTAAAGGACTAAAATTCAAAATAAAAATGTGTTTGTGTGGACGAACATAAACTTTTAGTATAACTATAATATAAACATTGTTTACACCTGGAAACTTATTGTTTATGCGTTGCCTTTATATTAAAAATTCTCGAGGCTTGCTTTGCGAGACATGCTTTGTAGGCAAGTGACATAGCTCAACGACGTGTTTTGTCCTGCCAGAGTAAATAATTGGGAGTAATTTGTTTTAACATACGAACTATCAATCAATCGCTATTATGCTGCTACACAATAGCCAGTCGCTAGTTCATTAAAGATTCAAATCAAATCTCAATTTGAATCCACAATTCAATTTGAAATGCTAATTTAATAAAATTTTAAATAAAAATATCCTTAAAAGAAGGAGATTATAGAAGGTATATAAAAGCTTATGGAAGGTATACTCGACAGTGCGGGACTAATCAATCATTAATATAATCAATCATTAAATATTTAATCTATATATTTGTTTTATTCTTTCAGATCTTCATTCACAGTGACGTTAAGGACTTATACAAGTACGTTCCTCAAGAACTGCTCCCTGAAGAATATGGCGGAAAAGCTGGGCCTATGAATGATATTCATAGTACGTATTTTTAAATGTTACATAATATTTTTTGATACTTAAAATATTCTACAAATATAGAAATGCGAGATAGAAGAGCACTGTACAGAAACCGTGGAAACTGTACACTGTTTTCGATATCGTTACATTTATATATATGATTTAGTTTTTAGTGTCTTTAATGTAATTATTAAATGCTAATTATATATATATATATATATATATATATATATATATATATATATATATATATATATATATATATATATATATATATATATATATATATATATATATATATATATATATATATATATATATATATATATATATGTATATATATATATATATATATATATATATATATATATATATATATATATATATATATATATATATATATATATATATATATATATATATATATATATATAAATAAACACTTAGGGTACATATTGCAAAAATAACATTTTTTGTTATATTTTTATAATACTTAATAATTGGTATGAATTGAAATAATATTTCAATTCGTACCAATATTTACAGTTCGATATCATCTACTATATAAACTATTAGAAATAAACATTCAATAAAATATATGTTAAAAATTTCAGATGCATGGGTCAAGAAACTAGATGAATACAAGGATTGGTTCACACAGCAAGAGAGCTTAAAGGCTGACGAGTCTCTAAGACCGGGAAAGCCCACCAACTACGATGAACTATTCGGCATTGACGGTTCATTCCGTCAGTTAGTCATAGATTAGTAAAAGACTTAAATGAATAATATATAATTAGAATTCTTTTGTTCAATGTTCAACTTAAATTTGTTTATTATCAAAAGCAAAATTTATAGCTACATTTATTCGATTTTTCCACAATTAAGAAATATATTCATATATAACTTTTTTTTGGAAAAATCTTATAGGTTTTTAATAAAATTATAGATAATTTCTGAGCAGCTTCACAGTCTTCTTTATTTCATGCATTTTAAAATGTACTCAACCAAAGCATATTTCTTCTCATTATGTTACATCAATTGTATTTGTAATCGTTTTTCTTATAATAAAATAAATTAAGTAAATAAATTTGTTTTATTTTTATAAAGGTTTATCAAAAAAACAATGTTATGTGACAATGAAAACTCACCTTTTTCCTTGTTTTGTTTTACAAATTCTAAGAGATCGTGTTTCTATTATAAATAAAAAATATATGTTTTCTGTATATATTATTATACTATACAATTCCTTCATTAAATTTGTTTATTTCCGAAGAGGGTGTACACCCCGATCACTATCATCACGCGTAGTTCTTGACCTTTCCATAAAAAATCCTATAGACTTATCAGAGTATCGCTTTCTTTCAGAGGATATAAACAATAATATATAATTCATGCAGATTTATGTCAATAAACAAATAAAGTCCAATTACTTGTTTTTTTTTTTTGTTTCATTTTTTAGCTTCACGCTGTATCCCGCACGAGGCAGGGTAGGCAGGGGGAACTCGGGAACCTAGTGTTAAGACACTCCGTTTCACTTTCGTTCCCCACTTTCCGCCAAATTTGAGGCAATGCGTGTTGATAGGCGGAACTCAACGCCCCACTTTTGCCTGCCTTATTACTAGAGCGAAGAATTGAAACATTACATATTTAAATTGAAAATATCTTTGGATTGAAAACTTCTCTGGGGATCGAATCCAGAACCTGTCGGTTACAGTCACACGCTTGTGCAGCTGCGAAACGACAGACCTCAATACTACTTATAATGCACATATACATACACTATTACTACTTAATCAAAAGGCTTTCAATAATATACTCCTAACTTCAGCAATTCAGCATGTGCATTTTATTATTTTTTTCTGTACAACGAAAACTAGACCTAAGTAGCAAAAAATAAAGTACAATCTGTCTTGTAGTATATCTATTATTTCCATATTGTATGATAATAAAAAGGGATAGAGGATTCACCTGAACTTCCTATATGCTTATGAAACCCTGGTACCCTGTGTTTTGGTTTAAACGTGACCCTGGAATGTTTCTTTATAAGCACGTCCACTTTGTTAACTTTATTTATTTATCTACTAGATTCCATACATATCATTAAGATAGTAGGAAACTTTTCTATACTAAAAAAATATTTAAAAAATCTACTGACTTATTATTTTATTTTTTTCTTTTTTCTCCACAAAAGAGAGTTTGAACTCTCTTTTATGAGATAAGTAAAATCAAAAAATAGTCTTACTTTATTTATATTGAATATATTTATTTGTAAGAAGCAAAATAATCAGAGCGAGAAAACAGTCCAAACTACAAACTATGTTGCAAATCCATTACGTATAACGTTAAGTAGGTGACTGTGTATGCAGGCCATTGTGAATCTTATTCCAATTGATAATTAGACCTACCTGGCGCAGGGGCACAAGCGTGTGACTGTTAACGTGAAAGCTTGTGAGTTCGATTCCCACTCAACGAAATCGAAAATATTTTTTTTATATTTAACATTTTGAAATCAAACATTTAATGTTTTCCACTTTTCGCTCTTGTAAAAAGGCAAAGCGTGGCGTTGAGTTTCGCCACTATAGAGAGGCGATCTGAACTGAGTGTGAATAGACGCAATATCTCAATAAAGACGAAAAGTAGGGAACAATAGGGAGTGTCTTAGTATTGGGTTCCCATGTTCTCTCTGCCTACCCTGCTATGTGCGGGATACAGCGTAAAGCTGGAAAAAATAGTTGAAATTAAAAGAAAAAAAATGAGAATACCGATTGTATCGTTTTAGGAGATTACGGTGATATTTTTGTATATGTACGATTAAATATTTCCAAGATATCGCGGCGTAGACATTATAGATATATCAAATTATATTTGATATGAAGCGGTTAAAAGCAAAATCTTTTTTAAGTTTTCAATTCTTACTCAATCACTCGCCACAATGGCGTTAAGAGTATTTGTCATTCTTAGAAGCCTTAAAAATGTTAATTAAAATTTTAAATCTACAGCCACGTTACTTTATTTAAGTTTTAATAATATATGTATTAAAAATTATGAGCAAGAACCATTTATTAAAAGATGAAAAAGTTATTTCGAGTATATTTTTAATTTTATTTACAAAAGTACTCAGTAAGTATATTTAATGCAGAATAAATTATATTCAAATTAAAATTCAGCAGCAAGTAATAAACATAATTATTTAAATAAATAGTAGATAATTTCTTAAGTTTCATAAAAAAAATACATAAAACGATTAATTACAAACATCTTTTTTAATATATTCCCCAAATGTGGTCATGAAGACCAGAAAAAAATAATGATTATTTGAATATGTTAGCTGCTGGTTGATCAAACTTAACATAATATTCAAATTACTAGATTTAAATAAATTAACATTTTTTGTATTTTTATACCTGGCTTCTCGCTGTATAACGCATTGGCTAAGAGCTGGCTAGGCAACCTAGGGACCTGGCAACTTAAGGTTAAGACTCTCTATTCCCACTAGGATTCTTTCGCTGTCTACTTTTCGCCGAATTCTTGAGGCGTTGCATGTTGAGTGCCGGAACTCAACGCCAAGCATTGCCCCGCCTCATAATTTCGCACGCTTCTTTAAAAGCTTCCTACCCTAATTATTAATATATGTTCTATCACTCAATTTGCAACTTGAAACTGAAAGCCGACAAACGAAGCAACTAAGTTTTCAGAACTTTCTTATTTTGTGTACGGAGTAAACATAAAGCTGAAAAAGAAAAATGGTGTGCTCTACTTCGCCCTTTAATATTCTTAATAAAATTTCGACATTATTGTTAGGAAACTTGACTTGCTAATTATGTTTTGGCATTATCTTTTTTCAAAAATCTGTACAAAGAAACATCTATATATACGTAACTCGTGCTCTTGATTTTCTTGAAAGCAATTCATAAAATTTTAATAGCAACATTAAAAGCGTTAAATTGTTAATATTTTTATATTATTTCTGCAAATATAAAAAAGAAATATTCTATCTCGACTTTTAACGTACACGTAGTTAAAAGCATGAATGCTTTACAAAAAATATGCTTAATACACAGCCACTCGTAACATGGCAGGTTGTGGGTTCGAACCCCTCTCGAAAAAATAAAGTATTAAATACTATCATTCTTTCGTTCTAATAACATTTACATAACAATGTTAAGCTGAAAAAAATTATGATGCAATGTGACAGTGTCTGACTATAGATTTAGACGAACATATCTATTGTACCGTAATGAAGTATGAAAGTTAATAAATATCTTTCTTGTTATTTCTTTATGACGCACCGTTCTCTCTATCTCGAGATCACGTAGTTTCATTCAAAGGTATCATTTTGGATGAAATTTGCCGCGTAATCAATTCTGTAGGTACCCGTAAGTACATTCCGTGAACGGTCATAAAATTTGGCACGAAGTAAGAACTATTTATTTATACAGATAAAAATCTGTAAAGTGAATATTCACTTGGTGGTCTCAAGAGAGGCAGGGATTCAACCTGTACCTCTTGAGACTGTCCAAGTACTTACTTCTTCTCTGCATGAAGGTAGGTAAGGACTTGCAGTTGCGTAAACATTTTTTTTTTATTTTATTTTTATATAAAAAGAGATAAGGTTGAGCAACAAATATTTTTTGTTCCAGTATTTTCGTAGGATCGGTATATCACGCGCGAGCATTACCAACTAAAATCAATAAATTTTTAGTTATAATATTTACCAATACCTTATAGAAAACTGTATCGGCAACTATACTGAAGATATATAAGATTTACAATGAATTAAATTAGAATGAACAAGCTTTGGACAAGATTATGCCTTCCATGGTCAAAAGGCACTGGCGAACTATTTATATTTAAGTAAATACTGTTAGTTTTCACGATGTATGTAGATAAATTACAAGCATCTGAAATACGAAGTAATTTACAACACTAAGAATGAATAAATAATCTTTAATTATGTCCTCTTTTTTAACTTCGTAAAATATAATAGCTTACTAAATGTTATATCCTTTTTTACTATGTTTTAAAGTGTTATTCCACACTTAGGACAGAAAATACTCAACTTAAATTTAAACTTAAGTTGTAACAGGCGTATAAGAATTTCGACAGAGCGCTGGAACGGTATTCCAGAGGCGCGGGTTCAAATGCTGCTTCGTTCAAAATTTTTATACGCTTTTTAAATTTAAGTTTAGTATGTTATGTCCTTTTTGATCTACGTAGCTATTGTTTAACAAAATAATAATAAGAAAGTTAAAAAATTAGAATGGTTTTTTTTCAGCTTCACGCTGTATTCCACACGAGGCAGGGTAGGCAGAGGGAAACATTAAATATTTATTTATTGGAAATATTAAATATTTCATTTCCTTGACGGGGTATCGAAACCAGAACCTTTTGGTTACAGTCGTTACACGTTTGTGCCGCTGCGCCATCATAGGTCTCAAAAAATTAATCAAAAAAACAATAACTTATTTTATGCGGAACAATTTTATTAAAACTTAATAATATTTTTATATACTAAATTCTGAAAACGAAAATGATGATGTAAATCACAGGATGTGACGTAGCCGACAATATATAAAGGCTGTATTCAGTACCAATGTCGCAACCTTACGAAGGCTCAAAGAGCACGGTGAGGTAGCATCAAGATCTATCAGTTCAGTTCGTTGCTTGCCTGTTCGTGCGTATTGTCGCGTGCGTCGCGTATAATTGCTATCACCGCAGTAAGTATCTTTTGGAATTCATTTTTCTTTATTACTTATTGTATTTTTCTTGTTATAAATATAAATTTTGCTTTGTTTTAGTAAAAATTGTAATAATATTATAATTTGTGCAGTGATTTAGGGCAATACCGTCAGGAATAAGTTATTTAAAACTTTATGATTAATTTACTATGGGAAAATGTTTTATTCTTTAGTAGAAAAGTTTTATTCTGGTTAGAACATTTAAATATATACAACATATAACCATTTCATTATATGAGTTTCTAATATTTAAATGTTACCAAGTTCTATGAATTGAATGTAATTCTCGTAAATAGTGCACAAGCGCAATGCAATTTTAGACCACAAATGAAATATTTAAGACCACAATAGAAACGCTTTCCATTTTGAATATATTGTGAATCTTATACTATTCGACATATATTAGTAATGTATAATATACCCGTTCTTTGCTCACTGTAATTATTTTTTTAACATTTTATTTACAATTATGAAAAGATTTTTCATAGATATTGTTCATAGAAAGAAAATATCCCACAATCCTATGACTGCAAGAAGTAAAAATGTTAGTAAAAAAAGCATTCCTTACAATATATCAGTTCTTATGGTGTAGATATTATATGCTAATTACATCGTATTACGTCTGTAGTTATGTTTCGTAAACAATAGAAACCAAGCTTGGTCTTGAACTCTTAAGGATAAAACATTTAAATTCATATCATGTTCTCTTACAAATTTTAAGTCTATGCTCTATAGAAACGTAAAGAGCTGCAGCCGAGTATGTTATATTTAATTGTTTTAAATTACTATTTCTTATTTCTTATTTTATCAAATAAGATTATGAATAAAATTAATCTTTAAATTAATTATACTGGCAAGACAAGACACTCCGTTCCACTTCCCTTCCTCACTTTCTGCCAAATTTAAGGCATTGCGTATTGAGTGGAGTGGAACTCAACGATGCGTTTTTGCCTTTTTGTACCAGAGCGAAGAAATAGAAACATTAAATATTTAAATTGAAAACATTAAATATTTCACTTCTTCCAGTGGGATTCGAACCCACAACTTGTCGATTACAGTCACACCCTTGTGAGTGTGCGCCACGACGGGCCACTTGTCTGTTATCGATTGGTTTTTAAAGAAAATAACAAATAAGAAATTGCTCTGATGATAAGAATATTTAGAAATGAAAATCTGAATTTATAAAACTCACGTCTTTTTGTCATGCAAGTTTTCAAATATTGAAACTTATGCTAATCGCACTGGATTTAGTGAGCTGCTATTATTTTTAAAAAAAAATAAAAAATGTATGAACACAACCATACATTTGTACATATTTTTTAAGTATATTATTTATTTGTGATCCACAGGAAGAAACAGGAAACCTATAAAATTTTATATTTTTTTGTAAAAAATGTAGAAAAGTGCTTAATAAAACTTAAAAAAAGTAGTAGTAGAGTATAAAAAAAATGTAGGTTAATAGTTGTAGGTTCGGTCAATCTCGACAATATGAATTAATTTATTCTCTCTGTTTTGGCAAATAAATATATTTATGCTCTGCCTTATGCAGACAAATTTCCGTACAAACAGAATAGACAATTTTCTAAATCAAATCAAAAGACCGTTCAAAATACGTAACGCAATCTAAACTATTATATAAAAACTCAGTGAAGTGTGAACAAGGAAAGTAAAAGTACTAAAAAGGTACGATTACTAAACTAAATAGCGGAATGTCGTCCAGTTCTACTGCATCGATTTGCGAAATATTACGCTATACCGATTGCAATATACGCTACCTTCCGCTTAAGAAACTACTTACTATACCTAATCAATAGTAATTATTTGTTTTTGTTTTTATTTCGATTGTACTGGAAATATTTGGTAAGAATACATATGAGTGGTTTAATGGCTTGCTTAATGTAGCTTAAAAGTGGATATAGAAATAGTTAGTGTAAATTGTGTAAGTGATTATAAAGCATAAAATTTCTCGTCATCTTTTCATGAGGTTGTGGGGTTCGGTTTCTTGTTTTGGTATTTTTATTTTAATTTTCACCATATCATTTAAGGCCCGCAAGTTAGATGAAGCTTAATGTTAATACACTCTGTTCCCCACGCAACATAGAATTTTCAAAACTTTAACGTCACAGAGAGTTAAAAACAGCGCTACTTTTTCGATCTGATTTAGATCAAATTGAAATAACTAATTCCCACCGACGGTAACCATACCCTGTTCCGCTGCGCTACACTAGCCTCTATAAAATGCATTTATGACGTGCCAAATTCCTTTAAATTACCAAACAAGCACACAAAAACCAAAAAGTAAAGTACAGATGATTTAGTTTCTCTATTTATCTAACAAATTTGTGAATGTGGTTACGCCTGTGTACATATACCGGTACTAGTTACCATCTTGCAATGCTAAATTTTTACAAAAAATTTTATTCATGAACCTATTGGACTAAACAACAAAAAAAAAATGAATGTTGAGGGATATTTTAACTTTATATACCCCTATATAAAAACTTAGGTGTTATAGGGGTTGGACATTTTGTTATCAAACGAAGTCGTTACAAGTGCAAAGAATTTAAAATAAATTGTATAGATTTTAATACTTTGATATCTTTAGAATTTTTCAAATTGAATCTGAGATTGTAACGTTTAATAGGTAGTGTTCCCTTTTATCATATTAGTATAGATTTATATTATTACCACTCGGTCATAAAATATAACCAAATTATATTATAAGTCAAACATGAGAGTAAAAGTATTATTAGGGTCAATGGGTCCTGTAATTTATATAATTAACGGACAAAATCTTTATAAAAAATTTGAACTAATCTTATATGACGAAAAGAAAAATATATACATATATGTACAAATTACACAATTTTATATATTTATTATTAATCACGTTTTATTTACGATGTGCGTTATTGATAACTGTGTTCGATTAAAACTACTCATGCACTTAGCTTCATACTGTATCCAGCACATGGCAGGATAGGCAAAGGGAACTTTGAGGTATTGCGTGTTGAGTGGCGGAACTCAACGCCGCGCTTTGCCTAATAGACATGCTTGCCGCGTATTTCAATATATATTCTGATCTAACACATATTTACAATTATAAGTTAACGCCTGTATATTTATTAATAGTATTAGTTTATTAATACTATTAATAAAAATATGGACGTTAACGTTCAGTTTCAATAGAAGCCCCTTTATTTGCATTATTTCTTTATATGTACAGTATAGTAAAAAAAGCTTCACTTTAATTTTATATTGCACGAACGACAACGACTGACAACAAATTAATTGTCAAACAATCGCTAAGAGATGTAAAACTAAAAGATATAATACTTTAAAAATGTATTCTATTATCATAGAACGAATTAATAACACTAAAATTATCTACTTTAGTAAACCAATATGGCATCAGTGGCTACTCTAATTCAGCCTACGGGCGAGATGTGGAAGAAGATACGTGTAGAGCTAAACGAAGATTTAAACACAAGAGATAGAGACCTGGCAGCTATAAAGGATTGGCTCAAGAAACAACCACATTTGCCAGATGAATGGGGTTTGTCAGTTTTGCTTATTACGTTTGTTGGTAAATTTGGTGGTTGTGGGTTCAATTACCACTTGGGGTATAACTTTTTCGAGACTTGTGATTCAATAAATAAATATACTTAAAAAAGAGGCATATTTTTACTAAATTCTTTACGTCCATTCTGCTATATGAGAAGACATGCGTAAAGATATAAAAAAATATAATTATTTAAAAAAAAAAAGACACTTATAAACGTTTATCGGATTGCAGAAACTACAAAATACTATATTTAATTTTATTTTATTTTGTATAATGTATACAACCTTACTTAAAATATAATTTTCATATCTTTTTGTTTTATGATGTGGTTTTCGTGGTGGATTATTGCCCATACACTGGCAACTGAATGCTAGTACATTAAACTACTTACTATATGCAGCATACTTATTTTTGAGGTTTATGACAAGCTATTACAATAACTAAGAACGCTATTTCAAATGTAATGCACAAACAAAATGTGACCATTTTTATTTGATCTTGAACCAACAAATCACACACAAATTTGCGCAATCACGAACTTTAGCTTTGAGGATTTTTTTTCAGCTTCACGCTGTATCCCGCACTAGGCAGGGTAGGCAGAGGGAACGGAAGTAAAACCTAGTGTTATGACACTTCGTTCCACTTCCGTTCCCCCCACTTTTCGCCGAATTTGAGGCATTGCATATTGAGTGGCGGAACTCAACGCCGCGCTTTGCCTTACTACCAGCTTTGAGAATTGTTACGTAAAACAAAAGTATTAGGTGTTTTCTAAGGAAATTCCAGAATATGTAATTAAAAGAAAAACTACTATAGTTACTATTTGTAAACAATAATTTGGTTTTTCCAGATGACGGTCGTATAATGACTTTTCTTCGAGGCTGCAGTTTTTCTTTGGAGAAATGCAAAAGAAAATTAGACATGTACTTCACAATGAGAGCAGCTTGCCCTGAATTCTTTACCAACAGAGACGTCACTCAGCCAGATCTGTCAGATATTATTGCAAAAGCGTTAGTAAATACTTAGTAATCGTTTTATTTTAAAGTGCTTTAACCTTCTAGGTATATGTACATTGTGTCCGAATTTCACAATATGTTGACAGAGTCGTCGAAATCATCATAATTTGCTAACTGAGGATAGCAATTATTCCTTATCTTATTTGCTCCACGATCTTTCAATATTTACATATAAAAGTTAATTTATATTTTAACAATATAACTTTATAAAGATAACTAAATTAGCGAGTGCTCCTCAGCTTCACACTGTATCCAGCATATGGCATTGTAGGCAGAAATTGGAAACCTAATGTTAATACACTTTGTTCCGTTCTACACTTTCCACCGAATTTGAGACATTGTGTGTTGAATTGCGAAACTCAACGCCGCGATTTGCCTTATAACCAGAACAAAGAAACAAAAACTTTAAGTATTTAAATTAAAAATATTATATATTTCATTTCCCCTGCGCCACGAGTAGCGAGTGCAATAAATTTAATAAACGGTGAACAAGTAGTGTTCAATTTACTACTTCAAAGGAGTTATTCGTATTATGTACATATCTGTAAACGAAGACAATTATTTTGAAAATAATTGGCTTTTATATGACTTTATTTTCAATGTTTTGTTTGAAATTGTTAAGAGGCTCAATAGAAACTTTTGAAGAAAATCCGGAAAAGAAATTTCATCTAATATATAAGGAAAAATAATCTTATGTCATTTTAAAATACATAAATAGAAACAATATGCTATTGTATTTAAATTAATTTCATTGTAGACAAGGCGCTCCTCTGCCAGGACTGACACCAAATGGTCGTCGGGTCACAATATGTCGAGGTAATAACATAATTTTAGTAACAAATACTTTTGTCTTCAATAGAATATTCTTAATTTTTTTCTTCACGTTTCTCCAAACTGTATCCTGCACATGGCAGAGAAGACTTGGGAAACAAGTATTAAGAAACTCTGTTCCCATTGTGACACTTCCATTCCCCATTTACCACAGAATTTGAGACGTTGAGCATTGGAAGTCAACGACGCGCTTTGCCTTGTTACCAGATCAAAGAAACGCAAATGATAAATATTTCATGTCCTCGAGTGCGTATCACACACACATCATAATGTGACGAGTTTACAGTCATAGGCTAGTGACTCTGAGCTACTATAGACCTCCAAACCTACTTTTATTTATAAAAAAATATCTTTAAAATTACACAAGTTATCGCACGTTGATCAAGGCTCGAAACTTGCCTTTATATTATATATAACGTTGTATACGTGCACAACGTAACGATAACATCAGCCACTAACCAACTATGAAAGTACTTAGAAATCTAAACGTTACCTTAATCATTTTAAGTAACAAATGTTTGTCAATAACCAGTTATATTTCATACTATAACCTGTGGTAAATATTCGTAGGTTCAAAGCTAATATTTTTAGTAAAGTAATTCACGTACATTTGCATAAAGTTAGGAATACAACTGAGGTTGATTAGATTAATTATTAAATTCTGTTTTAATTACGATAAAAACAGCGCAATATTATAATTTAGTGTCACGTGCATATTAGCCGCTAATTAAACATTATAAGAAAATGACTTAACGAGATGCAAGTATATGCTTATTGAAACATAAATTGTATTATTATATTATTTTAAATTAAAACCAAGTAAAAATAAAATCTTGATTTAAGTAGTATTCCATTATCTTATTATATATTTTTTTAGCTTCACGCTGTATGCCGCACGAGGCAGGGTAGGCAGAGAGAACCCGGGAACCTAGTGTTAAGACACTCCGTTCGACTTCCGGTCCCCACTTTCCGCCGAATTTGAGGCATTGCGCGTTGAGTGGCGGAACTCAATGCCGCGCTTTACCTTGTTACTAAAGCTTAGAAATAAAATATTAAACATTTAAATTGAAAATATTAAATATTTCATTTCCTCGACCGGGGATCGAACCCAGATCCTGTCGGTTACAGTCACATGCATCTGCCGCTGCGCCACGACAGTCCTCAATTACATTTAACAATATTTTATAGTTTTACGCAGTAGGTACACTTGAAATGCGAACATACTTACATATATTATATTCGAGGAAGAAAGTAATTATTTATTAATCTGACATTACTAGAGGGTCGAGTTTAAATTTCACAAAGGAATATTTTGTTTTGATTTATTCGTTATTTGAGGCCTGTCGTGGTGCAGTGGTACAAGCATGTGACTACAACTGAGGTTCGATGTACACTCGAGGAAATTAAATATTTAATAATTTCAAATTAAATATGTAATGTTTTCGTTTCTTTTTTTTTTTTTTCAGCTTCACGCTGTATCCTGCGCTAGGCAGGGTAGGCAGAGGGAACGGAAGTGAAACCTAGTGATAGGACACTCCGTTCCACTTCCGTTCCCCACTTTCCGCCGAATTTTGAGGCATTACGTGTTGAGTGGCGGAACTCAACGCTGCGCTTTGCCTTTTTACCAGAGCGAAGAAATGAAACATTAAACATTTAAATTAAAAATATTAAATATTTCATTTCCTCGACTGGGGATTGAATCCAGAACCTGTCGGTTACAGTCACAGTCTTGTGCCGCTGCGCCACGACAGGCCTCATGTCATTTCTTCATTATGGTAACAAGGTAAAGCGCGGCATTGAGCCCCGCCACTCAACACGCAAAGCCTCAAATTCGGCGGAAACTGGGGAATGAAAGTAGAACGGAGTGTCTTAACACTAGGTTCCCAAGTTCCTTCCACCTACCCTGCCATAGGCGGGATACAGCGTGAAGCTGAGTAGAGTAGAGTAGATTTATACGTTAACATATCCATCTCTCACATGTAGAGTCATTTGATTTCTCTCTTATATTGAGAATGAAGTAAAAAATAATAATTATGTTTGAAATAGTTGTGTATTTAAACTTTACATATTTTGTTCTAATTTAGGACTCCACAAGGACATAGATGCCGACAAACTGAACAGTATATTCAAAATAGCATTAATGATTGGGGATGTCCGTCTAAAAGAAGAGCTGGAAGGTGTTGGTGGAGATATATACATCTTGGATGCTTGTGTCGTCACACCTAACCATTTAGCTAAAATATCTCCCTCAGCTATAAAGAAATTTATGATATGTGTACAGGTTAGACAAATTATTTATAATCTTCTTATTATAAAGTAATTGCCTTTCAATATTTTGAAGTATGCAAAGTATTTTTAACAAGAACAATGTTTTTGTTTACGTTAGAGTAAAGAAGAAAAAAAAAGTTAAGTTATAAAAAAATCTCTTAAATGGCGTCGAATGGCCCGGTAAGGACTTGTCAGGTATAAATCTACCGCCTAGTCGACGGCATATAATAATTATAACAGTCGATGCTTTCCATTCGATAAACTTTCGCTATGTTCTTTTGGTAACTTAGATATTTCTTTATTTTATTGTTGTTATTCTCGTATTCTGTTATATGTGAATGTTCTTTTTCTTGTTTCTTTGTAGTAAATGTATTAATTATATTAATTATTTTGATTGTTCTTCTTGTTTCCTTGTATTAATTATAATCGTAAAAGTAAAGTTATGTTGAATGTACTTAGGCTGACTGTATACTTTTTTTGTTTACCACCAACACTACATTGACATAGGATCGATATAAT
Source organism: Eueides isabella (assembly GCA_019049475.1). Taxonomy (NCBI): domain Eukaryota; kingdom Metazoa; phylum Arthropoda; class Insecta; order Lepidoptera; family Nymphalidae; genus Eueides; species Eueides isabella. Next base: position 8,655,100 of record CM032403.1, on the reverse strand, counting down.
AGTTGATAATTGTATAGTTTTAACGTGGATATTCCTAATTTTTTAATATTAATTTCTACAGAGCTGTTACAAATTGTTTATATATTGAGACGCCATTACAATTATTAGTAATTTTGTAACTATTTTTTTATAATAAGGCAAATCGCGGCGTTGAATTCCGCCACTCAACACGCAATGCCTCAAATTCGGCGGAAAGTGGGGAACGGAAGTGTCTTAACACTAGGTTCCCGGGTTCCCTCTGCCTATCCTGCCTCGTGCGGGATACAGCGTGAAGCTGAAAAAAAATTATATTCGAATAGTTAACATTTTCGTGGATCGACACACATGACTGGGTTTTTTAAAACTAAAAATATTGTATTTTTTTTTAATTAATTGTTGCTGAATAATTCAGTATTATCATAAATTGAAAAGTATATAAAATATTTACAGGTGTAAAGTATTATCTTAATTCATTTCCAATTTATTCGTCGGTAAATATATTGATTGTGTATTTCAGGAAGCGTATCCGATTAAGTTAAAGGAAATACACATTGTGAATACGTCACCGGTGATCGAGAGCGTCATAAATCTTGTCAAGCCATTCCTGAAGGATAAAATAAAAAATAGAGTAAGTACTTTTTAAACATAATTTGGTTTTAAGATAACTATTATTTTTTTTTTTGATTTTGTTTTGTTGATTAAGTAGACCTGATAGAATAAATTTCGGGTTGTGGGTTGACTTCCCACTTAAAGTAGGAAATGAACTATTTTTATTCATCAACTCAGGCTAGACATCGCGTCGTTGAGTTTTGCTATATGATTATAGATTCTGTAATTTATAATATAACTTCATATATAGTAAGTATACTTTTATTTACGTTGACATAATAATTAATAATATTTTTATATAATTAAAATAAAATGTTATTTATTTAATAATATGCTCTACACATAATAATTTAAATAGTTTTGCATTGAAAATTAGATTATGCAGGTAGTATTTATATTATAATTATAGACACAGACGACACAAATAATTATAAATATCACGTCCAATATTTATTATATATAATACAAATAAAAAAAGGTCGAGGCCTGTCGTGGCGCAACGATGCGTCTGTAAACGAGGTTGTGGGTTCGATCGCCCTCGAGGAAATGTTTTTTTTCGCTACCAGTAACAAGGCAAGAATGCGTTGTTGAGTACCGCCAGTCAAAAGGTAAAAAAGTGTGGGACGGAACAGTACTACCAACCTAACCTAATGTCGTAACAATAGGTCTCCTCTGCCTATATTACCTAATGTTAAAACACCCCATTGCCCACTTGCATCAGATTTTGGGGCATCGCGTGTTGAATTGCGGAACTCAACGCCGCGCATTATATTATTTAATTATAATGAATATCTTTTGTCTTTATCGTGGTATCCCGCACATCGACACGTTGCGTACTAAGATATCATAGTTGAATAGGTGGTTTTATTTGTCTCTACAATACATACAGTCCCTATGTGAAATTGTAAAGTGCTATCTATGCACAACTTTTTTCATCGTTGTACACGGCACACAAAAACATTGAATACTAGGATCTCATAATACAGCAGGTGGCTTGTTTTATCTATACGTACAGTCCCAATGCGAGTTTGCTTACTAAATAAATAATAAATATCAAAGGTTGAAAACCTTTTTGCATCACTGTATCCCGCACATCAAAACATTGAATACCAAGCAAACATAGCAACATAGGTGGTTTGATTTATTTATTTATTCGTACAGTATTGCTACGGAAAATATTCCTAAAGATATTAAGTCTATAGCTATACTTCTAATATTAACGACAAACCTTTTTTTACCACCGTATCCTACACACCGAGACGTTGAATACTAGGGTATCATATTAATAGAGACGGTTAAAAAATAAATCCACGTACAGTCCTCCTAGACTCAATTTAATGAGCGCGTTTACTATATAAACCTTAATAAACCTTTTTTCGTGACCGTATCCCACACTTCAAAACAAAGGCTACTAGAGTATCATAACTATAAATGAGGTCCAATATCCAACCGAGTACACATCTCCTAACGTACAATTTAGTAAGGGTGATTTAGCAATATTTGGATTTATTGATTTACTTTTATCATCACCGTATCCCCCAACCCAAAACATTGGGTACTAGGAGATTATAACTTACAGAGAAGTTTAAATAGCATCATCATACAATCCTTCCAACTGACATATTAGCGTGTTCAATAAAACACCTGCGCTTAAGGTCTACTGTGGGCAAACTTGATTGCATTACCGTATTCCCCAACTCAAAACATTTGATACTAGGATATCATGTCTGAGCAAGTAGTTCGAAACGCAAGAACTCGCGTAAATTGACGAATAGTTTAGGAGGCAACTGTAAAGCTCAACGGCTTTACAAATAATATTTATTTCTATTCATTCAAAATGGAAATATTATTATTAAGCCTGCTCCTCGAAAAAAATGTTTAAAGTAAACGTTTCAAAATAAATTAAGATTGTCAAATACTAATTTAAACAATTAAGATTGTTAAATACTAAAATTAAATATTCCTGGAACATCACATCAATGGATCTCTACATAAAAAAAATAATATAACAATCATAAAAACAAATATTCAACATTTTACTGTTTGAAATTTATATTTCTTTCTTTCAATCTATTTTATAAAACTCAACATTTTACTGTTTAAATTTTATGAAATAGGAAAATCGATAAAATAAAGTTATTTAAGTTCAGACCTCAGACTATACTTTCTTGCGTCCCTTTCCATAGGACCGCCCCTAGGCGGAGTCTCGGGAGTTTTCCTGAACTAGTGCAACCGCCATTAAAATGTATTATTATAATACTGTGGACACAACATGTCAGTCGGTATAAAGATAATGGATAAATGAGAAAGAAAAAGAAATATTTGTTATATAGGACAGATGACCAATAAGACAAATTTACCATGAAGAGAAGATAGTTATTAACTTCCAATGTTTATATTCCATGAAAATTCCATGTATCGTGAAACTAGTTTTCGAGAAAAAACTTTTCCAGTCTGCCAGTGACTGCCAGTATCACAATCACCTGGAAACCAAGGCCTAGTTGGTCTCAAAGAAACTGGGAATAATCGACAGCGCGAGACAGTACTTAACATCTAAATGTCGTTTAGACCCATATAGTGCTCGAGTTAGGCCTCATTCTGGGCTGGTTCACTCATTATCAACTTGCCTTATCATACACAGCATGATCATATCCAAGGTAGAGCAAATTTTACGTCGTCATTGAGGACCCAATGATCTGTGAGGGGCTCGGCTTTGGGTAGTAATGCCTCCTCGCTGAGTGTTCTCTAATGAGTTTATCATCAAAAGTGTTCTGGGGAACTGTTTGACTAGCTGCTAACTACCTCCCTCCTGCTGCTACTCCACTACTGCCCTCTCTGTAACAGTGCTTCAAGGTCGAACCGACGGCCAGTCGATAAGAATGCCGGCAACCTGCCGGCACCTGTAGCTTCTCTTGTTAGACGTGGCTATGGATATGACGGTGATCATTTATCATTATGTGATCAATAAAAATGGTTTTATCCTTAAATTAAATTTCTAATTATATCCCTTTGCCATTTAAATTATCATTTTTCATACGTATGTATAAAGTATACTATTATTTTTTATATTATTGTTTGTATTCATGGCTTTACAAACGTAGCCAAAACATCGAACACTAGGATAGCAGGGGCTAATAAAAGGTTACGTTGATTGGACTATAGATATGAATAATAATATATAGTATATATTTATATTATTTTTTTCAGAATTATATATAAAACAATTAACATAAATAATATAAAAAGTAATACCCAATTTTATTTCAAAATTGATTTTTAATACTTTAATTATTGCTATATATATTTTTTCATTATCCTAAAAAAAAATTATGGCTGCTCAATTGACGGTCATATTCTCAAATTATGGTTCAATATCACACCAAAAGTGAGATTAACATTAAAATAATACCAAAATCAGAAGCATATTTAAAAAAAAACAAATACCTTCGCAGCTTCATTATTATTTTTGTGAATGTCTTTAAATCTACTGTATGAATTATATTCTCTTCAATTTAAGTAAATACGTATATCTCCGATTGCTTTTTACCATTGCTATAAGATATTTTCAATCCGTCGACAAAGACGATATACGGTATGCAGCATAAAGCACTGTGGACGATAATTTGGCCGGGCAAGCCTTTCTAGGGGAATAATCGACTAGTTCCAAAGTCACCCGCTCGCTCAACCAACCGATGATCTTCTGGTTTACCTAACCTGCGGTTATTGAAAGCAAGGGAGAGGGCCTTGCAGTTAGTCTGGACATGGCCAAGGCGTTCGATTCAGCATAGCACGGGGCGCTTCTTGCGAATCTTCCATCTTTCGGGCTTCCCGAGAATTTATGTAAGTGGATCGCATCAAAATTGTTATCGATAGTTCCTGTCCCGAATACATGCCCGTAAGCGCCGGAGTCCCCCAAGGCTGCGTGATGTCCCCTACGCTGTTATTTCTGCATATCAAAGATATGTTGGAGGACTCTATCTCCAGCCGCGCCGAGAATTGAGCCTCAGCTTTTGAGCGACTGCCAGGATTGGGATCATCTGCAAAGCAAGGTCAAGTTGGTCTCGATGAAACTGGGGGTCATCAGTAGAGAGAGACAGTACATCACGCCAAAACACTGTTTCACCCTGTACAAAGCCCAGGTTCAGCCTCATATGGAATACTAGTTTCACCATTTGATCGCGTACAACGTAGAGCCGTTCGGATCGTTGCGGATCCAATGATCTGTGAGGAGCTTGACACATTGGCTTTGCGTAGGGGAGTTTTCACGGGGAGTGTTCGGGAGCAATGTTTGACTTGGTTTCTGCCGCCGAATTTTCTAATCACACAGTACGTCACAAACTAATGTACCATCCAAGTCATCTGGATACGTGGCACTCCACAACTGTGCAGTTTCGTAGGATTTCTTTTCCACGTACCACACATCTCTGTAATGGCCTACCTGCGCCAGTATTTCCAGGTCAATACGACATGGCTACCTTCAAAAAGCGCGTCTACCTCTACTTCAAAGGCCGGCAACGCACCTGTAGCTCCTCTGGTGTTACACGGGGCCGTGGGTGATGGTGATCACTCACCATCAGAAAATTTAAAAAAATCAATTAAAAAGCTAGGAATTGCCTTCTCTTCTTTACTCTTGAAACGAAATCATGAGCAAACTTGGGAATTTTATTTATATTATTATAATTAGATTTTTTTTTTATTTTTATGCCAACACAAGTTGCAATCAATATAAATAGTACCAGGCGATCATAAGTTACTTGGAACTTTTCACGCCCCATATCTGCCATTTTGTCTTTTATCTCTTAGCTCCACCCTTACAAATGGAAAATCAATAAAAACCATTTTAACGTTTGTCCGCATTTTTAATACATAAAAGTACTTAATGAACAAAACCTTTTTGTATCACCGTATAATCAGTATTTCTAACTTACATTCTTTCTTTTTATCTTGATTCACTTGATCACTTGATTTTACTAAAAAAAGATTACTGAGAAAAAAGAAAAACTTTATTTTACTTACATACCGTACGTCGAAACTTTGTTTACTAGGATGTCATAGTAGAATAGGCGGATTAAATTATCTCTACGTACAGTCCGCCTAATTGTCATGCTAAAAACCAAAATCTTGTTGCATCACTGTTTCCCCCACCTCAAAACTTTATACACCAGGGTATCATAACAAATAAGGCAGCTTAAAGTGTCTTTATCATACAGTAGTCCCAACATCAAAGTTTACTTTTAAACGAATGGCTATCTATGAAAAACCTTTTCACATCACCGTACCCTACGCATCCAAACGTTGGATACAAGGATACCAGATAAATACAGGTGGTATATTTTTTTACAATACTTGTACAGTCTTCTCAATATAATTTTCACTGTGCCAAATAAATTCTTAGTAAATAAATAATAATCATTTTCGTAACAAAATATTTTTTAATACTGTATCCTTCGCATCGAGACGTTGAATACTAGGCTATCATATTCGTAGAGATGGTTTAAAATTGTCTCTACGTACAGTGCTTCAAAGCATAATTCGTTATTGATTTATCATGGCACACCTTATTGCGTCACTGTATCCCACACCTCAAATCAAATGGTACTAAGATATCATGACTACCGAGGCAGTTATCAATCACGTACAGACCTCCTAATCAACCTATTTTAAAACTCAAACATTTCATTTGTGAATGAATAAACTTACTATCAACGCTGTATCCCCCAACTGAAAACATTGATTACTAGGAGTTCATAACATACAAACAGGTTGAATAGATTTCAACATACAGTTACAACCAATAATTAAAACATGCGTGCAGTAAGGTACGTTGGAAGCAAACTTTATATCAACACCGTATCCCCCAACCCAAAACATTGAATACTAGGATATCATATGTAGTAAAAAGGTAGCTAAATTGAATCGGCTCAAATAAATTAAAGAATAGTATATGAGATGACTGCGTTCAGTTGTACGTCGCTGTCAAATACATATATAGTGTTATTTTAATATTTTCTTTATACCACTGACTTAAAAAATACATAATAAAATAAAGACAAGACTAGTACCCATAATTAACTGTTCTTAAACTTCTCTCTTCTTCTCAGCTTCACACTGTATCCCGCACGAGGCAGGTTAGACAGAGGGAACCCGGAAACCTAGTATTAAGACTCTCCGTTCCACTTCCGTTCCCCACTTTCCACCGAATTTGAGGCATTGCTTGTTGAGTGGCGGAACTCAACGCCGCGCTTTGTCTTTTTACCAGAGCGAAGAAATGAAACATTAAATATTTTTAAGTTGAGAATATTAAATATTTCATTTCCTCGACCGGGGATCGAACTCAGAATTTATCGGTTACAGTCACACGCTTGTGCCGCTGCGCCAAGACAGGTCTCAAGACCTCAAGGCCTCCGTTCTTAAGCAGTAGGTATTTATCGTTGACTCTACTTAAGCTCTATATAAATTGACATTTAAATTTAAATCAATTGGTGCATTTAAATAGATAAAGTAGTAAATGGATTAAAAAATATAATACCATGCTATTTTGATTCGCTTTACGCCCATTTCAATGCTAACAAGGCTGTCACTGATTCCTATTTTTAAATATGAAAAATATATTTATAAAAATGAAAGGTATAATAAGTAATATAAATAAAATAAAGGCGAGCATAATAAAGTTAGTATCAAGCCAAAATTGCATATTTTTTTGATATGGAGCGATTTGACGTTTAAAAAGAGAATTTATGATGAAGATTATTTTATATTTATTTACTTTTAGAATGTTTTATATGTAGGTAAAAGAAAATTAGTCATTATTGTAAAATCATTTGAAGGCCACTCACAGCATACCCGGTACAATTAAAATCATAAAAAAAATATGTTTATACTTAGTTGGTTAGTTTTCAATGATGTACTGCCGATATTTTCTTTTAAATATACTGATAGAAACGTTAAAAATATCAGTTGAGCCACTATAGATATAGCAAAATAAGCCCCGACGAGATTTTATAAGATGGTTCACTTATTCACTTATACTTAATTAGGGCAAAGTTTTTGCAAAATTTAAATGCAAACCTCAACAACTGCGGACCATCCCTCTGATCTGTATGGTATACCATCAAAGTGGTTATTTGACATTTTGTTTACAATATAAAAAATATTTTACTTTCAACATAACACAATTTACATTCAGCCCTCAGAGTATTTTTCCATTTTGTATCCCTCTCTGTAAGACCGCCCCTGGGTGGAGTCAGAAGTTTTCCTGAACTACTACATCTCATTAAAATACAATATAGTACTGTGGACACAATAAGTACATCAAATACAAAAATATATCACCGATAAAAAAGAGATTTAAAACAACACTAATTTTTGACAAAGTAAGCTACTGTCCCGTATATTTATGATCATACGAGTATGACACAACACAAGCTAATTCTGTATTTTTTTAGAATTTTGACATCTTTTTTACCATTTATATTTCTTTTTTTTATTATTGACATGCATACATATATTTGTCAAGACTGCCATATATATTTTCTTCATAGGCCCTTAAAATTTAAATTATTATTTTATTACATAAATATTATCAATACATTTAATAAAACACAAAAAAGGATGTTTGCACTTTCAATATGTTTCAATAAAAATTAAATGGTGGTTCCTTACCACAGTAATAGCGACAACACAAAATAAAAGAGTAAAGGTTTAAAAAAAAATCTGTATGTTTGTCAGTTTGCATAAGCTAATATCCGAAATTAATGGGTGGATTTGAATGAAACTTTTTTTGTTGTATAGCAAATAAGTCTAGGCAACATAGTATAATTTGTTCTGGAAACTGAAATCCTGATGTAGAACTTTGAAAGACCAACTAAACAATAAGAAATATAGAATAGACAAGAAATATAATTGTTCAGGATGATAAGTATTTTTTGTTGAGAATTAAGGCCTTTGCCTTAATTCTCAACAAAAATTACTTTTCATATAGAAATTATGCCTTAGCAAAAGTCAATATGGATAATGAGTGTTTCCTGTTGACGTATGAAAATTGAAAATCATAAAAAAATGTTTCAGTGTATGTATTGTCTTATAAGCGATCGTTTTATTAAAACAAGAAAGTGGCTAAAATTAATAAATAAAATATAGTAATATTCAAGCCGCCGCAGTGGCTATATAATTGATAATATACAATTTAAAAAAATTGTGTATTTAAATTTAATTGTGTAATTAAATTATCATATGAGGAAATAATGTTTATGTTACAAACAATCTATCTCTTTATTTAGTGAAAACAAAAAATATACATGTTAATAAAACACAGTTTAAAACATTTTTTTAAATAACAAACACCTCTATGTGTGTGTACTACTTTACTCACGTATCCACAACTTTGGTTACCAGGATTGTAGAAGCCAACGAAAGCATACGTCAATATGATAATAAATATATAAATAAAAAGGTTCTTTCTTAACTTGATAAAATTTAAAAAATATCTTGTTATTTTTTTATTACATGTCAAAGTGTTAAAAAAATCAATTACAAAACAGGCTAAAAAGGAAAAAAAAATCCATATACCATCAAAAAGTTCCTGTAAAAAATCAGACATGTCTCGATGAAGCAGTTCGTTTCTCTATTAAAAAATGTAAAAACTAGTTACAGTCAAGCCTAACTAAAGGATCTTACTGCATTTTTTTTTATTAATATAGTAAAATTTTATGTGACCCAAGCAAAGACTTACCTTGATATTTTTCAAGTTTGTTCATGAAATAAATGCATATATATGGTAGATAGATCAATCTCCTTCTCCTCTTTACTCCCGCAACTATAACATCAGTTACCAGAGTATCATATTCATACAGGAATTTTAATGGCACATGCGCACAATAGTATAATATTGTGTATGTTTTATTTATTCATTTAATTTATTCATGCAATGAATCTGACAAAGACAGTCGCAGGTTGCAATCAATACAAATAGTACCAGGCGGACATAAATTGCATGGAAACGTAAGCAACCGCCCCACATCGGCCATTTTGTTTTTTCATTAAGCTCCACCCCTAGAAATGGAAAATCGATCGAAAAAGTGGAAAAACTTAAGTTTTCGGTGACATGCACTTATTTTATAAAGTGAAATTATTTTTTTATAAACAAGTATATGATAATATTTTTTTTTATAAATTCAACAACACTTACTCTTTCACTCAACTTCACACTGTATCTCGCACACGGCTAGGGAACTTGGGAACCTAGAGACTTTCCGCCGAATTTGAGTGTTGAGTGGCGGATCTCATCACCGCGGTTTGCCTGGTACCAGAGCGAAGAAATGAAAATATTAAACATTAAATTTGAAAATATTTTTTTTTTCTCGAGTGGGGATCGAACCCACAACTTTTAACATATTTATTTAATAAGTAATATAATAAAATGTTATCAAATTTATATATTCAGCTGTAGATTTTACAGCGACATTATTACAAACAACAGCTTAAAGAATAAAACAATAAAAAAAATATTTGTTGTTTTATTCTTTAAGCCTGTACAGCCTTGATACATTTACGTTTATTTCTGTACAAAATGTCCATTTAATTATTTATTCATATAAGTAGAAATAGTTTATCTATATGTACCTAAGTCTGTTATTTTTTAATATGTAAGTTATTGATTTCTTTTAACACTACAAATATTTTTTAGTAACGATAATTTACTGTTGAAAACAAATGGCGTCATTGCACCATAAATGTAACAATAGTTAAATATTTATCAACTTACATATTCAGTCAATCTATAGATGAAGGTAATATTTTAACTAGACATATTTAAAATATCTTGTATCTTAGCTTCACGCTTTATCCCGCATGAGGCAGGGTAGGCAGAGAGAAACCGGGAACCTAGTGTTAATACACTCCGTTCCACTTCTGTTCCCCACTTTCTGCCGAATTTGAGGCATTGTGTGTTGAGTGCTTTGCCTTATTACCAGAGCGAAGAAATGAAACATTAAATATTTAAATTGAAAATATTAAATATTTTATTTCCTCGACTGGGGATCGAACCCAGAACCTATCGGTTACAGTGACACGCTGGTACCGCTGCGCCACGACAGGCCTCATATTTAAAATATGTGTTCTCCATACAACGAGAGCGTTGACGAGGTGATTTTGTGCTTTACTGGCACACTCGATTAAAGCCATAATTAAATAATGAACTGTAATGTAATTAATTATGTATCTCATTTGATTGTTTATTAAATAACTTTTATTCTCGTCACCGTATAACTCATAACATTGAATACTGGGATATCATAAAATACGAAGCGGTTCTATTTGTATCGCTATATAGCCTTCCCAACTGTCAATAAGGTCCATTATTCACAAACTTTATATCATTACTGTATCCCCCAACTCAAAACATTGAATACTAAGAAATTATAAAATACGAAGTGGTTTAATTTGAAACATCGTACAGCCCTCCCAAGTGCAGAGGTAGATAGTATAATTAATTGATACGTACACCGAGGTTTATTTGTAGCAAACTTTATATCGTCACCGTATCCCTCAATTCAAAACACTGGATACCAGGAAAGCATATGTGCATAAGTGGTTCAAATTGTACCAGCCCACACAAATTAACGAATAGTGCAAGAGGCAGCAGCGAAAAGCTGAACGTTGTCTCCTCTGTAGATAAGATGTATAATGAAATATGTACACACGGATAGATATTGACTTATTTCAAGTATATACAATAAAACTATACTTCGTTTTTTTTTTCAGTTTCACGCTGTATCCCGCACTAGGCAGGGTAGGCAGAGGTAACGGAAGTGAAACCTAGTGTTATGACAATCCGTTCCACTTTCCACAGAATTTGAGGCATTGCGTGTTGAGTGGCGGAACTCAACGCCGCGCTTTTGCAAGTATATTTTATTAGAAGTAAGTTTTTAGTAAAGCTCAATAAAGAATACCACAATGGAGGATTGTTTTCGAAAAGTTTAAATACGTAGTAGTAGTTCAATTTTTTTTTTATGACAAGAAACCACTCTCGATATTTTTACAGTCAGATCATAAACTATTCTGATTTACGTCCCTCTTCATAAGACTGCTCCTGGGCGGAGTCACGAAGGAGTCACTGCTTTATCTGATCGGCAAGTAATAGTCGTCTTAAACTTAACTCATGATTATTTTCGTCATTAGTGAACAACCCAAAAAATTTCAGAGCGACCATGACTCGTCAATCATACTTTTCAAAAATATACATTATTTTTTATGTATTTTTTTTTATATTTTTTACAATTGATGATTATTACTTTCATCGTCTTAAAGCAAACATCAATTTCATCTGCATAACGTGTACTGAATTTTATTCACCGCTTTACGCTCGTAACCAAAATATTTGATATAAAATTACAAAATTGCCAAAAATAAACTTATTTATACTTAAATTATTTTCACTTTTCTTTCGTCTTCTGTCTGAAAGCACGGCGTTCAGATCCGCCACTTATCTTGCATACTTACTAAATGTTTCATTTTAGAATACTTGCCTACATTGAAAAATATATTTGCAATTAACAAAAATCTAATTTTAAAATTGATTAATCTCCTTCTCTTCTTTACTCCCGCATCAAAAACATCAGCTACCAGGACATCATATTTATATAAGAGATTTTACGGCACATGCGCATAATAATAGTTGTTTTATTTATTTATTTTTACGACAAAGAGATAGGACTCCAGTCGCAGGTTGCATCCAATACAAATAGTACTGGACGATCATAAATTGTATAAAAAAATAACGGCCCCATGTTATATGCCATTTTAATATTCTTATTCAGAACACATTTGAAGTGAAAAATCAAAACAAAGTATACATATTCAGTAGTATACTTGATTTACAATCTATCATTAATGATGAAACGCGAGAATTACAATGAAATAAGGCTTTCGTGACATAGTTGAGATAAAAATAGTACTAAAGGATTTTTTTCACACAAGTAACAAATGTGTCTTTTATAAATACCACTTATTTATGTGATTATAATAGCAGGAAAAATGTATTTTTTACGGTAATTGCAGAGACAATGCAAGTGAATCAAACTTTGTTATTTTATAATTTAACACAATATTAATGATATTACTTATCCTCTTTTCAGATCTTTATTCATTCAAATATGAACACATTACACGAACATGTACCTAAAGACATGCTGCCACAAGAGTACGGTGGTACTGGATGCTCACTAGAAGAAGTTAATCGTAAGTATTTTGTATAATGTAGTATATTAAAAATTTATTCGAACTGAACTGAACTCTAACTCACCTATTACACTGAAATGCTGGGTTCAAATCAAACTCAATATAAAAAACTTGTAACAAATACATATTCACTATAAAGTGAGTGGAAAACGTAGAATAAAATAATGAGTCAATCTTTGTAAAATTAAAATTTCTTAACATTTTGTAAAGATTTGACTTCTTCACGATTTTTCCCACATATCACCCCTGAATTGGAATGCAACTATAATATTCAAGCTGACGTCAATGAATCATTTTTCAATTTGAAATAAAAAAAGGAGAGAGAATCCTGTTATTTTTCATAATTACAAATATGTATTTTAATTATAAAATCACATTTTAGCATTAATAAGACCATTTTTACAACTAAAATTCTTTAAAATTTATTCAATTTACAGAAGGATGGATGGAGAAGTTAGCAGGATACGCAGATTGGTTTAAAGAACAAGAAAACGTCAAAGCAAATGAAGCGCTCAGACCTGGAAAACCAACGAATTATGACGAATTATTTGGTATTGACGGCTCCTTTAGACAGCTATCTATTGATTAATATACGCCGAAATATAAATGAACCTCGTTAAATACCAATACCAAACTTTAAACCGCTCAATTATAATACCTACACTAATATATGATTTTTTTTAATATGCTCCACATAATTTAAAAATAACATAACATCGGTACAATCTTCTATACTGTTTCTTTAGCATTGTACATATAACAAAAATTTTAAATTTTAAAATGTTTTTTTTGTAATAAATAATAAGTAAAATAACGGAATACAGGTAACTAATAACATTTTTCATAATATTAGACACGTACTTAATATAAACAAATCAACACAATAATTAATAATAAAAAAGCCGAGTAAAAATATCACTTTCTATTGACAAGTGTAGCTTAAAGGCTTCTGATCCGCTTTTCTGACATAAAACAAAACCAAGAACCATCGAGAAGGAAGGAAAGCCTTATAAGGCTTTCAATTCAAAAATGGAACTTTAGTTCATTAATTCGGGAGAAGGGACAGACACATTATACTTATAACATCCCTTTTTTGCGTCGGGGTAATTAAAGCTGGGCTAGCGCTAGTTTACTTATCTTATAAGCTATTTTTAATTTTAACTTTAAAATATCTATTGTTTATTTATATCTCTTTTATGTGATCTTCAAACGGTGTATAAAAAAAATTGCTCAAAACTACACAATGATATTATGTATGTCGATGTAATCGTTACTATAAATTTTGTAATTTTAAATATTAAAATAATAAATATTTAGTGTTGGTTTTATTTTACGGACTGACGTCTTACTTATTTATAATTCTTATAAAAAATAATGGTATTATTGTAACAAAAAAAAGGTAATAATATTTAAAATCTAAGCTTACTGTGAATTAAGGAAATACGATGATGGCGGATTGAGAACCCATCTGTTCCTTACTCGGGGATGTGTAACTAATCCTTTTTTATTTCCCACCCCCATAATACAAGTCGCTGCGTGACACGCAATGTAATCAAAATTAGATGGAAATGTGGGTTTCTGACACAAGCTTCTCCATGTTTTCTATCGAAATATGGTGTTAGGGTAGAAAAGATGGGATTATATATTCTTATATTAATTCTTGTAATAGACAAGAGAGGGGCTACAATGCTGGAAGTAGTTGTGTCGACGCAATATAACAAATAAAATAATATATTAACAGATGAAGAATATAAGAAGAAATACATACCATTAGCATTACATATATTTTTTAACCAATACGATATCTCCTAATGTAAATATTAAGGAATTTTAGTCTCTTTTTATAGTCACTTCAACAATTTTATTGAGAAGCAAATATATAAGTATTACAAGAAATAAATAATATGAATACATGAAATATTTAATATTTTGAAATTAAATATTTAATGTTTTAATTTCTTCGCTTTGATGACAAGGGAAAGCGCGGCGTTGACTTCCTCCACTTAACTCGCAATGCCTCAAAATTTGGCGGTAAATGGGGAACGGAACGAAGTGTCTTAACGGTAGGTTACCAAGTTTCCCGATTATGTAAAAGATACATGGGTGCGAGAAGCTAAAGAAAAGAAATTTTTTTACATTTGTTATGAAAAAGTGTTTACATAAAGCGCCTACAAAAGTCACATGAGCAAATTACACAATTTCTTTTTTGTGTCCAATGTCCATAACTAACAGTTATCTTCACATAAGTCAATAATTATTGATCTTATTAATATTTTTTTCTTCCTGTTACAAGTATATTACCTAAAGCACCACGTTTTATTTTAGTACCAAACAATTCAACACGTTTTATTTTAGTATCAAACAGTTTAACAAAAAATTCAACGCAAAGCATCCTGAGAGTCTATCCGTGACCACGGACTACTGCAAAGTGTTCGAAACGTTGGGTTTCTAAAAAAAGGAATAAAAGTTAATTGACGTTTTCAATGTAATTATGATATAAACAATATTTTTAAGTGGCCAATAATTATTTTAACAAATCAAACAACGTGTAAAATATGTATATTTGGCAATTATACTTAACAAAATAGCACTATTATACTGAACAAAACAATGTATTTCTTTTACTATGCTCTACAAAAAAAATTCTTCTATAATATTTTAATTAATTAAATTCTTCATTTAGTTATATAATTATTAGGATTACATTTTTTCATTTGTATTTGATTAGCCCGAGGTTATATCTAAATTCTTCAACATATATATAATACAAACCAATTTAAAAATATATATTTACTATGTAACCAGCCAGATTTAACAATAGGAGTAAAAATTAATTTAAACGTAGCACATGTGGTGTCAGCAGTGGCAGTGTGAACACAGCATCAGGTCAAGTCAGTTGCATTTCTCAACAGAGAGAGGCGATACGAGGTCAGTAATAGTTTGTCACTGCTGCTGAGTGTGCGTCCCACTATATAGAATTATTTCAAACTGTGATTTAAGATTGTAAGTACATGTTTTTAAATAATATATATATTTTTTTCCTATCCATGTCAGGTGTAAATTAAATCTTTTTAAGTCTATTGCATTTTAAAATTAAGTATCGTATAGTTTAGTGAATACTTGAAGGTATTATCAATTTAACAAGTTTACGAAAGAAAATTATTTACATTATTTCAAAATTTCAAAAGTAATAACTATTTCCGATTTTGTTTTATAATAAGATAAAGATGGATTATTATTTTAAATAGATTATTATTATTATTATTTTAGATAGATATTGATTATTATTTTAAATGAAAATTATTGGAATTTTCATTTAAATATAGTAATTAAAAAAATATAAAATAAATTCTAATAACACAGCCAAATTATATAAAAAATGGATATATTGAACGTTTATTGATTGGTAAATAATTTTTTTGTTGTTAATATGACGACAAAAAATAAAGAGGGTAGAAAACAAATATTAATTTAAGTTTTTTTACTTTAAATATGGTTCTTATTCAATGAAAAAAAAACGTGTTTGAAACCATCGTGTTTTTGAGTGTATATAGTTATTTAAGCGATACTAAAATATAAATATTTTTTCATATATATTATGTGTGTCTATCTTTCTGTTTGTTCGGATAACGTCTGGAAGAGCTGGATATTTTTTTATAGTGTTAGCTACACTAAAATATTAATTCTAAAATACTCAATAAATTCTTTAAATTTGACCAATATTCTTATACTTCAGGTGAAGGCGCGTCCTCCGTCCGGGTCCTTCTCCCATTATTCATTTATATATTTTTACACTAATATGTAGCTATATTTTTATAACACTTGATTATAGTCGTTGTTGTGTGTCATTATAATATTGTCAATAATAGAAAATTAAATATATATTTTTAATTATCATGACTTATATAATTATTGTTATAAAAAATTAATGACATTTCTCATTTTGCTGTAGTAAAAAATGTTTTTCTTATCAAAATGATGATTATCAGTAGTTTTCTGATTATGGTTGCTGTCGATTCTCCGTATTCAGTAATGAAATAAGAAAATAATACATAACCATTGTTAATAAAATGAATGATCATGTATTAGTAATTTAATTCAACAAAAATTTTGAATGGCATAATATAATAGTACTTTCTACTAAAAAAAAGTAAATTGTCAGGCAAAGATGAGTGATAATGATGAATCATACCGTTATTTCTTGAAAAGTAGTTAAAATGCGATAGTGGTGGCTATAAATCTTGTTACACTTGTACATACACTTCATGTATGTATGTATGTAACCTACCTAAAATATAACCGAGTTAACTCTAGCGATACACAAATAAAACTGATTATGGAAAGAAATTCTGTGACAGAATAACGTGACACAATCAAAGCATCTACTACTTACGACAAAAAATCCAGATGTGCGAAAAAGAAATTATTAAACGTGCCTAGTTACTTTAGTCATGTCACGTATAATATCTATATAGCTATCACGAAACAAAAGTACCTAACAAATTAAAAAAAAAAATACAATCGCTTATGAAAACAAAAAATATATTTAACTAATCATTTCATCGATTAGTGTTCATTTTTTACGGTAAACAAACGCTGTTTACATCTATATAGCAGCTTAAATATTCAGTGCAATAAAATAAACAGAAAGAAAAGATTATTACATAAATAAAATAATATCATAAAAAAATAACTATCTCACTATTTTAATTAGAGAAAGTAAAATTTCTATTTTATTTTTACATAAACTATACTACGATAGGAGCAGTGTTTTTTTTTAATTTTTAATTAACACTTATGAGTCTTATTGTACATAATTTTTCAGAAAATTTTAAGTAATTGTTATTATTATTATAAATAACTTAATCCTTTGTACATACGTTTATAATATTAGGAAAATATTCACCGTATAAAACCTATAGAAAGTTGAGGTTCTATTTAAGTTTTTAAGCTAGACATTACATGTTAATAAACATTAGCTTCACGTTGTATCCCGCACGAGGCAGGATAGGCAGAGGGAACCCGGGGACCTAGTGTTAAGACACTCCGTTCCACTTCCGTTCCTCACTTTCCGCCGAATTTGAGGCATTGCTTGTTGAGTAGCGGAAATCAACGCCATGCTTTGCCTTATTACCAGAGCGAAAAAATATGATTTTACCAGAGAATAAATATTATTTGCTTTACAAAATTAAATTAGTTTTTTGCGGCAAACAAATGATTAAAAAATGTATCTGTGGTTTAAAGCAATTTCTTTAAGAACTTACCTAATTTAGTTGAAATGTGCTCGAAGTCGATTACTACTGTTGGTTTTCATATAAAAAACACATTATGAAGGCAAATCATCCGTCTAATTAACCAATAATATTTTAAATACATTTAACAATATATATAAAAGTCATTTTCTATTGTACTAGGTATAACTTAACTAGAATAATTCAGTTCACAGTTGTAATTAAGTCAATTAATATTGAGAGTACAATAAATCAAATACAAACTAAACTTTATCACTCTGTGACTTGTCGGTTACAGACACACGCTTGTGCCGCTGCGCCACGACAGGCCTCAGGCCTCATATTTTTAAACAAGTTTAATTGTTGTTATTAAATTATATACCCAGCCTCACTCACTCTTCACACTGAATCCCGCATATGGCAGGGTAGACAGAGGGAACTTAGGAACCTAGTGTTAAGACACTTCGTTCCACTTTCAATCCCTACTTTACGCCGAATTTGAGGCATGGCGTGTTGTGTGGCGGACTTCAACGCCGCATTTTGCCTTGCACCAGAGCGAAACAAAAGAAACTAAAACATAGAATATTTAAATTGAAAATATTATTTCATTTTCTCTAGTGGAATCGAATCCACAACCTGTTGGTTACAATCCCACGCTTGGGCCGCTGCGCCACTACAGCCCTAACATATGGATATAGTTAGTAAAATTATAGTAATAAAAAAAATAAAATTTTGTCATAACGAACCGTGTCGGAGTTAAGCACAACCCTATTGCTATAATATAAAGAATGCGCAATATTTAATTGTGAACGTGATGGTTTAGTACTTCAATTCCCAAAAACAAATGCTAATATATTTTCTGCTATCTATAAAACGCTACGCTGCGTTCTAACACATAGTGCGATAAAAATGTCGATAAACTTAACATAATACATAGAAATACAAAAATTCCCCTCTCCTCGTATGACGAACACCAAAAATATCTGACCTCATTAGACTGCATCCATTTGCAAATTAAAGTACACCTCGCTGTTTCATCACAATATCATTGTTTAATCTGTGGGCTACTTCTATTGTTTAGAACTTATGTCTTAAATAATGATGCCACGAATAAAAATGTACAGCAATACCTCCCAAATGGCATATCTAGAAAAAAAGGCAAAGATTCATACATTGATATCTAAATTATAATTATTCCATGACTTCTGATAAGAAATATTAATAATAATCCCACATTATTAACCAAAACAATAAAAATAATTTGCCAAAATTCATATTTTTTTATTCAAAAAGTAGCTGCTCGTCCGCTGTTTCCCATGATACAAACGATAACAGTGTAACAATTATTTATTTAGTTAATATAATATTTTTAATGTATTTTGCAAAAAAAATAATTTATCATAGTTATTATGCACTGAGTAAATTGTAATTAAAGTATATATCTAGAATTTTCCATACAAATAGATTGAGCAGTTGGAAAGGTTGGCCCAAACAAAAAGAAAGACAAACAAAAAAAAGTTTGTCTATGTTTAAATATCGCAACAGAATATATCGTAAAACTATATGCATTACTTAATGTGTATGTATAATATGTATATTATTTTTATTCATTTTAGTACCACACGAGAAAATACACAAAAAAAAAATAATTATAATAGCAGAAAAAAAATATATATTTCTAACAGAGATCTCTAACGGAGTACTTTAAATCTTTTGTAAATATATAAAAAAAAACTTTTCATGTTAAATATGTTTCAGTAAGTCTTTCTCTTTTTCCCTCTTGTCATAGTTAAGATAAATGATTTGAATTGCTGATGTTAATATTACACATACGCAATTTATTATACCAGTAGTTCCTAATAACTTCCGTCCACATGATATGAAAGTAAATTAGATTATTATTAGATCTTCTCTATAATCTTATATAAGCAAAGAGATCTTCTTAAATTATCTCGATAAACGTGTTCATGATTCACTACAATAATTATTATAATTGTCTATTCGTACAGTGGACTAATATAACCATTTAAATATCATTAAATACATTCATATTTATATAATACACGGGTACATTGTGGATTATTATTGCAAAACTTACATTATCTATATAAACATAGCAATGAAATGATTTTTTTAATATTTTCATTTTTTCGCACTGGAACAAAGCAAAACGCCGCATAGAGTTCGGCCACTCAGCACGTATTTGGTGGAAAATGGACAGCAAAACAGTTGACACCAGCTTCCCAAGCTCCCTTGGCTTTTCCTGTCATATGCATGATACCATGAAGCCTAAAAAAAACATTGCAATTTATTTACTGAAACATTTACAACTGTTGTGTTTGCATATCCAAGGCATACCGCGATTAGAATATTACTTCGAATCTCTCATTAAATATCCAATTTATAAAATAGATCTCTTCTAGCAAATCTTAGGAAAAAGTCCACTTCTACATATTTAAACCAAAAATTTTCTTTAAAACGGATGTTTATAATTACTTGAATTATATTAATAAAAAAAATATAGATATTTCTATTAACGATAATAAATTGTTATTACGGAATATTTCCATAAAAAATATTTCTAATTTAAAATAATAGCTAATTGTTAACCCCGATGAAAACATAGGGCTGTTATAAATTTGATGTGGCTGTGTAAATGTGTGTGTATTCCCATGATGACTGTCGATTTTGATATATTTGATTTTTTGTTTCAAAGGTCACTTTGAAACTGACCGTTTAAAAATTAATAGCATATTTTTAGTAATTTATTTATCTATAGATAGTTATACCTTTTTATAAAAAGGTATAACTTTTTGTGACGGGAGCCATAAACAAATCAATTATTTATATGTAAAACAACAACTTAATTGATTACTATTAAAAAGTATATAAATTGTAAAAAGAGTAAGAGTAGAGATAATTAGCTATCGAAAGATCGAGAACACAAATAGTATTTCAGTATATACGAGTACATATGTATTCTTTTAAAATAATTTTGTCCACATTTTGCTTAGATCGTCCGTCCATTGACGGCACATAGCAAACTATAGTCTATTTATTATATTAATTAATCGAAGGTCGAAGATATTCATATTTTTTAAGGTCAAGGATATTATTACTACACTGTTCCTAACATTTGGCAACGAATGGTTAATGCTTATTAGCTTTACGTGATGCTTGCGTTCCATTGTATATATATATAATTTTAATTGTTTATTGAGAAATTTAGTCTTCATTTCAGACGTTATGTGAAATTTCATTTATGTAAAAATCGATTTGGCAAGGGCTTAGTTTTACCTTCACTCTGGTAACAACGCAAAGCGCGGCGTTGAGTTCTGCCACTCAACACGCAATGCCTTAAATTCGGCGGAAAGTAGAAAACGGAACGAAGTGCGTAACACTAGGTTCCCTAATTCCCTCTGCGATCCCTATCAAGGGCGAAATACGGCGTGAAAGTCAAAAATTATAATAATAACTAGTGATTCTCACTGTAAAATGGTTTTAAAATACTTTTTCTCATTATAAGGACTTTACATGGTCATAGATATATACAGATTAGAATAGAAAGGCTTAGAATCTAGGTATATACAAAAATAAAAAAATATATAAATTTCCTAAACGCGTTTTATTTTTCAGATAAAATGAAGTTGAAATCGGAGCTTCTTGTGCAGCCATCGGGCGAGCTGTCAAAGAAAATTCGAATAGAGTTAAAAGAAGATATTGAAACTAGAGACAAAGATCTAGCTACTATTAAAGAATGGCTGAAGAAACAACCGCATCTTCCTAATGAATGGGGTTTGTTGATTTATTTTATTTCTTGTTTCTTTTTAAAATTATTTTTAATTAACAAAAAATTTGAGGTCGGCGTGGTGCAAAGGCATGAAGTTTAACTGTAAAAGTACGAACGGCTGTGGGTTTGATTTTTTAAGAATGAATGAATTACTTTCGTTTCTTTTCTCTGATAACAAGGTAAAGCGCAGCGTTTAGTTCCGCCATTCAACAGACAATGCCTAAAATTTAGCGGAAAATGGGGAACTAAAGTGTCTTAATGGGTATAGAGTATCTAATCACCCAAGGTTCCCAAGTTCCCTCAGCCTACCCTGATGTGTGGGGGATACGGCGTGGAGCTGAACATTAAAAATAAGACTATAACTCTGCGGAAACAAATCTATATTTGTGTATCTTTGTTTCAGAGGATAAGCCGCTATTAACATTTCTGAGAGGCAGTAGCTTTTCACTGGAAAAATGTAAGAAAAAACTGGATATGTACTTCACAATGAGAGCGGCTTGTCCCGAATTCTTCACCAACAGAGATGCGTCGTCTCCAGCTCTGATTGAAGTTTTAAAATATAAACTGTAAGATATTTTTATTGCTTATAATGTTAATTTACATTTAATATTCAATAACAAATGCATTATGTAAAAATAGTACTAACACAATTTCTATTTTATATTCATCAAGTTAATTGATGACAAACTGTTGAAGTTGTCAATTGAAGTTATCTATACTTTCTCGTTTAAAATTTCTTCAAATGTTAAATCTACTTATTTATAAGCACTTTATCGAATTATACATAAAATGGCATAAATATTTCACAATTGACCTTCCAATCGACTAATGGCAGTCTTGCTGAGATTTCTTAACATGCCTTTTAACTTGTTTCTATCTGCTATATGCCGTTGTAGGATTTTGTTCTGTAAATTATAGTAAAAGATGTGTCTATACTTCAAGACAGTGCATATTTTCAGTAACAATTTAAGCTGATATTTTTTTTATTTGCCAAATTCCTTATCGTTATATATACCTAATGTTTTTTGCAGAGTTTACAATTTATTAACGTTTATACCATTGAAAATTTGATTCAATTTAAGTATAACAAAAGAGACAGAGGCCTGTCGTGGCGCAGCGGCACAAGCGTGTGACTGTAACCGACAGGTTCTGGGTTCGATCCCCAGTCGAGGAAATGAAATATTTAATATTTTCAATTTAAATATTTAATGTTTCATTTCTTCGCTCTGGTAATAAGGCAAAAGCGCGGCGTTGAGTTCCGCAACTCAACACGCAATGCCTCAAATTCGGCGGAAAGTGGGGAACGGAAGTGGAACGGAGTGTCTTAACACTAGGTTCCCGGGATCCCTCTGCCTACCCTGCCTCGTGCGGGATACTGCGTGAAGCTAAGTAAGTATAACAAAAGATGTCTACACTACATAAGAGGGTAAATGGTGGACCTATATGAGTTAAATACGCATAAGCTAAAATTAATCTTATGATTTAATTATTAAAGTCTATTTTTAAAAATCACTTACAGTCAATCGCAACCTTGAATGATTCAAGGGCGTGCCTCTGCGCATGGGCTGTGTAATCTTACTAAGCAATACAGATTACGTAAAAAAAATTACCAGCGACAAGTTCGCAATATTTACGTTCTTGACAAACTCTAGTCATTTTATACACAGAATGTTTCCTGCCAACTTGCGAAAGCATAAGTTGAATAATGTGATATTGTTACTGTGAAGTACGAATTGAGGAATGATTATGCTTTACTAATAACTTGAAGCTACACATATCACCCATTATTGTGCAATATTCGTAATGTAGTGTTTAAAAGCAAGAAACCTATTTATTTAAACAACATATATTCGAAGAAATATATTGTATTGTGTATTGAAATAATATTCTATTAATGAAGTAATAATAGATACTGTTTAGTCTTGATGACTTTGTACTTTTCTTGTTTATCTTTGAAGTAAGTACACACACACATTATATATATATATATATATATATATATATATATATATATATATATATATATATATATATATATATATATATATATATATATATATATATATATATATATATATATATATATATATATATATATATATATATATATGTATATATATATATATATATATATATATATATATATATATATATATATATATATATATATATATATATATATATATATATATATATATATATATATATATATATATATACCATCCCATCGTTATGTTTGTTTTATCATAGACAATCGTCTGTGTGTCTGTCTGTTGTACCGTACCTCATAGATGAATGAACTAATTTAAGTTCGCTTTTCTAAATCGTAAATCGTAATCGCGGTGGTTTTTCTGTGCTATTGCTATGTTTGTATGAAAATAGGATGAATAGTTTAAAAGCTATAAGCATTTTCCCGACACGAAGTAGTGATTTATTGGGGTATTTTTTTATTTGTAGATATAGTTGTGGTATGTTTGAATTAGGCTTATTTTATATAATTTTATATATTTTTTACATTTCACAAAGAAGGACATCGTCATGTAAGGCTATAATAAAACTTAATATATAATAACAACAGAAACTTCACTAAACGGAAATTGCTTTACAAATATATATCATTATTTACGTTTACTTATGACGACGTGTGTTTTGTAAATATTCTAGATGGTGAGATAATTCACGAGCAACATGTATTTACTTATTGGCACAATACATTATGTTTACCTATAGCTAATGCTTTTATAAAATCTATGTATCAATCTGCTTTATATGAGTAATATTTTTTATACTATTATCATTAAAATAATATATGATAATTAAGCTTATTTGGACATATAATTAATTTCCAGTCAAGGACCACCTATGCCCGGTGTCACACCCAACGGCAGAAGAGTCACGATATGCCGAGGTAAGATTTCTCATGTATTTCAACCTTGAGCCACTTTCATGCGTCAAACTTTCATTATTCAATATAAAAGCGCCTCGAGATTTGGGTTTCTTGGCTTTGAGTAATATATCTTTATATCTACGAAATTGATACCTTTGGTAAATGTATTATTGTTGTTGCTCTACTTTTAGTCAAATTCTTTAAGCATTATGTGACGAATGGCGCAGCTCAACGCCGCACTTTGCGTCGTTACGCTTGTGAAGAAAATATTAAATATTTCATTGCCTCGAGTGGAAATCGAACCCACAACCCGGACACTAGCAACATTCTTTATTACGAAATAAAAATTATGTTTGTATACTAAAAGCAATTTTATCGAACAGTTCAAACTGATAAAACTTTAACAATCGATAATTTATTTTACAATAACGAGATCTTTAAAAAAACTTTATTTTGTAAATTAGAATTGCCTATAGTATCTTATTATATAGGATTTCTATGGTATACATATCGTTTCTAAGACACATTCTTTTGTACTTTTTTTCCAATTTGTCGTTGCAATTGTTGTCCTTATAAAAAACAGGGTATTCTTAAATAATTAAACTTTTAAAACGATAATACTCTTTAGCTCTATTATTAAAACACCAATGTAAGTATTGTATATTAGACAGTTTACGCAAAAACGAGTTTACTGAACTGAGAAAGTTTAAATTTCAAAGTAAGAAAGTATTTCTCAAACTTCCCATAGGAATGGGAAATATATTTTTTTTTTTTCAATTTACGTCTTAAATATATTTTCCACGTGTACAAAGTTGCAGATTCTGATCTGTTGTTTGATAAGAACGAATAAAGCAAATAAATGGTGTAAGAAATACATAAACTATACATACGTACATCTCAAATGAATCTGGTTTTAGTTTATTTTATCAATAAGGATGTTTGCTGTCAACTCACGTAAGCCACAAGCGTGGAATAAACGTTGAAGCAAAACACTTGACCACGTTGTATAATAAATACGACATTTACATACATTATTGTGTTTTGTTGTGAAGGAATTGTATCGTTTTATTTATTATATATTTCAAAAACATAAACATGGTTAGTAATGAATAATTATCAGAGGAAAAATATAGACTAGCAAAATCGAATTGAACTTGAATTTTACTTTATTACTTCTTACTTACGTATATTAAATATTACTTTATTACTCCTTATTTACATTTAAGTTAACATATTCTTGAATATGTTAACTTACTAAAAAAATATTATATGAACCGTCAATCTTTATTAGAACCTTTTGTGCATAAATTTTGGATCGTTTATTTTTAATTTTAAAAGTTATTATTTCCTGAAAATTTAATTTTGCAAAACTTGTTTTATGCAATATATTATTATTTAAATTAAGATTTAGGTATGCATACAAAGACATATTTTTAGATAAATAAAATACAGAAACGTTAAATATATATTTTTTTTCATAGCGCAAATTCTACCAACTTAAAAGTATATAATATACTTATTTTCTCTAAATTATAGGTGTGCAGAACAATCTAGACGGTCGGCAAATAACAGACGCTTTAAAATTGGCTCTCATGATCGGGGATGTGAGATTGATAGAAGAAGTAGAGGGGGTCGCTGGAGACATATATATCTTGGATGGAGCAGTTTTAGGAGCTAGTCTTTTGGCTCGGCTGTCACCTTCCACCATAAAGAAATTCTTGATTTGTGTGCAGGTGAGCTAAAGTTATTGTAAGGATGCTTCGCAAAATTGCTGCACATTCACCTATCCATGTGATTTTCTCGTGATTTCTGTGACGTGGATGCTCCTCAATGTGCCGTTATGGTGCTGGCTAGCATTCGCTGCTGCTGTTGTATTTATATGTAAGCCGCTTCAATAGTTTTTGCTTGAAAATAGATTTAAAATTTATCCTCACATTTTTTTGTTTGTAATATTAAGTAAAATTAATTATTAATTTGCTGGTAACAAATAAAAAAATCCATTTTAATATTCTGGTCTTTGAAATATAGACAATAATATATTTAGGATATTCGTTCTCATGTTTCCATGGTTTGGACATGTTTGCTAAATTTTTTCTTTTTTATATAAAGTCTTTTGTATATTTTTTGAAATTTTATTTTGCTAATACTTATTTAACGAAAAAATAACAAGTAAAAAAATAAAATAAGTAAGGCTGTGTCAGACTGCAAAGGTTTTTTGAAGCTGAGTGGTAGAAAGAGTAAATAGAAAATAAATGATATTTGTGAAATAATTTTTATATTTAAATTCTATTTTTTTACGTTCTAGGAAGCGTATCCTGTAAAACTAAAAGAAGTCCACATTGTTAACACTTCATCACTTGTAGAAAGATTTATAAATTTTGTGAAACCATTCCTAAAAGAAAAGATAAGAAAGAGGGTAAGATGGATTGTTGTTAAATTTTTTGTATTAAATATTTTATTATAAATATTTAATACCTATGTATACTTATTTGCATATGTTTTATACTGGTACTTAGTAGGGTATAAATAACTTTTATTCCCTTTAAAAGTACGAAAGCTCTAAAGCTTTCCTGTTTTTTGCTACGCTGTTAAGTTTTCATCAAACTCTTCAGTTTTATCATATTAAAAATTGTAAATTAAAAATATATTGTAGATAATTAAGAGTCTTAATAATTAAAAACAAGATAGTGAGTTAGCTCTAGGTAATTTTAAATTTTGTGTATTATAAAAATTACATAGTATTTTTTATTAAATATATTTACAGATCTATATCCACAAAGAGGTAAAGGATCTCTACAAATATATACCCCGAGAGATGTTACCAAAAGAATACGGCGGCGATTGCGGAACCATGGATGAGTGGCAAGGTTGGTTGATAAAAAAAACCATACGGAAAAAATATAATAAATAAATAAATAATGGAGAATACATATGATTTTATGTGCAATCCTTATTTTTCAAGAATATAAAATATCATATTATTATCTTTAAATAAAGTATACATTTAAATATATAAAATTTCGATACTAAATGACAACGCAGGGATGAATCAACCACACTTGTAAAGATGAAGTTTAGCATATTAGTAGGTTTAAGAGGGAGCACTAAGGGAACATTCTCTGATGTTCCAATTGAAATAAGAAAAATCTAATTTAAATCTTAAATTTTAATATTTAAATCTTAAAATTTAATCTTATGAATTGTAACAAATTTGTTGAATGAATTATTTAATTTAAAAAAATACATACAAAAAATTAAGGTATGCCACAAGTGCCGCACATGATAAATAACTAAATTGTTATGTACAAGCCAAAAAGTACTAAAAATGGCGTGATGAAAAAAAAACAGATTATTTTAACTTTTTATTAATTGATTGTTCCTTTTCACTAAAAACAAGCGACGCCTGTCGTGGCGCAGCGGCACAAGAGTGTGATTGTAACCGACAGGGTCTGGGTTCGATCCCCAGTCGATGAAATGAAATATTTCATATTTTCAATTCAAATATTTAATGTTTCATTTCTTCGCTCTGATATTATTACCAGAGCGAAGAAATGAATTGAATGAATGAATGAATGAATAACCTTATGGCAAAGCGCGGCGTTGAATTCCGCCACTCAACACGCAATGCCTTAAATTCGGCGGAAAGTGGGGAACGGAAGTGGAACGGAGTGTCTTAACACTAGGTTCCCGGGTTCCCTCTGCCAGCCCTGCCTCGGGCGGGATACAGCGTGAAGCTATACTAAAAAAACGAAATCTTTGAAACTTTGCAACAGCCCATTTTTTCTAATCTTTAATTTCTGTAATAATATACTCGATGTTGGCTCTGACGTAATTGATAAAACCAAGTGTAGCGACACTTGTCTCGATCAACAAACGAACAAAAAATGAAAAGAAAAGTCTGAGTTGTCTTCATAACACCTTTAAACTTTATAATATTCCTTTTTTACAGAAAAATGGATGCAAAAGCTTATTGAATACAGGGAGTGGTTTAAGGCGCAGGACGCTTTAATCGCAAACGAAAGCCTCCGGCCAGGAAAACCTACAAACTATGACGAGCTCTTCGGTATCGATGGTTCTTTTAGACAATTGGCTATAGATTGATCTTTAAGTAAATATTAAATATATAAAAAGATCTATTTGTAAGATAAATGTTATAATGTTTTAGTATAACGAATGTAAGGCATTTTTTAGTATCAGTCGTAAATAAATTCTATAAAACTTAAAAAATAAATAATTAAAACCAATGCAACGAAATATTATAGAATTTATGATATATATGCTCAAAATGTAAATGTAATGTAATGATTATATTAATCAATATTTCAAACGTAGAGAATAATAAAATAATTCTCTACGTTTGAAATATGGAATCAAATCGTTTTTTTATTAATGTTCTTTATTAAAATTTGTGACGTTTACATATAATTAATTGAAATTAATATATAACAGGACACAATTTTTAAGTGTTAACGCAAAATAATGACAGTTCAAATGCCTTTTTGTGCACAGATAAAAGAGATATACGTCCATAGATATTATAAAAACAATTCTCTTCACATTTTACTATATTTGAACACGTAAAAATTTTGAATCTGATTTTATGTCAGACAGATAATTGTGATGAGTATTAATAATCTATGTATAATGTTTTTAAATGTCATATCTTAATAAAACAATAAATATAAACAAAATTTTCTGTAATGTAAATCTGTGATGTCAATTCTCTTTTTAAATGTATAAATTTAATTTGTATTTACATAATTTAGGTATAAGAGGGTATTTTGAAGTAATGTAAACTTTGTTGTATGAAAATAAAATGATTGTAATCTGTGTGCTTTTGGTTTATTTTGTTATATGATAGTAAGGGTATATGATAGGTACAATAAAATAAGCAGCGTTTTTTATACGAAGAATATAGAAAGTTTTTTAAAAGAATAGGAAATATATTCTTTCGAAAAAATTGTCAAACACATTGTCGGCTGTTAGTTAAAAAACTAATCGCCGCACTTGAATACTTAATTTAGAGATGGAGAACCGTACTCATTATGTTGATATTCAAAAGCTCTCTCTTCACGCTGAGTTAACCACAAAAATTTTTGAGAGTATTATTTTATTTAAGTATTCGTGAATACCAGTCATTCAGTTTCATTAAAAAAATATTAAATTATGAATTCGTTAGGTTCTGGATTAAGTTTTATTCACATTATTATTATAACATTTAAAAAAAAAGAAGGTAGAGAACTAGAATTGCGGACAGTTTCAGTATTGTAAAAGAAAGACTAATAAAGGCAGTCTTCAACTCTCTATCGATGTCATTTTCGGGCAATAATTTTGTAAGAAATAAACTACAAATATCTATAATATGTCTGTAATGTTTTTTTGTTCTGTAATACAGGTTAATAGAAAATTAAGTTAAAGTAATAGGTTAAATTAGGTTAAAATACAGGATAAACAATGCATTAACGCTTATCTTTTTCTTTCTATTTTGATTGCTTTTACTTAGAATAATATTAATACCGATATTTGATATTAACGTCGGTTCACGATTTTAGAAAATGATCAAACACTTAAGTTTATAGCAAGTGAAAACAAAGCGATCCTATAAGTATAACTTATTTTTTTTAGGTACAGAACCATAAAAAATATCTTAATTCATAACTATTTCATAATTTTTTAATGAGATTTTTCAAAATAAAATAATTATAATAAATTATCAGCTGGTATTTATTATTCTATGATGAAGATATATATTATTTCAAAAGAACATTCAATACACAATATTATAGCATTAAGAATCAAAAAAGTCTTCGAGACCTTTTCCATAATAATATCTGAGAAAGGCATCAGAGATTTCCACACTGAAATCATAGGCTTTCTTGTTCTTATCAAATTCATTCATTAAGTATACGTCATCTTTAGAAAATGAAATGTCAAACACATCGAGATTTTCTTCTAAACGCTCCTTAGTGAAAGATTTCGGAATCGGTACAGTATCACGATCAATCTGAAAGCAAGCAAGCGGTAAATTACTATTCAACTATTCTTATACATAGTTATGATTATTATTAATTATTTAACTTGGAATGCCTTAATTATGTTCACGTGTGATTTCTAAAATATCAGGACAAGCATACGCATAAGTGAGAATTTTAGTTCCCTGAGCACCGCCAAATTTTTGAGACATAGCTCGAAAAAGAGATGTCGAGATATCTCGAAAAAGTTAAGTAGCGAAATTAAACGTCATTTTAGTTAGCTATCAACGGCTTGCAAAAAAACAAAATATAACTTACCAAATAGCGTATAAATAGTTGATGTGCTGATTTTCCATATTTTTCGGCCAATTTCTTCAATATAGGATCATTGGCAAATGGCGGTGGAATATTATCTATATGTGGTCTTGGCACCAAAAATCCATTAGGAGCATACGATTCAACGACTATACCTTCCTGTTGGCAGTACGCTACAAGATCTAAGCTCGTGTAAGTAGGGTTTACCTAAAAAAATGTTTAAATTGTTCGAAAAGAATTTTTGACAGTAATAAAATCTTCTATTTATATCTTAGATTAATATTGTTTTGACATAAGTAATCACTCCAATAGCATTGTTTCTTATGCAAGTTACTGTCAGACTGAGAAATCTAAATAAATAATTTGTCCTTATATTTGTCCTCTCATTTACAAGTGACATACACCCAATATCCACACTTTCTCTAACTTAACAAAAAAATATATATTGGTCATTTTTCCAAGAAGAATAATATAACTGTAGCAATGGCGCCAACTATAATAAATAAACAAAACTATAAATATTACCTCTATTTGGTTAACTGCTGGTCGAACTTTCCCATTCTTGAGTATCTTATTTATTTGACTGCTGTTGAAATTTGATACACCAATCGATCTAGCTAGACCCATACTTCTTACTTGCTCCATTCCCTTCCAAGTATCAACTAAATCGAATTCTTGTCCAGTTAGCTAAAAATAAATCAAATAAAAAGAAGGATTAAGAAAGGATTTTGCAGATAAAGTTCTTTAACTTTATCTGCAATACCAGTAACCCAACCAGTAAAATAAATACAGTGGAAAATTATTTTGTAGTATTGTTCATTCCTATATCTGTTGTTAATTATTTTCTTAACTTGGTATAAAATTGTACCAGAATTAATCACATACTTTTTTCAAATAGGAAATGTCACTCGTCTCTGGATAATTACAGCAATATAATATACAATATGCCTGGCCCTGCCATGTCCGGAATACAGCATGGTGCTATAATATACAATAGCACCACGCTGTATTCCGGACATGGCAGGGTAGGCAAAAGGAACTTGAGAACCTAGTGTTAAGACACTTTCGTTTCCCACTTTCCGCCGAATCCACAACGTATCATGGGGATCGAGTCCACAACGTAACGTTTACAGTTACAGTTGCTACACGATTGTCTTTGAGCCACGACAGACCTTAAAATATCAATATAACAGTAGGCATATTACACTCTGTTGTATTTCAAGCTTGTAATTAATTTCTGCTATATTATTCTTTAGATAAAGCATTAATAAATTAATATGTACCAGTGGTCTTCTTAGAGAGTAATAATAATTAAAATGGTCAATTCAATATTTCTTGACTTCTCTTCAAATTTGTTATTTTAGGATAAATTTATCAAATATTGTCAATGTCCCGTAGTGGAGATCTGTTTCTTAAATATCATAGACAATGTACCACCAAAAATTAAGTAACGCGGTTCCCCAATAAAGTAATGATTCCTTTATAATATTCTTACCCAATTAGACGGAGTGTGAATAAGATAGAGATCTACATAGTCCAACTGAAGTTTCTTCAGGGAGTCATTCAACGCCGATAGTACCATTGAACCATTATATCCAAAGTTCAGCTGTAATAAATAGTAAAATCTAATTTAAAATAGTAATAAATTTTACAATCAAAAATAGTAAAATTAATTTTTTAAATTAATTAAATAAAATATAAATATTATTCATAATATAAATCATTTATTTTTCTAGTAGTTTAAATAGTTATATATTGGCTTTATTTTCGTAAAATTGCGTGTTGAGTTGACAGAACTCAATAATTTGTTTTCAGACTGCTCTGAGAAATGAAAATAATTCGTGACACGCTCGGAACGCCATAACGAAAGAACTGAACTGAACTGAAAATAATTCGTTTTATCGAGTGGCCACCAAACCCACACCTAACTTATTTACAGACAGCCGCTGAGCTGCTGCGCCACGGTGGTGATTTATATTTCAATATCCATGAAATATTTTAAACCTTAGTTGTAACGAACAAGTCCTCTCTTTTCACAACGCCTCGGGAAGTAATATTCTTTATAGCTCTACCGACATCTTCTTCGTTGTAGTATACAGCAGCGGTGTCCACATGTCTGTAACCTGCTTCTATCGCCCATATCACTGATTGTTCAACTTTGTATATTTCGTCTACCTTAAAACAAAATCAAAAGTTGCTGAAGAAGTATGGATATTTTGAACATTGAACGGTTACAAGGAGTGTGAGTTCAGGTCCCATGATACTCAAATTCACTCATTTTTAAGCGTTATCCTGCTTTCTGTCAACTGGAATCCTTGCTGCGTTACAGTGGTCTATGGATAGGTTTTTCATGTAATAAATTTGGTTGTTGTTTAATTGTGTAACAATATTTGCTATTGAAGACCAAGTCTCACAATTATAGAATTTTATTTAGGATATTATAGAATCATTTTTTTTTAAATATAAATAAATAAATTTTATAGGTCAGGTAAAACTAAATAACACAATGAAGAAAGGCGTTCACTGGACGCCTTTATTACAATTGGCAATATTATGCATCTATCACTTGCTTATCATTATCAATATAAATTATAAGATCTGTTATCTACAGTACCCTTTTTAGTTTATTCATTGTAAAAAACACACATATTACAAAAATTAACTATAATTTTAAATTTGCAATTTGAGGCTCTTGTAGCTAAGGGACACAAACGTGTAAATGTAAACACGACAGAAAATATATATTAAAGAAAATTACATTAATATGAACACAGAAATCTATATATGCGCTTGAAAATATATGTTATCCAAATATGTACATGTATTAATGACAAATGATTACCAAATTACCTTTCCGAAAGTACCGAAAGCTATCGCAGGCATTTTATTTCCATCGTTCAGTAACAACTTACGTTGCTCCTTAGCGTTAGTTACAGCCTGTAAAGATAAATAAGCTTTCAACTTATGTATATGGTTCGCCATAATACCACGGCGTGTGATGTGAATGGACGGCTTCATAGAAAATAATATACTAGATGCTCATAGAAAGTAGTATACTTTATAATTTGTGATACTTAATTAAGAAAATCATATGAAATAATATTGAACTATAGGTAGATAGATACAAACAGAATTCCTAAATTTGGATTTAATTGATGTTATGATACAAACAGAATTCCTAAATTTGGATTTAATTGATGTTATATTTATATTATAAGATCTTGTGGGTTCGATGCCCACTCGAGAAAAAAAAATATTTAATTACTTGGAGTTGAGTACCGTCACTCAACAAACAGTGCCTCAATGCTTGCTCAATTCTGCATATGCCTTGCCATATGCAGAATATAGCGTGAAGCTACAAAAAACTGTACCTATGCAATGTCTAATCCCTAGTGTTAAAGACATTCTGTTCTCCACTTTCTGTCATCCTGTCTAAATTTAAAACCGATCGTAAGAGTTCAAAAACGAAATAATAAAAGTAATCAATTCCTACACAAATAGTAATTAATTTTCCATTTGAAATAGAACCCACAATCGTTACTAACGATAAAAATAGAGAAAATAAATAAGAAAGTACCATTTTAAATGAAACTATTTAATTGGACTAACCCGGTTCAAATAGTTTCATTTAAAATGAATAATAATCACAATAATTAAAGATCTTATTAAACATGTAATTCACATACAATACTTACCGAAAAAACTAATAAATAACTTAATAGAAATAACATTTTTGTTAGTAATAATACTTGATGGCATTCAATGAAATGGAAGCCCCGTTAAAATAAACTAAACTAAATAACTTACATATAAATACTAAAAGATATCTTGAAGATGTCGTAAACAAGCTGTATAAAAATATAATTGGCCTCTATGATAAGTTCAATTATCGTTACGTACGTATTACGTATTTTTTAGTTAGTATTAATAAATTTTGCCTCATATATAAAAAAATATTTTTTTTCAGCTACAAGGGAGGAAACGTGGAAACCTCCATTCACACGCTTGAGCCTCTGCGCCACGGAAGGAATTTTCCTATTCCAACGGGAAAAACGGCTTTACATTCAAGGTAGTTGCAAGTTGTTAAATTGCAAGTTTTACTTTTCTACGTATATTTATTATTATGTTAGATAAATCCCAAGTTCACAGATGACTAAATCGTTAGTTAACTTAATTACAGTAACCAATATGATATTGTGTGAAAATGCAACCTTTTTAGATTTGAAGATTTTTTTCACTCTGTATCCCGTACATAGTGTCTATGAGGCTTTACATATTAATTAAGCTTCGTAGCCAGAGCAAGTACATGAAAATTTTAATTTCCTGCCACAAGCAGTTAAATTATTAAATTATTAGTACATTTGAAGTCCTTTATGAATTGAATTACTATGAATGGATGTGAATTCTGAATTTCAAGTTTTTTTAAAGTTTAATTTAAATAAATATTAAATATATAAAAATAAAAAAAAAATAGTAGTTTACAATACAAGTAAATATTTACAAACCAACATAAATATAAATTTCTATCAAACAAATAAAATAAAAATTTATAATATAGATTAGTGCATTTTAAGTTATATATTTGAAGTTGCTGCATTGTTTATGATCGTATGATGATAGCATATCTGCAGTTTTTATTATTCGATAGCAACAGCTATGGACACGTGAATTGGTAACAAAAATTCCATGACAGATATACAATTAGTAATTAAATAATCAGTGACTCTGCAATCATACTTATATCATTTATATCGTTATAGTCTTTTTTGTAACAAAAGAAACAAAGGAGGTATAATATATAAAGTCATGTGTAAGTAATTAACTTGAGGCCTGTTGTGGCGCAGCGGCACAAGCGTGTGACTGTAACCGACAGATTCTGGGTTCGATCCCACTCGGAAATGAAATATTTAAAATGTTAAATATTTAATATTTAATTTCTTCGCTCTGGTACAAGGCAAAATCGCGGCGTTGAGCCACTCAACACGCCATGCCATGTCTCACGCAATTCGGCGGAAAGTGGGGAACGAAAGTGGAACGGAGTGTCTTAACACTAGGTTCCCAAGTTCCCTCTCCCTACCCTGCCTTGTGCGGGATACAGCGTAAAGCTGAGTTCTGAGTTAGTATAAATCTAATAAATGTAACTGTAAATTTTGTTTATTTAACTTAAAGCAGTCTTACAATATTATGATGGGCATTTTCACTTACGAAGTTCACTTTTGTATAGGGTATATATGTTCTATATGTGCTAGTGGCGGTTTTAATGTGGGTATAATGAAACGAAGAGCATCACGTTGTCCAAGTTACGTTCAGTTTAATATTATTTATGTACATTATCGATTATAGTAAATTTATTAATAATTTTCTTAACACACATAATATTTTTAAAAATGTATTGAGATGCAACGGTCAATGTGTTAAAAAATCTTGAGAGCCTAAGGTATAGATTGCGCGGATAGCTCGCTTCTACAAGCCAAAGATTGACATAATATCGACTGCATTACCCCAAAGTAAAATTTCGTAGGACAAAATACTATGAAACAAAACAATGCACCCGCCTTATTTTTTTTTCGATGATACGAACGGCGTAGCTATCCTGGCTCTCCTGCGATTAGGGATCTCGGAAATTTTAGACGGAAGTGCTAACCATCGTACTATACAAGTCTGTAGTCGAGAGAAGAACAACCATCGAAAACTAAAGAATTCATGCAGATCCAGAGAGGTGGTGCCTTTTAATTTTAAAATAATTTTAATATTTTTATTAAAGTAGCCAAATGCATCAAAACTATTTGTATATTATATTTTTTTATGATACTAGGAGCATTTTTATAAATCTTATAATGAAAATTTCATTTTGTTGTAAGTATTTGCAACTTCTAGTAACACTTTTATGTAAGACTATAAAATAATGTTGAATATAAGAAGACCTGTCGTGGCGCAATGACACAAGCATGCGACTG
Organism: Eueides isabella; assembly: GCA_019049475.1. NCBI lineage: Eukaryota > Metazoa > Arthropoda > Insecta > Lepidoptera > Nymphalidae > Eueides > Eueides isabella. The sequence continues at coordinate 8,618,123 of CM032403.1, read as the reverse complement.
ATGACAACCCGATTACGTTGTTGGATCGGTCTACATTCAAGGAGATAAAATATTTATTATTTTAATTTTTACTTTCTGGTAATAAGACAAACAGCGGCGTCGAGGTCCACTTTTATGCTGAATACAGTATAAATTTACAATAATGTTAGGACATTTGTAATAAAACATTTTTTTAAATATTTATTTTGTATATTATATATTTAAAATTTTAAGATTCGAAGAAGTCTTCAATTGTTTGTCCATAGTAATATCTAATGAAAGCATCCACAACTTCCGGAATGAGATCATAAACTTTTATATTTTTATTAAACTCGTTCATTAAATATACTTCATTTTTAGAAAATGAAAAGTCAAGTACATCGAAGTTATCCAACAGGTGTTCTTTAGTGAAAGATTTTGGAATTGGTACCGTTCCGCGATCCATCTGAAAATAAAAAAGAAAAATAAATAAATAGCTTAATTATTTATTAGGAGGACAAGACAGAGCCTAAACTCCAACCAGTCTGTTTAATCGTTTCCGTCCACAGTTTTATTTAGAATGTCTAATAATTTTAAGTATTCGGTGCAAAATAAGCCGCTGTCCATTAACATCAACTAAAAATTAATTTATAAGTTGTTATAAATCGATATTTATTTTTTGAATAAGTATCAATTAATGATTCAAAAAGTTACGTCAACTAATAAAATTAGACTGGCTGAAAAAACAGTAAATAATATTAAACTTCACTAAACTTACTAAGTAGCGTATAAATAATTGATGCGCCGTTTTTCCATATTTTTGGCCCAAATGTATTAAAATCGGATCGTCAATAGCCGGTGGAGGAAGAACATCTGAATGTGGACGTGGAACCAAAAAACCATTTGGTCCATACGATGTCACAACTATTCCTTCTTGTTGGCAATACGCAACTAAATCTAAGCTCGCGTAAGTAGGGTTTACCTGAAAATTTTATAATCAATGTTATATAAACATCTGGCTTGATTTATATTAATCTATTCTTTTTCGATTTTTCCCATTCTAGAAATTATGATATTGTTATCATAAGTAGTATAACACTTGGATTATATATACTTTAAGAATTTAAAGCTCAGAGATCAAATATGATTCAGTAAATTCTTGTAAGAGGTGAAATGTATGTAAGAGCTGATCATATTAAGAAATCTATAGAATTATTATATACCTCAATTTGGTTCACGGCTGGTCGAATATTAGCATTCTTGAGTATCTTATTAATATGACTGCTATTAAAATTGGAGACGCCAATTGACTTGGCTAAACCCATTCTTCGGACTTCCTCCATACCCTTCCATGTGTCTACTATATCAAAATCTTGTTGAGTTAACTATAAAGATGATAAAATAACTTGAGTTAGTAAAATGAAACTATCATTGCGCAGGGGCACAAGATTGAAAATATGACACATACACACACACACACACACATCATCTCAACTCAGGGGGGTGAAATATTAAATATTTTCATTTTTCGTACTGGTGAAGGGGCCTAGGGTGGTTTGAAACGTAGAAGAAGATGTCAAAATTTGGATATAAAATCTTAGTCTAATTTATCTACATCAAATCAATTTTTATAAAGATATAAGAGTTTTAAAGGTGACTGTAACGAGTATGTATGTGTAACAAGTATACGTTTTTTTGCTAAATTCTAATGCTTGATAAGATATATCCCTTATGCCGAGAACAAACATTTTAAGTTTACTTTTAAGGTTCATTTAAGGTTTTGCTAGACACTTGTTTTGTGTGTAAAGAGGTCAGTAACAACTGACGTTTTCGATCTCTTCATATATGCTCTATGCATTTGGTGTTCCATTCTCTATGACCACCCTGCTACAAATAAAGCGTTAAACTTCTTAATATTTCCAAACATAATTTTGTACATATATAGAATTATTACCCAATTTGTCGGGGTGTGGATGAGATACAGATCTACATAGTCCAACTGCAGCTTCGTTAATGAAGCGTTTAAGGCTGCTAAGACCATTGAACTATTGTATCCAAAGTTTAGCTGAAAATAAATTTAAAATAAGTTATAAGTAGCCCAGAACATTTTAAATTTGACCATATAATAAGAATTAAAATATTAAATATATTTTTTTTATTTGTATATCCTTTGTTTTTCGGAACATTTTTATTAAACTGTTTAAATTGAAATATTAAATAACTTTTCTAGAGAAAGTTTATAGTGATTTTTTAATTTTCTTTTATCATATTTTTTGGCTTAAACAGAAAATGTCTATAAACACTAAAACTCTCAATAATTCTCGCGGTACTTTTGATTTAGATTTGAATTTAAAGCGCGCGATAATACGCCATATGATATGAAGTTGGACATAATTTATTTATGCTATAAACACATCATGCATATTCTCTATTTTATTAATCTCTTAAAACATATTTTACAAAAACCATTACATTTTTTTTAGCTTCACAATGTAACCCGAACGTGGATAAGCAGAGGTATCTTAGGAACCATGTGTTAAAATTCTCCGTTTACCAGTTTCTTGCGTCTTTGCCTGGTTATCAGAGCGAAAAGAAAAAAAATATTATTTAATTTATTTTCTTGAATTGGATAGAACCCTCTACCTGTCTTATTTACAGTCGCACGCTTGCGCTCCTGCACCACGACAGCCCAAAAAATTGTATCTTTAGTTAGTAGTTAGTAGTTACATTTTCTCTTTTAGTGGATTACCTTAGTTGTGATAAATAAATCTTCTCTGTTTACAACACCTCGTGTTAAGATATTGTTTAAAGCTTTACCAACTTCTTCCTCATTTAGATATATGGCAGCGGTGTCTATATGCCTGTATCCAGCTTCTATAGCCCATATTACAGATTGTTCAACCTTATAAATTTCATCAACCTAAAATAAAGTTATATTTAAAGATATCATTTACATTTTGAATATTTTTTTCTTTAATCTAATGTATGATTTTATAACATCTATTTCTTATTTTAGTATACTTCAGCATATGTTTTAAGTAATATCAATTTTTTATTCTTTAAATTTTCTATCCTTCCTATACTATCTTTCCTTTATTATCTTCCCTTACATAATTTCACAACCTTAAAATTTACTCATTTTTGACTATTTCTTTTGAAATATTTTCAATTTTAATATTTTTTATATTGAATTCGGGCAGTTCGCATTACATATACTTTCCAATTTAACTTTTTTTAGTTCATTTAGTATTATTTTATTATAATATTTTATTTCATATTGTAAACCTAATATATAGACAATATATCGGAATGTCTGTATATTGGTTCTAAATAAGTTATAATCGTAAGTCTGCCAGTACAGTTCCGACAGCCGCGCTTACTTTTGGACGTGAATCTTATAATAATTCTTCCAATGAAATAATTATATTAAATCACTCAGTATTTTTAATATGGGATAATAAGAACGCGCCCACGAAGCATAATAGAATATTGTGTTTATTTACACACGACGGTATTTAGCACAATATTTTTTAAACATATTAAGCCCTTACCTTACTTTATTTAGCCAGTCTTACCTTGCCAAAAGTACCAAATCCAAGTGCGGGCATTTTATTACCATCGTTTAACAGCATTTCTGGATAATCCTCCGCGTACACTACAGCCTGAACACATATATTTAATATTATTTTTCAAATAACTTTGTCTGCTAACAAATAAGTAATAAATTTATATGTTTAACGTCACATGGAAATAAAAACAATAAGAAAATATATTATGATAAATCATGATTTACTGTAGATATAGCAGCGAGCAGACACAACTTTGTTTTTTAGGCATTATGTGTTGTAAAACGACACTTAACGGTGCTCTTAGCAGAGCTGAAAAATAAAAGTTGTTCAGTCCTCTGAGAGAGAAACGAGCGCAAAATAATTGTGCTTTAAGCGTAACATATTGTAAATGCCCAATGACCTTAATATGCAAAAATGTTACATAAAAGTTGTTACAAATCTTACCGGAAGTAGCACTGCGCAACTTAATAAAAATAACATTTTTATTTAAACGTTGGATATAGTTTATATAAAAGCAAAGAATCAATCAATCGTGTAGAAAGTATCGTATAAATATAAAAATATATCTAAAAGATAGCGTTAAATATATTTATTATAGGAGTATATGGGCATGCATGATAATTCGGTAATCTTTTTTTTTAATTTTTATATTCTTGGCCACTTGGTTTCTCTAGCTGTGTTTTCCATTTAACAATAATAATATTATATATAAAACAAAATCTCACGTCATAAAATAATGCTAATAATATTTTTTTTATGGAAAAGACAAGGCAAACGGTACGGTCACCATCACGTGAGTGATCGCCCACGGCCCCGTGTAACACCAGGGGAGCTACAAGTTGGGTTGCCGGCCATTAACGTGGAGATAGATGCGCTTTTTGAAGTTACCAATGTTGGTATCGACCTCGAAATACTGCCACGTGTAGACCATTTCCCAGATGTGTGGCACGTGGAAAAAAATCTTCAAAACCGCACATTAGTAGTTGTGTACCACGTGTCCGATTGATATGGATGGTACTTTAGTTTGTGACGTACTGTACGGTTTAAAAAATTCGGCAGCAGGTATCAAGTCAAACAGTTCTCCAGAAACCAGAACAGCGTAGGGGAAAGCACTTAGCCTTGGTGGACGCTGGCGTTCACGGGCATAAATTTGATGCAGAATCCAGAACTGGCTATTTATTATAATCTCCATAACTTTTGAGACCAGGGAGATGATAGCAATAAGGCTGTTGTTAGTTGGCTCGGAACCATCGTCTTTTTTCGGAATTGGGTGTAGAAGAGCGCTCTTCCACGAATCTGAGATTACGCTGACTGAGTAAGAGTGCCGAAATAGACGCGTTAGCACCGGTGTCAGCTCAGAAGCACATGATCGGACCACAAAAGGGGAAATGCCATTTGGTCCACTCGACTTGTGGAACTTTGACACTGCAACATGGTCGGTGGCGTTACTACTCGGTCATCCAAAGTCGAGTTCAAGGCAAAGACCAAGATGTCACTTTCTTTGCGGCGGAAGCGATGGCTGGCTAAAGTTGCCAAGCGCAGTCTTTGAAAAGGTCCAAAACTTGCGAGTTCTGGATGGCAAGCTCTCAAGCTTCTCAAGGATTATAACGATATGCTCGGACCTTGCTCTGGTAATTTGCCACTTAAAGTACCTAGAGGCACGGTTGGACTTTCTTTTTAAAGTTTTCACCTTCGGATCCTTAGTGACGTGCGCCCCGGCCGATATGGCTCGCGTAATTTTGCAAGACATATCAAACCAAAGTTATGACTTGCCACCAATAATATAAATCATGGTTTTCTACAATCTTATCTACTACAATCCAATCTTGGCGTACTATTTTATAAAATATAAAAAATTCAGGCAGAAATGAAAGTACAATAGCAAATTTCGTATTTTCTTTAATCACCAATTGTTTAAGAAAATATAAAACAATTATTCAAAGTTAATTAACAAACGAACACTATACAGGTTTTAATTATTCACAATAAATTAATGCATAGCGTTGATGCATTGTTTCAAAGGGCATAAAGATAACACGTCACTAAAAAACTTTTAATGATAGGCATGTTGCTATGGACACATGGAATTACGCTATATTTTACAATGTCAGCTTCACGGTGTATCCCGCATATGGCAAGGTAAGCAGAAGGAACTTGGGAACCTTGAATTATGACACTTCGTTTTGTTACTCATTTTCCGTTGAACTTGAGGCATTGCGTATTGAGTGGCGGAGCACAACGCCGCGCTTTGCTTTATTTTCGAAGCAAGTGAAATATTAAAATTGGTAAATTAAAGATGGCAGCTTCGATGTAAAACACTGTACACAAACAAGTCGAAATAATCGTGTTTTACACCACCTATAAAGAGGTGTTACTCAGCTTCACCCTGTATCCCGCCCATAGCAGGGTAGGCGGAGGGTACTCGGGAACCTAGTGTTAAGACACTCCGTTCCACTTCCGTTCCCTACTTTCCGCCGAAATTGAGGCATTGCGTGTTGAGTGGCGGAACTCGACGCCGCGTTTTGCCTGAAAACATTATATGTTTTCATTTCTTAGCTCGGGTACAAGGCAAAACGCGTAATTAAACATTATTCATCGAGTGGGGATCGAACCCACAACCTGTCGGTTAAAGTCACACGCTTGTACCGCTGCGCCACGATAGGCCGAAGAGGTGTTAAAAAGGTGTTATAGTGTTTATTAATATTAATAATATGATTGTATTAAAGTCTGGCGTGCCAGCACAGCGTCTGACTGTAAACGCAACGGTTTTCATTTTGATACCAGAATTTTAACCATGGCGTTGAATCTCACCACTCAACACCAAATATGTCGAATCTTGACAAAAACTAAGGACAACGGAGTGTCTTATCACTACGTTACTTCTGCCTACACTTCTCATTTATTTTTCCCAGTGAATATGCGAATAACAGTGTGGAGCAGTAAAGCAGCGCATAAATGAAACAAGCCTATAGTTACATAACCGCGTCTGTCATATAATTAATTATTTCAGATTCATAAACAACCTTTTTAAATATTTGTAATATTTAAAGAGCTATATATAGTGATTTTCATCTACTCAGGTAGACAACATGGGGCTAAAGTTTTATATCATACCTTTTATTAAATTTGGGACCAACCTTTTTCATGTTCTTTGCATCTAATATTAAACTGCCGAAAGCCTAGTAGGTTTTATATATTATTATATTACACAAAACTATCGCAATAAAGGAATCAAGATACAATGAATGTAAAGTTTATTTGTGATGAATTGAAAAATATTATTTTTAGAACAAAGACACTGTTTATGTTTACAAAAAAAATTGGCGAGTTTTTTCCCATACTTGCATTATAATCACGTTTTAAGATTTTAATTGAATTAATAGTCAATTCCCCAAGAATCATATAACTGCTCGACAGTTATTCCATAGTAATCCATAATAAATGCTTCAGCTGTTTCTCTGTCGAAGCTATAAACACCGATATTTTGATCGAACTCATTGATTTGATATATTTCTTCACGAGACAAATTAAAGTCGAAAACATCAAAATTCTCTTTTATATGCATTTTATTGCTCGATTTCAGAATTGGTGTCGTATTGCGATCAATCTGAAACAATAATATAAATCCAATCACTTCAGTTCTTAAGAGTTTTCCGTTATTTATTACAAGTATACTAAACCGATAGTGGTGGGAGATGGGAAATGATAAATGGTCAAACATGACGCATCATTATTTTTCCATACATAATTTTAAAAAATATTTATTAATAAGACCACTTTAGTATAAAGAATATGATGTAATCTTAAATTGTAATATATATATATATATATATATATATATATATATATATATATATATATATATATATATATATATATATATATATATATATATATATATATATATATATATATATATATATATATATATATATATATATATATATATATATATATATATATATATATATATATTCCTTTTCAAGTTTTTTAGAAAAATATTTTAATAATAATTTAATCTTACCAAATAACGTATCAATATTTGATGTGAGGTTTTACGATATTTCTTGGCTAGATTGACAAGTAGTGTATTATTAATCTGAGGTTCTAGCATGAGGTTTTTGAAGGGTCTCGGAACAGCAAATCCTTTTGGTCCCAAAACCCTGATTGAGATACTTTCTTGTTGGCAATATGATACTTCACCCATATTTGCACGTGTTGGATTTACCTGTACAAGATAGGTTAATGATAATATTATAATGTATAATTTTAAATGGTAATAACATTATATATGATATGAGTTTACCGTGGCACAGCACCATAACGTCTATATTAATGTATTATTTTTATTTCCTCTCTCTGGTAATACTCGTATGATAGATCATGACGCCGAACTCGAGTCCAAACGCGGAACGAAGTGTCTTATCTTTAAGTCCTCTTTAAAAAACACATTAAAAAGTATGTTTATCGTAGATAAACAAATATTTTTTTTTTAAAACTACATTAAAATATTCAAATTTAGAAAAATCGTTTATCATTTACCTCTATATCATTAACAGCTGGCCGCTCAGTACTGTTAGCTAGGATAAGGTTAATATGTGAACTGTTAAAATTTGTTAAGCCTATTGATCGAGCCAATCCCATGCGTTTGACTTTTTCCATTTCCTTCCAAATTGCCAGTATGTCAAAATCTTTATTGGTTAACTAAAATAAAGTCAGTATTAAATATTTAAGAAAACGAAAATTAAGTTTTTTTTCAGCGTGAGTTACACCAAATATATTGTATAAGACTTTAGATTATTTAAAAATGAAAACAATTAAAAGTACCACAAAATAAAATAAATATACAAATAAAATAGCATTTTATAAACATTATACATAAAATTTGTACATACAAGTATTTCAACAGACGGAGTATAAATAAGTGTATACTTACCACATTGGCCGGGGACTGTATGGAGTACAAGTCTACATAATCCAACTGCATACGATTTAAAGAAGCTTGTATTTCCGACACTATGGTTTCAGGATTTTGAGGTTTGTTAAACTATAAAAGTTATTGATATTTATACAGTTAGCCGACAGGCTTATCGATCATTATAAATAAAAATGAAAGCCATATTATGAATTGTTCTTTTTTTAATTCATCATGAACAGCCACATGTCGTCAACTAATGAAAGAACAAATAATATTAATACATAATTATGAAATTTGTATAAGTCAAATTTACCTTGGAACTAATAAATAAATCTTCTCTCGTAACAATACCGCGAGCTGTCACATTTTCGATAGCATTTCCAACAAATGTTTCGGTTTGATAAAGTGGCGCAGTGTCGATGCTTCTATAACCTACTTCTATAGCGGTTATAATGGCGTCTACAGCTTTATCAAATTCCCGTTTCTAAAAAATTATGTAAAGTTCATATAACAATAATGGTTGTCTTAGATCTATCGTTCGCTGAATAGCGTTATAGTTTCTATTCTTCTTTGGAGAATTGGTTTAATTTGCTCCTACTTTTCACCCAACTATATGCGAGATACTGCGTGATACTGCGTATATAAAATATATATTACTAAAGTTATAAAATAAACTTACTGGAAACATTGTACCAAATCCTATAAGTGGCATTGTGTTACCATCATTCAAAAATCTTACCGGCAATATGTTTGCTAAACTTTCCTAAAAATAAAAATGGATGTATTTAAAGAAAATGACAGGATTTTTTTCATATAAACTTTAAAATGTATTTTGTCATCATTAATTACAATGTTACATTCTCCTTTACTAATGTCTTATGTTTTAATTTTAAATCAACGGCATTATTTTTTTTGTTCAAGTTCACTTTTTCAAGATAAACGTATATTAGTAATAGAATTATGACTTATAGAAATTCTAATATACAACCGTTATGATTTAAATTACAAATATATATGTCCCCCTGGGCACTACCATATAACTTCGAAAAATAAAACATTATTTTTAACATTATTAAAGAGCATTTAGACAAGAATGTAAATTACTAAAATGTATTTAATTATGAACGTAGCGTTCAACGTCCTTTCTAAAAAAGTATTTTAATTTAATTTAAAAATTATAACTCTTACGCTTAATACTGCCAATGCACTCAATAAAAATATCAACATTTTAAACGTCCTTGGCGATGACACTTATTTTTGAAAGTAATAATGTAATTGAATTGTAAGTTAGTTAGCATATAATATACTTTACATATTATCACAAACCATTTGTGAAATAATGAATAATAAATGGTAGGATATCATTAATCGCCCAAAATAGCTTGATTAGCAATATATACTACCAGTTAAACAGATACTGCAATTTTACCTGCTGTAAAAAACAAAGTAAAAAGCTGAAAAAAAACAATGAGATATTTATTATTATAGACATCCGAAAGAGACAAAAAAAAACAATATACTTATTCGTATCCGTGTCTTTTGTAGTGGATCAGGGATCTATTACCTTATTATTTTAAAATATCTGCTCTCTGAAAATTATTTTGTTTAGAAAGGAGTTTTCCTTTATAGGATGACTTTGTTCTTCGTCAAGACTGTTCAGTTCAAGATCGCGTAGATGCATCAAGTTGAAACAAATGTTAAATATTTCTATCTACATTCCTTAAAGTACAATAAAAGTCAACCTTCAAAGTGAATGCAGTCAAAAGACAGAAGCATTTGTGCATTGTATATGAAATACACCGCGTAATCAAATTAAATATCACCACATCAACATAGCCGCTAGCTCAATCCTCTTGAAATTTAGATATACCATTGCGAACTTTTTTAAAACTTTTTTAATGGACAATGTTTTTGTAGAGCATTGTTTTTATGTATTTCATAAGGTTGAGCTACGCCATGTAAGCGTTCTGAAATTCCATGTTTGTCCTGGAAAATCTATAAAAAATACGATAAAACAAGTAGCCTATGTTGATCCCGAGATCCTCAAGTATCTCTATATGAAATTTCATCACAATCAGTTCAGCAGTTTGGCCGTGTTCACGTTACATACATACTGACATATAGAAAAAGATACTTTTGTTTTTGTAATATTTCTATGGATTTACTTCCATACTTATTACATAGAACTTTTATTTTCTCCTTGGGTATTACGCAAGTTCTCCCATTTTGCCAAAATTGACGTTTAGAGATTTGAAATCCTAAAAAGAGGTAATTTCTTAAATTATGTTATATTATGCTAATCACACAATGTCTAAGTATTTTATTGTATAGGCATTACTTAATTCTTATAATATGATGATCTATATGGGATTCAAGTAGGGGGCAGCGTGCCAAGCGTACAGGCATTTTCCTGATTTCGTTAAACATTTTCCTTTATCAGCTGTAAAATTATTGTTTATTTTGTAAAAATGTATGGCTTCACTGTTTCGCTACCGTTGTGCAGGTTTTTTTTATGGAAGAGACGACAAACGAGCGTACGGGTCACATGGTGGTAAGTGATCACCGTCGCCCCGTGTAACTCCAGAAGAGCTACAGGAGCGTTGCCGTCTTTTAAGGTGGATGGGCACCGGGGCCCGGCATTACCTAATGCGAAACACAGCGGCCAAAGCCACTACTTAACGCCGGTCTTAAATGCCGGGGGTGGTAACAATCCGGTCGAATCTGCCCATGCATGTGGTGATGTGAATATTTAGTTTCTGAAGTAAGGTTACTTACATATAGAATTTGTGAAGTTTGGGTCGGTAGAGTTAGGCCTTTTAGACTCAGAAGCTTGGCTCTACATGAGATCTTATATCTTTTTCACAGGGCTAGGTCGTCCTCATGTGGTCGTCTTGGCAACATTTTACATGAAATGTTTTTGGCGGGATTTTAGTTCGTTTTTTAAGTTGCTAGGCAGTCTTTTTATTATTTATTTTTTTTCCTTTTTTTGGGATGTATTTCTTGCACGTCAGCAGTGCCATCAATTCGATTTAGATCGCGGTTTCGTTGTTTTATAAATTAAATAGGTATTATTAATATATTTTTTTAAATGATATACCTAACTTTAGCAACATATTTTATCATAGTAATTAAGTACTCACAGTCGATTAGCCCACCTCGTCGTCAAAGGGCGACTAAATAACTGAAACCTACCATGAGACTCTTGATTAAGACAGAGGTTCTTGTGAGTACTTATTATAAGGTTTTTTAGTAACTGTCTACAGTCCCGTGTCCCGTATTTAATCCCGGCATTAATAAAAGTCTCATTCAAACTTAGTATTTTAGATATCAATAAAATCTAAAGTATTTGAGTTATTTAATTGAGACTTTTTATTTTTAAATAATCTATTATTGACATCATGTCTTGAGATTAGAAATTATCTGGTACATTGGTCACCAATTCTGTGAGGGTTCAAAAAACGACAAAACACTTCCAGAAAAGGTAGGTTAAATTGCAAGGACGCAATTGTAAAGATTTTAGCTTGTAAATAATATTACATTAAATATAAGCAAGCGAAGTTGCGTTTGGGTTACTAGTTCCGTACCGTACCGTTAGTATTTTTACGAGTATATGATGATTCATGTTCAGATAGCGACTTTAATTTCAAAACCTAATAAGTAGTGGCACCATTATTAATAAGATTAAAAGTAATTAATTATAATTATATGCATAATAATTACTTATATAAATGAAAAAAAGGATATTTCAGTGTTATAATCGAATTTAAGTGAAAGAATCGAGTACATTCAAAATGTTGATATTTTTATTGTGTTCTTTTGTGATATTTAATGTAAGGATATTTCATATTTTCAAAATAATTTCACATGTACAGCTTTATTTGAAATGAAAAAATATTTTTTATAAGTTTTGTATTTCATTTTTAAATTACTGAGGCCTGTCCTGGTGTAGCGGCACAAGCGTGTTACTGTAACCGACAGGTTGTTTGTTCGATCTCCACTCGAGGAAATGAAATATTTAATATTTTCAAATTTAAATATTTAATGTCTTAATTTCTTCGCTCTGGTACAAGGCAAAACGCGGCGTTGAGTTCCGCCACTAAACACGCAATGCCTCAAATTCGGCGGAAAGTGGGGAACGGAAGTGAAACGGAGTGTCTTAACACTAGGTTCCCAAGTTACCTTTGCCTATGCTGTCATGTGCGGGATACAACGTGAAGCTGAGTAAGTGAATTTTTAATTAGATAACTTATATAAATTTGAATTTTACTAATGTGTGTTAAGACACTCTGTTCCACTCCGTTATCCACTTTTTTTTCTGTTGAGTGACGAAAGTCCCTCAATATGCAATTTAGCATTGCAATTGAAACATTAAGATCTCGTTATGGCCTTAGTACTGTGTTTTGTGATGCAGCCCGCGGGGTGCAGCATGAAACTAAATAAATAGTAAATAAATAAAATATTATGTAATATGCATTTACGAACAATTTTATTACAGGGAATAGAAACAACATTTGTTCCTAGGATACGTCTTAATGACGGAAATGAAATGCCGATTATTGGACTTGGCACGTTCTTCCCAGTAAGTTCCATAAACATTTAAACTTGTGTCAACTGCACTAGAAATACTATCATTTCACTTTAAACGTCATAAATGTGAAATCAATGCCTATGTAGGAAACTGAGTACACATATACAATTTTAAACTTTTAGGCAAAAGAATTCCATCTTGTTACTGACGCAGTAATCACAGCTTTGGAAGTTGGTTATAGAAGTATTGACACATCTGCATTTTATGAAACCGAGGAATATATTGGAATAGCTATTAAGAATGTGACTGAACGCGGCTTGATGATGAGGGAAGATATATTCGTAACGTCAAAAGTAAACGTTGATATTTATAATTAAACTATTGCTTACATTTTATGTGATGTGCTCAACTGTTACGCTCGGGACACCATAATTAAAGAACCATACCATACATTTTATATGTAACGACATCTAAAATGCAAGCGATAGATCTGCAGTATTTTTTACATGCAGATATTTCAAATAGAGTGGCGTCGGCCACTGCGTTGCGCATTAGGTAATGCCGGGCCCCGGTGCCCATCCACCAGCTCCTCTGGTGTTACACGGAGTCGTGAGCTACGGTGATCACTTACCATCATGAGTCGTACGCTCGTTTGCTGTATCTTATCCATAAAATAAATCATATTACACATAAAACAATAAAAGGTTTCCTATATGCAAGTGATATCCCAGCATAGTAAGAGACACAAAAGTTTGTACATATAACTTATATAATATATGAAATTTGATCTTGTCCTGTAAAAATAACTAATATAACTTAATACTTGCAGTTCGACAATTTTACGCATCCAGAAAGTGTTACACAGGAATTACAAGCTTCTTTAGACCGATTACAATTGCAATACTTAGATCTATACCTTATACACACGCCAATAAATTGGGTAAATATCTTTTCTACTATCATAATTATTAAAAGAGTTTATCAGTTAGTAGTAATAAGTTATAATTTTATTTACATCTTAGCTATTTTAAGTGGCCTTATTGTTGTCTTTTAATCAGTTTTTGTTGGTTAATATTTTTTTTAGCTTACACATGAAAATTATGATATACTGGCTACTTGGAAGGAAATGGAGAAAGCTAAATCCATGGGTCTCACTAGATCCATAGGCGTATCGAACTTCAATAGTACACATATAAATAAAATTCTAGCTCATGGAAGTGTGCGACCAGCAGTTAATGAATTTGAGGTAAGGTTGAGTTAAAAAAATGCTTAAAAGCAACTGCTTCATCTTTTAAGTGCTGATAACTATTAAGAATTGGGTTATATTATCCACATTTTACTTATTTATGTAATTTTATTCGGTATCTAGTTAAAAGAAAATGACTGATGACAGAACTTCTTAACGTTACACAGCTGCACGTTTGGCCGAACACAATGCAATGCACCCCCGGTATTTAAAACCGGCGTTAAGTAGTGTGGCTTTGGCCACTGCGTTTCACATTGGGTAATGTCAGGCCTCGGTGCCTATCCACCATATAGACCGACAACGCACCTGTAGCTCCTCTGGTGCTACACGGGGCCATGGACTACGGTGATCACTTGACCCGTACGCTCGTTTGCCGTGTTTTTTCTATAAAAAAAATGACAAAAATATTTATTAAGTAGTACTATCACCCAAGAAAAATGATGTGGTTAAGATTGATGACAGTTTACGAGGCGAAAGAGGCACCACGGGGTTTGGCTCTTCGTTTCCGCTGGCTAACCCACTAAGAATACGACGCAAAGTGTTTTGTGTAAGTTCTCTTTCAGGAAAAGAACTTTCATATTTTGCTACATTCGTTCAATCGATAGCTTATTCTTTTAACCACTTTCTGTATCTCGCATATACCGAGTAGGGAGAAACTATTCAGTGAGTCATTTTCTCTGTCTCTCTTTGCACACTTTCGAAACAATGTGTTTCAATTGGCGGAACTACTTTGATTTGTTAATAAAACGAAGCAATAATAGTAATTACCTAAATGACGCCGTGTGATTCCGGCTTAGAATCGGTTCACCCTGGTACTGATGGGGTCGTAAGAGGCGACTAAAGTACGTGTGGGAGTGTCACATTGTCAGCAATGGCAACACACATGGGCAGACTCGACCGGATTTATACCACCCCCGGCCATTAAGTCTGGCGTTAAATAGTGGCTTCAAACACTGCGTTTCGCATTGGGTGAAGCCGGGCCCCGGTGCCCATCCACCTTAAAGGCCGGCAACTCTCCTGTACCCCTTTCGGAGTTACACTGGGCCGTGGGCGCTGATGATCACTTACCACCAGGTGACCCGCACGCTCGTTCCCCGTGTCTTGTGCATAAAAAAAAGGTGACAATAAAAAAATGTCAAATCAAACCTTATCCCGTGCGCCACGTCGGTCGCAGCTTATATATTGTGCAACATTATCTTAATAATTTACAATTATTTGTCATTTTACAGGTAAATCCATCAGTTGCCAGTCTGGGTAGAGTAGCATACTGTCAGAAGGAAGGTATAGCTGTTATTGCTTATGGGCCACATGGATATACTGTACCAAGACCATTTACGAATACTTCCTTGGAACCATACTTTAATAGTACATTAATTGTTGAACTAGCTGAAAAATATGAAAAAACTCCAAATCAAATTATTTTACGCTATTTGGTAAGATTTTGAAAGAGTATATATTATATTGAAAGAGGCCATTGTGGTGTTGTGATTCAACAGCTGACTGTCAATGTAATAATTGTCAGAGTTTGATGTGGGAGAATCGTGAACTGGTTTGGTTTTTATACAGTAGACGACAGTAATATACACAAATGAAAGAAATTTTTCATCATGATTTGATGACTTGGCAAGCTATAAATTTAAAGCTACTGCCAATGGCCACTCTTACTGAAAAATATGGCTAATTGGTCAACTGGAAATACAACTTCCAAAAATAAGATTAAATTTTATATGAAATAAACAATACAGATATCTGTTTACAATAGTTGTCAATGTCAATAATCTATAAGTTGAAAACTAAAATTTCAGCTTATTAAATATCATTTTTTTTAACAATGATGTCATTTTTATATTTTTACGCCTTATAAACTTAACTAATACTAAATAATGCGCGAAGCCTGCCAAAATATAACTGTCAAAACTGTATTCAGATTTACCGCTTCTGAACTTAGCGACAAGACAAATATTTTAAAAATCATAATTTTGGACCCTAAAGGGTGGTAATTACTTAAATATGTGATATTGTGATAATAAAACAATGTCTAAGTACATTATTGTATGTATAGATATTACTTAATTCTCATAATATAATGATTTATATGGGATTCAAGTAGCCAATGCGCCAAACGTACAGACATTTATAAAAGCATTTAGGCAGGTAATATATGTATATGAAATAATAAGCATTTAAGATATGGTTTTCGTTTTAATTTACTCTATATAAAAAAATAAATTTAAAATATCACTGTTCCAGATCGAGCGCAATATAGCAGCAATACCTAAATCAGGTAATAAGGAGCACATAAAAGAAAATTTTGATATATTCGATTTCAGGTTATCTAGAAAAGAAATACAGTTAATAAACGAGTACGATCAAGGTGTTGGCGTATATCAGCTTAAAGTAGATATAGCCAAAGCTCTTTTTATGTATTACTACGGAATAGATATAGAACTAATATATGGATCTTAGATCTTAAAAATATTGATTGATATTGAATAAATATTTTTATTTAAGTATAATATCAATCTCATTACTAAAGTACCTATTTGATTTGTTTTATGTATGAATAAATACTTAATGTTTCATTTTATATGTGAATCTGATGCAATAAGATTCAATAAATTAGTTACTGAATACTGAATATTGTTTCTTTTTTATACTAAAAAGGTAATATTTATGGATATGGAATTTCAGTTTTTTTTTATGGGCCAGAATCACACGACTAAACTTACTACCATTATTACACTACTCCTTTGCTTCTACACAAACTTTTTTCAGTTTAAATTCATACGAGAAAGATTATTTTCTAAGTAGGCCAAAGTCTTCCAGCTACAACCAGGACAATTTTTTTACAGTTGAAATGGACAACTGTTTTCTGTTCATACAAAAAATATACTGTTGCCGTAATAAGCGCGACCCCTGTCAGCCCTCCAGAGGGCTACAACGTTCCATCCACCACGATTTGCACCATACGGGTGCGCAGTGACATTTTTTTTCAAAATGCAATTTTATTATAGATTTTTTATTCTATACTACGGTTCACGGTTTTACACTACATTATATTATACGAGTATGTATGTACCTTCATATTATAACTAGCTTTTGTTTGTGAATCCGCCCGTATCCGAATGATCGAATGGAAATACCCTTTCTCGGTGAAAGAACTACCTCACACAAAATTGATTTTGTCAATCTAAGTAAATAAATAGGATCTGAAATTAAAGCTTTATAAGTGCTTAACATAGATAACTCAACTCAACTCGGCTTCACGCGGTATCCCGCACATAGGTAGGTAGAGGGAACTTGGGAACCTAGTGTTAACACACTCTGCTCCACTTTTGTTCCCAACTTTTAATATAGATAATAGGCAATATAGATAGAAGCTATGAGCATAAGTCGTAAGGCGTATCACGCTCGACGTGACGATCACTCTGCTCTTATACTTTGTAATTGTGATATCTTTAAAAATATTTTTTTGACATGCCGAAAAAGCCATATTTTTATTTATTTAAAACACACAACGTATCTGACTCGTTTAATTGAATATTTAATAATACTGTGTAGCTAAGTGTTCCGAGATTATTTTTATTATTTGTAAAACGTAATAGTGGCTACGTAATAGGTTGTCATTAGGGGACAGACATACTTGTATGTTCTTGCGGACTTTTTTTTAATTTTTAATGGTCATAAATGTTTGTTGCTCATCTTCTATACTCAGTGCACACACGAAAATTCTCTAGTTCGCTGGTTTTGTTAAAATTTGTTTTTTTTTTGTGTAATAATACTATCTCAATCTTTCTTTCTTTTGTTTTTTTATAAATGTTTCCATTACAGCGACAATACACATTCATTCATTCATAATGAGGGCAATCATACATCGCGTCATGAGGATATCTCATTTATTTGTTTTTTTATCATGAGGTAGAATTTTTCTTCTACGAAATATACAACCTACGATTGCACTGCAAAGTCTTGAATATATATATATATATATATATATATATATATATATATATATATATATATATATATATATATATATATATATATATATATATATATAGAGAGAGAGAGAGAGAGAGAGAGAAAATGGTCATCTTTGGAGGAGGCCTTTACCCTTCGTTGAGAGGGGTTCTTGTACCCATATATATAAAACACTTAATACCTAACTACTAACTACTAACCTAATAATCTTTAATTAACCTTTATTGTAACAAGAAATAAAAGGCTTTTTATTTTATTTTATTATATATATATATATATATATATATATATATATATATATATATATATATATATATATATATATATATATATATATATATATATATATGTATATGTATATATATATATATATATATATATATATATATATATATATATATATTACAACAGCATGATGTCGTTGAAACTGTCTACATAGAGTTTCTAGAAAGCTTCTACAGAGAAACATGCATGGCGCAGGGGTAACTTTTGTGTGTCTGGGATATTTCAATGACAAAGTGGGAAATACTCGGAATGAATTTGGCCTCAGATACAAAATTGGACTTTATGAAATACAGGAACGAAGAACTTAGAGCGGAAAAAGGACAGGATCTTTAAAATGAGCATATCGTTCATTTTCGTTCATAAAATAGAACCGTTCGGAACATTCTTTATTATTACTAAGTCCATTACTGTTATAGTCGTTTTAATTTTTTTTTATTAATCATTGTAGAAATTTCAATTTCACTGCAGAAGCATACCTTGCATTGCAGGTAGTAAACGTATATCCTCGTTGCCTCTACTTATGATGATATGTATGAGTGACATTAATATCATCATTAGTAGAGACAACAATAAAACAGCATTTTTTAATTTATATAAGCTTTCTACAGAGAAACATGCATGGCGTTGCGTTTAAATATATTACATTGATGTAACTGCATGATTTATAAAATAATATGATAATTACAAAATTACAAAATTAATGGTTAGTATTAGGTAATTACACCAATTTCATTTTCCATTATCATTTTGTTGTGGTAAAAAAAAGATGTGAAACAAATTTAACGTATACGTACGTAACCTAAACGACAGACTACATTCTATATTATCTTTGTAGTAAATTCGCATAGAAAATAAAATTCACATAAAAAAAAATATTGATTTTTATTATTGGTCGAAGTTTACGCCCTGAGATTTATATAATTGTTCTGAATTTATTCCGTAGTAATACATTAAAAGAGCGTCCAGTGCTTTTAAATTATACTGATATACACCAACACCTTGGTCGTACTCATCAATTAAGTATACTTCTTCACGAGATAAGCTGAAATCAAATATATCAAAATTTTCTTTTATGTGCTTCTTATTACCAGACTTGGGTATCGCCGTTATGTTGCGGTCAATCTGAAACAGTGATATTTAAAATGTCTAATGTTTAAAAGTAAAAAAAAAAACTGTCATTGATTTGAATACCTATTGCACTAATCCTGTTATAACTACAATTGTGAAGTTGCATTGATACAAATATCCCTAAAACTTCAGAATCGACTCTGATAAAAAATATTTCTGAAGTTTTAACTGTTCCAGTAGCTCAAATACTCTCCATATAAATTAAAAAGGATAGAACTTCCTTCATTTTCCTATATTATGTTCGTCTAAAAAGAAAAAAACAGCTACGCGCTTCTTCATGTATCACACATTGACCATAAAAATATAGATTTTTTGCCGTTGCTCCACTACGCAACGATTACATTCAACCTATCGTACTTCCTTACATTACTAATTATACAATTACAATCTTACCAAATAGCGTAAAATTATTTGATTTGGGGTTTTATAATATTTTTCAGCTAGTTTAACAATTAATGTACTATTAAAGAATGGTTCTAAGGAAATATTCGTGAAAGGTCTTGGTACAGAGTATCCATGGGGTCCATAAGCAACAACAGCGATACCCTCCTTCTGGCAATATGCTACTTGATCCAAACTGGCAGTTGATGGATTAACCTGTAAATATCAAAACAGAACTTAAATTGTATTAAAAAAAAAAATTTGGCAGATTAATATACAATAAAATTAAAGTCTTTAAAATGGGTAGTTAAAATATATATTCCAAAAAGATTTTATTTGTTTTTTTTTACAATTTATATGTTCGACGCGGCGCACCCACGACGCGCTGGCTGAAAACGCGACGGTTGTTAATTCAGGGAAAATTGTTAGGTTCCACCATTCAACCGTATTGTGTCGAAAATTGGGCTTAAAGATGGGATTGGAGAGTATAAAAACTGGATTTCCTCTTGCTACTCGCTGTATGCGGGATGTTAAACATATAAGGAAATGATTTTTATAAAAAGTAATTTATACACAAAAATTAGTCAATGTGAACACGTAACGTACACGTTTGTCTAGTAATTTCGCCTGTTCGTAATATGTATATCACTACTTCAGAGAAGGAAGAGTTTGATATGTTTTATAGATAGATAAAATATGAACAAAATAGAGAAATAACTGTGATTCAGCGAATTGTACTTATGGTTACCTCAATTTCATTAATAGCTGGTCGCACAGTACCGTGGGCTAGAATATAATTTATATGTGAACTATTAAAGTTCTTAAACCTATTGATCTCGTAAGTCCCATGTGTTTGACTTTTTCCATTTCTTTCCAAACTGCCAGTATATCAAAAGTTTTTCCTGTATACTAAAAATATATTTATAAATTACTTATTAAGGTAAATAAAATAATGACGATAGGCTGTTTACTTTAAATTATTTTAGCAAACAATATATATTTTTACCGCATTTATGGGTGTATGTATAATGTATAGATCCAAATAATCCAATTTCAATCTCCTTAAAGAAGCTTGTATTTCCTTTGTTACATCTTCTGGATTCATATTATCAAGCTGTAAGTGTTTGGTTATATGAGTAATTTCAGTTCAGTGGTTTGGTCATTTTAGTGTCAGTTTTTACAGGATGTGATTATTCATCACACATTGTAATAACTGAAGTTAACTATTTACTAAAAGAGCCGTGGCAACCTCACTTTCGTTATTTTATAAAATCTTAACGTAATTAGGGCATATAAAATGTTTACAGTTGTTACTTTATGTTGGAACCGTTGTATCTCGCAATTAATATCACCATTTGTAATATTATTTATTTATTCACTGTCAAAATTACTAGCATCCAAATTTTATATTTTTTGATTGTTTTAGCCGGTGTTGGGTTTGAGAGCAAAGGAATTTTTAAGATTTATAAAATAACGGAGATCTGGCTGCTATGGGTTTCGGCCTTAGGTTTTGGTTGAATATATTTCACTATATTATTGAAGAAGATTTTTTTTATGGAAAACATAAGGCAAAAGACTTAAAGACCTAATACCATTATATTTTTTTATTAAAGTAATATTTTAACTACATGCACATAATGACTTACCTTCGATGTTATGAATAGTTCTTCTCTCGTCACAATGCCGCGTTCAGTTACATTCTTGATAGCCCTTCCAATAAACTCTTCTGTTTTATAAAGCGCAGATGTGTCGACACTTCTATAGCCAACTTCGAAAGCTGTGATAACTGCTTCAGTAACTAGATCAAATTCTTTCGCCTAAAAATTTCATTTTAATAAAATATAATAATTATTTTTAATAGCCAATAACTGGTTTAGTAGTCAGCCGAGGTTAATGGCGTTCGTATGATATATTTTTGAAAATCCGATGTTTTGGAGACTTTACAGCAGTCCGTAATAACGAAGATAGAGGTGAAGATTACAGATAGGATTAAGAACATTTTAAAACGGGTGTCCATGAATATCTGCTTTTCTGTTCTCGTCGAACATAGACGTGCGTGCTTACGCACGTCTATGTATACGTATTGTCAACCGGTTTCTACAATTAAGTTCATAAATCAACTATATCTCCGCATAGACCAACTATATCTCA
Organism: Eueides isabella; assembly: GCA_019049475.1. Lineage (NCBI taxonomy): Eukaryota > Metazoa > Arthropoda > Insecta > Lepidoptera > Nymphalidae > Eueides > Eueides isabella. Next base: position 8,595,978 of record CM032403.1, on the reverse strand, counting down.
GAGATCACCTCAATACTTATATATTTTACTCTAAATAAAATGAATAAATAAGAAAAAATAGGGGAGGGATTGGCAGAGGTGGTCGTTGTTTAATATGAACTTGAAAAAAAAATTCAACACTGGAAGAAATGAATAATAACTTAAAAACCTTTAAAGAAGACATTAAACAATAGTAACTGATTGAAAATTGGAATTACCGGAACACTATCTTCTGAAATAAAATTAATAAACGATATTGACGAATTGAAACAACAATAAGGACTCCATAAAAACTACTGAATTTCTACATGACGAACCAGAAGATTAAAAAAAATACATATAAACAGTAGAAAATGACAAAGAGAACTTAGTCAGAACAGTAGAGGAAATATACACACAGTTGAATAGACTACAAACAAAAATGAGATGTTATTCTCTTGAAATCCGTAATGTTTCAAGATCCGAAAATAAAAGTTTTAAAAAGATTTTCTTAAGTATTTTCAGCTCGCTTAATAGTGGTATAACTAAAGTTGCCGTCAGAAACATCCACTGCCAACCAAGTAAGCAACAGCATATAAATCTAAAAATTGTTGAATTGTATAACTTACAAAATAAATATTAATTAAATCCTTTAAATTTTACAATGCGAATAAAAAAGGAAATCGCTTGTATACTAATACTATTGTTATACTTGGAGCCAAACCTTCTATATTTAAACCCAAATATAATTCTGATAAAATTTAAAAAAAAATGTTATTGAACTTCATAAACCTCAAAATTATAAGTTTTCTTGGATATCTAATGGCAGGATCATTATACGGAAATTCAAAGGTGAGCCACATATTTTACTACGAATGGAAAATCATATAAGAGAACTATATTCTTCTTAAAGTCAATAAAAACCACACGTCTGCCCTAAATGTATTTATATACTTTCTCCCACTATTTTAGATATCTATTTTATTTTTAAATTCAGATTTATTAATTTATACGACTTTGGTAAATATCGTACTTTTGTAGTATCTTAGTAAATTTTATGAATTATTCTTTACAGTGTATAATTATATTTTAATAATATAAACAATTGCTTTGAAGCAATGTCTTTCAATTGCAATCCCGAAGAATTAAAATACAAAGTAAATTAATATTAAAAAGGGTTGCTTCACTCTGTTAAATCAAAACATCCATAGCTTATCATGTGATATAGATAATTTACAGCGGAAAGGCGGAAAGTGGGGAACGGAAGTAGAACGGAGTGTCATAACACTAGGTTCCACTTCCGTTCCCTCTGCCTACCCTGCCTAGTGCGGAATACAGCGTAAAGCTGGAAAAAAAGAAAGAAAGAATCGACATTCCTATCGATATTATTTTATTAACGGAATGTGACTCAAAGAAAACTGCAATGTCGAACTATGTCAAGAAAGGAATCTGTGTCATCATGCTGAGAGTGGCGGGAATCGTCAAAAGATTCGAATGTGGCGTCAGTGGCGTCTCAGAGGCTAAAAACGAGGACTCAGATTCTCAAAGAACGGAGAAAACGACGTCACAAAAGGAGTTATCATTCTAGGTCTTCCGGGGAAGGGGATTCAGACAGGCAGGCACCAAAAATGTTTGCTGAGCGAAAGAAAAAAGGTCGGCCTATATTAACAGACGTCATAGGTATGTCAGAAGCGAAGAAAGCCCTTAAAGAGGCAAAAAAGGTGGAACGACGGGTAAAGACAGAGAAAGGCGTGGAATAGCTGTTCAAAAAATAGTTAATTCAAAACTCTCAGAGATGTCAGTTCAGTCTGAAGATAGAGACGAGCTGGACGAGATCAAACTCACAAGAGACTTGCAAAGTGATAGATGGGTCGCAGACAATTATTACTTACAATTATTACTAGGTAGCTATGGGCTCCCCGCCTTTTGTCACGAGTCGAGAGGGGTGCGGGATGCGTCGCGGCACTTGTCGGCGATCTAGTTGTCGTCGGTGTCTACTTTTCCCCCAATCGAACTCTTCCGGAGTTTGAAGAGTTCCTAATCCGCTTGGGGGAAATGATAGACCGACATTGTCCAGCGTAGGTGCTGTTCGCGGGGGCCCTCAACGCGAAGTCGAGCGTGTGGTGCTCTGCAACAACGACTGAGCGTGGTGCGACGCTATCGGAGTGGATAATTGCCTCAGTTTTGTCAGTCCTCAATCGGAAGACGACCAACACCTGCGTGCGAAGGCTGGGCGGGTCCGTGGTGGACGTAACGTTTGCGAGCTCGGCCCTAGCGCGCCGTGTTCATGGTTGGCTAGTGTTGGATGATGTGGAGACTCTCTCGGACCATCTCTACATCTAATTCGAGATCTCCACTCATATGACGGTGCCGTCAGCTGCCGCATCTCGTGAAAGGACGGACCGTCGTGGCAACTGAGGTGCCTCAACAAGGGACTTCTGGAAGAAGCTGCGATAGTGAAAACCTGGTTGGCGTCTGCAGAAGACGCCGCAAACTGCGTTAAGGAAGATCGCTAAGCTCTTCGAGAGAGTGGTAGCGAAGAGGCTACAGCAGAACCACCAAAGGAGATATATATATATATATATATATATATATATATATATATATATATATATATATATATATATATATATATATATATATATATATATATATACATATACATACACATACATACATGTACACATATACACACATATATACAAAATAAATATGAAGACATACTTACACATAAATAGGATTATTAATAAACGTTTATTAAAATAAAAGCTGATGATTATTTACTGACAGTAATTTGTTTAAGAAGTAGTTTTTTCACTCTTTTCTTGAATATGTCAATAGATAAACTTTTCTGAATTGTTTTAGGTTAGATATTCCAAAATACTGCAGCGTGAACTGAGAAAGATTTTTTTTCGGAAACTTGTATTACTGATTGGAATGTCTAGCGTATGCGTCAAACACGAACGCCTGGAACGAGTTGGGGTAGGTAAAAGGTTAAATCGTGAATGAAGATAGGAGGGAGAATTAGGATCATTAAGAATGTTAAAGAGGACAAGGGTGTGCACATCTCGACGAAGTCTGATTGGGAGCCAATTAAGTTGAGCACGAAAACGAGAAATATGATCATATCTGCGAAGACCAAATATGAAACGTATTGCCAGATTTTGTAGACGCTCTAATTTATTAAGTTGCTCCTCAGTTACATCCAAATAGCAAACATCGGCGTAGTCGAGGATTGGTAAGAGTAAAGATTGCGCAAGCATAATTTTTGTTTTAAAGGGGAGAAAAAATTGGAGACGCTTAAGAGAGTGGTAGGAGAAGTGCATACGTTTGCTAACTTCGTTGACATGAGCATCCCAAGACATCCTACTGTCCATAATCAACTACCAAATACCTTGTCGTAATATTCAATTTTAGAACCTGAATACTGTATATCGGGAACTAACTTCCAATCTATTTTAGATCTTAGCCTGCTACTACCGATAATAATGGCTTGAGATTTATTTGGATTCACCAAAAGACCGAAAGATTCAGCCCAGGAGCTGATAGCAACAAGATCAGAGTTTAAGTTTAATTTTGCAAGAGTGTTAGTTTTAATCTGAGCATTCATAATTAAGGGTGGAGTAGTAAAATAATTATTTAAAATATTAGGATCCAGGGACACTTCACTAGTATCCCTGGTCTTGCCCACTCTTAATGGCTGCAGGAACCTCAACACCTGTGATTAGCAGAGATCCTGAATAGTAGAATGAATATAGCGGCGAATGGCATCCCTACACATTCTGTTGCAGATATTACGCAATTTTTTGTATGCATTTAAATTATCAAGGGAGGGATATATTTTTAACATTAGTTTGGTTTTGTCTCGTTTGAGCATGGTTCTTCTTATCGCCTGCGATAACCAAGGTGCAGATATATAGTTTCGACGCACGGGCCTTACTGGGGCGTGTATATCATACAATTTGATCAATTCAGCGCTTAAGAATTCAACCATGTTATCTATTTGATTGGCTTTAAGTGCGGGTGTCCAATTAATATTTTTTACATCTTCTCTTAAGCGTTCCAGGTTCATATGCTTAAAATTGCGTAAGAAGTGAATTTTGCCTCTAACCTTAGGAGTACGCAATTTATAAGCGAGATAGATGAGATCATGATAAGAAAAAGGAGCATTTAACTGTCCATGAGAAGTTACAAGATTAGGATTAGAGAAAATTATTAAATCTAAAAGAGACGGCCTGCAGTTGGGAAAGAAATATGTCGGCGAAGTTGTGGATAGAATATGCAAGTTTAAAGAAGAAATTATATATTTTTAAAGTTTGTGCTCTAAAGTCATTTTTTAATAAACATGTGTTTAAATCACCCATGCAAATAAAATTATCATAAGTAGGTAAAAGGCGATCAAGAACAGTATCTAATTCGGTAAAGTAGTTTATTTTGTCATTAGGACAATAAAGTACACCTAAAAGTATTTTTTTGTATGCACCGTCAATTCTAAAAAAATGTACTCAAGCGAACCAGTAGTTGATGCCTGTGAGAACAAAATAGTTTTGTCTGGAATAGTGCTTCGTATATAAATACCTACTCCCCCGCCGCCCCTACCAGCACGATCATTACGAAAAAGCTGATAACCTGGCAGGGAGCAACTGGTAGAAGGTAAAGACGGTTTTAGCCAGGTTTCAGAAACTAATATACAATCAACTACGCCGGAGCTAAAAGATGTAAGAAGATCAGTGTAGTGAGCCAGTAAGCTCTATGCGTTGATATGCACAAAGGAGAGGGAAGTCTGATTATTTTAAAAAATGTCGGTAAGTTTATCTGATAAAGGCGCAATATCACCCTGTGAGGTATTGCTACTACTGTCAGCACTTAAATAATCGTCAGAAGAAAAGGATAAATATTCATCAATATCAAGAGACATACTTAAATATATATATATATATATATATATATATATATATATATATATATATATATATATATATATATATATATATATATATATATATATATATATATATATATATATATATATATATATATATATATATATATATATATATATATATATATATATTAAATAAAAATAAAATATATATAGTCAAGTAGAACTGTATAAAACTAATAATACTAAACAATTAAAACGATAAAAAAAATGTATATATAAAACAACTAAAATTAAAGGTACAAAATCTCATGCGCATAAGTTGACTACAAAAGTAACATTTCAAAATAAACAATAATAAAATAAAAGAACAACTTAGTTAAATAGTACAAAAAAAAAACATAAAAACAAAAATGATAATAAAGAGTAATCAATATGGAAATACATAATGACAAATATCAATTATGGAACTAATTGCTATTGTATTGACATAAAATATTGGCAATAGTAAAAAAAAAAGATAAACAAATTATGTCACATATTATTTAAACTGTTATCTGGACCTGTTAGGACACTAACAGTACACATGTATACACATACATACACACACATACATACATTCATGCATTCACATCCCATACAGACATATATATATACAGACATATATGCAAATATACATATACATACATACACACATATACATATATATATATCCGTACATACATACACACAAACACACATGCATATACACACATATACATACACATACAAATACATACACATACAATCATTTGCATGAATAACCCAACAGGTCTAAAGCGGCACATAGGAAAAAAAAATATATACATTAACATTATTGATATCCTAATTCTAAATAGATATAACTAATAATAGAATACACTATATACACGTGTATCACTTTAGTTATCGTCATTTTGTTTCCCGGTAGTGTTATTGGGATATTTCGCCGTTAACAACTTAAGCTCTGACGTGGATGTCACCTTGGCCCGCGTTTTGTCAGGAAGAATCACTATGATAACACCCTCCGCAGACCAACATTTTTTAATACCGAAATGGTTACGAGCGGCTTTAAAAGTTTCTTGTCGACACTTTGTTAAAAATTCCGTTACAGTTATCTTGGATTTTTAAATATTGTTTTGGCTTTCCATACTTTGATCTGCGTATTTGTAAATCTAACAAGAATGGGTCTAGTGGTATCCTTTTTAGTGCCCAGCCTATGGCAAGTTTCTATTATTTTAGACTCAGCATCAGACAATTTCATTTGATTCTTTAATATAAAAATTGTCTTTTTATATACATCCTCATTAGTGTCTCCCTTAAGGCCGTGGAAGAGTAGAACCTTCCGCCGGGACTGAGTTTCTAAGCGGTCCAAGCCCAGAGCCACAAGTTCCACTTGAGCCTTAAGTAAACTTAATGACTTCCATACATGAATGATTTAAAAGTATAGAATTCAGAGGCCAAAGCCTTCACAGTGGGATTTGGGACGGCAGCACTACCTGTTTGTGGCATTTTTTTTCGAATTCTCCCATATATATATATATATATATATATATATATATATATATATATATATATATATATATATATATATATATATATATATATATATATATATATATATATATATATATATATATATATATATATATATATATATTAAATAAAAATAAAATATATATAGTCAAGTAGAACTGTATAAAACTAATAATACTAAACAATTAAAACGATAAAAAAAATGTATATATAAAACAACTAAAATTAAAGGTACAAAATCTCATGCGCATAAGTTGACTACAAAAGTAACATTTCAAAATAAACAATAATAAAATAAAAGAACAACTTAGTTAAATAGTACAAAAAAAAACATAAAAACAAAAAATGATAATAAAGAGTAATCAATATGGAAATACATAATGACAAATATCAATTATGGAACTAATTGCTATTGTATTGACATAAAATATTGGCAATAGTAAAAAAAAAGATAAACAAATTATGTCACATATTATTTAAACTGTTATCTGGACCTGTTAGGACACTAACAGCACACATGTATATACACATACATACACACACACACATACATTCATGCATTCACATCCCATACAGACATATATATATACAGACATATACGCAAATATACATATACATACATACACACATATACATATATTTATATCCGTACTTACATACACACAAACACATATGCATATACACACATATACATACACATACAAATACATACACATACAATCATTTGCATGAATAACCCAACAGGTCTAAAGCGGCACATAGGAAAAAAAAATATATACATTAACATTATTGATATCCTAATTCTAAATAGATATAACTAATAATAGAATACACTATATACACGTGTATCACTTTAGTTATCGTCATTTTGTTTCCCGGTAGTGTTATTGGGATATTTCGCCGTTAACAACTTAAGCTCTGACGTGGATGTCACCTTGGCCCGCGTTTTGTCAGGAAGAATCACTATGATAACACCCTCCGCAGACCAACATTTTTTAATACCGAAATGGTTACGAGCGGCTTTAAAAGTTTCTTGTCGACACTTTGTTAAAAATTCCGTTACAGTTATCTTGGATTTTTAAATATTGTTTTGGCTTTCCATACTTTGATCTGCGTATTTGTAAATCTAACAAGAATGGGTCTAGTGGTATCCTTTTTAGTGCCCAGCCTATGGCAAGTTTCTATTATTTTAGACTCAGCATCAGACAATTTCATTTGATTCTTTAATATAAAAATTGTCTTTTTATATACATCCTCATTAGTGTCTCCCTTAAGGCCGTGGAAGAGTAGAACCTTCCGCCGGGACTGAGTTTCTAAGCGGTCCAAGCCCAGAGCCACAAGTTCCACTTGAGCCTTAAGTAAACTTAATGACTTCCATACGAATGATTTAAAAGTATAGAATTCAGAGGCCAAAGCCTTCACAGTGGGATTTGGGACGGCAGCACTACCTGTTTGTGGCATTTTTTTTCGAATTCTCCCATTCGGCTGTTAAACATCGAAGATAGTTCTTCCATACTATTAATTAGTTGCTCAATTGGGGTGTTCATTGTGAATGTGAGATAGGGTGTTGGAAATAGCGTTTAAATCAACTTATGCACAGTACTTTTAACACTCAAACATTTAAACTCAAACGTTTTATAATAAATATACAGAGCACATAAATGCACGTCTTGACATTTCCACGACTACCCGCAAATATATATATATATATATATATATATATATATATATATATATATATATATATATATATATATATATATATATATATATATATATAATGGGTGCAATGGCGACCTTATTACTACCAATGATCTCTTCCAGGTAATTAATGGTTACGATAGAATATAATTTAAAAAAAGGCAGAAAAGTGCAAAAGTGTCCTAGGCGATCCTAGATACGGAACATAATATAACTTATTTTTAAATATAAATACAGATGTTATAATATATAGACATACATACATATACATACACATAGGTATATAATAAATACATAAATATACACATAAATATCCACTTAAAGTACATACCATATATAAATATAGGTGTATTCATATATACATACAAAGTACAGCATGTTCGGACTAAGAACTGCATTAAAGGTAGAATTTTTTAAGTCTGCGTTTAAATATACCTAATGTCTGGGAACGTCTAATACCAACAGGCAGAGTATTCTACAGTTTTATTATTTTAACAGTAAAAAGTTTTACGTTTAGATGCGCTTTATAAGTTTTGCAAAGCAATGGCGAATATGGAACTACCCAACGATTATTAATATCTACTCTTGCATCATTTGACGTAATTCATATGATTGGCCACCATTGTCTACGTCCCTACGTGGGTAAGATAGATAACCGATGATTTATCCACCTTACCCACGTATGACCACGGTGATATCATCAGTTTCACATGGTTTTGAAAAACGTTATGTATATTTTACATTATCCATACAAAACCTACACGTAAATGTAATAAAAAGACCGGCCGGACAGACGTACGTAATTCGTGGCATCTTGACTATATTCCTGCATATGACGCGGACTACCACTAAATGATGATGGGACAATATATGCGGTATCGGTATTGTTGATGTCATTAGTTGCATATACCTTACCAATTACAGCGTCAAGCAAATGACTGTACTCTTCAGCACGAAGTTTTGCTTTATTAAATTTTATGTGTCGTAATCTCTCACTTTCGATTTTTACATATATATCGAAAATGTACTGATGAAATCCAAGTGAGTCAGTCAAAATCAATCCATTCATTTAGGAGGAGTTCAGTGTTCAGTGGTATAGTGTGTGCACACAATAAATTGTATATAAAGATTTGAATATCAATCAATATTTTGAAAATAAGTACATATTATTAATATTTGTGACACATTTTCCTCAATTAGCGAAGAAGAACATTGAAAGAATACAATTACAGATAATAAATACATATTAACTGAAACTTACTGGGAAGAACGTGCCTAATCCGATCAGCGGCATTTCATTTCCATCGTTCAGAAGTAGTTTAGGCGAATATGTTGCTTTTATTTCAACCTGCATTAAATTGATTCATAAATATATGCTACGTAACATTTTATTTGCTTATTAATTATATAGTTATTTTAGGAAAAGAACACTTAATCACCACAAAGCGAGAATGTATGCCTTAGTCGTTAGTACGCTTGGGCAGATTCCATGTAGTGCGGGTTCAAAGTATTTTGCTCTCGTAAGTATGAATTAATACTTAAGATATTAAAAATATTGTGAGTATCATCAGTCGCTCTGTCATTAACAATCAAAGATATTGTTACTAAATCCGAACGTGTGTGAAAAGCAAATCAGACAAAGGCTATCTAATAATACAAAATGCGTACTGCTGCCTGTAAGAGAGCTTATGGTTCCCATTAACATAACTGTTAATGAAACGACATAACGTCATCATAGTTTAACCTTTAGCCTTACACATTGTGTACGGAATCTGTGCATGCATTGTATGTATAACAATATGAAGTAACTATAAGTATTAAGTTTATCATCTGTCCTCAAGCTTATCTAGATAGAAACATTTATTACACTATGTTAAGTCCCTTTGTATCAATATCTATGTTTATAGGGGCCTACATCTGTATGATCTGACACAATTTTAAATCATAGCGAGAGCTTTAGTATCGTAAACCTACGTTATTTATCTTCACGGTACGATGAAATATACGCAATTTTAGATTAGCTGGTTTTTACGGTTGGTGTCCGAATTTTTTCAGACGTTTGTAACGACGTAAAGTATTTTTTTTTATATTTTTGTCCGTTTCTCTGTGCGCGTACAAACACTCGCTAATTTCAGAAACAGCTACCCGATTAAAATGCAGTTTGCACTATTATATTTAGTCAATCTTGCTTTACCACATAGTCTTTCAATCGATTGATGAATAAAAAAGTTACGTCATTTTAAATTATTTTATTCGATAATACTACAAAAGTTTTATTCATGTAGCTGAAATTTTAATTTTGCAATGTAAAGTTACATTCTTCAAAGTCATAAGGGTATTAGAACAAGAAAGTAATTGAGATTACTAAATAAAATAGTGTAATTCAAGCGGATGAAGAAGCGGGTCGCTAGTAGTCTATTAATAACAGTGAGAACCAAAATATATAAAAATAGAATATTTTTAATCCTACATCCCAAGAGGTAAAACCAGAAGGCATATATGATTTTGTCTGTTTGTTTGTCAAAATCATTTATCTCCAAAGCCTCTATATTGGATATTAGCGAGGACGCTTTGACTGATCAATTAGAGAGTGCACGGGTTGAAGAGACCGGATGCAGAGAACCCAACAAATAAGTTACGTTACAGAGGATATCTTGTCAACAAACGGTGATGTCCGGCTTAATAAAGCTGTCGCCAGAAGAACCGGACAACCGGTCTTTTGACCAGCCCAAAAAATAGTTACCGATAAAAAAGGTCTACAACAACTGGCCGTGCAGAATAGGACCCGAAATCACAAAACATCGGCTAAGGATAGAAGTCAAAACTTTAGGTATTTAAATCTTACCTAAACTTAGGAGGGAAATTCGACTCTGTTGGAAATATCTTTGACCTATAAGGTTAAATCAGGAATATTGAAGGTTACTTTCATGGAGACTCTCAAAGAAACGGCTAAATTTAATGCCATAGCCATGTATAAACGCTTACTCAGCGCACAGTTACAAAAGAAGGTGTCTATACTAAATATAAATTTAAAAAAGCGTATAAAAATTTTGAACGAAGCAGGATTTGAACCTGCGCCTCTGGAATACCGTTCCAGCGCTCTAACCAACTAAGCCATTCGTTCTCACCGAGCTCCGTCGAAATTCTTATACGCTTTTTACAACTTATTTATGTTGTTAGCATCTCTGTAGGGAGATTTTTACAAATTTCCGCTACCCAAAGACAACTCGTAAGAATTATCATTTGGCAAGAGAGAATACTATTTATTTTAATATTTTTACTATGTTTTTAAAGTGTTATTCCACACTTAGGACAGAAAATACTAAATATAAATTTAAAAAAGCGTATAAAAATTTTGAACGAAGCAGGGATCTTCATCTGCAATTACCATTTCGCCCTACAGAGATGCTAACAACATAAATAAGTTGTAAAAAGCGTATGAGAATTTCGACGGAGCTCGGTGAGAACGAATGGCTTAGTTGGTTAGAGCGCTGGAACGGTATTCCAGAGGCGCAGGTTCAAATCCTGCTTCGTTCAAAATTTTTATACGCTTTTTTAAATTTATATTTAGTATTTTCTGTCCTAAGTGTGGAATAACACTTTAAAAACATAGTAAAAATATTAAAATAAATAGTATTCTCTCATGCTTTGCAATAGTTACAAAAGGAGGTGTCTAATTTGTGTGCATATTGTGGTGCCCACGCAAATTGCTTTTTTTCCATTGCAAACGACAGCAGGAGATATTAGTCAATCTTCAATCAATCTTCTGTGAGGCAATCTTTGTATAAACTGAACTGTATTGCAGCTGGACTAAGAAAAAAAATCGGTGGACACTCGTCCACAAAGACCAATTGACCAAAACAAAAGTGATTTGGTTTGGCTTGGTGAGCAAGGGCCAATATCGTTCATTCCAATTTTCTAATGTATTTCCAGACGATTACGGTATACATAATAGACGTCGACAATTGCAAACTATAATAGAAAAGTTAGCTGCTAAACAAGCAAGGCTGGTCAATCGCCCTACGCCACTGCTGATAGCGACTAAGCTATACCATACACTGCACAACAGACGTCTACTTAATTAGAAGAACTTCCATTAGAATGTACAAGACTTCCACCATACTCCCCGAACCTTGCTCCAGCAGATTATAACTTTTTTGAAATTCGGATTACTAAGCGTGGTAAACATTTTGAAGTATATTGGCCCGAAAATAAGGAAACAATCGTATAAATATGATGCTATAAAATTCTACAAGCCTCTTAATTACAATATGATAACTCAATATCACAATTGTTGTAGAGAAATTGACGTATACCTTATAAAAATATAAACCATATAATATTGACGTTTGAGTAAACTCTTGCATAGTTGTGAAGTTCTAGTATAATCGATATTTTGTTTTAAGGCTTGTGTCGTGAAGTTTGAATAAATGAACAAATTAACGTTATATCCAACCGCCAGCTTAACAAAATATTAATAAGAAAAACTGATCTTTCTATAATTATTTTATTGATTAAACTCGTGAGTAATTAAAATATTTCCTGTAAGTATTAGAAATGTGTCGTTTTTTTCATGAGACGACATTTTATTTTAATGTGTTATTAATATATTTTTACTTAACAAAACAAAACTCTGGAAATAGTTGTAGCATTACATCCATAAGAATAATTGAACATTTCGTCTGCAATTACCATTTCGTCATTTACATACACTTTCTCGTTTTTGTTGAATTCATTTATAACGTAAACTTCCTCTTGTGTAAGTCTAAAATCAAAAACGTCTATATTTTCTTCTATATGATCGGCGACAATGGACTGTGGTATAGGGATAGTACCGCGATCGATCTAAAATAAAATAAATAGTAAAGTATGTCAATATATTTTCTTCAAAATGACAATATTTTTTATTCAACTAATTTGAACACGTTTCTTTTCTTTTAGTTAAATTATTTGTGAGTTTATCAAAAAAAAAAATGTATGACAAAAATAGGCAAAAGAAATTCCTTTTAGAAACAGAAAAATATCTTACCAAATATCTTAGAACTACTTGTTTCGTTGATTTCCCATATTTTTGTGCAATATTAACCAATGTGGGATCATCAAACGTTGGTGGAGGTAACGTTATGTTTCTGAACGGCCTCGGCACCATGAAACCAAAGGGTGCATAAGACATGACAGTAATGCCTTGTCTCAAGCAATATGCAGTCAACTCGAGGCTTGTGAAAGTTGGGTTTACCTAAAAAAGTTCTTATATAATAGAAGAAAATAATGTACTTTTCAATTAAATTGTACTATTATACCTCAATTTGATTAACTGCTGGTCTTATGTTGCCATATGTTAAGACTTTGTTTATATGTGTGCTGTTAAAGTTCGATACGCCAATAGATATTGTTAGTCCCAATTTTTGAGCTTCCTCCATACCTTTCCATAGAGCTAATATATCGTATGGTACAGCGGTTCCCTAGAAGTAAATGACTTATTTAGAATTTGATTTTTTTACATAAATACGTTTTATTTAAAATTTTATAATAAATGACCTATTTTATAAGTTGATCATTTTACATAAATAAATTTTATTAAAAATATTGAAACACTTACTAAGCTCACAGGAAATTGAATGAGAAATAGGTCCACATAATCGAGTTGTAATTTTAGCAGTGAACTCCGTAATGAAGGAACGACCCCGTCAGTATCATTTACTCTCAAATCTAACTGAAATATATTTTTTAATTAATTTTCATTTGTAACCATTTTAATTAAAGGCTATCGTGTTGTTGAGGTCGGTACCTCTGCACAACGCAATCACGACAGTTGTTCGACAGGTTCAATTCCACATAGAGGATGGAAATATTTTCTTTTTCTGTTTAATAGTAACGAGGCAATATCACGGCGTTTCACTAAAACGGAGTACTTCTGTAGAAATCAGAGTTAGCACTAAGTTCCCAGGTTCTATCGCTCTGCCAAGGATAGGCTTGGTTTTTTAGCTTCGCATGCGAAGCGGTCAATAGAACAAAACTAAGTTTACGTTTATTCAATCCTTTGATCATTTCTGTTTCATTTATTATAAAATATCAAGAACTTAACGGTTTTTAGCTAACACAGCCTGATTTCTCAGTTTCACTTTTAAAAGACTATAAAGTTTATTACAATAATTTCTGCGCATTCATTGATATAGAAATACTAATAAGTGCGTAAGCGATAATTGCAACTCCACTGGTAAATGACCCAACGGCGTTGAAATACACTTCTCTATGCACAATAGCTCGAAAGCGAAAGGCCACAAAACGGTTTGAATTGGATTCTAAGGTAGGTTCTAGATTCTTCACTGTAGACAAAACATCTTATATTATAGAATGTAACTGGAAGATATATTAAAAAATATATTATATAATGTAATATGACCCAAAATAGTGACTATTTATTTTTGTTTTTTGTGTGGTTATCTTATTGTTTGTGTTACATATCAGTTAATCTCAGAAACAACTAACCAACATTTAGTGCTTTTTTACGACCTACAAAGTGATCCTATAATATAAAAAGTTCCGTTTGTTTTTATAGCACAGAACCCAAATCACATCAATAAATATTATACCAAAAATCAATACTTTACCTTAGTAGTGATAAATAATTCTTCTCTTACCACTATACCGCGACTTGTAACATTAATAATGGCATTACTGATGTCACCTTCGTCATAATTCATAGGTGATGTATCTATGTGTCTATATCCAGCCTCTATTGCGGTAATAACCGATTGCTCTATTGCTCCTGAGTTTCTTATGGACTGATACTGTAGGCGAAGGGAGATATAAGTGATAATCAGAAATTTTTGGAGCTAGACTGCTTAATAAACGAAAAAAATACAAGAAAGTACAAAATAGAACATAGTAAAGGTGCAGTTAGTTAGAACAATAATTGAAAAAAATATATTTTTAAAACTAGATACAAATCAAAACTGTGAATAATTGTAAATTACATTAAATTATATGTTCAAAGCCCTAACAATTATTTATGTTCATTGTAGATATTATATTCATTAAAATAACGTAACCAATAATAAAAGTAAATAAACAATGTTAAATAGAATTTCATATTTCAATATAAATAAATTATACAAAATAATCAATCAATATATATTTTTTATTATTTTCACGCAAATGCATGAAATAGGAAGGAGTGCGTTTGATTTTCCTGGTCTTCAAAGCTAGCAATCACCTACGAAGCCTGTCGTGACGATTCGACAACGTTCGACTGTAAAAGCGACAGGCTGTGGATTCGATCCCAACTCGCTCAAATTAAATATTTAATTTTTCGCCGTAGTAACAAGGCAACGCACGATGTTGATTCCGCTACTTAACGTACAATATGTAATAAATCACAAAAAACCACAATACTCATATTACTAACCGGAGTAAAAGTACCCAAAGCAACGATAGGTATAATGTTGCCGTCGTTCAGAACGCTGTATTCAGGATATGTTTCGTAGGAATAACTCTCAGAAATAAATATAGTTTCATAATTTTGCTAAAAAAAAATAATGATAAACAGTTGAAATGCTTCATAATTGACTTGGAATCTGATTGACTATATTTTTAGCTTAGTGAAATACAAGTTAACTTAATAATTAACAATAATTAATTTGTAATTTTTAACAAAATATGCAATATTTAAAATAAAATAAAACACTTACAGTTAGTGCAATAAATAAACTAATATATATAAAAAGTAATATCATTTTCAAAATCGTAGTGTAAAAATTACAATGTTAGGAAATTTTACATCAGACTTTACAAAATCTCAATCTATGTATATTTCACGAGAAAATAATAAATCTATCATTGTCTACATGCAATTAACGATACTAAATTTTGAATATTTTATACTAATTGATAACAGGTTTTACGATTACTGTAACTGGCACGATTAAACATAAATATTTATGACTAGGTAGTATAATATTAATTATTAGCACGACCAATACAAATGAAATAAAACTAACACTGGCACTGATTTTAGACTTAAATTGCTTGGATTTATATTTTACTATATAAAAGTTCAAACTTGCATTATTATACGAAATAAATAAGAATATGAAGCCCTTCGTGGCGCAAGGACATGTAACTTTAAGCACAACTGGTTTTGGGTTCGATTTCCGCTCCAGAAAAGGAAATATATTAATATTTTCATTTCTTCGCCGGTGTATCAATGCAAAGCGCTACGTTAAATTCTGACACTTAACAAGCAATGCCTCGAATTCGGTGGAAAGTGAGGAACGAAACAGAGTGTCTTAACATTAGGTTCCCAAATTTCCTCTGCCTAGCATTTATGTGCGGGATACAGCATAGAGAAACAACTAAAATAAGAAAAACAATGTTACTGAAATTAGAAAAGTAAGAAAAATTGTAACAAAAAGAAATTGGATGTTGCCAGATAATGCAAAATGTTCTTTTCAATTGCATTATCAGAATGCGAGTTCGAGTGTGAAAATGATCTTAAAAGTGAACAAGTGAAGATTCTGATATTTAAAAAAATAAAAAAAGGACAAAGTTAAATCGAAAGATCAGAAAAAGTGGATAAAGTGGTACATTTACAAAGTAGTTTAAGTAGAATTTAAAGATACAAAATTTAAAATATAAAATCTTAGCTGCCTTAGCCAAACGCCTACTGTAGATGCACGTTTGACCGCTCATAAGGGTGGCGACACTGTGTAGCAGTGAAACGTGGGTATAAATTGTGAAACAAGAATAAGTGGATAAAAAGGCAAAGGGATACCCGTCTTGACCTTCGAGAACAAAGTATTGATAAAGGAAGGTCACATAGAAGCCATAAGCACCGGAGGGCATGTATGAACTCAAGCCGTTACATTTAGCGTTATTTTTTTCTGGCTATTCCGTTCTGTTATAAAGCGTAAAGCTATAGCAGAATACATACCAAAAACTAGGGACCACTACCACACCCATTGTATGATAGAACCAAACACCACGTTTCTATCCACTTGCGAGGTACCTAGTTACTTAGCTATACGCCGTATCGCTCTTATCGCATTGTCACTTACCTATTCAAACATCAGCCACGACAGCCTTTTAAATTTCTCTGGCATTCTTCTCGCTAATATTTTAGCATAAACTTTACTACCCAAGCAAATCCAATCCAATTCCATTAAAAATTTAGGCATCACCATGGATGACAGCTTATCTTGGCCTCCTCAAATTACAAATATTCACCGTAAAATATTCGCGACAATGGGATCTCTCAAGAAAAGGAATAATTTTCTTCCTATAAAAACAAAAATATTACTTTTCACTTCCCTTCTCCCTATTGACTACGCCGATATTTGTTACCTTGATTTATCACAAGAACGCCTGGACAAGTTAGGACGTTTACAAAATCTCTGCATCAGATATATATTGGGCTGAAAAAGTTCGATCACATATCTGAATATCGTGATAAGCTTCAACGGTTAACAGTGCGGCATCGTCGATATTTCCATACAATATGTACTCTTTATTCCATTCTTTTCCATCCTAACACTCCTCCTTACCTTAAAGAGCGCTTTACTTTCCTGGATTCCGATCCTACGCTTCAGCTGAACCTACGCTCTAAAAGTGACAATAAATTAAAAATACCTGTTAGTAACACAGTTGGTTATAAAGAAAAAAAGCGTTTTGTTGTGGAATAATTTGCCACGTTATATTGGGCAATCAAAATCTCTCAATATATTCAAAACATCCCTAAAGCGTTACTATTTGGCACAATAAAAATAAAATATGAAATATTTATGTATATATCATCTATAAATATGATATATATTATGTATATATGTGTGTATGTATGTGAATATGTATGTGTATATATATATATATATATATATATATATATATATATATATATATATATATATATATATATATATATATATAAACAAACAAACAAACAAACAAATAAATAAATAAATAATAATTTATACCAAATTATTTCCCATCTGATGTATATGGATGATATAAAAATTTACGCTAATAACTTAAATAGACTTCATAGATGAGCTCTATTTCATCGCCAGTGCCAGCCAGCACATATAAATAAGATTCCACCAATCAAAATAAATACAACAAAAACAAACCAAATTAGACTTAACCAAAAAGTTCAAACACAGGCTTAATCAAATCCTGAGAACGCAATTAAACTCACGCAATAGCATTAAAGCCATAAACACTTACACAATATCTGTCTTAACATATTCATTTGGAATAATCAACTGGTCTCAATCAGATTTGAAAAAACTCCAACGCAATATAAATACAACTATGACAGCTCACAAAAAACACCACCCTAGATCATGTACCCAACGTTCAACCCTACCACGTCTTGAAGGAAGAGGTCTGATTGACATACCGAACCTCCACAGCAATCTAATAACCAACTTCGAAATTTTTTTTATCATAAATCAGAACACTCAGAACTTCATAAATTGGCAGTAGAAATAGACCAGAAATTAACCCCGCTTAATTTAAATAATAGGACTTCGCAACAGAATTCAACAACTCGTCAACAAAAAGTGAATATGTGGTCACAAAAATCTTTGCATGGGAGACACTTCGCCGATCTCAGCCTAGCCCACGTCGACAAAACCCTTACTACTAATCTTGAACTCCTTGAAATGCCCAAATCCACCCTCATTCTTCTCCAAAAAGCAGTATTATTAAATACTTGCCGTCTCACCTGTAAATTTCTTTCGTCATCATCTTCATCCTAGGTTACTTACTTGGCTAAGGCCCGTATGTAAACCATTTAGAACCCCAAAATTGGGAGATAAGGAAAAGAGAAAAAAATATAATAATAGTAATAATAATAAGTTAGTTTAGATTACCGTAAAGCATTCGATTCCACCTCACAGCTGGTTTTTATACGTTTTAAAACTATATAAAATTCACCCTAACATCATGTCATTCCTAAAATCTATCATGAAACATTGGATAACAGTTTTAAAAATAAGGGACTCAAATCATTTTACAATCACATCTGAACCCATTCGTATATTACGTGGAATCTTTCAAGGGGATGCTCTTAGTCCTTTATGGTTTTGTTTGGCTTTAAATCTCTTGTCTAGTTTACTAAATGAGGCTACAATAGGATATCACTTGAAAACTGCTGATAGTGATTATATTTATCACATTTTATCACATTTACTTTATATGCATGACATCAAATTATTTTCTAATAACACGAACAATCTTTTTAACTTGGCAGATATAACTCAAAGATTTTCAATTGATATAGAAATGCAATTTGGAGTAGATAAATGCAAAATATTATCCATAAATAAAGGTAAAATACAAAGTAGTAGTTATACACTTTTAAATAATGGAAAAATAGAGTCCATGAATGATGGCGATATTTATAAATATTTAGGTTTTAAACAGTCTAGACGGATAAAGCAAACAGAAACTGAAGTAGAGTTAATGTAGAAATTTAGACAAAGGTTAAATCTCATTTTGAAATCCCATCTTTATGCTAGAAATACGATAAAAGCCCTCAATACATTTGCTATACCAATTCTTACATATTCTTTTGAAATAATAAACCGGTCTCAGACAGATTTAAAAAAAATACCCCATGCATGACAAAATATAGAAAACATCACCCAAAATCATCAATAGAAAGACTAACACTCCCACGTCAAAAAGGCGGGCAGGGAATAATAGACATTCAAAACTTACATAACAAGCAAATTTGTAATTTAAGAAAATATTTTGATCATAAATCACAAATTTCATCTCTACGTAGACAAGTAACGGAAATTGACAAACAACTTACACCGCTAAATTTACAGAATAAGAGCATGCACACTAATGATACTTTTTGATTACAGAATTACATAAAAAAAATAGCAAGATGGCAAGAAAAGTCTCTTCATGGGAGACATCGAAATCATCTGAACCAACCTTACGTCGATAAGAATGCATCGAACGATTGGCTCAGACGAGGTTCATTGTTTCCAGAGACAGAGGCGTTTATGCTTGCTATACAAGACCAAGTTATTCCCACCCGAAATTATAGGAAATATATTACCAAAGAAATATTAGATTATTCCGATTTATGTAGACATTGTAACACCTCATCTGAAACCATTCAACAATTAACAGGCGCATGCAAAACATTAACACAAACGGATTATAAACATATGTAGGCATGATCAAGTCGCATCTATTATTCATCAACATTTAGCACATTCTTTTAAATTTATACAGCAAAAGTTACCAAGCCAAATATTGTACATGAAAATAGCAACTATAAACTTTATTGGGATCGAACTATTCTTACAAATAAAATGGTACATTGCAATAGACCAGGTATCACATTTTACAATAAAATTTCAAACACAGTATACTTTATTGACATAGCTGTACCCAATTCTCACAATATTCAATCCAGTATCGCTGAAAAAATCACAAAATATCAAGAATTAATATATAATGTAAAGTTTTGATTAAAAAAAAAAGGACATGTCCCGCTGAGTTTCTTTCGCCGGTTCTTCTCAGGTCTGAGGCAGTAACTTTAGTGAACTGGTGGTAAATTGTTTGACGTTCAAAAAACGAAGCTTGTAACTTCTTATTTTGAATAAAATATTTTGAATTTGAATTTGAATTTGAATTTGAATTGGCATTAGCAATAAAAACTCAGTGGAAAGTGGAAACCATTCATATAGTACCAATAGTAATATCTACCACAGGAATAGTACCAACCACTCTGCACAATAGTTTAGATATGTTAAAAATTCCCCAAACGATTATTAACACTCTACAGAAAGCAATCGTGCTTAACACTTGTCGGATAACACGTAAATTTTTATCAACATCATCTGTACATTCGATTGCCTATATACTTGGCTAAGGCCCGTATATACGGTATTAAAATACCTCTTCTTAGGAAGAGAGATCTTTAGGAGAAAAACAATAATAATAATAATAATACTTTATTGTACACCACATAACAAACAATAGACGATAGCTTTTATACTGGCCTCTCGCTGAAGTGGAAGAACGTAGAATACAACTTGTGTCCGATATTGAATCTACCTTGGAGCTAGTCTCATAATGGGGTAGACGTAACCTTGTTGAGTTTAATCCATTAAAGACTCAAATTTGCGCGTTTACTGCAAAAAAGACCCCTTTCGTTCTAGCGCCTAAATTCCAGGTCATTTCCCTATGCACTGATAATAATATCGATATGTCGAATAAAGTCCAGTTTAAGGGTCATTTGGAGAGCAAAGCTAAATTGGCTTCAAAAAAGCTCGGAGTACTGAACAGGGCGAAGCGGTATTTTACATCAGAGCATCGCCTTAAGCTTTACAAGGCTCAGGTTAGTCCTCATGTTGAATACTGCTCCCACTCCCTGCTATGGGCAGGCGCCCCTTAGTATCAACTGCAACCTCTTGACTCTATTCAACGGCGGGTAATTCGAATTGTTGATGATCCCGTACAAACATACGGCTTAGAACCTTTAAGTATACGGAGAAACGTAGGTTGTAAACTACACATATTAAATTTAGATAATACTCAACGGCTACTTATAACAATAGATTGACTTTTGTCTGGATTTATTGAGAGACCGTAACATTGACAAGCTGACAAGCGGAAGAGATCTCCGTATTCGATGTTTTGTTTTAAGGCTTGTGTCGTCGAGCTTGAATGATCCAATTAACCTTGTTAACTGCCATTTTCTTACATAGAGCGCCATTATAAGATTTTTTTTTCAGCTTCACACTGTATCCCGCACATGAACCTAGTGTTAGGTCCACTTCAGTTCCCCACTTTCCGCCGAAATTGACGGATTGCGTGTTGAGTGGCGGAAATTGCCTTGTTGCCATAGCGCAGAAATGAAACATTAAATATTTATATTGAAAATATTAAATTTTTCATTTCCTCGACTGGGGATCGAACCCAGAACTGTGAGATTCCGGCTTAGAATAGGATCACCCTGGTACTGATGGTGTTCGAAGAGGCGACTAAAGTGTGTGTGGTAGAGTCACGTTGCCAGTAATGGCAACACGCATGGGCAGACTCGACCGGATTATTACCACCCCCGGCATTTAAGACCGGCGTTAAGTAGTGGCTTTGGCCACTGCGTTTCGCTTTAGGTAATGCCGGGCCCCGGTGCCCTTCCACCTTATAGGACGGCAACGCTCCTGTCGTGGGCAACGGTGATCACTTACCACCAGGTGACCCGTACGCTCGTTTGCCGTCTTTCACACGCTTATGCCACTGCGCCACGACAGGCCATTAAAAATAAAATATTTATAAAATCATGTATTTTTTTATAAAAAAAAATAATAAAAAAAACTAATATTACTATAATAATTTTATTGATTATATTTGTGAGTAATTAAAATATTATCTACAACTATTAGAAATGTGTCGATCTTTTCAAGAGACGACATTTTAGTTTAATGTATAATTAATAATAAATATATTATTCTTAACAATACAAAATTCTGGAAATAGTTGTAGCATTACATCCATAAGAATAATTGAACATTTCGTCTGCAATTACCATGTCTTCATTTTCATATACTTTCTCGTTTTTGTTGAATTCATTGATAATGTAAATTTCCTCTTGCGTAAGACTAAAATCAAAAACGTCTATATTTTCTTCTATATGATCGGCGTCAAAGGACTGTGATATAGGGATAGTACCGCGATCGATCTAGAACGAAATAAATAGTAAATAGTAAAGTTTGTCAATATATTTCCATTAAAAATAACAATATTTTATATTTTTACTAATTTAAAATTCCATGATAAAAACAGGAAGATATTCTATTAGAAACAGAATAAAACCTTACCAAATATCTTAGAACTACTTGTTTCGTTGATTTCCCATATTTTTGTGCAATATTAACCAATATGGGATCATCAAATGTTGGTGGAGTTATGTTTCTGAACGGCCTCGGCACCATGAAACCAAAGGGTGCATAAGACATGACAGTAATGCCTTGTCTCAAGCAATATGCAGTCAACTCGAGGTTTGTGAACGTTGGATTTATCTAAAAAGTTTTTATATAATAGAATTAAATAATATATTTTTCAATTATAGTGTTCTTTTATACCTCAATTTCATTAACTGCTGGTCTTATGTTGCCATAGGTTAAGACTTTGTTTATATATGTGCTGTTGAAGTTCGACACGCCGATAGATATTGTTAGTCCCAATTTTTGAGCTTCTTCCATACCTTTCCATAGAGCTAATATATCATATGGTACAGAAGTTCCCTAAAAGTATAATTTTTACTTATTTTATAAGTTGATTATGTTACATAAATATATTTTATTTCAAATTTTATAACATTTACCAAGCTCACAGGAAAATGAATGAGAAATAAGTCCACATAATTGAGTTGTAATCTTAGCAATGAACTCCTTAATGAAGGAACGACACCGTCAGTATCCTTCACCCTCAAATCTAACTGAAATATTTTTTTTGATTAATTATAATTTGTAATCATTTAAATTAAAGGATATAGTGTGGCAGAGGTTGGCACCTCTGCGCAACTACGACAGTTGTTTGACAGGTTCGATTCAACACATTGGGACGGATATTTTCTTTTCCTTTCCTTTTCACTTTTCAGTAGTAACAAGACAATAGCACGGCGTTTCACTACGGAATGTCATTGTAGAAAACAGAGTATCTTAACACTAAGTTCCCAGGTTCCATCCCTGTGCCAAGGATACGCTTCGTTTTTTAGCTTTGAATACAAAGCTGACAAAAGAACAAAACTAAATTTACGTTTGTCCAATGCTGATGGCTGACTTAACTACGTGGGATTACTCTTGTATATGCACAATGGCTCGAAAGCGAAAGAACACAAACCGGATTTCCTTAATATTAGATTCTAGGTAGGTTCAAGATTTGCTGAGGACAAAAACATCTTTTGTATATATAAGAATGTAACTGGAAAATATATTAAAAAAAATCTTATAATAGTGACTATTGTCTGTTAATTTGGTTCTAATTCTTTGTACGTTGCTACCTATTAGTTAACCTCTAGAAATAACTAACCTGATTTAAATGTAATTTTTAGTATTATATTTTAGGAACATTTACAGTAATTTTATATAAATGTCTTTTTGTTTTTAATGCACAGAACCTTAGGGTTCCGTTTAGGTTCTCACATCACATCAATAAATATTATACCCAAAATTAACACTCTACCTTAGTAGTGATAAATAATTCTTCTCTAACCACTATACCGCGACTAGTGACATTAACAATGGCATTACCGATGTCACCTTCGTCGTAATATAGCGGTGCTGTATCTATGTGTCTGTATCCAGCCTCTATCGCGGTAATAACCGATTGCTCTATTGCTCCTGAATTTCTTATAGACCGATACTGTAGACGAAGAGAGATATAAGTGATAATCAGAAATCTTTGGAGCCTTGATTCTTAATAAATGAAAAAAATATATATATGAAAACGTATAAAATAGAACATAAAATAAATAATTGTTAAAATATATTTTTTTAAATCAGATACAAATCAAAACTGTGAAAAGAATTGTTATTTAATTATCATTATTCTTAATTAAACTAAGTTTATGTAAATTAGATTAAATTATATGTTCAATTTACTAACTACTATTTATGCTCATTGCATAAAGGTAACATAACCAATGTTAAATAGAATTTTAAATTTCACTTTAAGTATTCTATAGAAAATAATCAATAACTATTAATAACATTTCCCTACGTTTGTTTTTTTTTATTTTTACGCAAATGAAATACAGCAAGAAATAGGAAGGAAGTACAGCGTTTGATTTATCTGGTCTTCGAGGCAAGCAATCTCCTACGAGGCCTATCGTGACGCAGAGATACAAACGTTCGACTGTAAATGCGACAGGCTGTGGGTTCGGTCCCCAACTCGCTCTAATAAAATATTAAAGAAAATTAGACAACATTTTTTTCGCTGTGAAAACTAGATAATGCGCGGCGTTTATTTCGCCATTCAAGACGCAATACGTTATAAAAAAGAACTAAAAATAAAAACATTACTTCATTGTACTAACCGGAGTAAAAGTACCCAAAGCAACAATAGGTATAATGTTGCCGTCGTTTAGGGTTCTGTATTCAGGATATATTTCGTATGAATAACTCTCCGAAATAAATATAGTCTCATAATTATGCTAAAAAAAATAATGATAAACAGTAAGTAATGTTTTATAATTATGTACGTACCTATAGTGTATCGTTTCCAAAAAGCAATAATTGGAATCTGATTGACTATATTTGCTTAGTAAAACCATATGTGAACTTAAATAATTCATATTAATTGATCCGTAATATTTAACAAAATATGCAATATTAAAAGTAAAACACAAAATTATTCACTTACAGCTAGTGTAATAAATATACAAATATATATAAACAATAATATCATTTTGAAAACTGTACTGTAAAAATTAAAATGCAATGAAAATCTATATCATCAATATATTTCACGATAAAATAATAAGTTTTTATTGTCTACATACAATTAACGAAACTAAATTGTTATTATTTTATACTAATCGATAACAGGTTTTACGATCACTGTAACTGACACGATTTAACATAAATATTTATGATTATGTATCATAATAATAATTATTATCACGACCAATACAAATTAAAAAAAAAACTAACACTGGCACTGCTTTTAGACTTTAATTGCTTGGATTCATATTTTATTTTATAAAACTTCAAAGTTGAATTAAATAAGGATATGAGGACTGTCGTGGCGCAAGGACATAAGCATGTGACTTTAAACGCACAGGTTATGGGTTCGATTCCCGCTCGAGGAAAGGAAATATGTTAATAGATTAAAATTAAATATTTAATGTTTTCATTTCTTCGCTGTTGTAACAAGGCATAGCGCTACGTTGAATTCTGACACTTAATAAGCAATATCCCACATTCGGTGGAAAGTGACGTAGGAAACGGAATGCCTAGGTTCCTAAGTTCCCTCTGCCTACCCTGCCATTTGCGGGATACAGTGTGAAGCTAAAATAAGAAAAACAATGTAACTAATATAAGAAAAGTAAGAAAATTAGTATTAAAAACAAATTGCCTGTTGTCAGATAGTGCAAAATGCTCTTTTCAATTGCATTATTAGAATGCGAGTTCGAGTGTGAAAAATAGCTGCCCTAGCCAAACGACTTGACTCGTCTTGACTATCGAAAACAATGTATCGATAATGGAATGTCACATAAAAATCATAAGCACTCATCGAAGGGCATGTATAAAAATTTCAACTACAGTGTGGAATGAACTGAAAGAGGTATGCAGAAACCATTACATTTAGCATTATTTTTCTCTGGCTAGTAACAAAAAGTTAGAACTATTACCGGTGTGTTAACAGTCTAAGTTTTGGTATATAATTAAAAACATTGCATTTTAGAATACGGGGTGAAGCGAAATAACTAGGTACCCTAATTATTTCGCTTATTCCTCCCCCCACCCCGTATTCTTCTTATCCCACTGTCAACAACTTATATTTAACCACCCCCTTCAGGATGACCTCATGCTTTTTACGTGACCTTCCCTCAGTTTCGTAGATACTGGGTTTTCGAAGGTCACATAAAGTCTCCCCCTCTTTCTTTTTCCACAAACTTTTCCTCAATAATTGTTTTTTGTCATTCTTTCATCACTCATTCGCTCAACGTGTCCAAACCATCTGAGCACGTAATCATTTGATCTGATCTCACATTCCGTCCTTTCTTCATTTCTTTCAAATATAACCATACCCTTATTGGCATTCAGACTTATTTCTACACCCCTCTTTCAGATTGTTAACCAATGTCTATAATTTGCTATCTCATGATGCTATATGCAATAAGTCATCTGCATACCGCAGGCAATTAATATTAAAGTTACCTAAATGTCAATAAAGGCAAATTGCCAGCAGATTTCTATATAAAGATATGCAGCCTGCAGCAAGCACATTGTACCTGGTTAGTGTCTGCCAACATATCTTTCTAACAACCCTGTCAAACGTCTTTTCCAAACCTTTTGGTTTATGATCAAAAATTTTTCCGTGATAATGCACAGGGAAATATATCTGATCCACGCACTCTTTTTGGGGCTTCCACAAGAGCCTTTTGTATCTCTCTGGTAAAGTTTATATGCTAAAATATTAGCGACAAGAATAGCTAATATTTTAACATATAAACTTTACTTCTCATGCCAATCAAATTGATAGCGCTATAGCTTGCGCCTTTGCGTGCTTGTGCAGTCTATCTGTTGACCTTTGCCTTTATACGAAGGCATGGTGACCGTACACAATAACTAGAATAATAATCTACTATCTCTAATCGACCAACATGCTCCTTTGTGCCATGTGCGAATGAAGCATTTTCCTACTCCTTGGCTTACTGATGACTTTAAAAAGTTACAATATAAAACGATTGATATGAAAATGAAATCCAGAAAGAACCCTAATAATGATACTTTTCGGCTTAATTACAATAAGGCGCGCAATCGATGCAATATGGCGTGTAGAGATAACCAACATCGCCATATACATAAATCTGTAATTGAGGAAAAAGACTCATACAAAGTTTGGATTTTTTTTAAATCTATCGGAATTGGCGAAGCGCAACAAATAGTAAATCCTAAAAATATTAATTTAAATGAACTCAATAGATATTTCTCTACTTCCAGTGTTATTGATAACACAATTAAATTATCTACTATTCACCATCTCAATGCGCTATCCACTCCTAATATTCCTTATTTCGTTAGTCTATTTGCAGAAACTGATGTTAAGAAGACCATTTTAGCAATCAGCTCTGATGCCATAGGCGCTGACGGCATTAGTCGTAAGATGATCATCCCTATCCTAGACATAATTTTACCTTTGATTACATGTTTATTCTATCATTCTATAACATCTAAGCAATTTCCTTCTGCATGGAAAGACGCTCAAACAATTCCGCTACCTAAAAAACGTAACCCAGTTGATTACTCTGATTATCGTCCTATTTCTATCCTCCCTTTCTTGTCCAAAGTCCTTGAGCGCTTAGTACAAAATCAACTCACTCGGTTCCTTTACCACCATAACCTTATGAATCCTTTGCAATCTGGTTTCCGTCCTGGTCATAGCACGACTACAGCATTAGTTTAAATTACTGACGATATTTGCAGGGGCATGGATTCACAACAAGTTACAATTTTAGCGTTGCTGGACTTTAGTAATTTTTGGCCTTTGGCTCTGTTGACTTTGATGTCATGCTGGCTACCTTAAGGTCACCTAACATATTTTCTGATGCGATGGGCTGGTTTCATGAATACCTGTCCGGGCACCGGCAACGTTTACGAATACAAGATTCGTATTCGGACTGGTCTCCTGTCATTGCTGGTGTGCCGCAGGGTGGCGTGTTGTCTCCATTGTTATTTTCTGTGTTTATAAATACTATTGCTGGTCCCTTATCTTCTCTCTATCATTTATATGCTGATGATGCAGATTTACAACCAAGCTAAAATTGCAAACCTGCCTACCGCAGTTTTGAATATGAACAAAAGCTTAGAAAGTATATCTTCTTGGTGTAAATCATTTGATCTGTATCTTAATTCAAAAAAACCCAACTGATTTTAATTGGGTAGCACTAAAACTATTGCAAAAATTGTACTCCTTAATAACGACATCATTCCATACTGCAATTCATTAAAGGACATTGGGATTACTCTAGATCGTGATATGTCTTGGAATTCTCAGGTAAGTGAGGTAAGTAGAAAGGCCCTTGCTTCCTTAGGGTCTTTCAAACGTTTGCGTAATTTTCTTCCTCTTCCAACTAAGATTTCTCTAGCAAATACTCTCCTTTTACCGATTCTTGATTATGCTGACTCTTGTTATCTTGATTTAAGAGAGGAGCAATTTAATAAACTTGAGCGTCTTCAAAACTTATGTATCCGATTCATTTTTGGTATGCGCAAATTAGATCACATTTCAGACTTAAAAAACTCAAGTGGCTCCCGATCCGCCTTTGCAGAAATACTCACATACTTCATCTTCTGTATCATATTCTGTTCAGTCCAATCTCCCCTCCTTACCTTAAAGAACGTTTATAGTTTCTGGACGAGTCACATTCCCGATCTCTTTGCACTAAACACAACCTAACTAAAAATTCCTTCCCATAATACTTCCTTTATAGTAACTCAATTAAGGTAACGGCATGTCGATTGTGGAATTGATCACCCTTAGAAATTAGAAATGCTAAGCCTTTTCTAACTTATAAACGTCGTTTAAAGATATACTTCTTGTCAATTTAAGTCTTATTATTATTGTGATGTATTTATGGTTTTTTTTATTCTCTTTCGTTTTATTTTATTTTTCGCTTTCCATGTTTTCTCTATCATTTTAATTATGTAGTTCTAGGTGTATATTTGTGTGTCTGTATGTATGTATGTATGTAGGTATGTATGTATTTATAAATGTATGAATATTTGTATGTATATGTAATTGAATACAGTATAATATTTCGAGTGTATCATATGGTATGTATATAACGGTTTTTATTTATTTTATAATCTATACATTTTGCACCCTATCCCGGTCTTAATTTGCTATTTCCTTGCCTTAAGGTTGCCTGGCAGAAATTGCTATTAAACAATAAGGCCGCCTTTTGTACATGTATTTTTTTCTTGTTATTATATTTCAGCGCTGTTTTCTTTATTTTCTCTGGGTGCACAATAAAGAATTATTATTATTATTATTATAATCTTGTATTAAATTTTCAAATTACTTAGTGTACGTTCGGACAAATAGAATACTTTTTTTTTTTATGTCGAACATTTTTATAATTTACTTACTATTTTAATGGCTACAACAGCTAACATAAAATGAAAATAGATGGATTTTAAAAGGCAAGTCACGTAATATAAGTATTTTTTACATATTTTTTACTAAGTATGCCTGTCGTGGCGCAGGGACATAAGGATGTGACTTTAAATGCGATAGATTGTGGGTTCGATCTACACGCGAGGAAATGAAATAATATTTTCATTTCTTTACTCTGATTATAAGAAAAGCGCGGCGTGAGTTCCGCCACTCAACATGCAATGTCAATTTGGAGGAAATATATATATATATATATATATATATATATATATATATATATATATATATATATATATATATATATATATATATATATATATATATATACATAGCTTGCAATGTCTTTTATTGATTACCCATATTTAGAAATGAATATATGTATATTTAAAATAAACCTTCAATCTCTCATAAAGACCCGAAAATGTCAGTCCCTAGATTTGTCCGCACTCCAAAATTATATGTTTGGGTATCCATATTGTTAGATACATCAACTATATACTTTATTTAATTTAATAATTAACTATTTTATCGTACATACAACAATTTAACAATTATTATTAGTATTTTGTAATTTCAATAAAAGTTCCATTTTCAATAGTTAAAAAAGTGTCCTCGATTTTATCCGTCATTCCCTAGCCACGCCAAGATTTACAAAATTTATAATAAGAATAATAAGTGAATGACATCTAGTGAATTTAAAAGTACGACACTAAATTATTCATAAACAATAATCGCTGAGCTGCAGCCTTTTAAGTCAGTGAAAAGGTGAGGCCTGTCGTGACGCAGCGGCACAAGCGTGTGACTGTAACCGACAGGTTCTGGGTTCGATCCCCGGTCGAGGAAATGAATTATTTAATATTTTCAATTTAAATATTTAATGTTTCATTTCTTCGCTCTGGTAATAAGGCAAAGCGCGGCGTTGAGTTCCGCCACTCAACACGCAATGTATCAAATTCGGTGGAAAGTGGGATACGGAAGTGGAACGGAGTGTCTTAACACTTTAGGTTCCCGTGTTCCCCCTGCCTACCCTGCCTCGTGCGGGATATAGCGTGAAGCTAAGTGAAAAGGTGGCAGTTGTTTCGGAAATACGGACTGATCCAGTCACTTTATCAGTCCCTCGGTGAGTAATTTTAATGTTTTATAATAGGAAATTAACGATAGTTAAATAATATTTTCGTGTTATTTGTCGGTCTTCTTTGGTACATCGTTTATATAGCTTTAATTAGAGGTTTAACCTACATTTGTCTTAAGTTTTACTCCAAATCGTCAGTCCCTAGACCATCAGGCCCTAGCTCTTAATTGTGCTAGAGACTGAGTCATTTAATCACTTATGTTATCTATATAAAAATGTTTAATAAAATACCTAATGCAATATTTTACGACGGGCTTTTTTTATTTTGAGTTTAATAAAGACTGCATCAAGATTGTCAAGCGGAAGCTAGAGGAGAATAACATGGCCAAAGAATATTTTGAACTCTTAGAACACTGCCTCACATCCGGATATCTAGTGTTCAATCAAAAAATCTATTTACAAATAAATGGCATTGCTATGGGTTCGCCGGTGTCCCCGGTAATAGCAGATATATACATGGAGGACTTCGAAGAGATGGCTCTTAGCTTTAGCTATTATTCCCCACCATATACCCCACCATGTCTACCTAGTATATATAAGCGGTACGTAGACGGCACTTCCACAATCTTACCTACGGATAGTGTTTATATATTCTTAAACCATATTAATTCTATTAATAATAATATTCAGTTCACAATGGAATTACAGGCAAATAATTATTTAGCTTTCCTTGATGTTTTAGTCATCAAGAATTCTAATGGCACAATAGGCCACACGGTATATAGGAAACCCACGCACATCAATAAATACCTCAATGGTGAATCTCACCACCACCCTACACAGTTATCTATCGTTGGCAAATCTTTGTTTCAGAGAGCCCACCATCTCTGCGGTGCTAAACACCTAGGGGACGAGCTTCGACAGATGAAGACTGCGCTTCATTACAACAAGCTGCCAGTTCCCCGCCAGCATTGTCAGAAAACTAACAAGCCACCCACAGTTGAGAGGCAACCAGCACTTTTACCATATGTGAAGGGTGTTACAGACAGGATCGGCAACATCTTAAGACAAGCTTCTATTAAAACTATTTCAAGCCTAACAAGAAAGTGAGCCAATTCTTGAGAACAGTGAAAAGTAATATTCATTTGCAGTATGCAGGTGTATACAAACTTGATTGTGACTGTGGCTTATCATATATAGGTCAAACATAGAAAAGTATCGGTGTTAGGGTGAAGGAACAC
Source organism: Eueides isabella (assembly GCA_019049475.1). Lineage (NCBI taxonomy): Eukaryota > Metazoa > Arthropoda > Insecta > Lepidoptera > Nymphalidae > Eueides > Eueides isabella. Next base: position 8,563,700 of record CM032403.1, on the reverse strand, counting down.
ATCTCCGATATCAAGAATGGGCATGTATCAAAGTCAGCTGTGTGTGAGCATACATCGAACAAATCCAACTATTTCATCAGGTTTGATAAACCTCACATACTCGCATGGGAGAATAGATATATCCCAAGAATGATCCGCGCGGCTATTGAAATACAAAAACATCCTAATTTCAGTAGAGAAGATGGTTGGAAACTTTCCTACTCGACTTTAAGGCCTGTCGTGGCGCGGCTGCACAAGCGTGTGATTGTAACCGACAGGTTCTGGTTTCAATCCCCAGTCGAGAAAATGAAATATTTAATATTTTCAATTTAAATATTTAATGTTTCATTTCTTCGCTCTGGTAATAAGGCGGCCTCAAATTCGGCGGAAAGTGGGGAACGGAAGTGGAACGGAGTGTCTTAACACTAGGTTCCCGGGTTCCCTCTGCTTACCCTGCTTTGTGCAGGATACAGCGTGAAGCTAAGAAAAGAAAAAAAGAATATATATATATATATATACATATATATATATATATATATATATATATATATATATATATATATATATATATATATATATATATATATATATATATATAAATATATATATATATATATATATATATATATATATATATATATATATATATATATATATATATATATATATATATATATATATATATATATATATATATATATATATATATATATATATATATATGTACGACAAGTTAAACACTGCTGACAATTCAGTGTGCTGTAGAAAATAACAAGCTCTCTTTTATGACACATCTGAATTTCAGTGTTTCTTTCAAATCTCTTGACCTCTTTATATTTCTTGGTGCTCTTCGGGTAATATATTTATGTTTATAAGCTGGCATCGCCCTTATCTCTTTGGTCGCCGGCACATTATTCTAACATACCTACCTATTATTACTTTAGTTGCTACAAAATGTAAATTAAATGATTTTAAATTTGTAGTAATACAGTAGGTAATATAATTAAAACAACTATCATTTTAACATTCATGATTTATCCAGTACTTGAAAGTAATTAAAAATATTTCCATCAGGATATGACTATGAAAATGTTTACGTTGTTTCCGATGCATTAAGCATTTTATCTCTTTTTAATATAAAAATCAATAAGAAAACTTTAAACACATATACAAACACAAACATCAATATAAAATTTAAGATTTTTATTCATTCATTTCTTCAATTATGGCGTTTCGAGAATTAAGATTTTTATAGTGATGTTTGTCTTGAGTAGACACTTTTAAGTTTTTGTTTTTTACTTCTACCTATGTAGACAATACAAAAAATATATATATTACATCTAAAAAATCATTTATCGCAATATATATTATTATAAATGTTTGTAATATTACATCCGAAAAAGTATATAAAATATCATTAACAATTTTTAAATCGTCCTTGGGGTAGACTTGTATATTTTGATTAAATTCATTAATCCGATAAATTTCCTCTCTACTTAGACGAAAATCAAATATTTGAATATTTTCTATAATGTGATCCTTATTAGTGGATTGTGGAATTGGTAATGTACCGCGATCAATCTAGAACAAATAGAGGAACATTGTGTAAAGTAAAGTAAAGTAAAGTAAAATAAGCTTAATTTTTTCTTTTTTGTTCAACGTTACGTCGTATACCAACAACGTATACTTAGTATATGCAGAGGCATTCCTACGTCAGGCAGAGACATTCTAGTTTTAAAACACTCTTTTCCGCTTTCCGTCCGCTCGTAACGTAATAAAAATCATTAAAGAAGGAAAAAATCGAAGCCACAACCTCCTCTTGTCCTCTTACGACCTTTTATAATAAAGTATTAGATGAAATTAAAGTTACCAAATATCGAAGTGCGACCTGTTTCGTTGACTTCCCATATTTCTCAGCAGTCGACTAACGTTGGATCATCAAAGCTTGGCGGAGGAGGTGTAATATTTCTGAAAGGCCTCGGTACCATAAAGCCATAAGGTCCATACGACATCACGGCTATACCTTGCCTTAGGCAGTATGAAGTCAGTTCCAGTTCAGCATAAGTTGGATTAACCTATAAAAAGCGTTGTCTAAAGTATTCATAGACACAAGCAAATTATAAATATTATCAATAAGCAAATTATAAGGACCATAAACTAAGATTAAAATTTAAGATTATAAACCTTTAACTAAAATTAAAATATAATGTAGTATTTAGATAATATTTTGTTACAATACCTCAATTTCATTAACAGCTGGTCGAATATAACCATAAGTTAAAACTTTGTTAATATGCGTGCTGTTGAAGTTGGAGACACCTATTGATACAGCTAAGCCCATCTTTTGAGCTTGTTCCAAACCTCTCCATAAAGCTAAGATATCGTATTCTTCATTATTTTCCTAAATTCATTCTCCATTATTATTTTGTTATTTTTTACATTTTAATTGTATACAAAAAAGTTCAGTTCTAAACAATCTTTCTTTTTTAATCTTTCGGTCGCCTACATAAAGCAGAAACAGCAGAAGCTTCACTAAGCTAGCTGAGTTAAGACTCCTTTCTGAATGATTTTCTCGATGTTGCATATGACAGAACTCAACGCCGTGCTTTGTCTTTTATACTAAAGTCAAAAATTAAAAATATATCGTTCACTCTTCTAAGTAGAAGATAAGCCTACAGCCGTTGTTATTATAGTCATATGGAATTATGTCGCGACATAGGCAGTTATGTAAATATGTTCCCTATATAATATAAGTTAAAAGCAAATAAACATAGAATAAGAACAAAGTTATTACCAAACTCTTAGATAAATGTATAAGTAATAAATCCACATAATTTAACTGCAATCTATCCATCCAATTTTGGAGAGATTCAATAACGCTATCTGTAGTGTTTGCGCTTAAATCTAGCTGAAACATTAAATAATATCATTTTCCCGTTTACAAAGTTTTAACAAACAAAGAGGTAGGCGAAAGATCTTTCATAAAACGTATACTAAATTCGATAAAACCTAGGCCTTATGCTAAGGTGTATTAGCAGAAGGCCTACGTTTTATCGATTTTTTGAGTCATTTCGTATATACGGAAGAAACTTAACACTAAATTTCACTATCAAAGCGGGGCTATGACAATAACTAATGACAATAACAGAATACAGAATATTGAAGTTGGAGTCACCTATTGATGCAGCTAAGCCCATCTTTTGAGATAAGCAGAGGATCTGTCCCCTTGTGCATCTATATCCTCATAAAAGTACTACTTTACTTTTCTTCAAAAAATATAAAGTAACTGTTTCACATTGAATTTTTAAAAACGACAAAATTTAAAAACGAATTTCATACGAAATTCTACAAAATCAGTGCGTAAGTGCTCGTACATTTTATTGTGATATTAATATCAGACTTTGACAGATAAAATTCTTAGCAAACAGATGGACAAACATAAGGGTTTCGTTTTTCCAATTAATTGAAGTACGTAATCGTACGTAAAAAAGGTAAAGATATTTTGTTATTTGGGCTCATCATATAATATGTAGCAATCAAAAATGGTTAAATTAATATGTATATTGTCAAATTACCTTTGTAGTTATAAATAGCTCTTTTCTAGTCACAATACCGCGATCGGTCACGTTAGCTATAGCCTTGCGAATATCATCATCTACATGATACATCGGGGCAGTCTCTAAGTGTCTGTATCCAGCTTCGATTGCCGTTATTATAGACTCTTGGATAGCACCAGATCTTCGGATAGATTTATCCTAATAGGAAGATAAAAAATATTTTTAATTGACTATTTTACATTAGTTTTTAGTAATATTATTTTTTTATTACAAAAAACATGAACAAATAAAAAAACCAAGCGAGTTCGAGTCAGACTGGCGCTCTTTGAGTTCCGTACGATTATTTAAATTAAGACATAACAAAACATTTACTTTATTAATATGGTTCCGTTCCCGTGTAACACCAGAGGAGCTACAGGATCGTTGCCGGCCTTAAGGTGGAGGTATACGGGCTTTTTAAAGGTACTCATGTCGTATTGTCCTGGAAATACTGCCGTGGGTAGCTGCTTGTAGTGCTTTTCCAGATGTGGTGCTTGTAAGAAAATTTCTACGAAAGCGCACAGTAGTCGTGTGCAACGTGTCCAGATGATGTGGATGGTACTTTAGTTTGAGATATAATGTACGGTTGGAAAATTCGGCGGTCGTGGTTGCGGTACCAAGTCAAACAGTTCTCTAAAACACACTCCGTGATAAATACGGTAGAGAACGCACAGGAAGGATACGTCTCTACGCAAAGCCAAAGTGTCAAGCCCCACACAGAGGTGAGAACAGTATTCCATATCAGGCCGAACTAGGGCCTTATACAGGTCTAAACGGTGTTTTGGCGTGAAGTACTGTCTCGCTCTGCTGATGACCCAGTTTCTTCACGTATGGTCAGATTCAATTCTTACTAGCGGAAATTAATTATCTTCATCTTCAGTAAAGTTTCTTTCAGTAAAGTTTGTACGTATTTATATGAATATAAATATCCCAAAAAAAAATATCCAAAAATAAAAAAAAAACATAAATAATTAAACAAATTATTACTAACTGCTGTAAACGTTCCGTAAGCGATAATCGGTATAATATTGCCATCGTTGAGCCTTCTATACTTTGGATATGTTATACTATAAGATTTATTAGTTACAGATATAATAGTTAAGGTGTTCTGCTGCTGCAAAAAAAAAACAAAAATATGAGTATTGTATGTACAAAGCTAGTATAATAGTATATTTGTTTTAACTTACTGCCAATATTGGTAATATAAAAACAACGAAGGATACCAAAACATATATCATTTTGAATAGCCACACTTTAAACATAAGTTACTTTTACAGCTTACTTTTACTTACGTTATACAACATAAAACCAACTGTCGGTTGAAAATTAGACATAAAATGTTATATGATTTTTATTACTAAATTAATAATATGCGCAGTTAAAGTAAATATGGTCTATGTCAATAATCTATATTATATTACGTTTTTACCCAGAAAACGTACGAGAATTTTCTATTTCACAATTTAAACAGTTGTGAAAATACGTTGGTGTGTTAAAGGTTATTACCAAATTAACGATTTTATTAATGACAAAACGCCTTGGGAATAAACTGCTCGCTCCATGCTAAATCAAATGTACCATTGTCAATTATAATAATATGATGTAAAGTTTTTGATTAAAAAACATGTCTGAGACATGTCTCGCTGATTTCTTTTCGCCGAATCTTCTCAGGTCTGAGACAGTTACTTTAATGAAGTGGTAGTAAATAATTTAACGTTCAAAGAAGCTTGTAACTTTTTATTTTGAATAAATTATATATAAATGAATTTCAACACTAAGACTTGCCTGCTCCAGTGGCATCCGTTACTTGGCTAATCTCGTTTCTGATTTTTACCGCGAGAGAGCGCTCACCCGCTGAGTGATTTTAAATTTACCGACTAGCCTCACCGTCGGTGTCCACGTCTCGGCACCGTACGTCATCACGGGTACGACGTAATGATCGACGGTTTTCGTCTTCAAGCATTGTGGAATCGCCGACTTAAAGACCCGATGAAGCCTGGCGAATGCTGGCAAACCCAATCGAATCCTCCTATCAGCCTCTTTATCAAAGTTGTGCCGGCCTAGTGGGATCTTCTGACCATGGTAAACGTAATCCTGCACAATTTCGAAGGGGGTGCCAACGACAGATATCAGTCCCGGCACGAAATGTTCATTGACGTAGTTTTGTCCAGGTTCATACAGAGGCCGACCCGCTGTCCCGCTGGCCGACACGTCCAGTATTCCGGTAAGCTTTTCCAGCGTCTTCGCAAAAACGCTCTCCAATAATGCTGAAGACTCGTGCAGTCCAGTCCAGATTCTTGACATCCTCCATCGCTTTGGTAAACAGTTTTGGAGATATTACATCTTCCTGTCTCACTGTTGCAGACAACAGAGTCGAATCGGTCTTTTTTCTGGGTCTGAACTTGCACAGTCACCGTCGCAGCGTTCAAAACATTTGAGCAATTTCGATATATCACTAGTCGATATGACATCCATGCATACCTAACACCGACAAATGGCTAGTTGATATGACATGCAGGGATTCCAGAACAGCTCAGATTTCTATAGAGTCAAAGGCTTTCTCGTAGCCTACAAATGTCATATACAGCGATTGATTGTACCTTTCGGTCTACTGTACAATCTGCCTAATAGTACGCATGTGGTCTACGGTAGCCTTTACGAAACACTGCTGGTACCGGTAGCTGGAATTCGTCAATCTAATGGCAAGGCGATTCGTGATAGCCATCGAGAACAGCTTATAGACGTGGCTCAGAAGTGATATTGGAAGTGAGTTCTTCAATAGAGTCATATCACCCTTGCCTTGAGAAACTCCGTAATAATGTCATCATCACCAGGGGCTTTACCGTTTTTAAGCTGCCTAAGAGCTGCACTAACCTCGCCGTCGTCGACATCTCCGATAAAATGGCGTGTAAGTGGGGACACCTTAGGCCGCAAGCTTCTCTGCCCTCAAAAAGTACAGGTCCCATATAATCACTTCCCCCAGAATTCCAGTGCGAGATGCAGTGCATCTTCAGCTTCGTCAGATGACTTCCCAGTGGTCTTGAGAACACCTTGGACCGCCTGTTCTGCTTAAAAGCGGCTTTGATAGCTTCTGCATTTGAGCAGCGAAGGAATTCAGGCGGCATTTCACCTCTCAACTACTTCAATGTTTCAGCGAAGAGCTTGGTCTTCCTGTACCGAGCAATCTTCGAGCAAGCTTTCACAACATCATCGATTTCTTTGTCAATGCTATCAGTGGTATCCATCTAAGTGTATCGGTTCTGGAGTTCTAGCTGGAACTCTTCGGATCCATGGTCTATTTGGAGCCGCGTTCGTCGGAGAGTAGACATCAACAAACGACGCCTTTAGTTAGCGCCTTGTACCAATCTGTGGTTGCTGCTGGTATTGAACCGGTTAAGGACGGAGACATCTCTGAATATCTGCCTCTTATCCGCTATAATGAAGTCTACGGTCTACGTGTCACAGCTTCGGCGAGTAACGAGTTTATCATGTAGAGTTCCTCAAGAAGAACGAGTTCATCAAGAAAAGTCCCTGCATTTTGAAGAAGTTAAACAGTATTTGCCCCCTGTGATCCCTGGGACCTAATCTATGTAGTCCGATACACCATTCGTTGCATTCTTGTACTCCCACCATTGCTTTCAAGTCCCCCATGACAATGTTTTCATTGTTGTGGTGGTGTTATGTATGCCTCTAGTTATTTCTTCATATATGGCCTCTACCTCGCCGTCAGAGCGTGTTAAGGTCGGCGCTAATACCTGTATGACCTTCAGGCAAGTTTGGTGCCCGCAGTGTAATGTCTACTCTTCGACAGTTAGAGAGAACGCTTCTGCCCATTCTCTTCGATTACAAATGGAAAAAAGAAAGCTTGCATCCGTTTATCAGCATCAGCGGACAAGGCTCTACCTTGTCCGCTGATGCTGATCAACGGACGAAGCTCGCAATCTTTGGGTGCACCGTTAGCAGGTGAGATTAATGAGTTCTTGGGATCCCTTATAATAACCACGAATATTCTTGAAGACTTTCCTTTAATTACTCTAAGGACACTGAGTTGCTACTGAAAACTTTACTTATGAGGTACGCCCGTGTACAAGAACAGCCCAGCTATTGTATACAAATTTAAAAAATCACGATATCACAACAAGTACAAATAACAATGTTATGGTTGCCATTAGGTAGATATCCACTCAGAAAAATTATGTTATTCAAATTGTGTTGGTTTCCTAGTCATGTAATATAAAGTATGGCGTTGTGTTACAAGTCAACACGCAGAACAAATTTTGGTGGAAAACGTAGAAATGAGTGATACCAGATACCACATTCTCTAGGTAAACTGCGAGTCTAACTCACCAACCGAGGATTATTAATTAAGAAAGTACACCTCATAATAATTAACTAAATGATCTTTCATGCCGTAAACACTCATTTCGTATGAATTACATTTTTATATTTTTTGTTTCATTTTTCATCTTCACGCTGTATCCCCATGGCAGGGTAGACAGAGAACTTAGGAACCCAGTGTTAAAACACTCCGTTCTTTCCCCCACTTTCCGCCGAATTTGAGATATTGCGTGAATGGAGGACTCAAAACTGCGATTTGCCTCATTACCAAAGCAAAGAAGTGATTTAATTGCGTCAAGTAGAAATAGAACCTGCAACCTGACACGACAGGACTTTTAAGTAAGTATTTTTTTTTATAGATAAGACAGGGCAAACGAGCGTACGGGTCACCTGATGGTAAGTGATCACCGCCGCCCACAGCCCCATGTAGCACCAGAGGAGTTACAGAAGCGTTGCCCGTCTTTAAGGTGGATGGGCACCGGTGCCCGGCACTACCCAAACCCCACTATAAACTTAAAGGTTGCCAACCTAATATATATTAAAATCATAAATAATATGATTAGTACACTTTAGTGTGAATGTAAATTTATCAGTGTTTTTTTATATAATTTTATCAGTGTTTTTTATAACTCCACGATTATGAAGTTAAATTGTATTGAACATTATTTTTAGATATGTATATATTTTAAATATGATAGTACGTATGTTTTGCCAATTATCTATATAAAGTTACACCTATTGAGGTTGACCAAAAAATTGTAAAAAAAGATAATTTTAATTATTATCTAGGATAATAAGTACTTTATTTTGAAACTTTTACATTATGGATACATCGTTTAGCTATCCTCGCTACTATATTATAATAATTGGAGATTGTTTCTTTACAAATGTTTTTATATTAAAATCAGTTCTATGTAATTGAATAAAAAAATACAAAATCAATTTTGCAAAGTATTCAAAAGACAATTTATCATTTTATCAAAAATTTATTACAAAAATCTCACGGCTTATTTAGTGCATAAAATAAATGTAAAATTCTGTATAAACATCCAATCACTGTTCTCAAAATGGATAATTTAGATAATCCTTCCTGGACTGGAAATTAATCACCCGAAAGTTTTTATTGAAGTTGCTAATGGAATTTACTTCAGCTTCAGTCAGATTGAAGTCAAACAAATCAATGTTTTGAGCTATTCTCTCCTTATTCGTTGATTTGGGTATTGGTACTAGGCCACGTTCAATCTGAAATTTAAATAGTAAAGGCAATAAGCTTAATGATATTACTTATAGCTTAATTATAAAATGTAGTGTATTTATAAGTCCCACTTGGGTTGTGACTTTTTGTTCAGTTTCACGCTGTATCCCTGAATATTTAAAGAGATCGGACGTTAACGTTGTAAATAATGTATATAGTATTGCTAAATCTTCTTGCAGTTTTGTGTTTTTAACATTTAATTTAATGTTCCATTGCTTAAAAAAAAAGACGTAACACTTATAAGTTAACTTAGCTAATCTTCTGTTAAGACGAGAATATCTACGAGAAATTGCGTTGAGTTATCAAGCTGACTTTAATATCAAATATTCAGGTTTGCATTTTCTTGATTCCCAAAAGACAAATTATTTTTGGGAACTAAGAAAAATCAATATTCGTCTGTTTGTCTGTGCGTTTGTACGCGCTAATCTCTGATACAGCTAACCAGATTTAAACGAAATTTTCACTATTTTATTTGGAAACTTTTCCCCACAATTTAATATTGATTTTTATCAATTAATAAATTGTTAGTAGTGATGTATTGATGTACAATTAAAAGTAGTTAGTTCAGCAAATTAACATTTTAAATATTTATATTTTTAAATATTGTTAAAAGTGGTAATGCTTTTAGAACAAGATAGTAATTGAGATTAGTAAAAAACTAGAATTACACACATTTCACCAGGGATGGATAACTAGTCTAAATATATTTAAAAATGTACGTACTAAATATCTTAAAACTATTTGACTTGTAGTTTTCTTATACTTGTTCGCCATTTCCACGAGCAGGGGATCATCAATGCGAGGTGGAGGTGCATCGGGTCTGTTCCGTGATACTAGGAATCCAAAAGGACTGTACGCCATTACAGCTATGCTTAAGTTTTGACAATGGTTAACTAGTGCCTCTTGAGTCAATGTTGGATTTACCTAAAGAGGATATTATTACTTACTTATTATAATTTTATTTTTTTTAAAATATGTATTACAGGAAAACAAAAGCAACGTGACCCACGTTACGTGACGTTATTAAATTTATGGTTAATAAACTATTAATTATATAAAATAATAACTATACAGTCTTTAATACCAGTTTACAATATTACCTCAAATTCATTGACAACTGGCCAGTACTTGCAATTGGCGATCAGTCTGTCGATTTGCGAAATATTGAAATTGGACACTCCAATTGATTTGGTCAAACCTAATTCCTTAGCTTCCTCCATTCCTTTCCAAGTTTCTAAGTAATCAATATCATCTGGACTTCCATCAGCCTTAAAAAAAACATTGATTATATATGTAGCATTTAGTAGCTTGTGTCATTGAGTGTCCAAAAACTACGCACCTTTTCTGCAAAAGGGAAGTGAATTAGGTAAAGATCAACGTATTCCAAATTAAGATTTTTTAAAGACTTTTTCAATTCTGGCAAAACTTGCTCTTTACGATGTTTATCATTCCATATCTGAAATAAAACAAAGTTGTTTTGTTCAAAGTCTAATACAGCTTTAAAATATATTTTTTTATACCTTTAAATCTCAGGAATCAAAAGCGAACAAAATTAAAAAATTAAATTAAACTTTTTTAACTTATTTCGCATATCAATTAACACCAAGAAAATTACTGCCAATAAAAAAATATTACTTGGATCTTTATCAATTGACGTATCATTTCACTATCTTTGTCCAAAATAAATTAAAAAATTTCTCAAGTGTGCGATGGTAAACTATAAACTACTTTGTAACATCAAACGCAATAGATTGTGGGTGCGATCCCGACTCGACAAAATGATATAATTTATCTTTTCATGTTTTCGCTCTTTTAAGATTCCTGATGTGCTATGTGTGTTACAGTGGGAAGTGACAATGCTGAACTTTACTTTAGTTGTAACAAATAGCTCCTCTCGAGTAACCAGTTTGTTTGCTATAGCATCAGCAATAGCTTGCCCAACTTGTGGCTCATCAAAATATATAGCTGCGGTGTCGATGTGCCTGTAACCTGCTTCTATCGCCCAGTACACTGCCTGGCGGACTTCATCTATAGACGCTGACTGAAAAATGAAAAAATATAAATTGAAATAGGCAAAATTGAACCAAGTATGAATCAGCATAATCCACCGAGTACTCCGTACTAATTTCAGAATTGTAGGTCAACGTGAAATAGAAGTTATAAAAGTTAACAAATGGGCGTATGCACTATTTTTTTATGAAATAAATTACAATAATTATAAGTTTATATTAGTTTATATCTAAATTATATATATTTTCTTATTTATAGTAGCATTACAAGTTTAACTTTTCGTCAAATTTTCGTCATTGAAAAATACCTAATAGATTTTGATTACGTGGCAATTATGTTGATATATTTAAGTTTTCAAAATAAATGCATCTATGAATACGTACATCTCTTTTATTTGTATTGTAAGATTCGTGCTAAATTTTATATCTGTAAATTTTCATATTGCGTTTTTGTTCTGGTTCATACTTTCGCGCGATCTTAATGTAAATGGTCTTGACCTTTAGTAACAACATTCATGACATTATTTTGTAGCCACTAAAGTTTTCCTACGCTTATATGGCTAGACCCATCATGCAAGCTAATAATACGACAATGGCTATATTCGATTGATTGAAAAAAAAACCTTTTTTGAGGTTTTTTTTCAATCAATACCAATTTGTGCCCAGTGCTTTGTAATAACAGAACACTTATTATATCCTTGTACAACATTGAAATTAGTAGTTGGAATAATTGCTATTCCAATTATAGTTTTTATAATGAGCTATGTAGAAATAAACATACAAGCATAAGATTAAAGAATCTTAGTACATTATCGATCTATAGAACTATAGCCTCAAGATGATGATTACTTCATGATTGAGGTCAGCCGTGGTGCTGAGGTACAATCGTGAGACTGTAAGCGTTTTATTCACAATTGACATTAAATATTTTCATTTCCTCGCTCTGGCAACGAGGCAAAAGCGCAGCGTTAATTTCCGCTACTCAACGGATAAAGGGAGTGTTTTAACACTAGAAAGCGAACATGAGAAATGTTCGCTTTGCCTCTTCTGCTGTGTGAAGAATACACCGTGAACCATTAATAAAAAAATTAAAATATGAATTAATTGTAGTGCGAGTCTTTTTACAGTATTATATAAGTTCTTATTAAACATGCAAATCTCGGAAACTACTTGTTCAAATTGAATAAACAAAATGTGTTGGAACTATCCTATAATTAAGAAAAGTTTTATAATAAACTATATTATATCGTAATCAACTCATTTTTCCTACAGTCAGAATGCCTTCCTACAGGTCTTAGTTGTTTCCATTTGAACATGCAAGTAAATCCACAGGTAAAATATATATAAAACTGAATATATACTTGCTAAGAAATAGTAGGTTACAATGTAAAGCGCCTACTTTAGAATGAATTATTCATCTAAAACTAGCATTATCTCATCAGATCTTAATGTTTAAACTATAATGAATGACTCAGTCCAATACTATTGTTAATATGCGGTATTTATTTTATACATAAAGTATCAAAACATATACAATATAAAAGTTCTATATATCTAACGACAGTAAAATATGTTTACATACTTGTTTACCAATACCTGCTTGTACCTATATTATGGACATCCTTATTATTCTCTAAAAAAATATATTTAACGTATATAGTTTCACAGTATTTGAACCTTGATTTATAATTTTTAAATAGCCTTACACTCTAAGGCTATTTAAAAATTATAAATCAAGGTTAAGCTATTTATATTTAGAATTTCATTTTAATATTGTTTTCAAATATAAAATGCATAAAAACATTATACACAATATTGAAGATATTGCATACAACAAGAACGTGAATTATTGGTCATATTTGCACTCCAAATATGACCAATAATTCACGTTCTTGTTGTATGCAGTATCTTCAATATTGTGTATAATGTTTTTATGCATTTTATATTTGAAAACAATATTAAAATGAAATTCCAAATGTAAATAGCTTATTCTTGTTTATGATTGTAATTAAAATACCAAATAAATATATACACACCTTATTGGCAGTGCCTCGGCCGGTTCCAAGAGCAACAACTGGCATTTTGTTGCCATCGTTGAGTTCGATGCGAGGCGCCTTAACTGCTAGCTGAAATAAATTACATACACACTGTTATTTATATGTACACTTTAAGAACATAAACTAAAGAACATATTATTAAAAACTAAAGAACATATTATTACAATTTTGTGGTAATCTATAAACGAACTAATAGTAGTATAGTAATTGTAACGTACTAACTTTGAGTATTAGATTACACTGTTTTTTGTTGAACTGAATAATAAGCGTCGTATTATTAATTTATTAACAACTAATGAATCTCAAGAGCAGCTTCAGAATCACAATGAATTCTATTTCAATTAGAATTTCAACAACAAATATAGCTACTTTCTTGGAAATACACTAACGGCGAATATACTTTTTCTTATTATAAAACGTATATTCAACCTATTATTAGTATATTTTCTGTAAATAACCACTATGGTTATTAATATATATATTATTCTTTGAAACAAAAAAGCATTTAGAAAAATATTAAAACCAGGAGGTAATATTGTTTTTATAAAAACAACACTCAGGTCAGATATTGATTTTACTATATAAACAGCATTGTGCGTTTAAATATCCGCACATGGCAGGGTAGGTAGAGCGAAGTGGGACACTTACTGTTAAGGCACTCCGTTCCGTTCTTCACTTTTCGACAAATTTGAGTCATTGCGCGTTGACCCATTGACCAGAGCGAAGAAATGAAAACATCTAAAATTTAATATGAAAACGTACGACCTAGTTTATTAGTATTTTAAGAAATATCATGAAGATATAGCCTATTTAAACTGTAAATATATAATTTTCCTTATAAGGTAATTTTTGTGTACTCCTTTCGGAACAACTATAATTCCCTTTGTTAAATAAAAAACCCGTATGCTTCTTTAAATAAAGTCATTTAAATGAAAATATATTATGCATTTTACAACAAAAAATAGTTTTTTATATAACCATAAAGTACCTAAGGAAGAGCATCTCGTAAAACAACTATGTATTACTCAACTGAAAAGCAAAAGTCGACCTTTGCTCTTTTACCTTGTGTTTAATAAAGCCACCTTTCTTCATTTTGACGTAAGGCACCTTTAACATTTAGCAATACTCAAATGTAATACTAAAATGTTATACTCTTTTGACATAAAAAATAGGAATCTATGTCAAATTCCATTTCTACAGTGGTTAAAAACACAACGATTTTTTTAACAAATTTTAACTCAGACGAAAAAAAAAATTATACTAAAAAAAAGAATGTGTCCATTCAACAGCCCATTTCATGCTGTTCAGCATTGGAAGATATTATTTATAAATTAGGAAGTAGGTAATGAGATAACATGCTCCCTTTTCTCTTTTATAACAAGATGGTATTTATATGTTGTTGGTTAAAAGGTAAAGTTTATTGGTATATATATATTATATCTCTATTTTAATGGTTTCCAAAAGGAAACCATTAAAAAGATTGACTGGTAAAGGAAGTGACAAGTTCTTCCAATATTTACGTTTGCTGACAAATTACATATTTTGTCACGTCCTCTTAATGTTCAATGTCTGTTAAAGTTTGTGTTTGGTGCTTTGTGTAATTTTTTATGTAAAAATATTAAACGTAACAAAATTAGATTATAAACTAACAAATATGTAAAATATTATTTTTTACTGACATAATGTGTTGTGTGTATATTTTGTCAATATTTGTATTTTTTTTTTGTTATAAGTAGGTGAAGGCTGTAATTTAACTGCGTTTCTTTCTTACATGCATTATATACAGTTATCTCTTTTTTACTGACTAATTCCTCTTGTGAGTCTTCCATACAAGACACGCCCATAAAAACACCATAATTGAAGAATTGAATGAATGAATGAATTTTATGAGAAAGGATCATGAACGCGTCTGGTGATGGTGGTTCAGAGATTCTTAAAGGATTTTTTATTTATAATAAATACCTATATTTTAGTAATACTTAATAATTTAATACTATAAGGTTTAAATCATTATAAATATAATTATGATATATTTGACTGTGGTAAGGAAAGTCTTATGTGTTTCCAGTATTTAGGATTGTTTATCTTGCAATACTGCTTATCCATACATTTATAAATTTTACTATAAAGCAAAATAACATTAATGTATATAATACAACACAAAACTAAATACTTTAACATTGCTAGGTCGAAATATGTGCTAGAAGATGTTTTATGAGGTTTATAACGCATATGTTTGCCGCCATATTTCTAGATCCGATAGTATGTAAGATTAAAGGTTTTGTAAATTATAATTAATTATTATTATATTCGTAAATATTTCAAATATTATGATAAAAGAAATATAAATATAATTATATCGTACCATATGACTTATATACCAATATTATATCAAAATATTTATTTAGAATTTATTATTATAAAATTTTTGTTTATACTCAATATTCAGTCTGATTATAAAGGTCATCGGTCAATAGGCTTAATTATATGTTATGAATACTTTAGAATAAACAATATTTTTTATAGTTTTTTATTTAGTATCGCTGAGTCTAATGTCCTTGGGCTAAATAAATTACTATTGTAATTAATTCTTAAATATTAAACAAGTTAGTTCAGACAAACGGCCGCAGTGTGTGTGCTGTGCGTATATTTCCGCGACGTTAATGTTTAAAAGAGACGTTACGATAACAGCGAAATAAAAATATAATTATCAGTGATGAAACTAAATTTGTTGGTAATATTTAAAATACATACATACATATAACAAAGCCAAATATTATAGAAGGTACAATAAACAATAGTAATTATATGAGAAAGTACATAAGTACATAATATATATGTACCTATGTAAAAATGTAAAAATGGATATACAAACGTAAAAATTCTTAAAAAAACAAACTGAAGTGCATTCACACAATCGGCTGCCTAGCGATAGTGAGTTTGAACCGATATTCATATTAACCTGAGGGTTATATTATGAAATCAATGGGAACGACCTAATTATGTAATATTCTTAATTCTTCTCGCATCTTCGATTTAGGTAATTAATTCAGTTAATTGATATTATACAAATACTTTTTAAAGTCGTTTACCTATGTTTTCCTTTACAATTCGATCCATAGGGTTCAAGGCTGATTGTTCAGAAGCCGTGGTAAGTGGCTGGCTACAAACTGTTTACCATTTTATTATGACCATCAGTTATGATAAGATACGTAATAACTATTGGCTATTTTTTTCTTATTATTTTAATTGTACAGATTATTAACATTGTTACGAGTCTAGTAATTATAGTTGATTTATTATATAATGGCGCACCGCCCGCGGCTTCGCCTGCTTGAATTAAACTTTATTTACTAATGTCTACCACTTTCTTATTCTAATAACATTATCACTTTTAGGACAATATCTATAAAATTTCTGTAAGAAAATAATAAAATTTTAATAGGATTTTTTGTCGAAATTAATATTTAAAATTGGCGTAAGTTTAACCGATTTAAATAAAATCTTAATAAAATAGGGAAAACAGCATCTTAACTTAATTTTTAAAATCAAAATTATGAGCCCTACTACTGTAATAACCGTCTCTTATAAGATATTTTTTTAATACATTTTGCATGTACAGACATTAATGTGTTATAGATATACCTATTATAAGTATAGATTTATATTATAATGCAAAAGGCGACAGACCTTAGAGTCTGACCTTCAGATCTTACTTTGAGAGTTACACAATGTAGTGCTAATTAATTCTTTGAGCGTTGTCAAATTGTTGTGACCGATTTTAAGATTTTTAAGCAAGATGTTTACAAAATATGAGAGTATGATACAATTAGTTTTACATTTTTTGAATAATGTAGAGGCTAATATATATATTTTATAAGAAGTATAATTTAATAATGTTCACTTTCCATTCTAATATGAGCTAAATGTATTTCAAATTCCACTACTAAGAGAACAGAGAAAACTTAATATTAAAATATACTTTATATAGCAGACTAGACGAGAAAATGTGACGTAAAAATATATAAAATTCTGAGTTCCTTGAGTGGAAATCTAACCTACAGCTATCGCCTCTACAGTCGTACACTCCTTGACCGTCTTGGCGAAGATGTACAACCCAAGGGCGGTAGCGGATTCGATCCCCAGTTGAGGAAATGAAATATTTAATATTTTCAATTTAAATATTTAATGTTTCATTTCTTTGCTCTGGTAATAAAGCAAAGCGCGGCGTTGAGTTCCGCCACTCAACACGCAATGCCTCAAATGCGACGGAAAGTGGGAAACGGAAGTGTAACGAAATGTCTTAACACAAGGTTCCTAAGTTCCCTCTGCCTACCCTGCCGTGTGCGGATACAGCATGAAGCTAAGTGAGTGTTAAAATCATGACCTATTCGAGCTCTTATATCCTATACATACAGAATCACATTGCATAAATACATATATATAAAAATGGTATTCCTTTTAAATTATAAAATTTATAGTATAGTAAGGATCCTTTGAAAACTTAGTTAAATTCGAATTTTACGTTTCTATAAATAAAATAAGCATAACCTATAGATATAGTGTGGCACACATTAAATCTGCTGTTTATATCATAAAGTAGAACATTATTCAGAAGTTTAAGACATGATTTTTCTCAAACTTTAATATTGAAAACGCATGCTTAACTGAATATAAATATAATACGTAAAAATAAATAAAATATAATCTGTTATAAATTTTGATCGTTAATAAAAACAATTCTCTATCTTTAGACACATTACACACACATTTACATATCTATGTACTTACAGCAGCTCCAAATAATAATGTAACAGCATATATAACGCGCATGTTGACCGATCTAATCTAATACCCCGACCGGACTGACTGGTGATTGGAGACATCTCAAATGTTGATCTTATCTTATGTATAATATCTTTATTTATATAATATACTATTCCGTTCAAACTTTAAAGATTATAATTTGTACGGAATAGATTTTGAATAATGTTTTAAGGCGCGGCTTCTAATCCCGCCACGTTCAATTTTCTATAGATACGCTTTTTATAAGGTATTCTTAATATTTATTTAAAACTACTTTGTCTTTGACATTCCAACTTTAATATTAGATTTATTGTGCGCTTTAAACTTAATTATAAATAGAACAAACACTACAAGAAATATCCTGACATACCAACGTTAACTATTAACATAAAAATATAAAACAAGATATTTAAGACTAGCGTCTCTTCCGCGGCTTCGACCGCTTGAATTGCTCAATTTCATTTATTAATCTATTACATACATTAATACATTGAAAACTAAAATTTCGGCCAAATGAATAAAAAACTTGTAGCAATTTTCCTCACTAAATATTTTAAATTGACTTATTATTTTTTATTTGGTATGTTATGGTATGGTTCTTTGAATATGGTGTTCCGAGCGTGCCAGTTGAGCACATATCACTTCGCAAAATATAATAATGAAAACTATTATATTTATACATTTCCCCTCAACTAGCATTTAAATCTGATTAGCCTTGTCTGATATTAGCACGTACAAACACACAAAAAAACAGACACAAAATATTACGTCAGAATTTTCGTCATAAGGACACACTACCGAAATACTTAGTAAAAAACCTGTTATAAATATAACAAAACAGTCAGGTGACCAGCAGGTTGGTTGTTAAAATAGATCTTAATTGTTTGTATATTCTAAGCTGTTGCTTAAAATAATTAAATAGCGGGCTACCCGTAGATACGCGATAAATTACCACTTTGTTTCTGTTTGTTACAAATATCTCAGAAACAGCTTAACCTATTTAATTGCAGTTTTTATTGCATTTGGTAAGACTTCCGTTAACATTTGTTACTTATTTTAATGGGACTGGAGGAGGGTCGCGTAAAAAGCATGAGGAACCCCCGGAGAGCATATATGAAGAGGTTGATGATAGCGAAAGAGGCGGAAGAGGTGGCCGAGACACGTACGGATATAGTGTGAAATTAAGTAAAGTAAGTACTTAAATGGACATTATCGATAACTTGGCTGAACCTTAACTTTTCAATTTCGTTAGGTAGGTATAGATAACTATTTTAAGATGATATTTCTATTACAAAATGAAAGTAATGCAGATTAGTAAATTAATAATTAAGTCGTACAAGCGAGTCAATAGTTAGTAATATATTAAAAAGTATTTAATTTGATCAGGATTAATACCAAATTGTAAAAATTACGTACTAACAGTATAAATTAAAATTAAGATAATAAAACGGCGGTTGTGGCTCGAGCTATAGGAATAAACACATATAATTGACGACTTTTTAATAGGTTTTTTAAAAACACAACAAGAACGTTGTTTTTATGTATCTCATATGGTCGGGCCAGCGCATGCTGCAGAAATCCCATTTTTTCGACATCTACGTAAAATAATGAAACTGGAAAAACTAAAACAAAACTAAATGAAAAATCTGTGTATGTTTATCCCAAGATATCTGAAGTATCGCTTAGTGATAAAAATTTTAATGACAATCGGTTCAGCGGTTGGAATAATGGCGTCGCACAGCAGCCACCTTAGATGACTTGGACTGTTAAGACGAATCTAATTATCCGAAAAATCTAATGATATATATTAGCGTATTAAACATTTCTGGAGATTATAGGTAATTAAGAATATAACATGCAAATAAGGCAAAGTATTCAAACGATAATTTAATGTTTTATCAAAGTTTTATTATAAAAAATCATGTTTTACTATTAAAATAAAGTTATAATTAAATGTAAGTCCATTGGTCCCAAAATGGATAATCTTTCTAGGAGAGGAAATCAATCACTCGAACATCTCTATTGAAATTGCTAATAGAATTTACTTCAGATTCCGTCAGGTTGAAGTCAAACAAATCGATATTTTGTGCTATCCTTTTCTTATTCGTTGACTTGGGTATAGGAGTAAGACCACGTTCGATCTGAAATTTAATAACAGTTTAAATATTAGAGTTAATGAGTGTAAAATATAGTATTTTTTCTCTTATATATATTATCGAGGCCTGTCGTAGCGCAGCGGTACAAATGTGTGACTGTAACCGATGGATTGTGGGTTCGATCCCCACTCGAGGTAATGAAATATTTAATATTTTCAATTTAAATATTCAATGTTTTCATTTGTTCGCTCTGGTACAAGGCAAAATGCGGCGTTGAGTTCCGCCACTTAACAGGCTATGCCTCAAAATTCGGCGGAAACACTAGGTTCCCAAGTTCCCTCTGCCTAACCTGCCATGTGCGGGATACAGTGTCAAGCTGAGTAGAGTTGAGTATATATATATATATTATCTTTCATCATATCACTTCATTTACATATAATTTCACTTCATAGATATCAATCATCGTGTGTAGAAAACGTTTTACTTACTAATTTTTAATTATACTTGAACCAAATACTACAGTAATATAGTATTCTGTGTATAACAAGAAAGACAAAAATAATCTAGTGTTGAGACTCTTCGTTTGCCCAATTCTCATTCATTACATGTAGAGTGATGGAACTCAACACGGCACTTTGCGTTATTATCAAAACTTCGTGTGGTTGAGTCACGTTGTCAGCAATGGCAACACTCATGGGCAGACTCGACCGGATCATTTCCACCCCCGCCATTTTAAACCGGCGTTAAGTAGTGGCTTCGGCTATTGCGATTCGCATTAGGTATGCCGGGCCCCGATGCCCATCCACCTTAAGGACCGGCAACGTTTCTTTAGCTCCTCTGGTGTTACACGGGGTCGTAGGGACGGTGATCACTTACCATCAGGTGACCAGTACTGTAGTTTGCCGTATCATATTCATTGCCGTGTCATATTCATAAAAAAATCAAAACGAGGAAATGATAATATTAAATTATTGATTCACCTAAGTGGGAATCAGTTACAATCACAAGCTTGTGCCCGTGCATCATGACGGCCTCTGAATTTGTGGACAAATGTAGAAATATAATAAAAAATGTACTTACTAAGTATCTTAAAACAATTTGGCTTGTAGTTTTTTTATACTTGTTTGCGATTTCCACGAGCAAGGGGTCATCAATGCGAGGTGGAGGTGCATCGGGTCTGTTCCGTGACACTAGGAATCCAAAGGGACTGTACGCCATTACGGCTATGGCTAAGTTTTGACAATGGTTAACTAGTGCTTCTTGAGTCAAGGTTGGATTTACCTGGAGAGAATTTCGTTATTAGTAAATCATTAGATATAAAATTAGTTATACTTTTTTAAATATATATATATATATTACGAAAATCGAAAACAGCATGAACTTATTAAATACGTTAACTCTTATCAAGCTCAATGTTCTATAGTTAAAAAAATATTAATTATATAACTATATTTACAGTCTTCAATACCAGTCCACAGTATTACCTCAAATTCATTTACTACAGGCCAGTGTTTGCAATTGGCAATCAACCTGTTGATTTGTGAGGCATTGAAATTGGACACTCCAATTGACTTGGCCAAACCTAATTCCTTGGCTTCCTCCATTCCTTTCCAAGTTTCCAAGTAATCAACGTCATCTGGACTTCCATCGGCCTAAAATAATCATGCTAAAATTTAGCTTAATTTGAAACCTGAGCTTAATTTGAGGCCTGTCGTGGCGCAGCGGAACAAGCATGTGGCTGTAACCAAGAGGTTCTGGGTTCGATCCCCAGTCAAGGAAACGAAATATTTCATATTTTCAATTGAAATATTTTAATGTTTCGTTTCTTCGCTCTGGTAATAAGGCAAAGCGCGGCGTTGAGTTCCGCCACTCAACACGCAATGCCTCAAATTCGGCGGAAAGTGAGTAACGGAAGTGAAACGGAGTGTCTTAACGATAGGTTCCTGGGTTCCCTCTGCCTACCCTGCATTGTGCGGGATACAGCGTGAAGCTAAAAAAAAATAGCTTCTGGTCTTAATTTATGCCATTATATAATAAGAGTCAGAAAAATACATACCTTTTCCGCGAAGGGGAAGTGAATTAGGTAAAGGTCAACGTATTCCAGACCAAGATTTTTTAGCGATTCCTTCAATGCTGGCACTACTTGGTCTTTATGATGTTTATCATTCCATAACTGAAATAATAATAGTTTTATTTTTTTATTGTAAGATCTCATTAAATAGCTTTAAAATCAATATCTGTTTATTATTTATAATTTCTTAAAATCCTAATTAATGTGTTAAGTTAATTTTGTATTTAACATCACGAAAGCTACTAGATAGAAAATACGATTAAGTAAATTTTATCAAGCGACCTATTACAATATTACAATATTTATGCAGAATAATTATAAAATCTACAAGATTGTGCTTTACCTTAGTTGTAACAAATAATTCTTCTCGAGTAACCAAATTGTTGGCTATGGCGTCAGCAATACCTTGCCCGACTTGAGGCTCGTCAAAATATATAGCTGCGGTGTCGATGTGTCTGTAACCTGCTTCTATTGCCCAATACACTGCCTGGCGGACTTCATCTATAGGTGCTGACTGAAAAATGAAAAATTTATAAATAGAATGAGATAAATATTACAATATAACTGAATTTTAAGACGCATGAAACCTAGAAAGAAGAAGTCGAGCTTTCAACACACACTATCGTATCACTATATCACTATATAATAGGAAGGTCGTGTAAAAAGAATAAAAATACCGAGAGGACATGTATGATGAGGTTAATGATAGTAACCGAGGTTAAAGTTCTCTCAGGATGAAAAAGAAAGAAGAAGATTACGATAATCGTCCGTTTGTCAATACGTGAAGATGTAATTGCGTGGAAGTATCAAACTTCAGATCTATACATACTATACAGTTGTTAAAAATCAGTCGGCCATTTATTAAAGATCGTTTCTGAGCGTCATGACATATTTTAAAGAATTTTAAGCAAAATGATGCATGCTTTTTTTTATTATTTTAACTAGAAACTAAGTCCTAAATATTTCCTAGGTATCGAATAACACTTTAAAAATAGTAAAAATAAATTATGTTAAACACAGTTTGATAGCCCAACTCGATATTGCGATAAATAGTCTTATCGACAGACCGACATACTTAGATTATATTTTTTTTTAAATCAGATTAACAGCTTAAGCTCTTTTTAAAGATACTTTGCAAAGATGCGGTAGTCCTTGTCTCGTTAACTGCAAAATATCTACGCCGAGCGATCTTAGCCGAATTGACTGGGATGGCATATTTAGTGCAGGAAATATTGACGATAAATTAAATATTTTTAATTCCTTGTTGATCGAGCTCTTTGATACACATGCACCTCTTCGGCCAATAAAAATAAAACATCCCCCTGCTCCGTGGTTAACTAAAGATATTAAATTACTTATGACAAAACGTAACTCTGCAAAGTCCAAATATAAGAAAAATCATACGGATGCTAACTTGCAAAGGTACAAAACACTACGGAACAGATGTAATAAGGCTTGTAGAGATGCGCGACGTAATCATATCTATTCATCGATTGATTACAAAAATCCTGGAAAAGCTTGGAAATTTTTGAACACGATGGGAATAGGTGGCAGGCGCACCCAACCTACAACAATCTTAAACGACTGTACGGATTTAGATTCCCTGAACAATTATTTTACTACTGTTAACATTATGGATAATAATGGCAAAATGAAGACATTTTATTCTTTATCGTGCCTTACTAATCCTTCTGGTATCCCTTTCTGATTTACGCCTATCACAACTGCAAATGTACGAAAATATGTAATAGCCATTAAATCAGATGCCACTGGCCATGATAATATAAGTCGCCGTATGATTATGTTATCTCTTAATACTGTCCTTCCTATCTTATGCCATATATTTAACTTCTCACTATCCTCTAGCGAATTTCCTGACGTCTGGCGTCATGCCCTTGTGATCCCTACACCAAAAACATCCAATCCAATATCTTTTTTTCAAATATGACCAATTTCTATACTCCCTTTTCTGTCTAAAGTTTTAGAACGAATTGTGCATGATCAATTATACCAATTTTTACAAACCAATAACATCTTATCCCCGTTTCAATCAGGTTACCGCCCTGGCCATAGCACAGGTACGGCACTTAATAAAGTCTGCGATGATATACGAGCTGGTATTGATAATCAACAAGTCACTCTGCTTGTTTTATTAGATTTCTTAAATGCCTTTAACACAGTAGACTTTGATATTCTATTAGCAATACTAAAGTCCATAAATATTTCCTCAATCGCTACTGAATGGTTTTCATCTTACATTCGCGGCCGCAGACAGAGCATTAAACTAGATAATAGAGTATCTTCACTTAGCCACGTTAACGCTGGAGTCCCGTAAGGTGGTGTGCTGTCACCATTACTCTTTTCCATTTTCTTTAATACTCTCACTCAACACATATCTTCTTCTTATCACCTTTACGCTAATGATTTACAAATTTATACAACAGTAGCTGTGAATGATATTGCTAGTGCAACTACCAAAATTAATTCCGATTTACAATTGATAAATATATGGTGTAAATCATTTGTGCTCACTATAAACCCAAGTAAATCTCAGGTTTGTTTGTTTGGCACTTCTAAACAACTATTTAAAATATATTCGTTTCCACTATCGGTATCATTTGATAATGTTAGTTTAGAGCCTAGTGTGAGTGTTGTGAACTTGGGAATCAGGATGGATAGCACATTTTCCTGGTCACCTCACGTTTCTGAGCTCAGTCGTAAGATTTTCTCTGCTATAGGTAGACTAAGAAAATGGAAAAATCTCTTACCTTTAAAAACCAAAATATCCTTGGCCCAAACCCTTCTTCTGCCTATCCTAGACTACGCAGATTCTTGCTATCTAGATTTATCCCAGCAGCTGCTTAATAAACTCGAACGTCTGCAAAATCTTATAATAAGATTCATATTTGGACTAAGAAAGTACGACCATGTGTCTCAGTTTCGGAATCAACTTAAATGGCTGACGATAAAAAAACGACGTAATTTACATTCCCTCACTCTCCTTTATACCATTCTTTTCCACCCTATTACTCCTATGTACCTTAAAGAACGGTTTAAGTTCTTAGGGTCAACCTCCCTTCACACTCAATCCCTCCGTTCCCGCGCTAACTACCTTCTTGAAATTCCGTTGTGCCGTACGACTATTCACACTTTACTTTCAAAGATGCAACAAAATATACTATAACAATGATCACCTCTTATGCACCACGTTTCAAAGCTTCATTGCAACTTGTAAAACGTTAAACGTCGTGTTAGGTATATACATTGTACGTAAAAGGGTCTAGTCCTTTTAGGTATATCGGTTTTTTTTAACTTATAGTAAGGATAGAACTTATTAGTTACATATTGTCATTAAATATAACATTTAGTTGTTTGTGAATTTCCATGGGGGTATAAGAAATCTTTTAAAAAGTAAAGTTATAAACATACAATTTATATTCAAATAATAAGTATAAAGAGGCCTGTCGTGGCGCAGCGGCACAAGCGTGTGACTGTAACCGACAGGTCCTGCGTTCGATCCCCAGTTGGGGAAATGAAATATTTAATATTTTCCATTTAAATACTTTAATGTTTCATTTCTTCGCTCTGGTAAAAAGGCAAAGCGCGGCGTTGAGTTCCGCCACTCAACACGCAATGCCTCAAATTCGGCAGAAAGTGGGGAACGGAAGTGGAACGGAGTGTCTTAAGAATAGGTTCCCGGTTTCTCTCGGCCTACCCTGCCTCGTACGGGATACAGCGTGAAGCTAAAAAAAAAGGTATAAAGCCACAAGCGGTTGAAAATTTTTAAAGATATCTTTAAAATACACCGATAAAATATACGTATTCACGTTAGGGGTTATTAAATTCATAACCTGCTAAGGATTAAGTCAAAAACAATTATGTGGCTCTATTTAGTACGATGGAATAGTAGGATGAGTTGATGAGCGTTGTTTAACTTCACTTATCTTATATGTTCTTATAGTAACTTTGGGGTCAACGCCACTAAAACTTGTTTAGCAAGCGTAACTACTTACTTACACTGACACTATGCCTATAGAATTATTAATAATATGTTTGTTGAATAATAAAAAAAAAACTGGCCATACAAAAAAGAAACTAAGAAAAAAAATCTACAAAATTATACTCATTCTTAAAACTGCCTTATATCGAGTAATAACATTTTTTTTTATGGAAAAGACGACAAACGAGCGTACGGGTCACCTGGTGGTAAGTGATCACCGTCGCCCACGGCCCCGAGTAACTCCAGGGAGCTACAGGAGCGTTGCCGACCTTTAAATTGGAAGGGCACCGGGGCCCGGCATTACCTAATGCGAAACGCAGTGGCCAAAGCCACTACTTAACGCCGGTCTTAAATGCCGGGGGTGGCAATAATCCGGCATAACATTTCTTATTTCCCTGTATACAATTGAAATTATCAGTTGTAATAATTACGATTCCATTTAGGTCAGTTTTTATAATAGGCTTTGTTAAAATAAACAACGTTAATAATAAACAAGTTTGAAATAAAATAAATTATAATATTAAAGAAAAAGAATGTTCTTACATTTTTGGCGTATAACTCTATAAGAGTATCGAAGTTATTGAAACGTATTAGTACATTGGATATAATTGATTTATAGAAATATAAGTACTGAACAAGATAAGAGTATTTAATTAAATTCTCCAAATTTAGTTTTACTAACATGTTTTAACCATAGTAAATATTTATTTAATGTTCTTAAGTTAAACACATCATGAGCGTAACCGCAGGTACTACCAAAATATTATATAAAAACTGATAAACTATATTTACTAAGAAATATTAAGTGATAATGCAAAGGAACTGAAGTTTAAATTAAGATCATCTCTTATAAAGCCTAAACATTAATGAATAACTCAATCCAATTCTATTGTTAATGACGGTATTTATTTTATAATTTTATATTATACAACTAAAATATATATAAAAAAATTAAAATGATGTTTACATATTGTTTTTAGAAAATCATTTTTGTACAATGTTTATACCTGTTTCTACATTTTAGATATCTTTATTATTCTCTGAAACACATATAACTAAACGAACAGTATCACTTTAACTTTAAATACATTTATTTTAAGTTTTAGACACGAAAAAATTTCAGTTGAATAGCAATAGTTTACTTTGTTTTATCAAATATATTCTATATTGTGTACAATTTATTTGTTTATGTTTTTTTTATACTTAAAGAAGTTCAAATGCCTTATGTTTATTTATGATATGATAAAAATTAAAAATAGATATGTATACACACCTCATTGGCAGTGCCTCGGCCAGTTCCAAGAGCAACAACTGGCATTTTGTTGCCATCGTTGAGTTCGATGCAAGGCGCCTTACCTGCTAGCTAAAATAAATTTCATATAATTTTTTAATTAATATGTATACTTCAAAAGAACAAATAATTTAGGATTTAGTAGTAAAATATAGATGATAGGATAGTTAAATATCACCAATATGATAAAATGGGATTTAATTCATATTTAACAAGTCAATTAAATGAAATAAAATATAATATGAGCATATTAAGACAAACTTCTTTAATGTGACAAATTATCTTCTGATCTTGACAGAAAGATATACATATGGGCTAATAGTCGGATAGCTAAGTGATAGTAGTAGCAATGTGATCATATAAGGGTTCCGTGTTTCTCTTGAGTTAGGAAACCCAAAAATATATATAATGAATGTAACAAAAATATAAAAAACTTAATCGTTATAAAAAATAACATATAAAATTTATTCGAAGACGAAATTTGTTATAATAATCAACTAAGACAAACATATCTAGTAGCAGTTCAAGATCCTTGATACTTTGTTCACAATTACCCATCCTTTTCAGAATGAATGACACCAACATTTCTCGCACATTATTTTAATGATTTTTTTATATATATACATTATTTAATTATTTTTTAAATATATAGATAATTTTGTCAAATTTAGAAACATAGTAATTGTAACGTACAAACATTGAACATAAATTACAATTCTTTTTTTAGTTAAATTAAATAATGGATATCAATTCAATTTTAGAATACAAAAAGCAAATGCCTGTTTAAAAAAAATCACTCTATTTTGATTGGAATTAGAATACAAAGCTATTTAATTAAAGATGTAGTATAACAATGGTGAATATTAATAATAATCATAAATCACCATTTAATGAATCAATTTAAATAATAATTATTAAAGATAAGATAAAAATTATAAAAATATATGAATATCGATATCGAGGCTATCGATTTAGCCGTAAAAATAACATAACACAACACTAATATTAAAAAAAATATTTAAAATGTAAAAATAATGAGCTTATAGTTTTGCTCTACTTTTAGTAGATACACACATTATCTTTATAAACTTAAATAACAAGTTTCAAAAGAACTTGTTATGTACTATTATTTGGTTTTGCAATACTTTATATGGTAACTGTAACAGTACTGCCAAATAAACTGGCACCAGTCACTTTTACTAAAGTACTAAGGCTAAGTACTGCGAAATTATACCAGAATTGTCCTTGATAATAGCTAAAAGATATGTGGCCCATATAAAATGTATAATTTATAATATGTTGCAAGGAATATTTCATAGAGGCCTGTCATGGCGCAACGGCATAAGCATGTGTTCCATCCCCACTCAAGGAAATTAAATATTTCATTATTTAAAATTAAATATTTTATGTTTTCATTTCTTCGCTCTATTAACAAGGCAAAGCGTGGCGTTGTGATCCGTCACTGAACGCGCAATGCCTCTAATTCGACGCAAAGTTTAAAACGCAAATGGAACGGAGAGTGAGTGAGTGAGGGATACAGCATAAAGATGAGCATTGTTTTTTTAATTTTGCAAAAGCTATGACTCTATTTTTTTCTTGAAAATGTGCAAAATAAATTAAAAATCTATGCTTCATTAAACTATGTTATTAATAAAGAAAAAATGCATTTTTGTTGATTGTGCTGGTTACTATTATTGAATTTAGCCACTACGTACCTAGGAAGAGTATCTCATAATACGATCATTAGTTATTACCCAACAAAGAAGTAAAAGTCAACCTTTGCTCTTTTACCTCGTATTTCATACAAAAGATACTTCATTTAGACTTAAGACATCTTTTAGATTTTGTAATATTTAAAGTAAATAGAAAAAAATACTTTTATAACATAAAAATATAATCTATGTCCAATTTCTATTCTACAGTGGCTAAAACCATACCTACTCTAAATGTGCAAGACCTACCTTTGAAATTCCGCAACCTAGTGTTATTTACAATTCTTTGAGCGTTGTCAATTGTTCTATTAACCGATTTTGAGATTTATAAGCAAGATATATATAGACTTATATAGACTTTGCGGTACCGGTTCCATAAGCTAAATTGTTATTAAAAAACGTAGATTCTGCTATATTTTTCATGATAGATGTACCTAATTAATTTAGTTAATTAATAATTTCATTTCATTCTTAAAATTACTTTTATAAAATTATTAATAGTTATATTTAGATCAAGATTCACACAAACTATCATATGTGCAGAAACACACATCAATAAATGTATTTCTTGTAAAGTATAAGGTAGCTATATTATTAATAAAATACTTTGAAAAACTTAATTAACATATTAAATTTTACGCTTCTAAAAATATAATAATATGTAAGTATGACGTACAAATTACTACCGCAAAGTCTTTTTTTTGGATTTATATAAGATTTTTTCTTAAACGAAATAATTAAAATTATTACTTTTCAATTTTATAAAAATATACACAAAAAATATAAAAAAAACTTAATATCTGTCCCTTTAAATATTGAAATTTAACCATTAATATAAATCAATTATGTATATATTGTGTACTTACAGCGGCTCCAAACAATAATGTAACAATATATAAAACGCGCATGTTGACCGATCTAACGCCTCAACCGGACTGGCTGGTGCCATCTCAGATGATCATATATGTATGTCTTTATTTATATGATATACAAAAACAAAACAAGTATTATAGTTTGTTCAGAATAGGTTTTAAAAATGCCTCTTTGTTATAGAATCGAATTTGTGGACTGGCAGATGTCTACGAGTATGTTATACGGTATGCTAAAAGATATTTCATATGGGCTCGGTGAATAATGAAAGAATAACGTTTTGACATATCAAAATATTGTTTTTTATAGCTTAACGCCGTATCTCGCATAAAGCAGAGTAAGCAGAGGGACTTAATAACACTCCATTCCCTACGCACCATCCGCTTATCATGTTGAACTGCGAAATCAATCCATATTTTGCCTTATTATCATTCCGAGAAAATAAAAATTAATTTCACTAAATAAATTCCATTGAACCCACAACCCACCGTTCCGTTTGAAGTCAGATTCTGTGATCTGTCCCACAATGGTCTCTTATAAAAATTACTAGTTATTCTTAATTTAATGTAGCCTTTAACTATGTATATGATATATTTACTTAAATATAGAGTATTTTAGTAACACGGAACTGTGCGGAACGCAAATGTGTATACTTAATATTATTATTCAGTGTCAATTACATAAAAATACAAATTCTTAAACCTTGTAATATATTATATTTATGATGATAACATTATAACAAATATATTCGTATACATATTACATATTTATTCGTATACATATTAAAAAGTATTAAAAAGTCAATATATACATAAAAAATACTTTCTTTTGTTACTTTTTTTACATTATAGTTTACAAAATATTTTTAAAATTTATATTTTTTTTCTCTCGCCTTTATTTCATATGCCTTAAGGTTGCCTGGAAGAGATCGCTGTTTTAGCGATAAGGTCGCCTCTTGTACATTTCTTGTTGCTACTGTTATCATTTGTTATATTTATAAGTATATTTTGTAGGTGTACAATAAAGAATCTATTATTATGTGCAGTTGCTTAGTTGTGTTCTACTATTAACGTGATGGTTGTGTGTTTGAATTCCATTCGGGGGAAAGAATTATTTTCATTAACTCGCTCTGTTATTGTTCATATGCTTCAGTCGACAAATGTTTATATTTGCTTTTGTGCTACACCTTTTTGTTTTTATTTTATTGTGAGTGGATCTAAATTGAGAATTTCTAATATAAATTTATTAACATGATTGATATTTGCAAACCTATTATGTAATTAAATTTATATTTAAAGAAGCATTACCTTTAACGCTGCTTTACATATTTAAAATCTTGTGCGCTTTTAGTTTCTTCACATTAATTATTTACAATATAAACAATAAAAAGAAATGTCTTCCAGTAAACTTATTCATAGTATGAAAAGAAAAATGTTTCGGAATATATTCTTTGACATTTCTAAATAGTGAATGTTAATATTATTTTACTAATTAAAAAAATATTGTATGTTAAATGGAACTCTACATTGGGACTTATATTAGGTCGCTGACTCTTTGTGTGAAAAAAAAACACAAAAGAGTTTAAAAACTATTACTTTATAGCCACACCGAAATTACACAATTAATTAGTTAATTTAAAAGAATCTTCTTATATGTATATTAAGATAAAAAAGATAACATCTCTTAGTTTCAAAGATACTGCGCAACGATCTACAGCTCTAGAAAGATAGCAGTACCTACCTAAGCAAAGCCAGATTTATAAATAAGTACATATTTCAATTACACACAACATTATTTAAAGACAAACAGCACCATAATAAGTAAAACATTAATAACAAGTATTTCAAAACTAAAAAACAGCAAAAAAATCTTATATAGTCGGCCTGGTAGGAATATCAGATTGTGACGGTAGAAAATGGCTCTTAATTAGAATACTAATTAAAACAGATATGGAAGAGAAAACAACTCACGCACCCTCACTATCCTCAATGTGAAATCAAGATACGAGTCTATAGTAATCAATGAAACAAAGTCTATCAAGAGCCATACGAGATATTTCATATCCAAGACATGGTTGGTAGTTTAGATAAAAATACACTACAACCTCAAGATAGCTATTTCTTATAGATACTACAGGGCAATTCGCAAAATAACAGCGAAAAATCTATATTTACACCAAAAACAAGGACTTGTCTAGGTATATTATATTTAGCCTATTGCTTATAAATAATTATATATATTGACTGATTTGTTTAAATATAACGAATAAAAATCGAATATCAGCAAAACACACTTAATATTTATTTAGGTATTTACTGTACGTACCTTCATTATTATGAAAAATTGTCGAAAACAATTTTAGGTGATGTACAAAGAAGAAATGCTGCACGAAGATTTTTCCACTTACTAAAATCCAGTGATTAAAATCGTCTCAACGTTGCAGGCGACAAAATATAGTGGTAAAACAGCTTTACTTTTTTGTCATTGATTAATTGTGTCTAACATTGCCCTCGACAACAGACAATCAATTTCTCTTTGCATTAAGAAATCGGTAAGCGGTAGTTATGCTCTAGTATTTCGCTACACTTTGATAATATTTTGATAAAAGTTGATGAATGCAAAATGAATTTGCTGAATGGCCTAAGCGATTTGAATAAATTACAAGAATAAAGCCCATTTTTACAAGATAGCGATAAAATGTTTTAAATTAAATCCCTTTAAATTGAACCATTCAGTTGCTATATAAGTCTTGCGATACTGAGCAAGTTATGTCAAACTATATTTCATATATATTTCATAGAATACATTGGATGACATTGTTTTATTATAATTAAAAAGACACGTTGTTCATTATAAGTTATACTAACATACGAACAGCGTCATGATCATTATAAAATTCCAGTATGTGCATAAATAAAAAAACTCCTCATAGTTTTGCTTATTGTATTTTATTCATTCTCATATATTATGGTATTGTAAACTTAGTTTTTATATATTCACACACAGATAAAATATTTAAAATAATATTACAATTTTTTTGTCTTAACACTGTATCCTTAAAAACTGTAGCCAGATCTTATCTTGCCGCCCTGGCAGTTGCGAAAGTAAAAAAGTTCTCGTATTTTAAAGGTAGTAAATAGGTTAAAATTACTTTGCAAGATTTTCTTATCTTATTATTTAAAATTTATCAAACGAACTTTGATTCATCTCGCTTATCACTCGTCTAACAGTTTACGCCATCTTGTTTTGGAAGGCTTGCGTAGGGTAAAAGATCAGTATAGCGACTGAGCTGGACTGACACCTCAATAACCACAGGTGGCACCAGAAGTGGACACCGATTTATACGTAAGAGCTATGAAAAACTAAAGTATAACTGTAAATTGTCGTGTGATTTGTCGTATAGTAGGCTATTGAACAATAAACGTTTCGCCTTTTCAATAGTCTCCAAAATGATTGACTGGCAGACAATGGCTCGTTCCCAATGAATTGAATTGCAAACAACAGCGTATCGCCTTAGGCCTAAATTATAATAAAAGGTGTCCGGTTTCACTCGCAAAAAGGTCATAAGTGGGTTTTCCTGTTAAAAGTTTAAATATTGATTAAAAACTATTGGCTTTTAGAAAAACCTCATTTTTTATTTATTTTTATTTCTTTTCATCAATTTGCAATGCTAAAAAGTTTAATACCTCGGGTGGGAAAGCAGGCGGTACTGAGTCAGAAGGCTCGGGTGGGAAATAGAGTCCCAGCTTGATCGGCGTATTCGTAAAAGGAATTCCTCACGATAACAAAAAGCCCGCTAAGACAAAATACACCTAAATAACGTTTAGTTTATTCTTACACAGTAAAAAAGTAAAAATCTCAAATATTCATTATAAAAAGCGAAATCTAATTGACAAACAGTTTTGATTGTGCAATAATATTAATATGGATAACATGTCCTTAGTTATTAATAAACAGAGAAAGCATCAAAGACTATTACGAGCGTCTATACAAATAAATATCAACAAAGTGCGTTGTTAGAAAGCACGGTTGGCAATTAAAGTAAGTCAAAATCAAATCGAAATGTTTCTAAATTCACGCGAACGGTCACCATTCAAAAATTATTAATTAGGTAATAACCTTTAACACACAATGTCGTTTTTAAATAATTATGACAAAATAAATATTTTCAATTTAAATATTTAATGTTTCATTTCATCGCTCTGGTAATAAGGCAAAGCGCGGCGTTGAGTTCCGCCACTCAACACGCACTGCCTCAAATTCGGCGGAAAGTGGGGAACGGAAGTGGAACGGAGTGTCTTAACACTAGGTTTCCGGGTTCCCTCTGCCTACCCTGCCTCGTGCGGGATACAGCGTGAAGCTGAAGAAGAAGAAGAAGGAAATATCCTACATTTTTTGAGAGTCTATTGTATTGTTTATCCATAAAAAAAGTTACGGATTCGTTGCAATCTAGGCGCACAAGTCTATGTTTAGTATTAATCTTATGTATAACATCGATTTTTGTATAATGTACACTTATAATAAATATATGATCACTGTCTGTATATGAAAGGTTAATTAAAAAAAAATTATAGGGGACGTTTCTGAATGTAATGGGTGCCAAAATAATACTTTTCTATATTTTTTTCTGCCCGATTGTCCTTTGGTTTGTTGGCTTGTTGATATGTTATACATTAAATTATTTTCGTAGGAATTTCCAGCAGTCATGTTTCATTGCCATCAACAACGGAGATATATGTTTATAGACTGGCGAGTAGATTTAACTCAGCCGCTTTCGTAGTTTAAAAAATCAGATTTATGAAAAAAGACTATTAATATTTGCAACCTGCCCGCGGCTTCGGCCGCTATCCTGATCACTTACCATCAGGTGACTCGTACACTCCTTTGGCGTCTTTTCCATAAAAAAAGTATACATCTAAAAGTTATTTTGAATAAATTTTACAAGTAATTTCTTATGCATTTAAACACCATTTCTATGTAATTCACATTTCACTGTATTTTTATCTATTATTTAAAAATAATAATCCCCTAACAGATACTTAACTTGCAAAAGGTAAAATTTAAAACTAGCTCCGTAGTTTTTAGCGCTATAAATAAAAAAAAATGTTTGCTTGTCTCTAGTCGAGGTACAAAGAAACTTTGACCAAAATTTATTTTATGGTTTTAAACTATTATTATTTTTTAGTAAATTAAGTATGTTTTGGCAATAACTTACCGAACTTCCTAGTTAAAAAAACGTTAATAAAAAAATGTATACAAAGTTTTTACTCACTTGGCAAATATAAGCAATCATTTCAAAACTCTATTATATTCTTGTTGATGTTTTATATATATATATATATATATATATATATATATATATATATATATATATATATATATATATATATATATATATATATATATATATATATATATGGTATATACAGATACATTTACCTAATAGTTAATTGTAATTTAAAAGTGCAATGTCATTAAACCAAGCGGAGTCTCTTTAAAGTACATGGTTCATTATATTGGTACTCTTTACACATTTAAAGTAGAAATTGAATCTTTTATTAAATCTATCATAAGTATATTATGTATATCTATAATATCTAATTACATTTCATTATTTTTTAAGATATCGTATTCGGAATTCGGAATCGAAAAACGTTTCAGTTTGCATTTTAAGAATGTCATCAAACCAGGTTGCGTGCCAGATTCATTACTTTCACCTAACCTTAGGGTACACTCACACGAAATATATCTAATAAATGTATTGTACATCAAAAACATAAAATCTGGTTTTTAATTATTATTTCTTTAAGTACACTAATAAAAATCAGTTAATAATATTGTTTTAAACAATTAATTAATATTAAATTAATATTTATACATTTTTTTATTATTTATTTAAATTTTAAACATTAAAAGATTATTCACATATTTGAGTAAAAATAATATCTACAGATATTTAAATAATACACATTTAATTTTGGTTTGGATGTTTGACATGACACTTAACTTTCCTTTGCGCGCATCCTACGCCTATACAAGTAAATAGGTCAATTTTATCGATTAGAAATTTTTAGGACCAAAAAAAGACGATTTCGATGTTAATTGAAAATTTAAATGCAAAACTGATCAAGACACTCATATA
Source organism: Eueides isabella (assembly GCA_019049475.1). Classification (NCBI taxonomy): domain Eukaryota; kingdom Metazoa; phylum Arthropoda; class Insecta; order Lepidoptera; family Nymphalidae; genus Eueides; species Eueides isabella. The sequence continues at coordinate 8,527,478 of CM032403.1, read as the reverse complement.
ATGATCATCCTTACTTGATGGCCTTCAGCCAGTAGTTAATTTTTATATTTATTTCCTCAATAATAATGTAAATTATCTACTTCGCATTTTTTTTTCAATTCACGAACATGTATTTTATTGTTATAATAATAAGTATGTTATAGTTCACCTACACTGTCTTCTTATCTTATTTCTGTTATTATAGTTAATTTTACAAAATAGAATGCTCGTTGCCATTATCCAATTATTCTTGTAGGTACATCTGATGAGTCAAAAAAAATGTAAAGAATTTTAAAACTAAAAAGAAACAATTTTAAAAATTATTAAGTGTAAAATATAATTAATATACTTTACTATTATCATGTCGAACATATCACGATTTTATAGCATTGGAAGCACCGCATAATATCTGTTATGTACCTTCAAAGAATGTCTGAAATGAGCGAATTTACGTACAAGGTGGAGTGACTACTTTCTCAATATTCATACAGTTGTTTTTAGGTTTGTCTCGGTAGGTACTTTATAATTATGCAAACAAAAAATATAAATTGAACCTACATTGAAATTATTATTAATAGGCTGTAGTTTTGTATTAATGAAACGTTTATACACATTAATAAAAAATACAATATAACAATAGGTTTTCCCGCTCTTACGCACGCAGTCATGATAATCATACCTATAAACAGCCTCAACTAATTTATATCTATTGTTTTTTATCTATATTTTTTCTTGTTATTTCTAATCAATTATTAGCAGTAGTTCACTCACTACCATACCTAAACCTGTTTCAAATTACTATACACTGGAAACAGCGTAAACCGCATACGTTTTCACGCCGCTGCCCAAAGTAACAGTAAAATATGCAATCACGTCTTAACAGTTATCCATATACTTATTGGAATACACTGTCGGTGACAGTCCTGTGTGAGCTCTCCATTCGTTCGACCGACGACACTCCGCTAACTTGTTACCTTGTAGCAATGAAGTATATTTAAATACAACAGCCTATATAAAACTAAAAAAAAAAACATTTGACATAAGTTTAGTTACTTTTTTGGCGGGAAATACAAAAATGAGGCGTCATCTTTTGTTTTTGTTTATTCTATTAAGTGTGATTGCGGTGTGCGAAATGAAAACGAAGAAAATGGATTATCCAACGGAAAAAGAATTAGCGTTGCAAAGAAAAGAGACTACACCGGTCGACTTTACGAGACTTTTAGTTATGAGACTTGTATATGGTCTCGCTAAGGTTATGGGTTTTGAAGAACCAGTGAGTGAAATCTTGAATGGAGCACTTGTACCGCCAGGGGCTGATGACGAAGATGATTTCGATGATGTTGATGATATCTTTGACGATTATTGAAAAACAGGTTGGACATTTATGAAATATATCGTAATGTTTTATCTCAAATGTTTAGGTCGTAAATTCAATACCAAATGAATGGCATTTAACTATTTATTTATATACCTAACTTAATATTGTAATATTGTAAGGAATATTTTTACGTACATTAGAATAATTTATTTAAATGTATTATTGTAAATTGTATTTTTTGTAATTTATTTAACAACGTTCATATTTAGGTACCTATTATTCTTATGTAAGTATCTCAGATTATTTATTCATACTACAATAGATAACAGTAAATACAGTATTTATTAGTGCAGTAAAAAATATTATCATAGTTTAAAATCGGTTAAAAAAAAGTCTTGCTAAGAACATATTTTCTATGGTCTAGTTAAGATCAGATTTAGAATAAGTACTGCCATAAGAGGAGAAATAAATGTTATTGTCAACAATTTCTCTATTAATTGACTGTACGTAGTTATTTTTAATATACGCTGTACCTGGTAGATATAGTAATTTATTTATATATTTATTTCTTGTGTACACCATGTAATCTTTGTAAATATTAAATATTCACTTTCAGATAGTCTTTTATTAATTTACAAATCTACTTTAATGTAACAAATGTATAGAAAAAATAATAAATTATAATGTACATGAAACAATAATGACAATGTAATTATAAAGCCAATTTTCAAACTTTTTCAAACTGACACATTGAGGTTTCACGTGACTTTTAAAAAGGAAATGTCATTACCATACACCTCAACCTTTTCTATGGCACCAATGTTACATTAATATAATATTTTGTATACTTGCCTGTCGAGGGGCAGTGGCTCAAGCGTGTTGAACCGATATTTAATATTTAAATTTTTTCACTCTGGCAAGGTAATACGCGGCGTTGAGTTCCGTTAATCAACATATAATGCTTCAATTCGGCGATAACTGGAAAATAGAACAGTGTCTTAATACTAAGTTTCCAAATTCCTTGTGCCTACCGAGCAATGTGCGGGGTAGTACAGCGTCTGAAGCTGAAAAAAAATGTGTGCATTGAAATATTATATTATTTTGTCCACCACAACGCTTTGTAATAAATACTTTATTATTGTAATTTACAAATGACGTCAGTAAAATTTTACCGAAAAGGGTAGCATTTCGCGAAAAAATATCCATATGAGATACTAATATATATACTTAGTAGGTACTTCCTGTGATTAGCGCATTCACGAAACAAACTTTTTGGCTTTATAATATTAGCAGCAACCCGGTTGCTTATTAAATATGACCAATAACAATTTTACTATTTTTATATTTTGAATGTGGACATCGATTGGTTATAATTTTATTATAAATATTGATTGTAGACAGTAGTATTATAAGTATAGAAGGCACTGCTTGTAAATTGCATTAGCAAATGCACATAAAAAAAACAAGTCAAGTAATCAATAAACTATTTGAGTTAATAGAAATATTTATCGCATCAATCACCCGGCTTTGATGATCCAGTGAAAGTAATTTTATTCATGCGCGACGTGACTTAATATTTGTTGCTATTTAGTCCAATGCTTCGTTGACAAAAAAATGTGTCACAACAATTATATATAGAAAATATCGTTTCACGCTCTTACTGTGCTTATATGAAAATATCGTCTGCAAAAAAAACATTGATCGACTTAAGAGTAAGCAATTAAATGTAAATAAATGATAATTAATCTCACTGAATTCTACAAGTATTTAGCAGTAGCAAAGTATGTATAGAATTTGTTTCCAATTTCTAATAAAATCTAAATCCTAAATTAAATATTTATAAGATAGATAAATTATGTTACTTTCGATTTAAATGTTACTCTTTAGGTACTTAATTACAAAAATATTTATTACTAGCTACCCTCCCGCGGCTTCGCCCTCCCGAATTGTAGGTACAATTTTATTTACTAATTTCGATTACTTTCTTGTTCTCATAACACTATAATTTTTAGGACAATATCTATACATTAAAAACTAAAATATCAACCTAATTATATAATTTTTGAAGCAATTATTGTATCTAATTAAAATTTTTAAATTGAGTTAACTTTATTTATTCATTAGCCGATTTAAATAAAACAAACATTAACTGTAGAGGTAAAGTTTCCAAAATATAATAGTGAAAACTCTATTTAAATTTAATAGACAATTGTTTTAGACATTCCTGAAATTAGCGCATACAAAAGACAAAACCTTTTAAAATCACTATTTTGGCCCCTATTATATCAATGAACGTCACCTATAAGACTTTTTACATATCTTATAGTTACAAATATATTATAAGCGTACTTGTTTTTATTCTTTATCGTTATATTAGATTAATGTGCATGCTAACAACATAAAATGCGCGATGGTGGCATTCAACGACGCGCTCTACCTTTTAATTAAGATATTAAATATTTAATTTCCTCGAGTGGGATCGAATCCACAACCTACCGCGTTTCACCAAAGAAAAAATCACTCACTCTTTTAATGTTAAGAGGCACTTATAAAAGAATGTGGCCCGCAATTTTTCCGCCTTCCAATATCAGTTGCACTAGACTATAGCCTCCAGACGCCGCCGATGAAAATAATTACAATTAAGTATTATTCCAATAGATAATTCCTGTAATAACATAAAAACTAAATAAAAGTAATTAAGACAGAAAGCTGATTTTTAAGCTGACGCATTGAGCATTATAATATTAAGTAAGTAATTTGAGGCCTGTCGTGGCGCAGCGGCACAAGAGTGTGACTGTAACCGACTGGTTCTGGGTTCGATCCCCAGTCGAGGAAATGAAATATTTAATATTTTCAATTTAAATATTTAATGTTTCATTTCTTCGCTCTGGTAATAAGGCAAAGCGCGGCGTTGAGTTCCGCCACTCAACACGCAATGCCTCAAATTCGGCGGAAAGTGGGGAACGGAAGTGGAACGGAGTGTCATAACACTAGGTTTCACTTCCGTTCCCTCTGCCTACCCTGCCTAGTGCGGGATACAGCGTGAAGCTGAAAAAAAAAAAAAAAAAATTTAAAATAAAACAAATTAGTTAAATGATCTATTTCCAAAAGTGACTGAAAATTGAAGTAAAAATTAAAGTAACGAGTTAGCTTGAAAACCTTAGGTAAGGAGTAGGTAGGTGTTAGGTAACAAAATATTATTTCCCCTGAATGAAAAATCAACCTTAAGAAATAACTAATACAGTAAATCTAGTTAAAATAGTATTTAAAATAAAACATATTATTTATTAAATGTAATAAATTGTTTAATATAAATAAATAAATATGTCATAAGTCTTCATTACAATCTAAAAACCATGATGGTGTATCAACAAACACCTTATCTTGTGTGCAAACTACATCATTGTCACTCTCTTGCTCATTATCATTTCTTTCATCATTCTTTATTTCATTACTTCTGTCATTGCAATGTGTTTCATTATAACATTTCATTTTTCTAATTAAATCACCCCATTTCAAATTAGTTTTACATAGAGGGCATTGCCCTTCAATTGGTATATATTCTCCAGAAGGTAACAATGCATCTGCCAAACATGATATATGAGAGATTAAGCTGCATTTATCATTTATACAAGTCAGTTTATCCGTAACTTTTAAATGTTCAGAACATAATGAACATTCTATTGTAGAAACAGGAGAATCAATTTTCTTAAATTTACTGTTTCTACTTTTTACAGGGCCTTTGCAAATAAGCATGTGGCTTGGCAACTTTCTTTCTGACTGAAAATAATAAAAAAAATAATCTCAAATCATTACATCATATTAAAGTGTCATTTGAACAATTAAAAATAGGAAAATATTTAAAAACATAAACTGAAATTATTAGAAATTAATCAAAAGTTTTCCTTGAAAATTTGTTCTGTTAAAATTTTATTAATTTAATTAACTATTAGTAAACAGTAAGAAAAAAACATACTGAAAATTCTTCAATAAAATCATTCTCCAGCCATCTTACAACTAGAGGAAGACGGCACCAAGGACCAACTCTAAGCATTTCTGTTAAAACTCTTAATTTGTATTGGAATTCTGTTTCTTTTCTTGGAATCTTTTTTAGGTCCAGATGTTGAAGCCTTGTAGTTTTATTTGGATTTTGCCATGCCCATTCAAACTAAAAGAATATATTTAAGCTACATATTACAATTTTCTGTAATAATTATAGTACTAATAAAAGTTACTCATATTTAATACATATAACAAAACTTACTCTTAATGCTGATATATTGTTTGGAAATCCATGTGTAATCATCACCATTTTCCTACAGAAAGTGAAAATTTATTCACGATAATTGATTATAACGTCTAACTGTAAGCACTATGGATATAAGTTAAATATTCTCCAGAAAAAAAGAATCTAGAGTAATGGAATTTTTTTTTATTTCATGAAGACATACTAACCAAGGACCTCTGTTACTTGTTTTATGTGCTCCTCCCGCCCATGTTCCTCTATTGTGTTGCATTATTCGCCTGTTCGGATCTCTAGTATATCCTATATAGGTTCGACCTTTGTATTTTGGATTTATAGAATAAAGAAGGTAAACACCGTAAAAATCTTCTACTATTTCTGGTTCTGCCATTGATATGAATTTGTCTCTAATAATTAAATATTTAATATCTATATAATTTTACTAACTATAACTAATAACTTAACATTTTTATTTCAGTTATTTTTGTAAACAAATACATGTCAAATGTCAAGAGCCAAGTGTCAATTAGCTTTGCTGTTAAGTCAGTTAAGATCATAGAGCACATTTACCCTACGGGAAGAGTGTCGACTTCATACAAAAAAGTGGGGGACAAAAATCGCCACTGCTGCCACCATCCGAAATCCCACAGAAACTAATCTGTCAAATTTTTCGGCGGCAAAATTGAAATTTGGCTTTATGAAACCTTTATTTTATGCAAAATCAGAAAGATTCACTCTTTCAAAATCATGGAAATATTGATTTAAACATCAATACTTCAAATGATTTTGAAACTGTGAATCATTTCTGGTGTGATCATAATAATAAAATATAAATACTGAAATGAAACTAATAAACACTTTATATTTCATTTTATTGCATATTAACATTTTTAACAAAAAGTATTTCTGTATATTAATTACAATAGATTATAATACATATTTCTATTACAATATTACTGTCAACCTTCTTCCTTATTGTAATATAATATTATCTTCTTCTTCAATATTGTTTGAAGGTTTTGTGTTTTAAAAGAAACATTTCTGAAGTAATTTACTTGCAGTGAAGTAGATTAATGTAGTAACCATTTCTTGTCTTGTCTTTAGAATCTTCCAAAATTGATATTGCTCTTTTGTTGACTCCACTCATATCACCAACATTCAAATCAATTTTATAACATGGAAAACCTGAAGAAAAAATATAAATTGAATACAAAATTATAAGCGTTACAAATCTAACTAAATAGCATAGTTCCACTTTACACTTGCCTTTTATAAGAACAGATAATCCTTGTATCAAATATCTCCTTTGATGTTATAGTTCGACGAATCACTTCTAGAACACTACTTTCAATTTGTGCTAATTATACAACAAAAACACTGGATAGCGTTGTTTAACGTTTTCGAAAATAAACAATACTTCGGCCATTTGCAAATTGAAACATTATTTTCAATTTTATTATTAAATGTCAAATTACAATGCTGCCATATCGAAAGGCAATTTTACTACTATGCTTTCAATACTGGTTAGATAAATTGTATCTTATACCAAACAAAAACTGTTTAAAATTAAATTATAGCACTCTCTTTTTAGTTTCTTTTTTAACATTAACTTACAAGCAACTTTCATCCCTTTTTGGAATTATTATTTTTTTATAATACTCAAACTATATATTAAAAAATTAAACGAAAAGTTATTTCTTAAATATTAAATATTCAAATAATAAAAACGTTAAATATATCTACTTCAAAAATTTATGAAATACTACTAATTAGTAGTTTTACTTAAACCTAGCAGCACTAAACACCTACGAGCATTATGAAAGACCGTATACCCTAAATTTTAAATAAATTTATTCTTAAAGACCCACGGCCAATCCCCCGTAGGTATGTCGCCAATGCCCCTAAGGAAGTCGACCGGGCCTGGTTAAGACGATCCGTTATTCCGTTTTGTACCAGAGGATGGATGTATCTGTACGACATTTGTTTTAATATCATTTAATTTGTACATAAAATATTTTTTTGTCACAATTGCTTATAGATCAGTGCACTTCGATTAATAGTTCAATTTATTATGCAAATACAAAATTGACATACTGCTAAAATTTCAACACTGTCAATGTCAAGCTCAAGAACCTTATGACAATAAACAGAAAAATTAACTACTTGTTTTTTTCTTGTCAACAACTTTACGTTTTACAAGTTACAACGTTATTCTACATATAAAATATCAATAGTATCAAACATTTAAATCAAATACATATGTTAACATATAAAATATTATAATACTTAAAATGGCATCAGAATCACCTTCAAAACAAAATAGGTTATGTGGCTTGTAAGTAAATAAATTTAATATAATAAAAATATAACTATATTTAATTTATTTCATATAGTTATATTTATTATTAATTTGTTACCATAATTATTCATAGATGTGAAGAAAACCCTAGTAAATACTGTTGTCCACGATGTGATGTGTTTTACTGCTCACTCAATTGCTACAAGTCAGATAAACACTTACAATGTTCCGAGAGTTTTTACAAAGAGTGTGTGGATCAAGAGCTAGCTTCTCAAGAAGTTGATGATGAAGCAAAAAACAAAATGATCGAAATCTTGAAAAAAATGCACCAAAATAGTGATGAGATTTTAGCAGATGAAACTATAGACAAAGAAGATTTAGACTCTGACGATGGCTCAGAAGTAGACTTACATACAAGAATTAAAGACCTAAATCTAGATGACCCTAATATTTTGTGGAATGCTTTGACCGAAGATGAAAGAAATGAATTTGAAGCAATGCTTAGTAAAGGTGATGTGGAAAATATTATTCCTCAATGGGATCCTTGGTGGATGTACAAAAAGGAAAAAAAACTTGTAGAGGAGACTAAAGAATCAAATATTGAAAGTGAAATGCTTAAAATGTGTCCAAATTTAAAAGCTGTACCTGAATTTAGTTCACTTACAGTAAGTATATGAACATATACATCTCTAATTAAGACTGTGGGAAGTGGCACAACCCATGGAAGGAACCCATGCCTTTTGAAAACTGCCTAAGATCACTAAGCTACATAGATTCATACATAAATTCTTGATATACACTTGTTAGAACTTATTTATGTTTTGAATTTTGACTTTTTGATGAGAATATATGGCTTAGTGGTCAAATTGCTCGGGTGGTCTCCAAATCAAATCAAATTGCTTGGGTGGTTCAAATCTTGCTATGCTAATTTTTTTTTTGTTTTTTAAGTAAGTATTTTGCTTTGCTAAGTGTGGATTGACACTTCAAAATTATTACAAATGCTTAATTTTATTCTTACTTTTAGCAAAAAAGAGCAAGAATTTATCCTCACAAATTATTACATTTTTAATTAGTTTATTTGTTTGGTTTTTGCAGAGTGTAAAACCATCGCAAGCTATAAGATTTAACATTGCAAATGTGATAGCATCATATGCATTCATAATGAGATACTTTAATGGTGAAATAGAACCAGTGGAAGCTGCTTGTTACATCCTAAACATTTGTACTAATCTGGATTCCAATAATAACTTTGAAGATCCTGAATTAGCATTGGAATCTGTTGCTCAGAGATGTTTACAGGTAAAGGTTTGCATTTATTATATGAACTAGTTGTTGGTGTAACTTGACAAACTAATTGTTACACCAACATGCTTCTAAAAGTTATCTCAAAAAGCCCAAATGATTATAACTAATATTTTTTTTTGAAATCATTTAAATTACCAAAAAAGATATATAAATAAAGTTTTATTATTACGTTTTTTTTTAGAGTGAATACATACATACAGATGAACCAAGTCTAGATGTGATGAAGAACGACACATTTCGAATATTAGAAGGTCCAAGTGAAGAAAACAGAATATATTACAGTAAAGCAGCATTCTCACATCTCATACAAATATTTACTGAGGCTAAATCATTATCCAAAACAAAAAACGACAAAAAAGTCAATAACAAAGGAGATTTCTATAGAAAATTCCCAGAACATAACCAAAATCATTTGCCTAACTTAGACTCAAGCAAAATTAAAAAAGTTATTAAGAAATTAGAATATTATTTATCATTTTTAATAAGCTGTGATACTAATCTAAATAATAAATAGTTATGTTTTTGTAAAGCAGTGGTCTGTTATTAACCTAAATTTTTCCCTTTCCTAGTTGTTTTTAAATAAAGCCAACTAAAAAAATAATATAATTGAAGTGTCCATAAAAAGATTGATTACAGGTAGAAATATGGACAGAATTGTCCATATACTCTCAATATACTCAATATTTTTACCCTTTTAAAGTGGTCTTCTGCACTTAGGAAATACAAAATACTTAATCAGAAAAAAAAGTTCGCGCCTATTTACTTTGCTGAAGCTGCGCGGATTCAAGTCTGGTTAAGTATAACCATATTCAATGATATGATTCTTTGGTTATGGAGTTCCGAGCAATCTCCAAGTATAGTCAATATTTCACAATTTGTGATTTTAGAAAAACAAAATAAAACAAGCGTCCACCTTTACCACAACTTTTATTCCAACAAAGATACTATCGAAGGAATGTCCGAAACATTGACACTTACACCAATAAGTTACAAATGTAAACAGTTCTATAACTAAGAAGACATAAGGTTATGAGATAAATCTTCCTAATTGAGATTTGCAAATATATCATAAATTTTAACACTAAAAAGCCTTTGCCATTAATAAAAAACAACTATATTTTACAGTTCAATTCAATTATTACATATTTTTCTGTGTAGAAACAGGAAATTAAAAATAAAGTCATTCAAATTAAAATAACATTGAGACCTGTCGTCATGCAGAGGCGCATGCGACCATAAAGCCGAGAGGTTGTGGGTTCAATTCCCATACGAGAAAATGTTTTTTTTTTTTTTTTTGATTTCTTCGCTCTAGAAACATTGGAAAGCGCAGCCTCGAGTTCGGCCATCCAACACGCAATGCCTCAAATTTGGCGGAAAGTGAGGAAAGAAGCGAAGTGTCTTTACACAGGCTCCTAAGTACCCAGCCTACCCTGCCATTTGCGGGATACAGCGAACAGCTGAAAAAAAAAACAAAATAATTTCTAGTAAATTTATGATAAATTTAAAACCACAAACATGATATTATATATTTTTTTATATTAAATTTAATAGAATATTCACATGATCAACAATACTAAGAAGAAATCGACAAAAAATAACAATTTTTACTACATATTCAATAAATTTTATAAATATTACAATAAATAACATACATTACGTACAAGAAAATATCATTTTTTCATTAAAATATAATATTGTTATCTTTTTGACTTTGCTTTATTTGTCTGTGACATCTCAACAAAATGTCAAAGTTAATATTTTTGGCATATTTTGGTATTTTCTTAACTTTTTGTTAAGAAGGTAAAGAGATTAAATCATAGTAGACAAGATTGAAGGACTTTAAACTCTATATATAAAGAATTCTTGAATTTTATTCTTAAATATAATATTATTGATACCGAAGCATATTTGTTATCAATAATATTCTACTTTTATGTCACTCAAATTTATAAAATTATAATAAATAATCTCAACATACAATTTGTGGAGTTTTAAATTACGCTTCAAACTTTGATATACATATTTTTTAAAATATTTTTTGTGTTCAGTTCGGGTTTCCTTTACTACATATTAGATAATAATAAAAAAAATTTTTAAAAAATCGTATCGATTTCATGTGAAAAATAACTGAATTTAGAATGCAATTGAATATATTGCTACATTCGGATATAATATACCTTCAAAAATAAACATAAAATCGGTAGTTTCGGTAATTATTTTTTTTAATAATTAAGTGTATGCTTACAATATTCATTATTAAAGTTGATTTATATGTTGCATTCATTAGTCCACAAAGAAAAATATAGCAAAAAAATGTGATATTTGCGATAAATTTCTTACATATTTAGTAAATCTATATAATCTCTGTATCGTGTATGTACATATATTATATGGTATATTTATATTGTAATTTCCTGTTATCTTAGGTAAGTAATACTCACAAACTTTTATATATATTTTTTATACTGGCAATATTGTATATAAATATATACAATATTGCCAGAAATTGTCAATAAAAACATTTTTTAACTACGAGAAACCTAATACACCTTTAATGTATATAAAAAAAGATTAAAAACCATTTAACCAAGCCGTAATATTATAAAATTATAAGTTTAAGATTTTTCTAACAAAAATTATAATGTGCAAGCAATTACGTGTAAGTACTAAATGCCAAAGGAACCCGCAGGAAGGAATGACAACCTATGCCCAAAAATTATATAATTTATATGACTCTCGTATTTTTTCCTGCTGTATCCCGCATATTATCCGTAACCAATCTAGGTTAAGTCTACCTTGCAGGGTGGGCAGAGGGGGACATATGTTCCCTAGACAGCGTATTGAATAGTGAAACTCAACGCCGCGCTTTAAGCTGAATTCTAAACAACAAACAACCAACAAACAAACAACATTCCATATCAATGTATCGTAAATAGGACAGGAAACGGAAAACGAAGTGTTTTAACACTAAGTTCCTACTACTTACTTGCAATTTGGGAAATACAGCGTGAAACAAAAAAAAACTTTATCAATTTAACCTTATTTAATTCAATTCAAGTCAAACAGTTGACACTTATTTAGGGAATGCATTTTCAAGGTAGTGTAGTCATTTAACATATTAATAATGTTTAAATAAAAAATATATATATTGATACAAGAAATGGTTTTAACCATGATATTTTTGACAATTAAATTATTAAAATTTCAAATTAATAAACATAGTTTATGTAATAAATATAGATTTTCAAACTTTATATCGTTATTAAAATATTAAATATTCCTTCTAACGTAGTCAAGCTAACCATCTAACATGTTAAAACTCTACACAACATATGTTGTACTCTACAACTCTACACAACATATATCAATGTATGTAGATACATACATTCATATTCTAAAAAAAAGACTCAAATAATATATATCAGTTATATGACTTCATCATATAACTATTGACATCGGGGGAATGAATTATTTATTATCATCGCTCTGATAAGGAATGTAAGCGCGGCGTTAGGTTCTAACTCTCAAAACGCAATGTTTCAAAATTAAGTAGAACGTGGGGATCTCAAAGTGTTAATAATAAATTTGGTGTCTACCCCGCTATATGCGTGATACAGCGTAAAGCTAAAACAGAGGCCGCGGTCCGAAATGTGCTTACAGCGTTCATAGCGTACCAACGTGCGGTCCGATTTGTGCTTTTCACGCTCACCGTTAGCGTTATGGATGCCATGACGTCACATGTGACGTCACTACCTTGTGCTTATAGTGCTGAGGGGTGTGCGTTAGCGATCTTAATCTTGTGACGTTACTTTGACGTTTAATATATGTTTCATGTCAACGTCACTATTGTTACTTCCCTCGATTGCGTAAAATACTTGAATATAAGCATTTTATCTTCTTCATCAGCTACTGCACTCATGATTACATAAAAAAATGCTCTGTTCGATTATGTAACTTGTCAAATTCATAAGCACGCTCACAAGTGGTCCGAATTATAATACTGCTATACAGATGTTAGCACGCTCGATAAATCAGACAGCACGTTAGCAGTTTATGCGTCGTAAGTGCTGTGAGCACAATTCGGACCGCAGCCAAACACAACGAGACCTACAATAATCACTACGACGTCATACAACATACCTAATAGGGTATTTGGTTCTGATAATACTGTATCATATCGTAAGTACGCGTTCTAAAGTTTAAGAAGGAATTTCTTATAACCGACAGCATGTACGCGGCCGCTTCCTTCTCAGTGGAGTTAGGCGCGAACCGGGAACGCAGCTGTCGGATGGTCTGTCCCCGGAAACACGGCAGCCCGGTGTCCAGCATTAGCGAGAACCATTGTATTATCGCTTCTTGGTAAGGGCCTGTGAATATTCAATAGTTATTTTATTAGATATTATTAAAACAGATTGCAATTTGGCCTTATTTTTATGTATTTTTCTATAATGGGTGTTTTAGTTTATATTAATACTCTTTAGCTTCACACTGTATCCCGCACATGGCAATGGCGACATTAATGCACCATGTCTCCGATACGATTATTAAACTAGGGACATTCGAGTAATCTCTCTTATCATAATTTAACTTAGCTTTACGCTATATCCCTAGAGGAGTAGGCAGGGAGAACGGAGCGCTAAACCGCTACGGTCTCGGGATACCTCTTCGCCTCGTTCACAGTCATCAACCTCTCGTATATGCCCTCTGGGGGTCCGTATGCTTTTACGTGACCCTCCTCCAGTATCATAGATACTGTGTTTTCCGGAAGGTCATCCGATGTCTTCTCCTCACTCTCTTACCAGGTCTCATATCCCTTACCTTATAATGAAACTTAAGGCTATACAAATAAAGTACAAACTGACCTAACAGCGAGGAAGGCCTGCACGCACAGCTCACAGAACCACCTGAAGGGCGGCGCCTCCATCTTGCCGCCCATCACCATCACCATCTCGTCAGTCAGCTTTATGTCCGGTTCGAATCCGAGATTACCACCAGGCGATGATTCGAACATGAAACCGAAATCTGAAAAATGTTAATATAACATTAACATTGTTATTAAGTAAGTAGAATAAAAAGCTATTTTTGTGTTAAATAGTTATTTTTATTACTTTTTACTTTCCTAAGTGTTAATAACACTTAGGAAAGTATGGCATTATTTTTATATGTTTTATCTATTTTTTCTTCTTTTTTGCCATTAAACGCTTTTTTATATACACATAACAAGATAGGCAGGGAGAAACCAGTATTAAGACATCTGTTTCTTACATTTCTTAAGACATTGCGTGTTGATAAGTGAAACTGAACGCCGCGCTCTGTCATGTACCCATATCATACGGACGAAATTAAAATATTAAATAATTTACTACTATAAATGAGAATCGAACCAATAACATATTGCTACTATGACAAATCGGCGTCAATGTATTATTTTTCCTTTTCTAAACTGACATTCAAAAAGGTAAATTAAGTCTCGTATGTAAAAAAATGTATAATGATCGGTATAATATACCTACCTATATGTATAATATGTCCGTCAGTGTCCAACATGATGTTGCCGTTGTGTCGATCTTTGATTTGTAGAAGAAAACCAATCACGCTGTACGCCGCCATTGATGTCACGAAACACCGTCGAGCAGCCTGCGAAAAATGTTAATCATTTTTATCATCATTTCATAAAATTTTAAACTTAACTTTAAATTTCTGTTCTAAGTGTGGAACAACATTTTAAAAAATAGTAAAAGAAAAATAAAAAGGTATTAACTATTGTGATTATTATTTTTTTTTTTCAGATTTACGCTGAATCCCGAACATAACAGGGTAGCACACTTGTGGAGCCTCCCTCCCTAAATCCCTCAGGTTCGTTCCCATTTTCTGCCAAATTTGAGGCATTGTCTATTGAGTGGTAGAATTCAAGGCCGCTCTTGGCCTTGCACAGTAGGCCTTGTACGCCACGACTGGCCTTAGATATATAGATAGATTTTTAAAGCTTCATACAAAAAATAAGTGTCAATTAAATGTGAATAATTCATTTATTGTAATTATATATTAAATGAAGCAAAAAAGAAACATATTTTTAAATGAAGTAAAAAAAAACTGTTAAGAAGCTCTACAAGTTACTTTACTTGTTTAATTAGTTTCTGTTTAAGCTATGGTCTAGATATATCCTAAAAGTTATAGCGTTTATAAAAAAAAAAAATTACACAGATTCTAAATAAAATAAATAAAAAAAAATCTACTAAATTCATCAATATTGCTATTATAACTTAACTACTCATATTATAATTATTTACCTGAAATTCTCTAGTCGTTTCATCACCATATTTCTTGATAAAGTATTCATACATGCCGATATCTGTCTGTCTCCCCAACTGATCCCTGGACTTTGCATTCGGCACGCATTCAATTACGCCACACTATAATGGTATATAAATTGTATATATTTATTTTACTTTAATACAGCCTTTAGGAACTATCCTTACGAATTGATAAATTATTTCTATGTTAAATTGTTCAATGTTATAAAATAACTCACTGATAAGAGAAAACCAGACTTAATATCTATTTAGATTACCAAGGCGAAGTGGTGGCTAAAAGTTTTTTTTTTTTAATTTAACGTTAAATAGTGTAGTATGCATATAAAAAGAAACAAAATAAAATTAACAAAGTGATACATTATTTCTTAGCATCATGATGTATAATGCACATAACAGTATAGGCAGAGGGAAACTAAGAAAGGAATTAAGTAAGTAACATTTACTACAAAAAAGCTATTAAACATTAAAAATTCACCATAAAAAACCGAAAATTCACTTTAAAAAGATACAAAAAACTCACCCCAGGCGCAGTGGCGACAACTTTATACGGAAACAAATACAAATCCAAGCCAACTTGTTGGAATATATTCTTGAATAGCGTTATCACTTGTAACGCTAACATATCCTGTCGCACGTCGTCACCCACTTTAAATATGGCGGCTTGCCATGTCTCCGCTGCTATTGAGGTGTATCGGTCCTTTCCGTCCTCCTGTGTTTGTTATAATATAATTATATGTTTAAATAACAAAATTGGGCTAAATACAATGGAAAATGCCTTGTTTAATTTCCCGTACACCGGATTCTTATGATGTTTATGATCTAGTCTCAATTTCAAAAGTCAATATTTCTATACTATTCCTAAAAGTTAACAAATATTTAAAAAAAAAAACTTCCAACCGTCCAATAGTTCAATTGATGAGTCATACACTGATCAATAATTAAAGATCTAACGGATCATATGTATTATTCGATCTCAATTTAGAAGCTCTAAGCTGTACACTTAAAATAATACTAACAGCAGGTAATTCCTCCCCGGAAGCGATGGCCATGGCGGTGGCCTCCATTTCTGCGATACCATACTTTCTCACTCTGAAACGCGCTAAATACGGCGCCTTGGCTGCACTTTGCATTGGCGTACCTGTTTTATGACGTAAATAGTTTATAAAATTAACCGTCATATTTAATGTATAGTAAATAATTAACCATAGGTAAAGTGCGGCGTTAGGTTGCTTCACTTAACACACAATACTATAAATTCGGAAAAAAGTGGGAAACGGAACGGAGTGTCTTGACACTAAGCTTTCTCTCTCTCTGCCTTCCATGCCTTGTGCGGGCAACAGCGTGAAGCTGAACATAACCACAATTTTTATGTAACACCAATAATTTTATATTATTTATGTTATAAAATAATTAGTAAGCACAACTAACTACAATAACAAAAACATGAATAATTTTATATCGTTAATAAAATAAATCGTACCGCTTTTGTAGTCGATGTCGATGACCATTGAGTCTGGATTCGAAGGTAAGTAACAACCCGGTTGCACCTGGAATAGAATAAATTTTTACTATGTTTTAAAGTGTTTATTCCACTTAGGACAGAAAATACTAACTTAAATTTAAAAGCGTATAAAAAATTTTTATGCCTGCTTCGTTCAAAAAATTTTTATACGCTTTTTAAATTTAAGTTTAGTAGAATAAATTTATTAAGTTCTACAACAAAAATATCTTGGAAAATTGTTTTAAATATATTAATTTAATGCCATTTTCGTTGAACCTCCACTGTTATATATAAATAAAGGTAACTTTACTTTTTGTGACATAGCAGAGCATACAGAAGAACCTAGTGTTAAGACACTACTTTTGTCACAAACCACAAATCTTTCCAGATATAGTAAATTGCGTGGAACAAGATGTTGATAAAAAAACGCAAATATAATTTACCTTAACATTTTTAAGTGCTTCCAAACAAGCACGTTTTCTCTCAGCACCTTTCGGATATGGTCGTATAATACCACTTATATTAGTTATTTGGCTGAAGAAATCGAATTCCCTTTCATAGAAAGCCTTCGCTGGACCAGAGAGTGTATCAACAATGCTCTTTGTCAGACTCTCCAGTATATCGTAGAGTGCCGCTGAAAACAATTATACAAGAACAGGATAAACGTGTTACGGACAATTCATGGCTTTTAAAAATTGAACTCAAAACATGTCTTTCCCATTAGAATTATTATTTTATAAAATTGACTTTAAAAAAAAATACCTCATTATTTTAAAAATATTTTTAGAGTCAACTAAAGCTTTTAAAAGGAATACGATTTTTTTAAATTAAAATTTCTAATTATATGTAAATCATTAAAATAATCAAGGAAACATAAAAAATATTTTTAACTTGAATGATTTTTTGCTAAGAGACTGCAATCATTTTCAAATGTATCTTGGTATTATCGAAGAAAAAATTACTTCTCATTTTGTAGAGAAGCGATGTGAGCTAATTACGGACCACGGCCTTAGTCTTTAATTTACACTCTCATATTAAAATCTACAGTATAACATTAAAAACCTCAATTATTTTAGTTAACTGTCCATTTAAATAGTTATATTTTAAATTGAAATGAAAAAAAGGAAAACTCACTGTCTTTATTATGCATTTCTTCATCTGTATACATATTAGTATGCATATTCCATATTAGCTGGTGCGCTACCACTTGAGACTTCTTGGCTAATGATTTAATTAGTTCCGCTACGTAACCCATCTGCCAATATGTTTTACAAATTAAAAATGTCACTATGATTATAAATCTGAAGGATATATTTCTAGTCTAATAAAAGCGTGTAATATTTTAATTTTCACCCCAGCACACCTGTCTTCCTTAGTTGATCGTATCTTAATACGAAATTTTGTAGATAGTGTATATAGATAGATATGTTTTCAGTTTCCAACATCACGCTGAATCCCACACATGGCAGGGCAGACTTTCAACCGAATTTAAGGCATTGCATATCGGGTGGTAGAATTCAACGCGCTTTGCCTTGTTACCAGAGCGAAGATATGTAACATTAAATATTAAAAATAAAATTCTTCTTTCTAAAGGCCTGTCGTGGCGCAGCGGCACAAGAGTCTGACTATAACCGACAGGTTCTGGGTTCGATCCCTAGTTGAGAAAATGAAATATTTCATATTTTCAATTTAATTATTAATGTTTCATTCCTCCGCTCTAGTAATAAGGCAAAGCGCGGCGTCGAGTTCCGCCACTCAACACGCAATGTCTCAAACTCGGCGGAAAGTGGGGAACTGAAGTGGAAGGGAGTGTCTTAACAGTAGGTCCCCAGGTTCCCTCTGCCTACCGTGTCGTGGCGCAGCGCCTGCACGAGCTGCGGGACGTAGGCGAGCACGGCGGAGGGCGCGCAGGCGGCGAGCGCGCCGGCCGCGGCCTGCGCCGACAGCGGGTGCGGCGGGGACTGCCGGCTGAAGTACGCCAGCGCCTCCACCGGCGACACGCGCGCCCACGTCACCATGTGCACTAGCTGACACGTTATCGACTCTTTACTGATCTACCTTACTTTTAGTCTATTCATGTATGTGTCATTTTTGAGATACATTAAGGTTTTAGTTGTCATATTATTTTGTATAAAAAATGGCATGGTAAGCATATGGAACTAGGGAACAGAGTGACTCTATTCTCCTTCATTCGAACTTGAGGCATTGTATGTTGTGTATCGAAACTCAACGCCTTGTTACCAGGGCGATAAAATAAAATACTAAACATCACCATCCATCACCATCATCATCCACACTTAGGACAGAAAATACCAAATTTAAATTTAAAAAGCGTATATAAATTGACGAAAACGTCGCAGGATTTGAACCCGCACCTCTTGAAAACCGTCCAAACGCTCTGACCAACAAAGCCATATAGTCAAGCTATGTCGAAATTCTTATACGCTTGTTACAACTTATTTATGTTTTTAGTCTTCGTCATCTCTGTAGAGAGATTTTTACAAATTTCCGCTACCCAAAGACAACTCGTAAAAATTATGGTTTGGCAAGAGAGAATGCTATTTATTTAATATTTTTAAAATTTTTTAAAGTGTTACTTCACGCTTAGGACAAAAAATACTAAATTTAAATTTAATATTTCTGTCCTAAATGTGGTATAACATTTAAGAACAACTTCCTACAATACTGTGCGTGGTCTGTCAATCAACCAGAGACAGATAAATTTTAAAAATATAGAGAAGATATTTTTTTATATATTTTTTTATTTATTATTAGGTGACAATAAAGGGGCTTGTCTTTATGCGCATCAATATTTCGTTTATTAAAATCATGTATTTCGAAGTAACACTAACCTCATGCGGTATATAAGTGGGGAACGGAAGTAAAACGGAGTGTCTTAACACTAGGTTCCCGGGTTCCCTCTGCCTACCCTGCCTCGTGCGGGATACAGCGTGATACTGAGATCAGAAGAGACTAACCTCATGCGCGTCGTTAAGCAATGTTTCAGTAGTGACTAGATATTTGAGCGCCTGTGGAATGTGGGACACTTCGGTGGGATGTAACTGGACTTTGCGCTTAATCTCCGCTATTATACCATCGTTCTTTATTCTGGAATATTACAAAAACAGACGATATATTTTATAAAATTAGAGGAAAAGTATAGAAATGAAATTTGAAATATTTTTGCTTCATACATTATTTGCAACTTTTTCAACATAAATAAAAACGAGATACAAAATAGTACGTATAGTAATATAATTGGCATTGTCCGCTTGAAACTATGTTGCAATCGTCTCATACTCTTTATAAAGCACTAAGTACTACTGCTTTTAATTTTATACTACCTTTCAGGTAAAAACACGGCCAAAGTCGGACTAATTTCCCAAGCCAACTTGGCATAATCTCGCCAAGTTCTTTCAGTGTTCGGTTTGGACCGCCAAGTCGCTATGTTGTCTTCCCCCGGCACCGCTTGCTCTGGCCTGCTGTGTGGATTGTGCCATGTCACTAGGAACTCTATTTCCACTGCCTGTAATATTAGTTAAGATTGTTTTTATATATAAATATGATATAAAAAATACACATCGAAAGAAATTATCAAAATGTTTTAAGAATTTTCATAAAAATGTTATACAATATAAACATTTTTCTTGCCAGACCAGAAAATTGTTTATTATGAGATAGGAGAAAAAGTAATTAAAATAAATAAATAATACAATTTAATTAATTTTAAATAACCGGTAATAAAAATTAAAGCTAACATAAGATTTACGCAAATTAAAATGTAGCTATAGAGCACAAAGAGGAGAGTAGCTTCTAAAGTAAAATATAATAGTAAAAGAACACTTCTAACTGTAAACAATAGATAAAAAAAATATTGTCAATTTACAAAGTAGTCTAAGATCTTACCAGCAATTCCAAAATAAGATTCCGTTTCCTAACATAATCTTTGACGAACGGATCCTGCGATTTAACGGGCGGTTTAACGCTGCGATTGGAGCGTTTTCCAGCCACACTGCCGGCGCCGCTGCTTAACGTCGTGGTTGACATTGGTACCTGTAAAAAGAAAATAAAAAGTTTATAACACATAATGAACTGTACAATCATTGTAAAGTGAATAAGTGACTTATAGGATGGTAAGGATTCAAATCCGACTCCGACTATCCGAGTTTTTTTTAGTTTTCAGTAGAAATTTTAGAATACAACGGAGTGTAACACGACGTAGAGTTGCGTCACTCAAAACGCAACGTCCCTTAAAATTGCGGCACTAAGGATTTTATTAGTATTTTCTCTTTGTTTGCTATATTTGAAAAATAACAAAAATCTTACAGTATTAATCCATCCAGTAGTTTGTCGATTGCCGATATCACTGCTGTTGACTGAGGACCGGTTGTCCGTTGGCGAGTTCGACGTGTAGATGCTTTGGGAACTACTCGGCCCCATGAGATCGAATTCGGCTATAAATTAAAAAGCAAGAAATTATAGGTGTATGTTATATAATAATATGGCATACAAATCATAATGTCAATTACACAAACAAATATTGAATTTAATTATTTTCAAGTTTCATCTAATTAATGATTATGTAAGACATTCAACATATAAATAACAATGTAAATAAACAACCATTAACTGAACTGATGGCAAAAAAGGTTTTCTTTTAGAACTAATTATTTTTTATTTAAAATTTATAAAATAAAATTTACACATTTTAAATGAAACATTTTTAACCGGATTATTCGCGTATATTGAAAGGCAAACATTTTTGGGAAACCCGACGTTTCGAACACTTTACAGTAGTCCGTGGTCGCGGGTAGACTGTATCTACCACAAGGCTACCAGCTAGAGTATGAAACATTACTTACCACCAATATCGCTGCTCTTCAAGTACTTCTTATCAGAATGCATCAACTGCCAGAACTTGATAAGAGATATGATATCTTCTCTAAGAGCACCTGAACTTTTGGCCGGACACTGTAGGCCTCTACAGAAGTAGTCCAGGCAGACACTGTACACTCGCTCTCGAAGTATATTACGTGCTAATGAACGGGGCAAAATGTCGCCTTGTAGTAGGGACAGACCACATGAAAGTAATCTGGAAATATTTAAATACATATTTACATATTAGATTAGCCTAATTTAGTTGGTAAAGTCTGTATTGATTTTTTTTTATAACAATATAATAAAATATGATTTATACGTAAGAGTATACTACAATACTTGAAAATAAAAATGCTTTAAAAATGTTATTATATAAATTGTATGAAATTTATTCACACTCATTCAAATATTATATTAATTCAAATATATATTCAATTTAACCTTACTCACTTAAATCTTACTCCCGCGGCTTCAACATGCCTGTTTATATGATCACGTATATCACCTACAGTTATTGGCAATGACCTGAAATAATAAAATGTAAATGAAATAACAGTTGAAATACCTAATTTGAACTCGCAGCTTATTATTGATGGAGCTTACTTTACTGATGGTGCCCCTACGCCATGACAGGCCCCAAAACACTTTAAGAAATTACTATCAATAAATACATTTTTGATTCATGCAACAAGTCGGAATCAATATTAATTTACTTGTATAAACATAATATCTCACCTATGAAGTAAGCTGGCCAACATTTCCACTTTCTCTAAACTGTTATACTTGGCAGTTTCAGCTATTTCACACAAGTACCGGACCCATACAGCGTGCGGCGCCACGAATGGTGGACGAGGTTCCAATTTAGCACCTGAAATGTGTTATTACTTTTTTGTGTAACATATAAAAAATAAATAACAATATTATATATACCCAATGTATTGAGGTCTGTCGTGGCGCAGCGGCTCAAGCGTGTGTCTGTAACCGACAGGTTCTGGGTTCGATCCCCGAACGTTGAGGAAATGAAATATTTAATATTTTCAATTTAAATATTTAATGTTTAATTTCTTCGCTCTGGTAATAAGGCAAAACGCGCCGTTGAGTTCCGCCACTCAACACGCAATGCCTCAAATTCGGCGGAAAGTGGGGAACAGAAATGGAACGGAGTGCCTTAACACTAGGTTCCCGGGTTCCCTCTGCCTACCCTGCCTCGTGCGGGAAAAAACAACGTAAAAATAAATAAAAATATTATATCGCATAAAATATATATCACGAATGAATTATATAATGTATATATAATTTCATCGTACATTTTATAAAATAAGCGAGACGAGATGGTGGAATCAATCGATTTTAAGTTATAAAATTTGAAAACCACACAAATAACAAAAAAGCATTTTTTTTGGGGTTTTGTAAATTTTAATTAAGATATATTTACATGAGCTCTGATCTGTAGTCAAATGCCTTCTAGCGCCAAACATATAGTATATATTTATTTCACTCAAATACTTTTGTCTATAGCTAACCTTCATAAGCGGCCAAGGGGCTTATCTCGTCAGATTGTTTGGAGAACAATCCCATCTTTCTATCCACAGTGCATTGCCACGCTGCAAATATTTCTTGAAGCAGTCGTAATTCGAGATCAGGCCGTGATGTGTTCAGCCATTGCCAGCATTCAACAGCTGATGTTACTGCGTCCTCCGTGAATATGTCTATCTGGGACCACGCTGTGAAGAATAAAACAATATTATTAACTAGCGGCCCGCCGGCGGTTTTGCCCGTTTGAATATAGTATTTTATCTATCAATCTTAATTATGTTCTTGTTCTAATACAATTATCACTTCTTAGAAAATGTCTATAAATTATAAATGAAATTTTCAGAAACATGAATAAAAAAATTATAAATATTTTACATTGACGTATTTTTTTATGTGGTGAGACAGCGTCAATGGTTTCATTAACCTTTGATTTATAGTCAACGTCCATCATGTAGATTACCCTCAGGGGAATGATTATATGAAAATATAACTTCATTTTCCTTACTTATGTCGATTACGAAGCGATTTCACGCGGCTTAAACACCGCTCGAGTCGTTACAGTGAATTGTGTGTGAGACTCTACTACGTATGAATGACAGGCGCTCACCGATGCTGTGCAGCAGCACGCGCGCGGTGGGCGTCATGCCGGCGGCCACGGGGCGCGCGTGCACGAGCAGCGCGGCGCAGCGCCACAGCGCGGCGCGGTGCGCGGGCCCGCTGGCGGCCGCGCCGGCCTCGCGCAGCGCCGCGTGCAGGCGCGCGCCCACGCGCCACACCGCCGCCTCGCCGCCGCCCTCCGCCTGCACCGCGCCCGCCACCTGCCGCCAACCGGTCATTTAGTATTGCTCTTACTCTTTTTATACTTAAACGTAGTACGTACGTTTAATAGCATGTAATTTGTATGTATGTAATTGTTTTTAATTTTATTTTTTAATTTTTAGCACAGCGTGATCCAAAAGAAAATGAAAATAATTCAAATATAATTATGACTTTGAATGGGGATAATAACCGAAGTCATAAAGATGTTCACAAGAGTGTACAAAAGAACTTTACTGTGACAACCTCTTATAAAATTATTTAGCAAAATTCAAAAACTACATTAAATAGAAGAACTGTTAGGGAGGCTAATTCAAAGCTAGTTTTACCAAAGTCCCGAGTTAGGAGAGGATATACAGACCTCCCCCGCGTACCGGCTCCGCTGCGAGACCACGGCCAGCAGCGCGGCGGAGTCCTGCGTGACGCACGGCGGCCGCTTGTCGAGGGCGGAGCGCGGCAAGGGCGCCGACATGCGGTTGAGGCCGGCCGCGCCCAGCAGCGCGCCGGTGGCCAGCGCCAGCCCGCAGTGGTGCCAGAGCGTCGAGTTGGGGACCTTTCAAAAGTTACCAAAACAGATTTGCAAGTGGACCAAACAAAATAATAAAAAATAAATAACTTTGCTGTTTTGTAGATCATACCGTAACTTACAAAAATAAGATTATTTTAAATATTTTTTTTGTAATAAATATATGTTCTTAAAAAACGTAAACATACAATTTCCTACCTGATTGAGATATTCCTGTAAATGAGATCTAGTCGACTGCGACGCCCATTTCATGGCCTCTTGGACAATGCCGTGACATCTGTCCGCAAAATCTTTTACGATTCCCTGTAGACAATAAAAAAATTTAACAAAAACATATATTAATGTATTTTAAATATGTAATAGACGAATATGGTACATATGTATGGTACAAATAAATAACGCTGCGTTTGGTACGTAACGGTAATAATTAGAAATACCCGCCATACAGAATTACCCTACTACACCATATATAACCATTTATTTTTTTAAATATATACATGAAGAAGATAAAAGTGATTTTAATATTACCTCGCGTCCTTCTAACGTATCTTGTAGTTGCAAAGTGAAATCAGTTCCGGGCACTTTAAGTAATGGCGTCTCTTGATTTGCGTCTAATTCTAAACTGAAGCTTAGAACTTGAAGGATGTCCAGCATTGACCATAGTACCTAAAATAAATTATAACTTGAGATATTATACACTGAAGTACAACATTTAAACATAACTATGATGGACTAAATGCAAGTCTTTTTTGTATTCACTGTATAGTAGGGTAGGCAGAGAAAACTTAATTTGAGACTCTCCGATGCCCACGTTCCGCATAATTATTGAGATAATTTCTATCAATAATGGAATATGTACTAATTAAGCTCTTAAGTAAAAAAAATTAAAAATTTGAGGCCTGTCGTGGCGCAGCGGCAAAAGAGTGTGACTGTAATCGACAGGTTCTGGGTTCGATCCCCAGACGAGGAAATGAAATATTTAATATTTTCAATTTAAATATTTAATGTTTCATTTCTTCACTCTGGTAATAAGGCAAAGCGCGGCGTTGAGTTCCGCCACTCAACACGCAATGCCTCAAATTCGGCGGAAAGTGGGGAACGGAAGTGGAACGGAGTGTCTTTACACTAGGTTCCCGGGTTTCCTTTTGCCTACCCTGCCTCGTGCGAGATACAGCGTGAAGCTATAAAAAAAAAAGTAGAAAATTTACTAAATAAATAAACTTTCTACGTACTCGACAGTTCCATAGCAAATGTGGGAATCTATCTACAAGGCCAGCGAGCCATTTATCAGCGACCCTTCTTATTTGTTTATGAATGTGGTTGAAATTGACTAGAAGAAATTGTGCGTGACCCTCCAATTCCCTTTCACGAGATTCATCTTTGATCTTTTCGGACATCACGTCGAGAAACTTCTGGAAAACTTTGTCACCAACACTGAAGAGTGAAATATGATATTAAAAGAGTAACACAAATTATACTATAATTATGAGATATTAATTAATGATTTTTCTATTTTTTTTTAGAAAAAATATTTATATCAGTTTAAACAAAAAAGGGGGAATATATAACATCATTGCAAAGTACATAAAGGGAACTAAAGTTCTTAGTGATTTGACAGAGACATTGCTAGTAGAGTGGCGGAACTCAACGCTGTGACTTGTTTCCAGTGTGAAGAATTTAAAAATAATAAATATTTCACTTCCTCAAGTGGGTTTTGAACCCACAACCAGTTGGGTTTACAGCTCACGCTTGTACCCCTGCACCACGAGAGGCCTTAAATATGATATTGAATAAGTAATAAAATTATGATAAAATTATGGAACATTTTATAGAATTATTATGCAAATATTACTTTCTTTTAAAATATCTATCTTAGTTTAAACAAAAAGGGAAACATACGATAAGATACAGTAAATAAGAAATGTTGTACACTACAACTACACGTCTATAAAAATATTATAAAAAAGGTAGAAGTACCACACCACAGATAATATTTTTTTATATAAATATGTGTATATTTTAAATTGAACACTTACCTACTCACACATTGCCACATACCACTCTTATCTTTTTGCAACGCTGTATCACTTAAATATTCTATAATTGGCTGTAGACTCGGTTCTGGTGAATTGCAAACTCTAAAACATATTGTTATAGTAGAAATAATATTTGTATATTTTTATACACATGCTTATGTTTATTGTTATACACATACTTATGTTTAAGCATTTTAAAATAAATATATAATAAGTACACATCAAAAAAATCTTTAATAAAATATATCATTTTCATATTGTACCCTGCACATGCAGGGCCAAATTTGTGGCATCGCGTGTTAAGTCGCGGAATTAAACTAAAATTAAGTACAGTGTACACTCTTTATAACGAAACTCAATAGACTGAACATTTTTGGTTTTTATAGAGAGTTATCGTTATATGGAGTGACTTTTAACGCAGTGAGCACAATTTGGTTGAGCACAACTTGGTTGTGCTCACTTCTACTTCATAGGGAGTATATATTTATAAAGGATAACGTTATAAAGAGTTTATATATAAAATAATATTTATACATGAATGCATCTAAAGACCACAATTTTGACAGTTCTTGACGTTAGTCTAAAGCCTAATGCGTCTATGCGCATACGCCTATATCAGTCGAGTAGCGAAAAATTTAGTACTCAATATAAATAACTTACAAAATTTTTGGCGTTTAAATACGTTAAACTACCAAATTCCTCACTATTCGACCAAAACACGAACTAGGCCTAAGTGTCATAATGATTGCTCAAATAGTAAATTAAACTGAGTCTCACCTCAATGTCTCCAGCCAGTAAACACTAAGCAGATACATACAGGGTGCAAACGTTAACTTATTAACAATAACTGTAACATCAGGCTGATGGTCCAAGAGGTTTAAAATTTGAGTTTTGAGCTCCTGCAACTCATTCATAGACACTGAATCATTCCTAACAGCGGATGTATAGTGATACTCCCTCATTTCGGAACGTAAAGACGTTTGGGACACTAAATATGGCGACTTTACTGCTATCTCTTTTACTCCCGCATACCACTCCTGTGGCCATAACCCTAGAGAAATACAATTAAAATTATATTTTATGGTAAAAAGTAATAAAACCAATGATTAAAACTTTAAAAGCAAACATCTGTATAAGTTATATACATTTTTTTAAACAATATAAGGCAACTTCAAAATCGAGCACACAAAAAACTGTACACTTTTGTATATAACAAAACACAATCAAAATCTATGTCAGCATTAAAAGGTAATTTCAAAATGTCACAATTTTACATACGTTTAAAGCAAAACCAAATAACTCGTAAACCACTCCTAGAAAAATAAACTATTCTATAACAACGCACTCTACAACGGACAAACAGAATAACGATTATACAAAGACTACATTTTTAAAAAGTAATAATCACAATATATGTATGTATTTTATGCACAAATTTATGGCAAAATTTTGATATACCGGTATGTAATATATATTATAAACATTATGAAATTGTATACTTTAAAGGAAATATTTGAATAAGATCTTCTATTTTGAACTTTAAGATATTTTCTAAGCTTTAGGCTTTCTTATACATAACTAAAACACTAATAAATATATAATTAATATTAACTATGCTTACATAAAAATGTATGTACATGTCAATGTATATATTAATATAAGATAGATATAATAAAAATTACAACTTATTATAAAAAAAAATATATAGGCAGTGTTTTCATAACACCACCACATATCAAAAAACAAACCAATACACACTACTTCTATAATACACACAACTATATCAAAACACAATTTCAATACAAAAAAGAACCAAACCAACAATACATCTAAGTACAATTCTATAAGCAACTTTACTCACGCTTTCGCATGGCTACGCGTGGCCATAGAAGAAGAGACAACAGAATGTTTAAATATAACTATTTATAGCATAGATTAAGTGACAAATTATATTAGAAGTGCTAGATTGAATACAAAAAGAGATCATATATTATAGAGACAATACACGCAGCTAGACAAAACATATTATATATTTGATATTAACCATTTTAATAATAAAGGTGTAATCACTTGCAAATTACATACAATTATTTAATACTAACATTTCAATCAAATATTAAATTGGCATTGTAATTAAATAAACAAAAAAATATATATATTTTTAAAAGGCTGTTATTAAAGTTAAAGTTATTATATTTTGCAGTATATTATTTCTATAAATTAAATTATATTTTTTTCGAGCGTTTCAAATTGTGGATACATTTAAGAAGGAAGAGTTACATATAATATATGAAAATGTATATCACAAACAAATATTTACCTGATTCAGCGGCAGTAAAGCCCATTACGACGCAGTATAACCAGAAATCTTTGAAGAGTTTGTGTAGTCTTGGCTTTGGATTCTTTATTGGAGGTAGTCTCTTGACTAAAACCTATGACAATGTCAATGTAAAGTATATGTTAATATACATGCATATATATTTTTATTTTTTATATTTCAAGTTGTTAGTTAATTCTTGGTATTTTATTTTTTAATTTATGCTTTTTTAGAGATGGTATATTCAAAATTGTATGTTCGAGATTTTGCGTGTCGAAAAAATAAGCTCGAGAGAGTAGCAATGGATGTGTTCCATTGCTACGTCCGCGATCCATCGCGTTCACAGGTACATTCTCTGCCAATGCTTTAATTATATTTATGCCTTATTTTCTAAATAAAAAGCAAATTTTTAAAAGAATCTCAAAAACTATTTATGGCCTCGTTCTGTAAAACT
This sequence comes from Eueides isabella, assembly GCA_019049475.1. Lineage (NCBI taxonomy): Eukaryota > Metazoa > Arthropoda > Insecta > Lepidoptera > Nymphalidae > Eueides > Eueides isabella. The sequence continues at coordinate 8,497,956 of CM032403.1, read as the reverse complement.
TAGATGATCTATTTGTATTCATGTATTTAAATTTAACTGAATTAACAGTAGTATCTTTTAGGATAAAAAAACACCTCTTGAACAATCATATTAATTACTTGTATTGGATGAGTATTCAAAAGACCCGAGTTTGAATTCAATTAGCAATAAAGCTTGTATTAAATGTAATTAAATATCGAATATATATTTATTTCTAAAAAAAAAGAATTTTACGATTTTTGATTTGTGGCAGTAATTAAGGGAACAGGGAACCTAGTATTAAGTAAGACACTTTGTCCAATTTCCAATTTACTGCTGAATTCGCGGCATTCTGTGTTGAGTACCGGAAGTCAACGCTCATTTTGCCTCGTTATCAGAGCGGCGAAGAAATGAAACCATTAAATAATTTAATTTGAAAATATTAAATATTTAATTTCCTCTAGTGGGGATCGAACCCATAAGCAGTCACGTCGCGACGCTCACCGCGATGACGGGTATGAGCACGCCCAGGTTGCCGGCGCTGCCGGACGCCTTGAGCACGGGCGCGGGCGAGCGGTCGGTGGCGCGCTCGCCGCCCAGCCCCAGCTGCACGAACAGCTCCAGCAGGCGCGTGAGCAGCTCGTGGCGCGCGCCCGTGCCGCGCACGTTGGCCGCTATGTTGGCCAGCGCGTTCAGCACGGCGCCGGACACGTGCCTGGATTGCGGTTTTATCTTCTTATTAGTCGTAGAGAGAAGGATAGACTTAAGTACGTTGTATTAAGTTAAATTAATAAAGTAAATGCATATACTTTTCTAAGATACTGTTGTCTCTTTATTTGTTAAGGCAAGAAAGTATTTTTACAATAGCTAATGGTACAATTTACTATCTCAAAAAAAACTTTTAAAATGTTCATTATAAAACAATTATTGAGAGTTTTATTATATTTATAATTTAATTTTCTAACAAAATAGGTTAAACAATCGTGTTACAATCTCGTTACAAACCCTTTTCATGATTTGTATACAACATCCGACCACTCAGAGAAGTAAATTATTTTCATCTTTTCTCTCTGGTAGGCTAAAACAGCGTTCAGCTCCTTAGACGTACCGATACTGTTTCCTATCATCAGTGTGCTGATACGAGGCGCTGGCCGCCTCCACTGTGATGACGGTGAACATCCGCATGATTTCATCGTGCGCCGGACCCTCGGGGCTCGCCAGCGCCATACAACCCAGTTGGTCCACTATTAACGTATCTAGAGACGAAGGGGCTCGGCATAACCTGGAAAATTGTAGTATTCATTTAGCACGTACATTATTATAAATAAGAGAGATACGATGATAAATAAATCTAAATTATGTTCACTGTCCCGATAAGACAATGTCTCTAAGGCGATCAGAGAGTAAAAAAAGATTGCCTAAAATTAATATCAAGTAAAATAATAATCACTAATAGTGTAATAGTAAATATTTAGTGTTGAGGCCTGTCGTGACGCAGCGGCACAAGCGTGTCACTACAAGCGACAGGTTGGCGCTCTGGTAATAAGGTAAAGTACGGCGTTGAGCCCCGCCACCCAACACAAAATGGTTCAATTTCGGCAGAATGTATGAAACGGAAGTGGAACGGAGTGTCACAACACTAGGTTTCCAAGTTCCCTCTGCCTACCCTGCCATGTGCAGGATACAGCGTGAAGCTGAGTGAGTGAGTAATATTTTCATTTTCTCTCATGTAAAGCGTCACATACAGTTTAGAACTAGGTTCTTCAGGTGACTTTAAAATACCTTTGTTGAAAGAACTGCAGGATAGTATCTGTGGTCTTGGGCGTATCCTTCAGCGCGACCGCCACGTGACCCAACATGATTACTATGTTCATACTTATTAGTGATGATTCACTGAAACGAAACATTTAATAACCTTAAATCTATTTTCTGACTATTTTAAGTTTACAATGAAGATAAAAATAATAAATAAAATATACTTATATCTTATTTATTTATTTATTGAAACACATAAAACTACATTAATATATTTACAAAGTTATTAATAAGAGTGTATATATATATATATATATATATATATATATATATATATATATATATAAATATATATATATATATATATATATATATATATATATATATATATATATATATATATATATATATATATATATATATATATATATATATATATATATATATATATTTTAATTCACTATCTCTCTCTTTTTTTTCTTTCTTTCTTTTAATTCTCACCTATCACTAGTCTCAGCTGTGAACAGTCTATTGCTAACTGAACCAACTAATGCGGGCACACAAAATGGGTCCACAGTCAATGCCGCCTCTAGCGCCACACACAAGTTTTCTATGGCGGCATCTCGAAGCTTCTCGAAAGGTGTAGATTTTACAGGGACACCTGTTTCTGTTAATGTCTGGTGATCTTTTCCTTGAACTGCTGAAGGATAAAAAATGTATATCATCAATATAATTTCTTTTACTTCTTCATGACAAAGAGAACGGAATGTTTTCAGTCTAGGTTCACCCTGCCAACCCTGCTGTTCGACATTTGAGAAAAATAAATTTTACTTAAAACATTATTATCTTTAGATTAATTCACAGAAAATGATTTAAGAGGTTAAAATTCATTATTTTGAGATCAGTGCCTATATATTATTTTATTTAAAAAAAGTCTTGAGGCCTGTCGTGGCGCAGCGATACCAGAGCGAAGAAATGAAAACATTAAATATTTAAATTGAAAATATTAAATGAAATATTTAATATTTTTAATTTAAATATTTAATGTTTTCATTTCTTCGCTCTGGTAATAAGGCAAAGCGCGGCGTTGAGTTCCGCCACGCAATGCCTCATATTCGGCGGAAAGTGGGGAACGGAGTGTCTTAACACTAGGTTCCCGGGTTCCCTCTGCCTACCCTGTCTCGTGCGGGATACAGCGTGAAGCTGAAAGAGAGAGAAAATTAAAAAAATATATATGTAAGAATAGGTTTAGTGAAATTTACAATTGTGTGTATCTTTTTACAAACGATAGCAAACTCCTATCAAACAAAACAGGGAATTCTCCATTTTATTAGAACTTCTTAAAGTGCTATTATACAAGATTTCCAATTAATATTTTTATTTCATTATATAAAATTAAACGTATTAAGCTTTATTAAAGGTAGTATACATTTAATAAAGACTAAAATTCGTAGGGTTTACAAAAAAGTCGGACTGAGCCTGTTAATAATTTTCTATGGGTTTAAATTCTTACCGTTTCCTTTGACATGATCTTTGCCGCTCTTTTCCAATTCAAGTTTGTGCAACTTGAACAATATAGGGGAAGGTGTCACGAGAAAATCACGTAGACAATATATTGAGGTGTTCGCTATCGTTGGAAACTTCGTTGCTAATTTGCCAAGACCCTGTAAAAATATATTATCATAAAAAACCTAAGAAAACCTATACGTAACATAAAATATCATATTATTTATGCATTCTTTTTTTTTATTATAGAATTTGGAGTGTGCCAGTTGAGAAATTTTCACTTCACCCATGTCTTCGCTAATGAATTGATCAGTACAAAAGAGATAACTGTACACAATAATATAATACATGTTAAATATGGTTAGAGGTTAGGCTAAATAAGAACTATAATTCGAATCTATAGAAAAGAGTTATATCATAGAAAAAGAAACGCTCAAGAGTGTGTACTTATTTCATTTTAAAATTAAAATAACAATTAAGAGCATAATATTACTCAGCTTCACGCTGTGTCCCGCACATGGCAGGGTAGGCGGAGGGAACTTGGGAACGTAGTGTTAAGACACTCCGTTCCACTTTCGTTCCCCACTTTCGATGTTTTTGAGGCATTGGGTGTTGAGTGGTGGAACTCTACGCCGCGTTTTGCCTTTTTGCCATATCGAAGAAATTGAAATATTAAATATTTAAAATGAAAACATTAAATTCACGTCTTCACGTCTTCGAGTGGGATCCCAACCCACAACCTGTCGATTACAGTCACACCCTTGTGCCGCTGCGCCACGAGAGGCCTCATAATATTAATGGCGTCAATTTCTTTACAATAAAAAAATTAAGATATTCTAACTTTAAAAGATTTTTTTTATATATAGGTATTATAATATCGCAACAAATTTATAATATTAACTGAAAATCAAATAAACTCAACGATTTCAAATATTTCTTTGGTTTTTTATTGTCATATTTTGTTACTTTTTGTTGCGTATTTATAAAAAAAATGACGAAACGTAAACATATATTCAGAATATTACCTCCAAACAAACCATGAGCAAAGGCATATGCGCTAATATCAACTTATGATTGTGATTCGAATTAATTTTCTCCGTCAACCTCCCACACAGAGAATCCGCACCTAAAAACATATTTTTTATACTTTCACATACAACAGTATTCTTTATTCATGCAAAATATAAAATAAAATCTTTATTAAAAACTAGTTAGTAAAAAACATGTAATTTAATTTTCAACATAATTTATAATTCTGTATCGTCGGTTAAGAGTGTAAATGTACTCCGCTTTATAACGTTATGTACGCGAACATTTCTGTATATAAAATAAAAAAAAATAAAACAAAATCGATCTTTATTTAATAAGATCTATGATTTTCGCGATTATTATACATTTTAATTGAAACTATTTTTAGAACCAGACATTTCAAACACTTTGAAGTAATCCAAGGTTATGAGTAGACGATTATTTTATTTCATATCGTAGACAATGCATATAAATTTAAGAAATCGTAAAAATACTTTGATAACATACATATACATTTTAAATGAAACATTTTTAACCGGATTAATCGCGTATATTGAATGGTAAACATTTTTTGGGAAACCCGACGTTTCGAACACTTTACAGTAGTCCTCTATCTAAGTAGACTCTACCCGTGAATGTAAAAGTGTAAAAGTGTTTCATTTAAAATGTATAACAATCGCGAAAATCAAAGACATTATTATACATATACTTTTTATTAAATATGTTTCTTGTGTCCCCTGACAATTTATTTTATGAGCGGTTTACACTCTAAGCCAACGAAATATGTCCTATATGGCAAAAATATTAGAGCACAGTATTATTAAGGGAAAAAAAGGTTATTTTTTATATTAGTCAAAGGGTAACTCTCACACCTTACATTTGAATACCTATTAAAATTGTTAGAGCGTTTATAAGAGCTTGCACTGTATAATCTTCGTCCACTGTAAAACCACCACCAACAGCATGTTATAATATATAAATACATATTATTTATGAAATATTATTAAATATATCAATAAAATTATATATAATAATATAATAAAGTATCAAGCAAATAGAACATTTTTATTTATTAAATATTAATATAATATATTTTTTGTACATCCTCAATAGATATGTTTTTTAGCTTTACGCTATAGCCTACACATGAGAGGGAAACTGGGAAACTAGTGTGAAGATACTTTGTTCCGCTGCCCACTTTCCGCTTTAACTTGTTATCAGAGCAAAGAAATGAAAATATTAAATATTTTATTTCAAAATTATTAAATATTTCAAAGCCTCTAGTGGAGTTGAACCCATAATCTCTCATGTATACAGTTCACACAGCTTTGTCCCTGAGGCACGACAGGCCTTATTAAAATAAAAAATAAAAATTATACTATGAACCATAATAAATAAAACGTATATATTTATATAAAAAATAGTAAAATATATATAACATTTATTAACACATAATTATATAAAAATATAAGGTTACAGTGTAAATATGAATCTATTATCAAATATATAAGGTCAATTTCACCTGTTTCATCTCCAATGGCCCACACCAGCAAATCGACGCAGGCGGAATTCGCCATAACGTTTACTTTAAACTTATTTACTATTGCAAAATTGCTCTCTCTATCTTCCTTTTCTGAAGCATCGTGATGTCGACTCTGCAATTCTGTTTGTCCACTCAAAAACAGACATTTTACGAATTCCTGTAAATATTTTTTACTTAAATTATATCTCATCATTTCATTTATTATTGATTGCATATAAAATATACTCATTTAAAAGACGTATAAAAATTAAAAGGTCGCGGGATTTGAGTTTAACGGTTATCAAGAGGCGCGAATTCAAATCCCGCTATGTTCAAATTGTTATACGTTTCCTATATAAGTATTTATCTTTTCTAAGTGACTTTAAAATGTCAAAGGTAATTATTCTAAGTCAATAATTTGACAAATTTCTATGAATTTAAATACAATTATTTATTTATATCGAAGAAAAAGTAATTTCAATTGTAAATTACCTTTTGACATCGCTATATATGTTGTAAATTCTAATTTACATTGCTAATATTGAAACATTACTAAAATGATTAAAAAGCTATATAAAAAAATGCTTGCAGAATTATTAAGACGATCACGAATAGCCTACACACTACATATTAACATATTTAATGAAGTAGAACATGTTACAAATTATTACAGCACGATCGACTTGATTTTTTTCCCAACAGTGCGCTAAGGTTTAGAAAGCCTAACGTCAAAGAAGTCACTACTCGTCGACCGTACTATATTAAGTTATTTATACGTACATACATACATGCGTTAGAAGAGGAGCCACTGAAGAATGTAACTTAGAATATTATATTAGAGTATCATTGAAATTTAAGATATATTTTTTTACACACAACTTATAGTATCCACAAAAAACAAATATTTCAATTATTCATATTCATATTTTCTTTCTTCCTTGTGATTATTAACACAAAAAAAAATAACAAGGATAAATAAGCCACAAAAACACATTGAAAGGGGTCAATAGAACATAAAAAAAAAAACACAAATACATAAATACATACATGGTACAGGCTAGCATTACCTGTACGAGATAAGTCTCCTCAAGTTGTTGGTACAATAAAGTAAATATACTAAATTAAATTATTACCACATAAACAAAAAAAAAGTAATAAATAACAATGAACTTAAATATTTAATTAGAAAGAAGTTTCGAGAAAAGGTCAAGAAATACATATTAGAAGAATAAGGGCAGGTAAAATAAAGCATAGAAAATCAGCTGTTTAATTCCTTACATGCATTACATAGAGTAATAAGTGATATATACACCAAGAAGAAAGCTACAAGGGTTAACATCATTATTAGTTGTCAGAAAAATATGTTAATTTGTATAACTTTTTATTCTAGTAATAAATATGTATATTAATTGAATTGAACATAATAGCAACTTACTTGGACATCTTTAGTGAATGGTCCGGGTAAATCTTTTTGATGTTGTAATATATCCCTTAATAGTGTCACCATTACTAAATTCAGAGTTTCCGAAAATGATTTGTATGGAAAAACCTATAAATTGACAAAATATTATCAAAAGTAAAAAAAAAATACTATGGTAAAAAATAATTGTAGTGTTTGAAAAATAATTTAATAAAAATTGGCACGTGAGTAAAAGCGTTAATCCCCTGGAACAAAATATTTAATACTTTCATTTCTTCGTTCTTACAACAAGGCAAAGCGCCACGTTGAGTTCCGACACAATGTTTCAAATTCGGCAAAAAGTGGATAATGGAATGGACTGCTTTATTACTAGGTTGCTAAGTTAACTCTTCCCACCCTGCGATGCACGAGATACAGATAAAGGCTTAATAAAGAATGGTTGTGATATGTGAAAAATCAAATGTATCTACCTGTATTTGACCAGAGGCGAAAATATCTTCAGCCTCTTCATCTAAAAACGCTAATAGATCTTTGGTCAACAGTTTTTTCGCCAGTGACAGTATGGATTGTAAGTACGTCACATAGAATTGTACATTAATCCTCTTTTCCGGTGACTCCGAAAACCTCATATACGGAAACTGGTTGAAACTCGATCCAAATTTATGGAAGAAATATGTCGTCGGATCGTATGGGACGGAGCTGTAACTTTGCAAGGAACCACGTTTTAGAGTTCCGCCGACACTATCTACTGTATCACTACCATTTTCTACTATATTTTCTATATTAGGATTGAGGTTTCCCGATAGAGACCTTGGTATTATTGGCCGGAACTGATTAAACTTTCTCTTCTTATCCAAAGTTGAATACTCGAAGCTAGGCTCAGGTTCCTTAGACTTTACTGGACTGCTTGGCTGAGGGAAGAGACGGCATAATAATGGAGGTTCAACGGTCGCATATCGCCCCATAGACCTAGCCAATCCTATGAGAATTGGAACTGTGCTTTTGCATAAGTGAAGTTTGGATACGCTATTGTATTCTTTGCTTTCGTGACAATTTATTATGATTTTTGTGAGGTTTGACATAAGTTCTATTTGTGCTGTGACGATCTCCTCTCGCAATGTTGGTTGCTTTGATGCTACATCAGACAGTAAGGTATTCAGACAGAAGCTAAATTTTTCTGACATGGGGATCCCTGAAAATCAATAATCTCAGTAATTATTATGGTTACTCTTTTCCGTCGGTATACGTAGTGATTTATATGACGATAAAATAGTTTTTAATTAAAAAAAAAAAAACAATGAACAACAATTGTTTTTGAAGTGGCAAGAAATAAATTACATTATAATTATATTGTATTGTGTTTTATCAAGGTCTAAATTATCCTCTTTAAAAATAATTAACACACATGAAGTTCTCATAATCGCAGTATATTATTTTTTAATTAATGCGTAATTATTACGTGTCGTGAATTATCGCCGTGTCACTTTGCAATATTGTACTCTAATAAAGTAATTTTAATAAAGTGTTATCTAAATAAGTTTATTTCCTTCTTTTGCTTAAAATAATACTTAAAAAATATATATTAAAATGTAATAACATCAAATATATTTGTACATAATATGAAAGGGCTAAGTAAACTTAAAACAAAATTCTCTCTTTATGTCGAAATATTGTAATAAAAATATCAGGAAGAAAAGTCATTTTTTTTATTTCAAAAGCTTAATAAACGAAGACCATATAAAAAAAAAGATGGTAGTCGCAACCGCAACGGCCCATTTTTAAACCAAGCCTATGAAGCATTTAATACTTCAGCGATTATGTATTTTTCTAAATATAAATAAAAATGATTTATAAATAAATATTATTTTTATTCTTTGTATTCCATAGCAGAGGCTATGTGAATAAAAACGCGAAGCTTTGCTTTGCTTGTCACCTTCAAATAACAAACGGAATTTAACTTTGGGAAAATAGTAATATATCTCAAGCGAACGAGATGCGTAAAGGTTGTTAAAAAATATACATCGCCTTTCGTGTATTGCGCCATTAATATTTTTAAAACTAGCAAGTTACTCGAGACTCTATCATTATAACACGAAACTAATGTTTAACACGTTTAACTGTGCATGTAATCACAGCTTTTATTGCAATGCGTTAAAGTTAAGTAAAAACTCATGGGAGAGGTGACACTGAAGGAAAATTGTTGACTTCCTCTCCCATTTAAAGTTTTAGATGATTTATCTTATAATTACCCATATAGTATATATAGTAAGCACGAAAGCCAATTTGATGTATTGACACATCTTGCTTGTGAATATTGCTCATAAAATATTAAGCAAAATGTTCAAAATTATTTGTGTGACTATTGTGGCTCTAATGTTCATTGGAAATGTGAGTACAAATATTTCCTTCATGACGAACAAGATTCAATTTATGGCTATGGATTTTTTTTTTAATTTTCATTCCTTATATAAATTAAAAAATATTACGTTTAATATAAAAATTATACTCAATTGGAAGTTGAATTAAGTTACTTTTTTCTTTTTACAATATAACAAACAAAATAATTTATATTATATTTATGTTTCAGACTATGCAAAGCCCAGCTCCGCAAGAAGGTGAGATTCATTTAAGCTTTAATTAAATATTTTTTTAACAAATTTTAACCCATTAACGCCCAAAATGAAACGACTCATATTTTTGTTAAGTATACTTTAATTCTATAATAAAAATCACTAAATTAGAAAGGCCAGTTAGAAAAAAAAAGAAAAAAAAAGTTTTTGTCCGAGTTATAGGGGTGTACACAAGCAGGTACAATGGGCAGATCAAGTACAAAATTGCGATAAACAAAGTTCGTTTACACAGAGAGTAGTTAAGCACTTTTGACAACACCAACGTACTTTATTATGATATACAGCACATTTTACTGGGTATATGATTCTTTGAGGAATATGTCCATTATTATTACGGTCTACTTCCATTACTACACTTAAAGAGGAACAATTTTTTGAGGGTTTAGATGTACGCAAATAGACACAAGCGATGCTTATTCCAAATGTCAACTGGTCTATATATTCAGACTTTTCATTATTCTTTGAAATCAAATGTAGACGCCAAATATTTTGATACTGGCACATCCACACGGTAATTAAAAATAACCTACCCCCATTCATACATATTTCTCATTACCATCAAATCATCATATACCTCTCATTACCACAGATACAGTCCGATTGATTGGTTCATTTCATCAACATCACCTATCCCTTTGTTAAGCTTACCTTCTCTTTGTTTTGTGAACACTAATGTTTGGATTTGGCTAACGGTTCAAGGATTATCAAAGTTAGTTCCCATAGTACAAACACTATTATCTTTCCATCTAACAAACAGTAATTCATTGGTTTCGTCGAAGAGATAGTCATAAGAAGCGAGGTTTATTTTTCATTTCTTTTACCGAATCTAGTGGATATTTCTTCGTTCTATTCTCTGAAATAAACCCTGAAGCTCTGAATCCATCCTTTCTCAAGTCATTCGACAAATTGGTAAATTAGACAGCGATTTGCAGCATTTTTTTATCAGCAGAGACTTAACCACTCTAGATCCTAAATGGTCTGTGGAAGTTTCGTTTGACTTCCCACAATATATATCGTTTGAAGTGGAGTATAGTGGTAAGGTTTTTCTACAATTAGAGTTCACATTAGCAAGTCTCCGACGTACGACTGTGGATGCATAGGTCGGAAAGGGTTCATTGTCACTACTATTTCCGTCTGTGGGTGATCCTTCACGCTGTGGGTGATTCTTCAATAGTCCCTGGAACTTCTCTCGCAGTAACTGATGAAGTGGAGAGTCCAAAAGACGACATTGTGACACAAACAATGTTTGTGTCACAATGTCGTCTTTTGGACTCTCCACTTCATCAGTTACTGGACCAGAGATTCAGGCGGAACAATCAATAAGTCATTTTCCTCATCACTTTCTTCAGCAATAATAGAATTTATAGCTTCTTCTAATTGTATATATTGGTTTTGTACCGAAAAACCACGTCTTTGCAACATTGTCTATAGATAGCAATATCTGCGAAAAAACATTTTTTTTTCACATATCTGCCCAATGTACCTGCTCAGGTACAGTGAGAAAATCACGTAGTTTTTATAAAACTGAATAATTTATTTATAGTTTAAGACAATTTACAAGTTAAATTAGGGTATATACTATTGTTTAACAAGAAATTTTCAGTCGATTTATCTGTAATAATTAAAAAAATAATCACAAATAAACTTGCGGTACGCACTTCGAGAAAACACTAAAACAAAACACTCTTTTTAAATTAATTAAAAGGTTGGACTCAGTCTTTTTCTGTCTACGATAGTAACCTGTACTTCTGTAAACAGTTCAAAAAACAAATGACATCAATCAGCAGATTTGTTTAACAAATACCTTTATTTTTGTCGGTGTACCTGCTTGTGTACAGCGGGCGCTAATGGGTTAAGTAAGGAAATATTTGCAAGTGTCAACAGTAACAAACAATTTCCTAAATTACCAAAACAATACATTTAAATATTGATTAACATTCAAGCAAAAGTGTTTAATATTTTCAAAAACTCAAAAAACATATGTAAAATTACTTTGGAATACGAAATAAATTAAATACAATCAACAAAATTATTTTCAAATGTTTCGTAATAATTTATTTTCTATCTACAAAAATATTGAAATTCCAGTAGTTATGTAACTATGATTTATTTCTTTGTTTTTTTTTTTATATTTTTCTAGGAGGCGGTGGGGGCGCCGATGGTGGGTTCGGTGGTATGTTTACATATACCATAAAATAATTACAATTAAAATAAAGTCAAAATTATTATAATTCTATATGCTTATGCTTATATTTTTTATAAAAAGTCTGCTTTCTTTATCAACAAAAGCAGAATTTAAATTCTCAGGTTAGAGTGTCAAAAGATTATGAAAGCTTTAAAATAAAAAAAAAAAATGTACTGAAACAAATATATCAATTATATGTAATTTTAAAACATTTATATATGTTGCTTTAATTATAGGAGGATTCCAAGCCGGGGGTGGTGCCAGTGCTGGAGGTAAGCACATATTTTTGATATTTTTGCAAAGGAAAACTTTTTAAATTGTGAAAGTAATATGTAATACATTATTTTCACAATATAAAAAGGACACAGAAGACTGATGCTTGATTTAAAATTAGTAAAAATCACAAAACCCACTGATTTAATCTCCATTATTTTCTATATATGTTCATCACCACTTTTGAGATTTATGTTTTTATAGTAAAAAAGATTACTTTAAGAACAATATGAGGCTTTTATATTTATTCATTTCAGCTGGTGGTGGTGGTGCTGGAGAGGCAGGAGCCAATGGTGAGAATTATTCAATAATAAATATTTTTTTATATTACAAGAGACCCTTGAGATCTGTTGTCGGCTAGAAGCACAATGCATACATACAACTGCAGTCACAACGCATAAATACAGTTCAGTCCTCACAAATGAACAAATGAAATATTTCATATTTTCATTTCTTCAATCTGGTAACAAGACTTAACGCAGAGTTAATAGAGTGAGTTGTTACCCTTTCCAGTTTAAGAGACCCTGGCAGCTCCGCCTACTTCACAATGATCTGATTACTAAACTTTTTACTACTTAGACTTAAACTTAAATTCAGTAAAATAATAATTTTGTAGCATTTAATATATTTTTTATTTTTATATTGCTTTGGTGTTTTTTATTTAAGTATTTTATTGTATATTTAAATAACAAATTTTTAATGTTAAGGGAAATTGGCCAAAATCCAAATAGAAAAAAAAACATTTAAATAAGCCTCTTCTAAGATTAGAATGTACAAATACAGAAATTTTAAAAAATATGATTTTAATTTCTATTACATTGATACATGCCCATTAATAGCATTTTACATAAAGCTCCCACATACATATAGACAAACTTATCAGTTACAATTATAAAGATATTCTTTCGTAAATATAGGTGGAGCAGGATTTGGATTTGGTGCGAATGCTGGTGCAGGAGCAGGAGGTGGTGCATAAAAACAAAAATGTTTGTTATTTTTACCAATTTAATTTAAATAAATGATAAGATTTATTAGAAACATTTAGTGCACACAGCACATTATAAATTATTTTATAAAGAGGATTTTGTAGAAAATATTTTGTTAAGCATATTGTTAAAAAATTAATACAGTATTTATAAATGTATAAAAATTATTTCAGAAACATTGTAAAGGAAATGGTGCCACATCAGTAGAAGCATGTTTTAGTTAAATAAATAGCTTAAAGAAATTTTGTGAAGTATTTTTTTTTTAACTTGTTCACAACTATAAAATAACCACAAAAGATATTTACTGTATTGCATCTGAATGTAAATGCAACAGTTGTGGGTTTAATTCTAACTCAAAAAAATATATATTTCCATTTTCTTGCTCTGATAACAAGACAAAGTGTGGAATGGTGTCCGGTAACAATACCTCAAAAAATTGGCAGAAAATAGGGAAGTGTCTCAACACTTAGTACCTTCTACAAACTACAACAATAGCAGAATAGTTCTGGATTTAGGAGAGTTTGAAGCAGAAAAAGATAAATATACTCACTATCATTGTTTTTGATCTTGTACAGTGGCTCTTCAAACTGGGCATTTGTGAGGCATTTTAAAACTTTTAGAAAATATGGAAGGAGTTTATCTTGGTGTTGGAGACCACTTTGTAAGAAGTATATGCCTAATGCAATACTTGCTTCCTGGCTTCGAGGGTTCACCACAAATGAAGTGCTGGCTTGTGGGCATAGCATAAATAATGTGTTTACCTAAAATTTATATGTAATATTATTAATAGACACAATTATAGAGAGGTTAGAATAAATGTTATGTTTGTGGTTTTAAAACTAGTTTCGGGAAATTATTTGTTTTAAACTTAAATTTTTAAAATTTTTTAATTTTAAAAGATGCTAACAACATAAATAAGTTGTAACAAGCGTATAAGAATTTCGACGGAGCTCGGTGAGAACGAATGGCTTAGTTGGTCAGAGCGCTGGAACGGTATTCCAGAGGCGCGGGTTCAAATCCTGCTTCGTTCAAAATTTTTATACGCTTTTTAAAATTTTAAAAATTTAAGTTTAGTATTTTCTGTCCTAAGTGTGGAATAACACTTTAAAACATAGTAAAAATATTAAAATAAATAGTATTCTCTCTTGCCAAACGATAATTCTTACGAGTTGTCTTTGGGTAGCGGAAATTTGTAAAAATCTCCCTACAGAGATGCTAACAACATAAATAAGTTGTAACAAGCGTATAAGAATTTCGACGGAGCTCGGTGAGAACGAATGGCTTAGTTGGTCAGAGCGCTGGAACGGTATTCCAGAGGCGCGGGTTCAAATCCTGCTTCGTTCAAAATTTTTATACGCTTTTTAAAATTTTAAAAATTTAAGTTTAGTATTTTCTGTCCTAAGTGTGGAATAACACTTTAAAACATAGTAAAATTATTTGTTTTCCCTTCTTTCATGAAACAAAGTGTGATATTGAGTTATTTCATCGGACAAGCAAGGCCTCTCTGCCAGTCCTGCTATAGTGAGCATATAATGTAAGATAGACAGATATACAATAAAGCTTATAAGCATATTCTCAAATAATAAAAACAAAATATTATATACATTTTCGTTTAAATTATTTCTTTTCTATTATATGTAGTGAAATAATGTGGAAAACCTAGTAAGTATATTTTTTTGTAAAATAAAATAATGAGAATATCATCGTTATATATATTGATAAAAGTTATGAAACAAAATATTTTAGTATTTTTATTATATTAAAAATATATTTGAATTTTACAAGCATACTTCGTACACAATATGAGATGAAACTGAGATTGGCAGAAAAAGTGACCCTGAACAATAGGGCATCGATAACAGGGCTTATGTCATTTGATGAGGTCATATTCATATTCAATAAATTCGAAAGATTGAATTATATTTATTAAATTAAGGAACAGAAAGTGTACAATTAAGGCCAATTTAGGAGGTCGACAATGTTTCGCAATGCCAACAAATAATAAACAAGATTACACACAATCAATCTAAGTTATAAACTTACTTTTTCCCATGGTGTAGGATTTATACAAGACAGACATCGTGCTAAGTGCTGGACCGTCTGCTTGAAAAATTCGTTTTCATCCATTTTACTTATTTTCTTTCGAAATAAAACATTTTCTAATTAAGAAATAAGCAAAACATTTGATCGACCGATCACCATTCACAATCTATCTTGTCACTTGTCAATTTTTCAGGGGGTTGCTAACAGTTGCCAGTATATTAGTTATAATATTAATTTATGAAAATCATTGCCATTACATATAATTATGTTTTTATTAATTAGGCATTAAGTATTGTACGGTACGGTGGCTAGCCTACCGTATTTTAATTAGGATTTTAAGATTTATATAAAAAGAACAAATAAACCGAATATTGTCCATCTATCGATATATCTTTTATTTTTATTGCGTAAATGTAATAAAATAAAATAAAAGTATGTAGAAAATATATATATTTTAATTTTTCATATTCAAAATAAAGAAAATATGAAACAGTTACAATTAAATTACATTCATTCACTATTCAATAACGTCACAAATAACAATTAACAATCATTGAACACATTTTTTGGTAATTACAATAACAATTTTACTTTTTTGTCAAATTTTTATCACTGTACTATAATTAGAAAGGTTTACAGCACCTTGCAGAGTTTTTTTCTGTAGATTCTGAAAACAAAAAATACGTAATAATGATATATTCTAAATTTTAGGATATACATTTTATTAATAACTTCTATTTAATTTTTACCTTAAGCAACCTTGCAATTTTTTTTGAGATCAAGTGCAAATTGTATGTTTTATATAGATTTATTACAGATGTAGTACATATGACATTTTTAAATGAACTTTATTATACCTTTTTAAATATATTTGCCATCAACAAATTAGTTTTCTTTATATTTTCTTTCTTAATCTCCTCCTTTTTAGAAACAACTTCGGGCAGTGACTTATAGATTTTCTCAGATCGCTTTTTCATTTCACGCTCACTTATAAATTTTGGGGCAACTGAAACAAAATAAACATAAAAAAATAATTATAATTTGGTTAAGCTTAACAAATTTATAGTAGATTTAAATATTATTCAAGTGAATTCTATACAAAATTTTAATACCTTTTTTACTTCGAAGTTCATTGCCCAGTTCTTTTGCCAAGTGTTTCAGTTCGTCAGATGTAAGTGCATTTAATGCCTGTTGGCGGTCCAACCGCATCGACAGCAGTTGCCGCTTGGCGGCGCGTTCATTTGCTCTGCAAGTATATTCATATATTATGAAATTCACAGCATAATATTATATATGCTATACACATATGTTGTATAGAAAATACAAAAACAATTATATTATATCATGCTATTATAGATCTAGCACACAAGTAAACAATTAATAAAATTATAATATAGTATAGTCACCAGTAAATACATCCAGAACTGTTGTATATTTTAGCAAACATGTAATGTTGCAATATAAAATAAAAGGAAATAATAATAAATTACTGAATAGTTAATATTATTAGTAAAAGGACATAAAATCGGCATCAGAAATGACTCACCAATTCTTGTTACTTCATTTTGAAGACAATGCATAATCGGATCAAAACTCACACAATTATTAACTGGTCCACCTAAAACATATCTTAGTCACCCTTATATTCTATATTTAAGTATTTAAAATACTTTTACAATTTCTATTTTCTTTTGATAAATATTAAGCTACCTCCTTTTAGTGTCATGATATTTTAGCAACTTATGCGGCTCGTTAAATAATATTGTAATATGGAATTTGCTACTATTACACAAAAAATACCTTGGTAACACATATTGCAAGGTTCCATGCAATGGCTAGGCGCATTTGGATTAGGCGTATGGACCACTATCATGTTCAATCTAGGAGTGTCGTTGTCTCTTACTCTAAAGTAAAAAGAATTAGTGAGATATTCAAATATTTTAAACCCGACTATTACCTTGTTTGGTTTTTGACAAACTAAAAAAACAACAGTTTTGGAAAAGGAATATGAAGATATTTCGAACTTTACCTTGTATCTTTGATGACTTTAAGGCACTGTTGACGATTAGAACTTTTCTCAACAAAATCTGGACGATTTTTCTCTAAATATTCCCTCACTGTGCATTCTTGGGCTTTCTTTATAATATCATCAGTACTCGATATTTCGCTTTCATTTGGTATTCCTCTACAACCATAGTTGTGTGAGCGAGGACTGTATTTGTGCAAATTATTTTCAATCTTTGAAGAAATCTCTCTAAACTGCATGTTTTGTACTTTTTGTTTGGGAGGTACTTTAACAATTATATTCTTTAATTGAGGTCGATTATTATCGCAAGTTATCCGTTCACTGACCATGCTGTCTGAAGTCTGTATTATGAGATTGTAAGCCACACACTTTTTCTTAGTCTTTTCGACAGTCTTTTTATGGTTCTTGCACTTGTGACTATTGCATGAACAGTGATGAACACGTCTACATCGATGGCAATTGACAGATGTGCTGCTGGACGTTTCGCACGTTTTCCCTTCGCTGTGTGATTTACATCGTTTTTGGTGATATTTTTCACATTCTCTTTTAATTTTATTCAATATTTTGCAAGTCCCAGAGTCAGTGGAAGTGCTCGGCATGTCCGTTGAAATAGGAATATCCGACGACTCTGTACTAAATTTGAGTGATTTAGACTTTTTCGTAGATAACTGTACACCTTTATCTACTAAAGTCTTAATGGGCCCACATGTATTGGTTTCTTGGCCTGCAATTTCATGTTCACTATTAGATGAACTTGATTCTCTGTGTTTGTCATCAGTACTATCTTCTGTGTCTAAAAGGTAATTAAGAACTGTTATTATTTCTTTAAAACATTTTTTCCTTTTACTCTTTTCAACATCTCTTTTCTGGTAGCGCCTCGTTATGTCTTGAATAATATCAAGTATTGGATCCTTATTACATCCTTTACTATTGTCAGTTTCGCTGTGTGAGGTCTTAACAAAATCATTATCTGAGCATGTTTTGCATTTTATGCTATTTTCTGTAGATTTTAGTGATCTTTCTGATGAAGATCCTTGTCTTGGTTTCGCAGTAGTTACATTATTTTCTAGACACATTGGCCTCGATGGTTTTCGAAAAGTATCGTGTGGCTGTAATTCAGGTTGCCTTGGAGAACGATTAAATTTTACATGTGAAGCTATTTTATCAGTGTCTGTATTAGATCTTAATAAAGGTTTTTGTAAAATATTTCTATCGTTTTTAGGATAAGTGTTAAACTTGTAAGTTTTTGTGACGCAAGCATTTACGTTAGTCGTCTTGTTAGTTTGATCTAATATCCTTTGATCTTGGTCTTCAGAATGGGTTACTTTACGTTTTTGGTAAAACTCATCAAAAATATTCGTACAACAAGACTGTATACCTTTCGAGCATTCTTCTCTCAAAGATGTAAAATTTTCAACTACATCATTTTTACATGTCTCAGTTCCTGTAGAAACATGTGTTGCCGTATTTTCAAAAGTATTTATTGGTTTTATGTTAGCATTCGTTTCAGATCCTAAGCTAACTTTAAGAGTCATATTTGTACCTTGTATTGGTATTGTAAAATTGTTAGAAATTTGTTCATTGATTTCATTAGGATTAATTTGAACACCTTTATCGTCCTTTTCAATCATATTAACGTATTCTTCACTGTTAGCAACTGTATGGACATATACAGCTTTGTTTTTATCCGCTTTATTACATTCGTTTGTACAATTTTTAGAGTTAAGCGTTTTAATTCCTTTATCAGTTTCGTCATATACTTCGAGAACTTTACTTTCGGAATTTGGTCTGGAAATTTTCTTATATTGTTCACAAACTAATTGAACGCAATTTTTGTCATTTATAATATTAATATCAGATATTGAAGGATCTGATATTTTTGGGTCAATACTAATCTCAGTTTGGATCCACCTTGTAGCTTCATGAATTAAAAGAACATCTTGTTTCTTTTCAGTGTTGGCCGAGCTTATGCATTCAGATGACGTAGACTTGACACTCTGTTCACTAGATTTGCTTTGAAGCCTAATAGGCAATTTAATGTTAGTTTGTGATGATTGTGACATTTGATTTAAATTATCTCTTATAACCAGACATTTCTTTTCACAATCTTCACTTTTAAATGACGACTTCCGACGTGGCGACGTCGAATTGCTAGATGTTTGTTGACACTCAGAATTCACAGGCTTCGAGTCACTTGCTGCCAAGCATTTATTGGTTAGTCTAGAGCACTTATAAATAAGAATATTCTCAGGTACTTCTTGAGTATTATCAGCACATAGGCAAACATATTTTATATCTTTTGTTGTACAATCAGGTGCAATTTGACGTTTACTCAGGTTAAGATTACATTTTGTACAATTATTATAAATTTTGTCTTGTTCATTCACATTATGTGAAGAATTGGGTATAACTTCTGGAGAGAATCTGTCTTTTGTTAACATGTTTACCTGAACAGAGCTATCAACAACTGCAATTTTCGCATGTGATTTATGAAAAGGGCAACAACAATAATGTTCATCTACAGTCTTTTTGTGGCACGATTTGGAATGCACCTCCTTTTGCTTCCCAGAGAACATGTTACGTTTGTTATTATCAGAATTTCCTGATGATAATGTAAAGACAGAATGAGTTTGATGTTTTCTAATAGAATTATATTTCTCTAAGTTTACATTTGAATGTGACCCCTCGAACCTACACGCGTCACCTGAACCAGCGTCATAATTATTTCGAACTAAATCAGTCATTAAGTCTTTAACCCTTTGCGCTTTCGTTTCAGCCTCTTTTGACACATTAAAGGCTAAATCAGAGCTCACTAGTTTTTGTTTCAAAAATAATTCTTTGTCTTTTAAATGTTTTTTGTAAGCTCTTTCTCTTTGTAAGGCTTCTAAATATTTTTTGTACAACTCTTCAGAAGAAATCTTGTCAATAATTGTGTAAGATCTATTTTTAACTTTGTTTGAAAGATCAGAGTCTGTATTGGAAATATCACATAGTTTTTTGGTGTAAGATATTGGATTTTCATTTTGTATTACTGTCGGTAAATTAGGGACACTTTGAGATGTAGAAGCAATGGCATTAGAATTGAACTTTTCCATTCGTAAAATAGATTTTTTTGGTTTATTCTGATTTATGTGATGGGTTGTGTTAGTATCAGAGGTACTTGTAGTTTGATTAGAATGAGACAAATCAATTTTCTTACTATCAAAACTTAACCCTGATAAAAATTCGGTTGAGCTCTCATCATCCTTATATTTGGATTTAATTAGCCTTTGGACAACTTCTTTGACTAACTTTTTTTTTAAAGTTTCGTCCTCAGATCCCTTATTTAAAGCAGATTTTAATATATCAATACTTTTTTCTAAGTCTTTGGTAAATGAACATTTAGATACTTTACTTGAATCTGTGGTCAAACCTGTACTAGATTCTCGGCTTGATCTATTTTTAACATTAAAATTTCTAGTGTCATCATTGGTTTTTGTTTTCATATGATTTAAATTATATATGTGGCCTGGCATATATTCAAAACTTTCTGCTTCAGATACCTGATCTCCGCTTTTCTCTAAAGGAATATTTTCCTTGTCAATGTCTTTTCTCTTTAAGCTTGGCTTCCGTAGACTCTTTTTTACTTTCTTCTTCCGTTTTCTTTTCCTCAAAGTATTTAAACTGATTAATACTGGATATTGCTTTTTAATATTCTTCTCAACAGAACTGCTTGGTTTTGCTTCATTTTTAGTAAGTGTGGTTTGAATTTCTTTATCTATTTTTTCCTGTGATTTCACTGTCTCCACTGTATTTGAAGCTTTCTCAGGACTAACAGAAAGACTTCTTGTAACATTTTCTAAAGTAATACCTCCATCCTTTTCCACATTAAAGGAAATGTGCTTAGTCAAGTTAACATTAATTGGTTGTGGCATATTTTCATTGTTAGAAACATTAAATTCTACCAAATCAACATCTTTTTTATATATTTTAGTAGTTTTTTTAGTAAAACCTTTTCTATTTTTATTTTTAAAATCATCCTCATCAAGTGGAGTTGATTGTGCAGTTGGAGGTCCAATGTTCATATTCTGTTTTGAATCATTGTTTGAGTATTGCTGATGGAGGGCAAGTCTTTCTAATGTAGAAAGGCTAGATGCAGAGTTTTTTCTATCACTTTCATTTGCATATCCAACATCTGCTAAAGAATCCCATTCAAGTTTTCTTTGTGATGTTATACTGCTAGTTGGAGAATGTGGCTTGTTTAACGAAGTGTCAAGTGTATTATCAACAGCTAAAATAAAAGAATAAGATTTAAATTAGCCATTTCATTTAATAATGAAATAGATATGTGATCTAGACATCTTTCTCAATCTATTAGAATCGGAAAATTTATATTTATTACAACTTATTGTAAGTAAAATATTAACAGACATCATTCTTTTGTAGCATAACAAAATATTCTTGGAGATGTTAATTATTAATGCTTAAATATGTTATGAGAAGATGTCCGTGTAGTTTGTTCTGCAATTTTAGTGTTCTTACAGTGAGTTAATCTCTAAGTATGACACAGTGAAAATATTACGGTCTTTCAACTATGGCTTATTAATTATTTCCACTGCTATGGCAAGACAATGCATGAACCAGTACTAAGATTATAGTGGGTGAAATTTTAGTAGAAAACAAAACATAATATTGAAACTAGATTTTCCAAAAATAAAGCATGCAATTGTTTATTTATAAAGATCACTATGTAAAAAGTAGATTTAAATATTTACATACATTTTTGGGATTGTGCATCATCTGATTTTACAGATTCATTATCTGAATTTCTGGATAAACATTGCTCTTCATCTATTATAGGAGGTGACTCTGAGTCACTTTTCAACTTGTCAAACTTTTCCTAAAACAAAAAAGAGAATGTTTTATAGATAAAGAACATCAGTAAATCAATACATAGTTTGACCTACTTAATATATTCATCTGAATACTAACGTGAGAATTAGAAGGTCCAGGAATAGAACACTGTATGGATATTCTACAAAGTTCAGTTGAAGATTCACTTTTCTTTTCTCCAGAGTCTGAATCTGTCTGTGACTTCATATTTTTCCAAAATAAACTTGATGGATCTCGGATCTCGCTATGAGCTGTTGATAGAGAAAAAAACTGCTCCAAATCTCTTTTCTTTCCAAATTTTTTGTAATAGTCTAATATCAAACTATTTACCGCCGATTGGGATTCACAATCATTGAAAATATTTTTGTTTTCTAAACCATCAGTTTCCATAGTTTAAAAATATAAGATATAAAAGGTATATAATGTCTTAAAAATAAACATATCGACAAAGTGTTTCGTTTTTAATTATGTTTAACACAGAATTAGATAAAATATAATTTTCAAAGATCTTTTTAATTTGAGTTTGACATTAACAATAACGACATTTCACTTGGTACGTAAACAAAACAAATTTGAATGTTTTTTTGTGTTATAGAAATTAAAATAGCTCAGAATCTTAATATTTTGTCCATTTGTATTTTATTTATTTTACTGTAATGAGATAGGTACTAACAAAGATTTATTTAAAATTATATAAATGTTTACTTATTTTTTTTAATAAAAGAAAAATATTTTTTTTCTCCTACTTATGTACTACTTTTGAAGCTATATTAATTTTCATATTCTCCTCCATAACTCCTGTTAGTTAAAATTGAAAATATTCTAATTTAAGTGACTAAATAATATTTATGTTCTTTCAACTTTTTTTCTTTATTTAACCGTTATTGTTTGTGATCAAATCGCAATTATCTGGAAAGCAAGGCCAAGTTGGCCTCGAAGAAACTAGGGATTATCAGCAGAGCCAGACAGTATTTCGCACCAAAACACTGTTTGGCCCTGATAGGGCCCAGGTTCCGCTTCATATGGAATACTGTTCTCAATACTGTGCTGGTGCATCCCAGTATCAGCTTGAACCATTTGATCGCGTGCAACGTAGAGCCGTTGGAATCGCTGGGGACCCAATGATCTGTAATTGGCTTGACACTTTAGCTTTTGGGAGTGTTACGCTCGTTCGCCTTCTTTTCAATAAAAAAAAAAAAGAAAAATGTCAATGTCAGACGTTAAATCACAATCTGGCATTGGCAGTGTCAAATTATTACTTTTATCGATAAAGTAGGTAGATATAGACAAATATAAGGGTAAAGCCCACTTATAATTTAATTTTACTCTTCGAAAAAGCCTTTAAAATTTAAAGATTTAAAAGTCACAACTTAAGAAATATAATTACTACAATGTCACGCCAAACATCTCGCTTGGATGCTAAGAAAGTGGTAATTAACATTATGATTATGATTTTACATTATAATATTGTTTCCTAAAAAATAATATCATAATCACTAACGTTATGATTTAATTTTTTAGGAAACAATGTATATTGTATCTACGTATATTGTTTATAGAGGAAAATAACCTTAATATTAATACTTAAAATAAAACCTGAACATTTTACAGAACTCAGAATTATTGACACTTACATATGGAGCTTTAGTATCACAAATGCTTAAAGAAATAGAAAACCCCGATGACGTTAACAAGCAGCTAGAAAGAATTGGCTACAACATGGGTGTAAGGCTTATAGAAGATTTTCTTGCTCGAACAACATCAAATCGATGCTTAGAAATGAGAGAGACTGCAGATAAAATTCAACATGCGTTTAGGTAAAATAAACTTAATACAACAAACATTCATCCAGATAACTGGCACAATAGATATAAGAGTAAACTAAAAAAAACCAAACTAAAAAGAAATCAACAACAACAGTAGAACTGAGATAGAGAGAGAGAACAGGAACAGTGTGAAAATAAATACATAAATACTATATTGAATATATGTGCTAGAGAAATAATATACATTTTTAGCACTTATTTTGAAGGTGCCACTTGCTTAAAGCAAGCAAGCTTGTACAATTGTGACCTCCTTTACCTGCAATATGTTCAAATGCCATGACCAAACTCATGGTGAATCCATGTGTTTTTAAAGATAATGTAATATAATAATTCTCTTCTTGTAGTGTTTAATAAAAAACACATTTTTTCTACCCTTTCAACTATGTTGTATATTTTAATATGTAAATGATTCGATCAATAATTAGTTTGGTTCATAATATTTTCATTGAAGTTATATTATAAAAAGAAATAATTAGTTTTATTTACTTGCTCTGGGTAGCATTGGTATAGAATTGACTGATGCCACTCTATAATCAATATATATTTTTTTTTATCCCATATAAAGTATAGGGTGCTGAGGAACAGTCCTTCTGATTACCCTGATGTGTAGAAAGTATTAAAAAAATAATGTATAATAATATTATGTTTCTTGTCAGGTTATATTTAAACATGCAACCTACAGTGACAAACTGGAGTAGTGCAGGTGACGAATTCTCTTTAGTTTGGGATCAATGCCCTCTAAGTGAATGGGTGGAGATGCCAAACAATGGCTTAAAATATTGTGCATTGATACCGGGGGCGATAAGAGGTGCATTGCAAATGGTGCAGCTAGATGTGCAATGTTGGTTTGTGCAGGTATTTGTACATTTATGTAATAGATTTGCTATTAATTTGTGTTGTATGATTTATATCTTTTTTATAAGCTTAACCTTTTTTATTATTCTGCACTCATTTCCTTGTTCTGGTAAAATGGCAAAGCTTGTCATTGAGTTGGGCACTCAACATGCAATGCTTTGAGGCATTTAGCATGGTAAGCATGAATATCTTATTATTAAGACAGCAACCTTTAAATACTGTACAATTATTCAGTTGTAACTTAAACACTTGAAAGATAGAATTCAATTTTACCAGAGCAAAGAAATGTGAAAAATTAATTACACCCATAAAAGCTAATTATTTACCCGAGTAAGAATCGAATCCGCATCTAACACTTGTATGGTCGACTGAGCCACAATGGCCTCATACAGATAGATATGTTTAAATTTGTATAATTTAAATGTGTGCTTTATAAGCATGACATTTTTGCTTATTTCTGTCAAACAATTAGTAACTCTTTTCAGGATCAACTGAAAGGTGATGCAGGGACTGAACTCAGAATTAAATATATAAAACGATTAGAGGATGCAGTACCTGCTGGTGAAGATTAAAATAATTTTCAACGATTATATAATATATTGACTAATCTATCTGTCGAATGATAACTGCTAATATTAAAGTTATCTCTTTTTGTTAAGTGTAGCAACTTTATATATATATATATATATATATATATATATATATATATATATATATATATATATATATATATATATATATATATATATATACATATATATATATATATATATATATATATATATATATATATATATATATATATATATATATATATATATATATATATATATATGTATAGAAGATGCCTCAGTACTATCATTGAAGGAAGTAGTCAATAATATACTCCACAAGTATATTAAAGTATGATGTGGGCTTTGCTTCAGATAAATTTTATTTGATTTTTTAACTATATAATAAATTTATAAATTAGATGAATATGATTAGAAATACAAAAGAAGTATTTATTATTCATTGTGTTGTAATGGAAGCGTGCCGTCGTAGCGCAGTGGCACAAGCGTGTGACTGTAACCGACAGTTTGTGGGTTCAATCCCCACTCGAGTGAATGAAATATTTAATATTTTCAATTTAAATATTTAATGTTTATTTAATTTCTTCGCTGTGGTACAAGGCAAAATTCAGCGTTGAGTTCCGTTATTCAACACGCAATGCCTCAAATTCGGCGGAAAGTGGGGAACATAAGTGGAACGGAGTGTCTTAAGTCTAGGTTTCCAAATTCCCTCTGCCTACCCTACCGTGTGGGAATACAGCGTGAAGTTGAGTGAGTGAGTAATGAAAGTATTTCTGACTGTAAATGTAAAGCTTGTAGATTTAACTCCCATATGAGGGAGTAAATTGTTTTCATTTATCAGTTGTAGTTTCCATAATGTTTGTAATTTAGGCGAAATGTGAAGATCAATTTATTACTATGTTCTCTCTGCCTTCTTATAAGGCATACAAAACCTAAACGAAATATATTTATTACATTTAAACTATGATATTTTTGATTTGATGCACTTTTCAATATCTACATTTAAGTTGTGCATGGGAACACTAGGTTCCCAGTGTTAATCGTTACCCAGAAGGGTTAATGTTTTATTATCGTCAAACTATATCATGTATATGTGATACAGCATAAAGTATCACACTGTAAGTAAATACAGTGTGATGCTTAAAAATATTAATCATAGTAGAGTTGTTGAGACAATTGTAAGCTGTACTACTTGAAAAATTTTATTCAGAATAAAATTTTCTCCAAAGTTGTAAAATGTATTGTGTTGCTATAGTAACATAAAATATATTTGTGTAACTCTGCTTTATTGTTTATATGCAAATTTTATATTTGCAATAGTAGAAGTTAATTTAAATGTTTCTCATCTATATAATGTATATTCGAGTTCTTTTTTTTAATAAAACTAAGCTGCGGTGCGATTATTTTAAATATAAATTGTATTGTTTTTTATTTTTATCATTTTAAAATCGAGTAGTGATTAAATAAATAAGTATTTATAATGAAGTACTTGTGACAAATTTTCTAAAACAAAGCCTAAAATTAGAATATATTAATTACATATTTAAATATGTATTGTAACTCATTATTGTACTTTAAATTATATTTTCCTTATTTTGAATAAAATAGCAGCCAATTTTTTTTTTAAATTCATAATTTTTTTTTACCTTCACGCTGTATCCCGCACGAGGCAGAAGGAACCCGGGAACCTAGTTTTAAGACACTCCGTTCCACTTCCGTTCCCCACTTTCATCAATTCATAATTACACAATAATTTCACATTGTCTTTTGAACTCTTAATTTAGAAAAGGACATGCGTACAAAAGGGTATGTTCACATTGAATTTATTTTTATTAGCTAAATGTGGCGAAAACTTTTCGTTCTTGTGTGCCAGCGTACACTACAAATGATAGTGGCCGTCGTGGCGTAAGGGTGAAAGCGTGAAACTGTAACTGCGACCCTTTAAATTGTAATAAAAGAAATGAATACTTATAATAAAGCGTAAGCTGTAAGCGATCACTCTCAGTATATGAAAGATATATTTAAAAAAAATCCTATACGTGACGTATATATGTGACAGGGCACAAAATAGTGATTTTTAATTTTTTGTTTGTTTTGGCGTTTGTACCTACTATTATATTATGGCAAATTTCTCTCAACACAACAACTTTATTGTTTGTTTTATTTTAATCGGTTTCGTTACATTACAACTTTTTATTTATCATAAAAAGCTATGTCAATTAAAAATACTTAGTTCCACAAAATTGTTACTTTTTTATTTAATTAGTTGATATTTTTAATTTTAACGTATACTTACATATTGTGTACTTTTAAGAAAACAAGAACTAGAAAATATGCAATCGAGACTAGTAAAAGTGTAATTCAAGCGGCTAAAACAGCGGGCGGGTCGCTAGTATTTAATATTTTCATTCCCTCGCTCTTTTATGTTTTTTTTTTCTCTGAATGATTCTGTTTTCCCGAAGTGAGAATGGAACCTTGTACGTTCCACAACGTTTTATTTCCACTCGGAGGAGTGAAATATTAAATCTTTTCATTGCGGAAATTGAGTAAAAGAATGTCTTAATAGAGACTGAGGTGTTAACCATAGGTTCCTAAGTTCCCACTGCCTACCCTACTGTGCCTGAGATACAATGTGAACCCGAAATATAAGTTAAATATAAATCACTAATTCTAGATCGAACTTACAACAATCGCTTTTACATTCAATCCATAGAGCCACGATATAGTCTTAGAATATATATAGAATATTATTCTAGTATTTTTAAACGTAATTCTTTGGTCCTGTTATACATAGATTTTTTTATCGGTTACTTTTTATTATAGATTTTGAGCAAAGAAGCTAATATTTGTGCTTTATTTTGTCTTTCAATATATAAAAGTATATAACATACTTTTATATATTGAAAGACAAAATAAAGCACAAATATTAGCTTCTTTATCTTTTACAACTATAAAAAAAAATATTTAGCCATTTCAAATATATTTTATTAATGTGTAATTCTGACTAAACTATTTATAAATATGTTAAATCGATTTACGGGAACCTATCTTCGTAAACATAATTCATTATTCTCCGTATACCTACTAATAAGCGCCTAGACAATGGCCACTAACAACGATGTTATGGAGTGTCCGCGCCATCGATAGTCAATTAAAATTCAGCAGGGGCTTGAATAACGGCTCGAAGCGAAACAATAGAAAATGAATCGCTGAATCCGATTGATTTAATTACTACTACTACCATTACCTTTCAAGTGTATTTCCAATTTGGTTCATTAATTAATAGATATGTATTGAATTTTTTTTAATTATGAGAATTTTGATTATTAATAAAATAAATATCAGTATTTTTATTTTAAATATGCAAACAGTAATGATATTTGAATTAATTAACGTGGCGCAGTCACTCACACGAAGAAGTGAAATATTTTCAAATTAAATATGTAATATGTTCATTTATTCGCTCTGGTAAGGAGGATAAGGATAGGCACAGGAAAGGCAACGGAGTGTGAGTCTTAACATTAGCTTCCTAAGTTCCTACTTACCTGACATGTGCGTGATACAGCGTGAATTTGAAATAAATCAATAAATAATATGTTTAAAGTTTATATTTTGTCTTAATTAGTTTTATTTTAGCTCCATTTTTTTTTAATTACTTTCTAATTTCGACTATATATTACAATCGTAGATATATAAAGAATATTTCCTTATATTTTATTCGCTTATTTTTATTTATACTTTATATAAGTGTTTGCGACTGCTGTATTGGGCATAAAGATTTTTGTCTTCGTAGAGTTTTATGTATTACTCTTACTCTGCGCTTATTTCAATAGGATCGATCGTCGGAATTTGTTTACAGAGCGGCAATTTACGATGCACATTATTGACCTCTACCCCTATAATATTATAATAATAATCTTTTACGTAATATGTATTTGAATGAATTGAACCTTCTAGACCCCCAAAGCAGATCATCCACGCATGTCATTCTATTGAGATAAAGAAATGTTAACTGTTTAAGATAACATTACGACCTATGTATATAGAGAGTAATGTGGAATTTTCATAGAAAACTGTTATAGTCATAATAATAACACGTACTGTTTGTGTTTCTACTTAAGACTTGCTTGCCTTGTTTTCCTGTTGTTCATGTCATATAAGTAGGTACTTATTTAGGTATTTTTGTTCAAAATCTATATTTTTGTTTTACTTGGCAGTACGTTATATTAGGGTGACCCTCGGGTTTTGTCACAAACTATTCCTTGTGTCTATAAGTAATCATTAACTTAAAGAGAGTGAAATCACAGTAGTGATATGTCACTAAATTCCTTGTCCTTGTGCAGTGTGTATGAAGTTGCCCGGGCGTATTATTATTATATTTGCCTAATAGTTAAATATGTAAAAATGTTTTTAAGATAAACAGCCTTGATGATGTTGTTGAATGTATTTTTTTATAGTTCAACTGAAATATTTACCAAAATAGAACGTCATGTCCTATTTCACCGACGTACTATTAGGCACATTTTCGCCTCTTCTCTTATCCCATTCCATCTACCATGACATTAAAAGAAACTACATACTTCGAAGTACATTTCCGATTCGATCCTCACTCGAGGAATAGAAATATTTAATACTTTCAATTTGCTTAGCTCTGGTACAAGGCAAAACGCGGCGTTGAGTTCCACCACTTAACACGTAATACCACAAATTCGGTGGAAAGTGGGAAACAGAAGTGGAGTGTTGAGAGTGGAGTGTAAAGTGTTAACGTAACTCTAGGTTCCCAAGTTCCCTCTGCCTACCGTGCCATATGCAGGATATAGCGTGAAGCTGAGTAATTTTTAGATATTTATAAATATTTTAGTAATAATCATTGCATTAGTAATAGAATCTAGTTTATTTACATATTATGTTCTAAAATAAGTAGATATATGTAAATTAAACGCAGTTATATGAATGTAATTTAAGTTGGATTAGAACAAGCACTTAAAATTATAATAACATTCATTATCAGCTCATTATTAATAGCTGTTTACAAACAATATATAATTGACGGAAATGGCAAAATATGCCTTATTATTAAAAAATTTTTTAAATTATATCTAATTAGGTGCTAACATGAGAGGAATCCGTGTATTATATCAGTTTTAGAAGTCATCATTACTTTTTAAGGTATAAATGACGATCTTTAATAATTTGAGCTTTGGTCATTGTATAGGTACTAACGGCCCGTGTGTGAATTCGCACGTCTGAACGATATGGTTTTTTATTTACTTTATATTATGCAAGTATATTTATTATTATTAGGCTGGTTATTTTAGTATGGTTAATTATTCTTTTCTACACAATAAACAATTGTTATTTAAACTCTTTAGAATTTCATTTTCAAAAAAGAAGACAGAATTTTGATTATTTTATATCTATGAGAGCTGAATCGAGCGATTGTTTCTGCGTTAACCGCTCGTGATGTGAGGAGCTATCTTCCAATGAAAGTACCATTAAAGTGGTTCAGCACAATTTTTAAAATTGTTTGTTTATGTTAACTATTATGATATAACATATTTATTTACCAGATTCACGCTATATTTTATATTCAGCCCCACAGATTGCCCCAGCGACAATCAAAACGTTAAAACATGCCGTTCCTCTCATTCCTCCAACTCTTGAAACATCGTATGTATGAGTAGTGACCCACAACATCACATTTTGTCTTATAACTACATGCATTTCTAAATAACAGTTATGTTGTTGTGTTAATTATAGAGTGATACCTACTGAACTTTAATTATTTATATGTTGGTAGGATTCGGAAAGTAACAAGGAGAAGATTTAGCGGTAACAAGGCAAACCGCGGCGGTAAGGTACGCCATTAATACGCAATTCCTCAAATTTGCTGGAAAGTGACAAACGGAACGGAGTGTTTTAACACTAAGTTTTACTTACCCCTGTTTATCCTGCCATGTGCTAGTACAGCGTGAAGCTTAAAAAACATAAATAAAACGTAAATAAATAAAAACATGAATCAATAAAACTGATACAGTTGGCAACTTATTGCGGAGCGGGTAAAACTATACCGAAACTGGTAATAAATATTAGTGTATGTTTAAATTTTTTATAGACGTCATTCAATGAAGTTATCTAGAAATTTGTTATTAGAGTTGCGATATCTTAACGCCTTGCCTTCGTAATTCGAAACAATTAATATTCTATTGCAATTCACGCAGATTAACAAAGAGGTATTTGCCATAAAAGTATTACAAAATGAACTATATAAACTTAAGTATTGTCTATACATAATGTATTTCCGTTAAAGTTATATTTATTTATTAATAGCAAGTAGTATATATACATAGTTATTTAGCTATATAGCGTCACCTAGGCATACAACAAACGAACCGTACAGACAATGACTTCGTTAGTCGAGAAACTTTACCCAAGTGTCACTTGATGTAAACATCGCTTAGAACGCACTTATCTCCTCTCTCCTGGGTATAAGGTTTAAATCCGTATGCACAGTTGTCAAGATGAGGGCGTCTCTACAGTAACGCATCGTGCTCTCACTTTATATAGCTTCTCTAATTAGCATAGAAACCGAATGAATAATTTAGTACTTACTAAAGTTAGTGTAATTGATGTTTATAATGTTTTTTTAATATCAATTACTATTAAATGAATATACATAAGTATGTATTTCATTTCATGTATGTTTCATGTTTTGTGAAGTCCCTTTTATTCAAAAATAGGTACAAATTGAGTATATAATTGTATTGTATAGAATTTTTATTTCTGTTATTGCTTAAATATTAAATACTTATTTAGTAATAAATCTACGGTTTTTGCACAGTGCTTGTTCGCTTTTGCTGTTTACTTTTAAGCATATTGTGCCGCACGTGGAGGTCGTCAGATCAAATTTCACATAAGTTGTGTGTCCTTTGTGCTTACAACTATAAAAAGTTCTTATATCTATAAAAAGTCTTTGCCGTGTGATCCCGGCTTAGAATAGGATCACCCTGGTACTGATGGTGTCGTAAGAGGCGACTAAAGTGCGTGTGGTAGAGTCACGTTGCCAATAATGGCAACACGAATGGGCAGACTCGACCGGATTGTTACCACCCCCGGCATTTAAGACCGGCGTTAAGTAGTGGCATTGGCCACTGCGTTTCGCATCAGGTAATGCCGGGCCCCGGTGCCCATCCACCTTAAAAGACGGCAACGCTCCTGTAGCTCCTCTGGAGTTACACGGGGCCGTGGGCGGCGGTGATCACTTACCATCAGGTGACCCGCACGCTCGTTTGCCGTCTCATCCATAAAAAAAAAAAAAAAAAGTTATTATATTTTTTTTACATTTTATTAAACGTGTCGTTTTTGAGTTCTATTCCCTCGGGATCTCTACTCGGGATATTGAAATATGTAATATTTTCATTTTTTTGTTATGGTAACAAGAAATCGCGTGGCATTGCTCCACCATTCAAAACGTGGGTAACGAATTTTCTTAACACTATTTATTAAGGCTTCATCTGCCTTCCTTGCTACGAGCGAGATACATGTATTTGTGTAGGAATTGGCTAAAACCTGAGATTTATTTAAAAGTACGATTTTTTGTACAGCGGAAATTTACTAATGATGACTTTAATAAATTATTTAATTCTAATCTTATTAATAACAACAGATATAATATACCCGTGACCACGGACTACTGTAAAGTGTTCGAAACGTCGGGTTTCCCAAAAATGTTTACCATTCAATATACGCGATTAATCCGTTTAAAAGTGTTTCATTTAAAATGTATAACAATCGCGAAAATCAAAGACATTATTATATAATATAAATGTTTGTTATTATCTTAATAAGATATCATTTTCTAGGAATTTGTATTAAATGTCGATATTTCTAGATATTTTAAATATGATCTTAAGTGCCTCTTTCATACATCAGAATTTAAGTAAAATAATTTAAGCGAATTTGTCTTCATTATATAATTTGTAGGGCCCCATACCTTTAAATAAAGGAAACGTAACCTTTATCACTTATAATATTTATATTATTTTATACAAAATGAGTACTAAGTAATGTGATTCGCCCGCAAACTTAGCTTCTAGTTTTTAACTTTTCTCTTCGTTGTCCCATCAATCCTGAAATTGGTACGAAACTTTAATAAAGTTTAACGTTGTAAGGATGATTAAAAAAAATCGACGTTTATGGGCGAGGAAGATACCACTTTGGGGTATATACAGCCTTTTCTGACACCCATGTATTTACTTATAATTAACTTGAGTAATTAAAATTTATGTACTTTTTAAGGGATGTCGTCACACGTGTGAGCCGCGTGTGACTGTAGTGAGTTAGTTTCTCACTCGAGGAAATAAAATATTGAATATTTTAATTTATTCGTAAACAAGCAATACCTCAAATTCGTCCAAAGTGGGGAACGAAACGGAGTGTCTTAACACTACGTTTCTCGGTTCCCCCTGCCTACCCTGTCATGTGTGGGGCACAGCGTGAGGCTGAAAAAAAGGAGAATAATTCATTTGGCAAGTGGGAATCGAATCGTTACGCTTATAGTAAAACACTATGCCACTGCACCACGACAGCCATCTTTAACATGAATGTAATACTATACTATTTATAACCATATACAAAATGTTTATACTTTTATTTTATTACTCTACTTTGTGGTTTGTTGTTTATATGATCTCTGTTTTGAACTTAGAATTATCATAGCGTGCTTATCTAAGAGTATAAGACATTAAAATTATAGACTTCAAAGAGAATTACGACAGTGGGTATTTATTTCTAATCCATGTTTTCAATTGATTCAACAGTTTCTCATGGATAGTTTTATTACATACATCTATAAATAACGAACTGTTTCTGTTATGTTTATTATAAATTAATAAAATATTTAGATATGTATATTTTGTTGGGTTTGTATTACAATAATTTTATATTAATTGAGAATAATAGGCAAAATAAATTATTATTGTGTTGTTTATAATAAAAAAAGAACTCTTTTGATTTTATAATTTATTAACATTATTCAATGGCTATTTATTTAATATTTGGAACAGTTAAAGTTATTTACAAAATTATCCCACTGTTTGTAGAAACTTTGAAAGGCTCTTTCCTTCGCGATTCCTTCCAGTGCGCTATATTTCAAAGAGTTAATTGCAAGTTGCTTTAACAATCTTATATCGGACAAGCGGCTGGCAACACCAACGAATGCAATATAGAAATCATCTGACAAGGGATCTGCTTCCCATATTCCTGGATCATCACTGGAAAGGACTACGGGAACTCCTTGCGCTAAAAACGTGCTAAGTGGATGATTACGTACATCTCTGACTAAAGATAACACTGAATTTGAAATCACGTTTACTTCAACAGCTATATCTTTCTCAATGACAGCTTTAAGTAGTATCGGATGCTTTAATAATGCGTAAGCGTGGCCGATTCTCTTTGCTCCTAACAATATGGCATCTATTAAATTTTCGTCGGTCAAAGTTCCAAACCAATTTGTTTCTCCAGCGTGGAAAAAATAATTAAACTCTTTGGACGCTGCTTCTAGTTGCGGAATAAACTCTATAAGAGGGTTTCCGACATCCTCTTGTCCTACTAGATCAAAACCTGCAAAAATATCAGGCATATCAGCTTTAATCGCTCGTGCTAAGCTTAAATATGTGTCAAGAGTAAATCGATCAACTTTTCTGGATGGTGCGTATATAAGTTTGGCTCCAATGAAATCGGGATGTTCGTTTTTGAACTTTTGAATTATTTTTTTGTAAGTCTTCGCCGTAATTAAAGGATCGTATGTTGTTCCGTCTAATTCGTAAAGATTTGGAAGAATGCTGCGGACTTCTAAATACATTACATTATTATTTTTAAATTGTCGAAGGACTTCATAGAAGTATTGCTCCCACACAGGTCTAAATGTTAATATTTGACTTACTCGTCTGAAATAGCTCATGAAAATACTCCAAGATTCTTTAATGCTTGGATACACGATATCGGGATCGTTAACGCACATAGTGAAATATGTTCGTAATTCTCCATCGAATTTAGTTTTATTGGATTTTTTTCTAATGTCACTTACTAACTCCCACTTGTTCTTGCAAAGGATTTTTGGTATTTTACTAGCAAATTTGAAGCGTACGTCGTTTTCATCATAACACATATAAAGATTATCTAAATACGTTAAATCAACGATGTAATCTGGTCCTAAAATACCCATATCGTGAATATGTAGAGCTGCTCCTTTTGGCATATCATTTATGATCTGGTAAACTTTAGATGAGCGTATACGGCTTTTATAAGAGAAAAAATGCTTAGACAGGTTGTAAAATTGTGGATTATCAAAGCCGTAGTCCACTTCGTGTAACTTGTGCTGCATTAGACAGTCGTTGACGCTCGTTTCTTTGTGTGAGAGCTGCATGCTTCCCCCAACAGACAGGAGTGCCTCATCTCGCAGTATCTTAGCTCGTTTTACATTGTAATCGAGAATTGTTCCGTGGCAAAACGTGAATAGGAATACATAGGGTAATATAGAACGCATTTCGGAGGGGCGCGCTTCGTCTTGCTCGCTTCGATGCCGAGTTAACACTGGCTGCCGTTGCGTTGTTTAGGGCGAATGACCTGATGTTCATAACATCTTAGTCACCGACAGGAAGTTGCATACAGTCTGAGATACAAATACAACTGCATTGGTTGTTCTGCGTGATTGATAAATCGTACTAAACATCTATTGTATAGATATTTTAGTATTATTTTACCTTTTACTATAAGTAATTAGTTAACGAATGTTAAAATCTACTTTACTGTGTTTTAATAAAAAGAAATAATTATTAAAATGTGTTATTATAATCATCGTAGTCTTTTGTTTTTAAATTATTTCGAATTGTTTACTATTGCTTTTCATGAGTCATTAGTGGATAACGTTCTGTGTTCTGTCTTACAGACCATATTTAAACGAACAGGTGTTCACTTATCAATGTTATATACATACTATTTATGTTTTAAATTAAGTATATAATTATGCGTCTATTCGTGATATTATTCATGGGTTCTTAAATTACAGAACAAAAAGTAAATATCTACAAAAAAAATAAATTTGAATGAAACAGAATGGCAAATATTTTAACATTTAAGTTACAGTCATAATATTTCATGTTTATTTGCAGGGCCACTTTGCGTCTGCACTTTCGCGGTTAAATTATGACTCAGTGTAGTAAGTACTTAATTTTGTAGCACTAGCTATATAAGTTAAACGGTAAAAATAGCAACTAACTAAGTATCCACATAATTAAAGGTAAAAAAAAAAACTTGAAAAGCACCGAAACGATCTCGCGCAAGCCGCAATTTCTATAGACGTTTAAACGATAAAATTTACTAAAACTCATTTCGTACTGGTGTAAATTACAGCCAGCGGCGTCTAAAAGGGTTCATTTTCAAAGCAGCGCTCTAAAGAAACTAAAAAATAAATCTGAAAAGAAATAAAGGCCGTCTCATCCGCCATGCTGATTTTATGCAGCGAAAGGGTTGGGGAAGGTTTTAAGTGGCACTTTAGCAGGAACCGCCCCGCGGTACGCATTTGTTGGTAAAAAATAAAAGAAAAAATATGGCCGTCACACTACGACATGCATGATATTGAGATGTGTCTTACACACTCGTCACCTCCTTTAATCTTCTAATTACTACCAGCGGAATTCTGGATGACACTCTCTGGGATCATTTCAAACAATGGTACTCACTGATAGTGGATACCGCGATTTTAGGATTACATATATATATATATGTACGAGTCATTGTTGGGAAATAAAAGGTTTATAACGATTACTTAATAGTAATCGTTAGTAGTAGTTAGTAGTCTATTCCTAATGGAATAGAAGGAACTGTTGGTTCATTAGTTAAGGGGTCCAATAGGTCCAATTTCGACACTAGAAAATATTATTCAAAGGAGAACCGGGGAATGGCCGGTTAGGAGATAACACCGGTCAGTATGAAATCTCGTTTATTACTTTGTTAAGTTAATGAATTCATGAATGTTTGGTGGTAAGTCGTTACCCTGCGCTTTTGAGCCGATCCATATTGCTTTTTTAACTAAGATTTAAAGTGAAATTAACTAAGATGTATATTATTTTTCCGCCAACTCAAAGTAATTCTTTGTGTTCAAATAATAAGAGATGAGAGTTTATAATTACTGTAATATAATGTAATATACTTATCAATTAATACATCAGTTGTCTTATTTTGGACCTCTTCTTAATCGAGAATTTATTTATTGAAAATATTTGAAGTTAATATCGATCAGGGTGACCGGTATTAACTGCTAGTACATTTTATATTGCACACTTTAAAACTTATGATTTTTTGTTGTTATTTTACCACAGAATGATTAAATACAACATTACCACATTCAAACTCAGCTTCACCCTATATCCCTCACATGGCAAGGTAGGCAGAGGGAACTTGGGAACCTAGTGTCAAAACACTCAACATGTTCCACCTCCGTTCCCCACTTTTCGCTGAATTTGAGACATTGCTTGTCGAGTGGGGGATTCAACGTCGTGTTTTGCCTTATACCAGAGCGAAGAAATGAAAACATATTAAACTGATAATATTAAATATTTCATTTCCTCAAGTGGGGATCGAACCCACAACCTGTCGGTTACGTAACACGCTTGTGCCGCTACGCCACAGCAGTCCCAGATTTAAAGATGTCTTTAAATGTGTTGTTAATAAGTGTATTTTAAGCATTCTGTATTAATTTGAGACTAGATTATATATAGATCTCGATGACTTATGATAAACTCCCGCTTGTCAATACACATAAAGGACAGTCCGATTTTGTAGTTCAACGAATCTAAACGATGATTTGAGAATCTGGTGCACGACTTGTTCACTCAGGAAAAGATATTAACGTTCCATCAGCTGGTACTGGGTCGCTTAGCTCCCACGAATGAACCAGTGTTAGTACAGGTTTAAGTTCCTCGCTTACATTATATGTAAAATCACCTTAAATCAAAATCATACTTATTATGCATACACCTGCAAACGTAAAAATTTGTCAATTTATCAGGTGGAAGTAGGTACTGCTGACGTACAACCCTGAAATGGAAACATCGGTGGACGAGTCTGATTCGCATAGTTCATGAAAAAAATAATGGAAGCATTGCGTTTGAAACGGTTGTCGTCTTAACACTAGGTTCCCAAGTTCCCTGTCCCTACCAAGCCGTTTGCGGAATACAGCGTGGAGCTGTTTAAAATAAAACTCTTCGTTAAGCCCGCCATAACTGATGATAGCGTTGATGACAAAATAGCTATTACATTGCCATATTTTATATTTCACACGTGATAAAATTATTGAGTGCACGCTGGATAATAATAACAAAATACAATTGATAACAGCCCTAATGTAGATAATGGGTACTCAATTGAAATACTATAAAATTTTAACTCCTAATGACATAATTATATTTTTTTAATTAATTTTATCTTACAGATATGGCTCAAATAAATGAATTACGGTATCTGTAAGTGGTATCTAATAATTAGTACTTATTATTAGTTTGTCTGTTACTACAGGCAGTCTAATATAAAACATATCATTTCGAAAATATTGTTTCAGTAAAAAATACAGTACAAAACCTCAAAACGACTCGTGTATGCTTTTTAAAATTACCTACCTATAAAAAAATAAGAGCAAAAGCATTTTACTAAACGTTTACAAAATAAAAAATACAACTTACAAAATTACAGAGCTTCCAAGTAATAAAACCATATTTTTATAAACCTAACAATTGTAAATCAAGATGATAAAAATGTTTGATAGTTTTTGTAAAATATTTAATCAGATATTTTATCAGATATGTATGTGTATAATCCATCAGCTTGGCGATTCGGTGACGTGGTACTTTAACTACTCCGTGAGACATTGTCCAGGCAACATAATATAAAACGTGTGTCAATTTATTATTATTTATACCCACTTTTACGCTTGTGTCATACAACCTTGACTTGAACAATTTAAAAAGCTTATAAGAACATTTGCAACGTTATTTGAAAATGTGGACTTCAATTATTTGGTGTATAACAGTTTATTGTGTCAGTGTAGTGTTCACGAATGACGAATTTCAGAAAAATCTTAATGAAAGAAATTACTTGTTGCAAAAGGAACTTGACTTGATGTTAGGAAGTGACATAGTGTTGAGTGATAGCGAAGTACAAGCGAATAAAATATTTATGGAGTTAAAAGTAAACGAGTTGCAATTTGCGTTTAACAATCCTCAGTTTTTCAATTTCTCTAAGCATTTCTTTGAGTACAAAGATGATGTGAAGAAATCAGAACTATTCAAACTCATTCAAAGAATGCCCAAAGGTGCAATACTTCACGCTCATGATACTTCAATACTTGGGCCTGATTACGTCCTTTCTCTTACATATTTAGATGATTTGTATATATGTTTTGAGGAAGATAATATTCAGTTACTGTTTTCTCGGGATGCTCCAAGAATAGCTTGTGGTACTGTGTGGCAGGTGATGAAAGAAGCTCGATTTTCTTCTGGAAACATTGAAAAATTTGACAGCACATTAAGAGAACGTTTCACTCTTGTTATTGATAATCCTAATGATATTTACACTGACATTAATGAGGTGTGGTCAAAGTTCCAAAAATATTTTCAAATTACTTCTAACCTCTTTACATATAAACCAGTGTGGGAGAAATATTTTTATGATACTTTAAAGGTTTTAAGAGCTGATAATGTTATGTACCTGGAGCTCAGGAGTGTACTTCCTTTGCTGTATGATTTAGACGGAACAAAGTACGATATCTTCGATACAGTTTCTTCGTACGAAAAGACACTGAACAAATTCTTAATAGATTATCCTGATTTTTTTGGCGCTAAAATTATTTATGCTCCATTAAGATTCGTTGGAAGAAAAACGGCTGAAGAATATTTAGATTTAGCCAAGATGTTACAAGCAAAATTTCCTAATTTAATAGCAGGATTTGATTTAGTTGGTCAAGAGGACTTGGGATCTCCTCTTGTAGACTTTTTAAAAGTTTTCTCAAGAAAAGATAACGATATTGATTATTTTTTTCACGCCGGTGAAACTAATTGGTATGGAATGACGTCGGATGAAAACTTGGCAGATGCAATTGTTCTTGGTACTCGTCGTATTGGACATGGATATGCTCTCGCCAAGCACCCACTTTTGATTAATGAAGTTAAAAAAAGAGACATCGGAATTGAAGTAAATGTTGTGTCAAACGAAGTACTAAAGCTGGTTGACGACGTGAGAAACCATCCATTGGCTATATTTTTAGCAAATAACTTGCCTGTTGTAATTTCGAGTGACGATCCAGGAGTATGGGAAGCTGAACCTTTATCTCATGATTTTTATGTAGCATTTGTTGGTATTGCAAGTCGTCATGCAGATTTGAGACTTTTGAAGAAATTAGCCCTTAACTCCTTGTATTACAGCACATATCCGGATAAAGATAAATTGATTTTCGAATTCGAAATACGGTGGACAAAATTTATAGATTCTATTGTCCAAGAACAATGGTAATTTATTTATTTAATATATAGAAAGCCAACATCATACATTTTTTGTTTTGTACATAACTTAGTACAATATATAATATTTTGAGTACATTATAAATCATCACTAAAGGCTAACTTTAACATGTAATAATATTAAACCGAATTGTATATTTTTAGCGCTTTTGCTATTTTTAAGAAATCTCACTACTTTTTAAATAAAAATTTTATTAGATACAAATGTAGTGTTTCATTGAAATAGTTGGTATCTAAAATATTATAGATAGATAAGTCATGATAACGTGTTTCTATGTGAACGTTCCTTATGAGATAAAATAGATTTCACATCTATACAATTCAACGTTGTAAATTTTATCTTGTGTGTAATGCGTGCAATCAGTGCTTGGTTTGGATTAAAATTGCCATAACATAAAAATCATATAATTACATATCAATTAGTAATAGTAGATATGGCATTTGTTTAAAGCAAGCACTAAAGAATAAACAATATCAACGTTACTTGATTCATTTTATCTATTATAGTTATAATATTCAGAAATAAAAAAAAAAACTAAAGATTTAAAATATAGTACTAGATACACTACACAACATAAATCAACATATTTTTATATCAAACTGCTTAGCCCTGTGGTGTCGCAGGGGCACAAGCGACAGGGCGACAGTTTCTGAGTTCGATTCCTATTTGAGAAAAAGAAATATTTAATATTTTCATTTCCTCGCTTTGATACGAAGGTATAGCCGCGTCGCCCCGTTGAGTTCCGCTACTATCTTCCCTTTGCCTATCCTTTTACATGAAATCTATAATTCAATATATTCTAATAAATTTCAAATTAATAAAGTTCAAATAAACGAAGACAAGTTATAATATCCATTACCTAAAACATCTTTCAAATAGAAGTAACTAAAAATAGCGGTTTATTTTCTTACAACGTATAGAAATTTAACTAATTTACAGCTTTAATTTCTCAAGGCGCCTTTCCCGTCATGGAACATTTGGAGCTATCATCATCAACATACACCGAGACAGTGAAACGAAGCGATTAGTAGTAATCGCCCTAATTAGTTGACTATGGGTGAATCTCTAATTAGCGTATTATAGCGCATGTGGGATTCCACACATTTAATATGCGTATTTTTAAGTATTTTAGTAAACGTTTGCATAAAGTGAACGTAGCTAGAATAAAGAATTATATTTTAAAGTAGCGACCTGCCCGCGACTTCCCCCACTTGAATTATACTATTTTACTTACTATTCTCAATTATTTTCTTGATCTAATGATTATCGCTTTAAAGACAACATCTTTACATTAAAAATAGAATTTTCAGCTAAATAAATATATTTTTTGTAGCAATTTTGTCGAATTGAATATTTTAAATTGACATAACTTGTTTATTTATCAACCGAATTAAATAAAACAAACACTTAATGTTAAAGGAAAATCACCAACTACTTTTAAACGCACAGAGAAATAGGCAAACAGATAAACAGACAAAAAATCACTACTCTGGGTAGGTAATAGGGATTACATATATATTTTTTCAATATTTCTTCCATGTACAAACAGTCAACAGTAATAAATTTATTAGAAATATAGAAAATTATATATTATTTTCAACTGGCTTACAAAGTTCCCTTACGTGTTCGTCGTAGGCGGGTAAGAAAAAAAGAATCGAGAAAAGGAGGATTGTTGTCATACATTAGTACTATGTTTCTTATAGTCTACCCATAGTCTAGTCCGAATAATATAATTTAATTACAAACCGATTTAAAGACTATAATATAGTATAACTTAAAAAATTATGTATACTTGTATGTTGGATACGTTAGCTCTTAAAAGAATGATCTAGATTCATGTTAATAATTGTACAACATTAAGAAAATTAAAAAGGCTGTCCCAGAAAACAAGGCCTGACTTTTATTTGACTAATCCTATATATTTTAAATTGTCTAATTATATTTAACTATCATTGCGCTGTTTGTGATTTCAAATGCCATGTTAAATATAGACAGGTATGTAGTTTACATATTGCGAGCCACCGTTTAAGAGTTAACGTTTACTATGGTAAAAGATTGAGACAGTGTCCATAAAAATATATACATATCTATTAATATTTAGTAATACAAATTCAAAGACCATATAGGTACATTGATACAGAAAATGTTGCATTTCTAACATTGTTCAGGTAGTAGAATTTCTGAATTTGTAGTCTTTTATTGATTTATTTGATCTTATTACCTCGTCCCTACCTACCTAGGTAAGGTAGGTAAATTTAATACAATATCTATACATTGAAAACTAAAATTTCAGCCAAATGAAAAAAAAAATTAATGACATTTCTGTAGCAATTTTGTCTAAAAATGTTAAACTCTCGTATTTTTTTTCATGTAGTAGCCGATATAAATAAAACAAACACTGAATGTTGAAGGAAGGATGCTAATGTATAATAAAATAAACTGCAGTTAAATCGTATTAGCTGTTTCTGAGATTAGCGCGTACAAACGCACAGACCAACAGACAAAATTAAAAAAATAACTATTATTATATCACTCAATCACTCACTCAGCTTCACGCTGTATCCCGCATATCGCAGGGTAGGCAGAGGGAACTTTGGGAACCTAGTGTTAAGACACTCCGTTCCACTTACTTTCCCCACTTTCCGCCAAATTTAAGGCATTGTGTGTTGAGTGGCGGAACTCAACGCTGCGTCTTGCCTTGTACCAGAGTGAAGTAATGAAAACATTAAGTATTTAAATTGAAAATATTAAATATTTCATTTCCTCGAGTGGGGACCGAACCCACAACCTGTCTCATTATTATATGTACGAGAATATTAGTCCCATATTAGATTTTTTTTCAAATGTATCTTCCATGTGCAGACAGTGATTTAGGGTTTCAGATTTATTATACGTATAGATACGAGTAGATATAGAAGATTGTTTTCTTCACGCTCTGTGATACTGATAACGTTGGCCGTGTTGAAATGAGTTATACATAAATATGTAGGTATTCATTATTCACATAGAAATTAAGTAAAATTATCTTCAAATTATTGTTATCTTTAACATTAGATTAACTATATAAATATTCATTGCTCTTTAATAATATTATTACTATCTGATTAATTGATCATTCAACGAGTGTGTCTAGGTCGCATAGTTTTATGGTTTAAATTTAGTTACTAATTGCTTTCAAAGCTGTATTATGGTAGTTATTTTATATTTCTTTCTGAATATTACTTTTTTAGGGTTAAAAGGAAAAAACAAAGTCCTTATAGGACCACTTTGCTGTCCAGACAAATTGTTTTGAAGTCACGTGGTGATCAATCTGAATTTAATGTGAAATATTAAGATCACCGGAATTTATGTATAATTTTTGCTGCAATTTGTATGAAATTAATCAAAACCTGTAAGTCTCAAAATTTTATGTTATCTTGTTGCGGAAAGAAGCCGCTTCCCGTAGATCTATAGTTTTGAAATTTGGCACGAAATATAAATTTACAATACAAGTAATGATAATGTTAAATTTTTATTGGTATCTCATAGAAAAAGTAACAAAATTAATATAAAAAAATGAGTACATACACTCTCAAATTTCAGTTTGTCAATTTTACTCTCCCTATAATCAAATACATAATTATTCATCATTGCATTAACATCCAGATATTCTCACTGTGGATGACTTCTAATTTGGTTGGTTTTATTTTAATGAACCTACCTTATAAATAATCAGAGT
The DNA here is from genome assembly GCA_019049475.1 of Eueides isabella. Classification (NCBI taxonomy): domain Eukaryota; kingdom Metazoa; phylum Arthropoda; class Insecta; order Lepidoptera; family Nymphalidae; genus Eueides; species Eueides isabella. Next base: position 8,453,207 of record CM032403.1, on the reverse strand, counting down.
ATTCAAAGTATCTCATCAGTTAGCTATTTTGAATACTTCACTAACATCAAAGTTAAATAAGTTATTAATAGATGGCGCTTCTTAGTAAATATTTGCTAGGGAGTTTCCCATGATTATATTAGAGTCAATAATTCAAGAATAATTATGTTTAGATATTTACCAAAATTTTAGATAGGTTAACAATGAAGCGTTTTCTTTATATTTCTAGAGGTCTGATTATTTACGTATAATTATTATTATTTTATAAATTGTTCATTATCTTTTTTTATAATTAAATCTAAATGTTATACCTAAATAAAAGTTCCAGCCATTAAAAAATCATTTTGTAGCAATTTAAAGAACAAAAACTTATTATTGATATAACTTTTTTATTTATGAACGTAATTGTAATAAAATAAACACTAAATGTTAAAGTAAGGTCATTTAAAATGCCCAGTAATCAATCTAACATTGTCCTTTGGAAGAATGATTGATGATTTTATAGGATATACGGAGTGTTGACTCACTCCGCTCCCATTAAGACCCTTCTGTTCTCGTGTTGACATCGGCAACATAATTATAATTATAACATTTATTTCGTTAATGACCCACTGACAGACAGAGTTTGGATGCCTAAACTCAGTATTAGGAATTAGATTGGTTAACATTAAATTTTCTGTCTCCTTCACTAAGTTTTACTTAGCATTTAGAACGGAACGGAGCGTCTAACACTAGGTTGCCAGGTTGCCCCTACCTACCCTGCTTGGTGAGTTTTAAGCTCTACCAATTAAACGAGTTTCTTAATTACATATTATATTTTAAAGCATTTCACAAATGATAAGAGCTAATCTAAGAAATCTGAAAATTTTATTTATGAATCCTGCACACATCATGGTTCCCAATTAAGACCGTTCTCCACTTTCCGCCATCTTCTCGAAACATTATGTGTTGATTAGCGGCACTCAACGCCGCCTTTTGTTCCGTTAGCCGAGCGAGAAAATGAATATTAAAATAATCAATTCCTCCGAGTAGGAATCGAATCCACAACCCACATTTACAGTAACCCACTGCACGTTTATCCCACTGTTGCGCCATGACGGTCAACAATCCATGTTTGACCGATAAACCGATTGCATTTTTTACTTTTTTTTAATATTATGTTATACATATAAAAATACATTAATAGACTAATAAATACATACCATTCTTTTGCCTCACACGGTCGGGTAAAAAATATTTAAGTATGACGACCTATGAAGAACACTTAAATAACATAAAATTAAGAGCACTGTGGCGTAATTAGATAGCGTCTAACTTTAACATTGTGAATTCAGTAACCATGCAGAGCAATCTATAATGTTTATGTCTCAGTAGGTACTGGGTACGTTTCAGGGTGACTTCGCTTACCAAACTCCTATTATCGTTCGGAGAACGTTTTATTTTGACAGCATCCCTCTGCCTACCTTGCTGTTCAATGCTAAAACGTGACGCTAAAAAATCGTAAAATATCTCTTTTATCCTGCTCTGCTTTAGTCTAGAAAACTTTAATCTTCTCTCTAGATTCTAGACCATGAACAAATTTCAAGAAAATAGAAAAAGAGCAAATAAGTATCTATATTACAAAAATTTCTAATAGCTGGAGTTATGCTCCAGCATATCTATAAGAAAATATATGCATGCATATATTTTTCCCACGCGATATGAACACACAATCTTCTTGTGGACAAGATAGTAACTATGACATTGAGTCACAAAGATGTACTGCGCTGCGTAAATTGTATCTTAAATAAACAGTTACTATATCGATTTATGATGTAATAGGACTATAGCATTACAACTTTGTTTGACCCTTTTCAACCATTTCATTCCGAGTAAATGTTTACTGGTGCTTTTCTATCATAATACCTTGTAGTCAACGTAAATATGTAAATATGTTTAAATGAAATAAATAAATTTTCTTAATATTTATTGTTACTACATTCATAATACTGGTATAATTTGTATTTTAAATAACATTTTTTTTTATTTACTATTTTACGCTAAAATATTCTAAATAAATAAATATTACCCTCTTTAAATACAATTAGAATGTTTACCTAAAATGCGCGATCACTTCACTAATAAAACAATCCCAGTCTTTGTTGAATTGTCTTAACATTTCTAATTTACCTTCTTCGTCTAATGCGCTGTATTTAATAGAATTCATAACTAATTGCTTTAGTAAACGCAAATCTGCTCGTTTGCTTGCGATACCCATAAATGTTATATAAAAATCATGCGACAAGGGATCCGCACCCCATGCTCCAGGATCGTCACTGGACAAAACCACCGGCATTCCAAGAGCTAAGTATACAGCCAAAGGATGGTTTCTCACATCGTTCACTAATGATAAAACTACGTTTGATATCACATTCACTTCGATCGCGATATCTTTCGCCTTCACGGCCGCTATCAACGACGGATGCTTGATTAACCCGTACGCATGACCGATCCTTTTTGAACCCAACAGGATTGCATCTACTAAGTTTTCGTCTGCAGGAGTGCCAAACCAATTAGTCTCTCCGCCGTGGAAATAAAAGTTCATATCGTGTTTCGCTTCTTCCAAAATTGGTAGAAATTCTAGTAAAGTTTTACCCATATCTTCTTGACCGACTAAATCGAAACCCGCAAACATATCAGGCAGTTCCCTTTTAATTTCTCGAGCGACGTTTACTATTTCACGTACTTGTGATTCATTTTTTGCACGGTGTCTAGTCACGATGAGTTTAATTCCTATAAAATCAGGATGTTCTTCTTTGAACCTTTTAGCTACTTGATAGTAAAGACGAGGCATGTACATTAAATCATGAACGGTACCATCAAGCTCATATAGTTTTGGCAAACCACTTCTTACTTCTATATACATTACGTTGTCGTTATAAAACTCAGTCAAAGCTTGATAGAAAAACTTTGCTCTTATTGGTCTATATGCTATTAATTGTTTAATATTTTGACAAACTTTGTTAAATTTCTTCCATACTGTATTAATTTCATAGTCAATATCATCCTCATCTTCAGAATATAAGGTGAAGTAGTTTTTCAAATTTGCATCAAAGTTCAGGATGTCGTCCGTGCTATTTCTTAAATCGCTGAGCAATTGCCACTTAGTTAAACAAGGTCGACGGGGGACTGCGACTGAGAACTGTAAAAATAAATCATCGTCCACGAAGCATGCGTATAAGTGGTCCTCATACGTTAAATCTAGTAAACTATCAGCGCTTAGCATGAGCGAGCTGTGAACGTGTAGCGCACCTCCTTTGGGCATCCGCTTTATAATCTGATACACTTTAGAATTATTTATATCATCCTTATATGTGAAGTAATGCCTCGAGAAGTTGAAATATTGAGGTTTATGGAATGATTCATTCAGCTGTTGATGTTTGTATTTCATTAATATTTGATTAGCGATCTTCTCTTCGTCGTTCAGTCTCAGGTTACCTCCAACTTGCAAAGTGAATTCTTGCTCTATTAGACGTGCTCTCTCAATATTGTAATCGCCTATGCTCTTCGCTGTGACGTGTTGAACACACAGTACAAGTAGGGCACGAATAGATATCCTCATAATTTCGTCTGATATCAGGCGGTTCACAAACAATCATTCTACGGTCACTGTCTCGGACAACTGAGGCGTAATGCGGACACAGTATGTTTATATAGCAATTGTGTAGTGAGATTTTTTAATTTTATTTGGCTGTTGAAATGGAAAAATATGAATTTCCTTATAATCAAAAATCATTTTATCAAAAGTATTATTATGGTGCATTTAAATATTTTCTTAATTTACCTTTTTAGTGAGAATTCATTTCAGTCACCGTTAATAATATTGAATGTAAATCAATTAGAAATATAATGCAATTACATTTTAATGAATTCGTTATGCACATACAATTATTTAAATACTTAATTATTAGTAAAATTTGTTGTTTTTGTCACTCTCTGAGAGACACGATTACCTACCAAAAGTCGTTCAGGATGTTTTCGCATTATAATAGTTAAATTTGTATAGTGTTCTTCGTGGAAATTTGACACCGATGACGATCCATTTCTTTTTTCCTACGGCTTTGGAACGTGAAATCTACATACCAGCATATTTAAATAGATGTACTATTATGAACAAAGCAGGTAGTGATTCATTAGAGTTCGAATTAGTAATAATCGTATCTTTAATATTTATTTTTTATTATATATGCAGTTTTCACATCAAATCGTACGTTTTATATATATTAAAATGATAAATCTATTCTTATAATAAATTTGTAACTATCACTATCACTGTCTGTACATGGAATGGACGTTTATAAATGTAATAGGGCTTAAAATAGTGATGCTTAATTTTTGTTTGTTTGTCTGTTTGTATGTGCGCTTGTAGGGGCTAAACTCAGAAATTGCTAACTACATTTAAATGCATTCTCTATTTATGTATATAATATATTTTAGCAACTTTTCTTCAACATATAGTGTTTGTGTTTGTAATCAGTTAATAAATAAAAAGTTATGTCGATTTAAAATATTTAGTCCAAAAAAAATGCTACATTTTTTTTTATTAATTTTGCGGAAATTTTAATTTTCAATGTATAGATATCGTCTTAAAAGTGATAATTTTATTAGAACTATAAAGCAATTGATATAACTAAATAAAATGATTACACAACTTTCGGCGGGCGAAGCCTCGGGCGGATCGCTGTAATCTAATAACATCTTTAAATTTGTTATTTTAATTGCTACAATTCTTTTAACCACTAAACAATGTGACTGGACAAATCGAGCTGATGACTAATTGCTATTTGCTTATAAAACCATATCACATTTGGATTACTTGGTAATCTGAAAATAAAATAAAAACATAAAACTTTAACTGATAACATTTTGCTGATATAATTTATTTACATGGACAATTTATTGGAAAAATGTTAGGAGCACGCATAATTTATATCTTAATCATCTTGAATACTCTAATTATAGAAAACTGTAAGAAGTACCATTTCTTAATTTATTATTTATTAAATCTTAATTATTTCTTTTTGATGTCATCTTAAACTGTAAGGAGGTAGGTACATGTAAAACGAAATATAATCAAAATATTTTTTTATTAAAAAAATATTAGTTAATACAACATTAGATATTCTTTTTTACACCAATAAAATTTAAATAAACATATAAAATGAGTCTCAAAGCGCTAGCAACTTGAATAAAAATTGGCAAAATAAACAAAACCATTAAATACTTTGCGATACATTAAGCCTGTCGTGCCGCAGCGGCATAAACGTGTGAATGTGACTGACAGGTTGTGGGTTCGATCCCCACAAGAGGAAATGAAATATTTAATATTTTCAATTTAAATATTTAATGTTTTCATTTCTTCACTCTGATACAAGGCGAAACGCGGCCTCAAATTCGACGGAAATTGGCGAACGGAAGCGTCTTAACACTAGGTTCCCAAGTTCCCTCTGCCTACCCTGCCAGATGTGGAATACAGCGTGAAGCTGAGTTAAGTAGCCTGGTAACAAGGTACAATGCGCTGATAAATTCACCACTTTTAGTGTTAAAACGCGAAATTCAACGCCGCGTTTTGTCTACCAGAACGAGTAAATGCATACAATGATTCCGCCGAATGGAGATTAATCCTGCAACCATCACGTTAACGTCATTCAGTCAGAAGCCATTTGCACAACCTCGTCTTGATTTTTCATCTATTAGATAGATACTGTATCAGCACCTAGTACTTACGTGAACGACTTACTTCCATACAATATGGAACATTTTTAAATTATCAAAGAGTGTTATACACTATAATATATACAACATATTATTTAACTATTAATTTCATCAACACTTAAATAAAATTATTATCGTATTGCCAAGTCAAGAAATGTATTTAGAATTAAGAAAAAATAAATGTTTTGCATGCATGTTGCTTGCTTGCGATATGGTTGCGAAAAAATACGAAGTAATTTTCTTCTCGACTGATTTTAGAAATCATTTGTTTATATTTTCTTGTTATCGAATATAGTAAGTAGGTCTCGAAATGTTTAATAGTTTTTCTTTCAAATATCATGTTAATTTCGTTATGTCCATTTGTTATTTATTTATTAATCATATAAACCTTGATATATGATGATATATGATGACTATGTTATAATTATGTCTAATTGAGTGCGTAGTTATCTTATGAGCTTTAAGGAAAGCAGGCCCTCTTATTAAGTCAATACAACTAACCTACATCGAGTTGAAAAAAACAACAACAAAAAGAAACATTGTTATTAGAAAAATTTTATCGAAATATTATCATATAAGGTTTGAATAATATTTGGAATGAGGAGTACCTAAGTATTTACTTATCGCTCGTCACAAATTTTATTCACAACATCATTATTTGAAGCCATCCTGGCGCAGTACTAAAAGGGTGCTATTGTAATAATAAACGCAACGGTTATGGGCTCAATTCCCAATCGGGGGAGCAAAATATTTGATATTTTCATTTATTTGGTCTCGTGAGGAGGCATAGCGCGGAGTTCCGTTCCCCCGCTCTACATTCACTTATAAATTTTAACTATATGATATTATTACTTGCCGTGTGATTCCGGCATAGAATAGGATCACCCTCGTACTGATGTCGTAAGAGGCGACTAAAGTGCGTGTGGTAGAGTCACGTTGCCAGTAATGGCAACACGCATGGGCAGACTCGACCGGATTATTACCACCCCCGGCATTTAAGACCGGCGTTAAGTAGTGGCTTTGGCCACTGCGTTTCGCATTAGATAATGCCGGGCCCCGGTGCCCTTCCACCTTAAAGGACGGCAACGCTCCTGTAGCTCCTCTGGAATTACTCGGGGCCGTGGGCGACGGTGATCACTTACCACCAGGTGACCCGTACGCTTGTTTGCCGTCTTTTCCATAAAAAAAATATTATATTTTTGGCTTCACGCTGCGTCCCGTTTTAGCTATTTAAATATTTTAGTAGTAAAAACTTTACAAATTTTTATTTTTTACTCGTAACGTAATTTACACTGAAAACTAGTTCTAATCCAGAAATTTGTATTCTTAAAATACGAAACCCAAGAAAAGTCCAAAAAAATATCTATAGGTATCAGTAATATTTTTTTAGTAACATTTACTTACACCACTAAGGTGTTCATTACATGTTTGCATGACAACAGTACGGTCTAACTATACGAAAAATTAATTATTATACTATTTTTTTACTGTAAATAACAAATGCTGAGGCGACATCTAGTTTAAGTTGTACGGACTACGTTAAAAGTGATACAAGCGCTTGCGCAGTTAGTATATTTAGAATTTTTTAACTCAAACACAATGTGGCGCTAGCATTGCTTTGTGTAATAGTTATCAGTTATATCAAATATTATTGTTGTATTCTGTCTTCACATGGTATAAATTTTTATAATATCTCCGTAAGTATACTATGCTATTATATATTTTTATTAAACTTTACATAGAAACATATTGCACATTTAATAAAGCTAATGTAAATCTTCATTGATACAGAATATCGTATTTCTATAATTATAATCATTCAATAGATATGAAATTCACTATATTCAACAATTCTAACTTTATACGGAACGAAGTACAGACTGCTAGTTCGTTTTATTATTAAATAAAATACATTAATAATTTCAAAAACTAATGAGCATCATCTAAATAAATATAATAAAATAATGATATTATTTGTGCTGCTCGCAAAGAGATGTCGCCATGGACTCATCTCAAAATGTTCCAGCGCCATCTTCCAGAGAATAGAATTCATAAATATAATCATACGTACTGATGGCCTTTTATCATAAGTTAATGTCATTTTTATATTTAATAACAACCAATTTTTTTAATATAAACATTCTTTATTATGTGCATTTTAACATGTTTTTTCTTAAAAAGCTTTATTTTCTAAATATTTTAGATCTTTCTTTAAACATTGTCGTATAAGACCATCCTACTAAGATCAATCTATAGTTTCCTCTGAAGCTTCAAATTGTATCCCGCATATAGTGGGGTAGGCAATGGGAACTTTGGAACCTAGTGCTTAGACACTCCGTTCCGTTTCCCACTTTTTACCGAACTTGAGACATTGCATGTTGAGTGGCGGAGATCAACGCCGCGCTCATTGCCTAGTTACCAGAGCCAAGAAATTAAATATTATATTTCCTCTAATGGGGATCGAATCCACGACCTGTCGCGTTTAAAGGCGCACGCTTGTATCCCTACGCCACGTTGGGCCTCAACACTTTCCTTTACCATTTCAAAACTAATGTAAAAAAAAACCATTTAAACAGCAATAATTATAGTAATTAGAGTGTAAATAATTACATTACTTACACAATACACTCTTTTCCATTTTACAGAATCTGTAATTATCGCTGACATTCTTTCCTGGAATTTCATTTATGGCCTGTTCTTCAATCCGCTTGGGTTGTCAGCTCTTCGTACATTGCTAGACTTCAAAAATGTACCTACATAAAATTTATAAAAAGTGATAGTATTTATTAATTTGATTTAGTACAATGAAGAGCATATTGAAATAAAACTAAAATTGCCTATATAGGTATGTGTAGATATTTCTTTATTTTATTTGTAAATATATAAAAATGTGAACATAATGGGATGTGAACCCGCGAATTTTTTTCAGCTTATCTCTGTCTCCCGCACTAGGCAAGGTAAGCAGAGGGAACCCGGGAACCTAGTGTTAAGACACTCCGTTTCTCACTTTCCGCCGAATTTGAGGCATTGCATGTTGAGTGGCGCACTCAACGCCGCGCTTTGCCTTATTACCCTGCTAGATTATAAATATTTATAACCGTATTTATTACCTAATACTTTTATTAAAAACTATATTCATCTTTTTACTCGGTAATAAAAATATGCTATAGAAACATTATTTTTAATCACATAAGTATTTGGAATTGAATAATTGGGCAACTTGTTCCTTTAAATTTTTATTAAATAAATTACTTAAATTTATACAAAAAGTATAAAGTTTGATTACTAAAGGACTAATATGATAATCTTTTTATGGAAAAGACAAGGCAAACGAGCGTACGGGTCACCCGATAGTGAATGATCACCGTCACTCACAGCCCCCGCTCACAGCCCCGTGTAGCACCAGGGGAGCTACACGTGCATTGCCGGCATTTAAGGTGGAGGCAGACGTGCTTTTTGAAGGTACCCATGTCGTATCGACCTGGGAATACCGCCGCGGGTAGGCCGTCTCACAGATGTGTGGTTCATGGAAGAAAATTCCAGATGGTGTAGATGGTACTTTAGTTTGTGACGTAATGAGCGGTTGGAAAATTCGGCGGCAGGTACCAAGTCAAAAGTCAGACTTATCAAAGCATTGTTAGTTACATCCAGCCTAAGCTTCGATCGCCGTCGTGGTGCAAACGTACACGACAATAGTAGCTCGATTCCAATGAAAGTTTTAATATTATCGTTTCCTCGCTCTGGTGGTATACAACATGAAATTTTTGTAATGTTTCTTAGATATATTATAAGAATATTAAATGTCATTTCTGATGTAAATAAATATTAATCTTAAATATATCTTTGATATTTCTATTGATATATCTATTTTAAAAGGCATTTATTTATCCAATTGTTCATTTTACCCGAATATTACTAGAACCTTCTCTGGCTCGTCGCCCTCCGTCGGACTTGAAATATTAACCAACTTCGTTAAGAAAAATTGAAAAACTCTTTTAAATTATTCTCTCTGTAACAAAATAATATTTTAATTTTGGCCTTGTGTGGAAGTTAAGTCTGTTTTATATTGAAAAAATAGATTTCGAATACTAAATGAAATCTGTCCGATAAAAAAAAATCATAGCAACCTCGACTCAGCTTCATCCCGCACATGGCGGGGTAGGCAGAGGGAACTTTGGAACCTAGTGTTAAGACACTCCGTTCCGTTCCCCACTTTCTGCCAAATTTGGGATTTAACGCCAAACAATCTTGACACTTAGAAGATTTTAATTGCTATATATAGTTATGTAAATACATAAACATAGCACATACATTCATCAGTTTTAAAAATACAAGGTACACAGTTACTTATCACAAAATGGTGTTTTGGTCAATGTAATGAGAACTTTTTATTCAAAATGTCCGAATTAAAAGTCGACGCTCGTTCGGCGGTCACGATTTGCCTTTTACATATTTCACTGTGGCCTTTCATATATCTAATAATAAAAAATCATACTGTCTTTTTTATTTACATAGTTAAGTTTATAGAAAACAATGATTTATTAATATAACAACACAGAGAACCTAGTGTTAAGAAACTCGGCTTTTCACTTTCTGCCAAATTTTGAAGACATTGCTCGTTGAATACGCGGAACTCAACGCTGTACTTCTACCAAACGGAATATTAAAAGTAAAAAGTCACTCAGCCACTGCAACATTATGGTCTTAAATTCACTTTAGGTATGTTAAATAACAAGCTTAGTAACTAGCAGTAAAATTAATAGTGCAAATAGCAATTTTTCAAATTTATTTGTGTTGCATTATGCACTTATCTAAAGTAATTATTATCTTAATATTGCATGAAATCAGTAGCTGTATTTTTTTAATCCCAGCTGTCCTACCTCATTGAAAATGAAAAGAAACTATTAAAATAAAGATGTTATATTTATTAAGCTAATTTGTAAAATATTATTAAATAAATGCAATATCTAATTTAATACTACGAAACAAACCGGAAACCACTTAACAAGTGAAGACACTTTTACATAAGCTCACAGTGTAATAAAAAATGACCTGAGGGTAAATCGTGACGATGACATATCATTAAGAAAAGGTTCGTTACAAAAATTACGGAAATTTGAACTTAATCGCAACGAAATAAGAATTACGTAAAATTATTTTTTTTTATCCAAAATTTCAGAGATATTACGGAACTTTAAACTTTGTTCCATAAGTTTAAGGTTCATTATGAATCTTTGATCTTTTTGATTTGATCGTCGTGATGCGGAGATAGGTGAAATATGGTGATAGGAATTAGAAACGTGACTTCATGTTTAATCTCGTGTAATTTAGATTTATTATTTTGTTGTGTTTAAATAATTGTACAACATTTTTTAAATCCGCATTTTTTTTTTCATTTAAATGTATTGCATAAAGTTTTATTTTACATAATTATGTCTTTGACTTACATAATTTGACTTTTTTTTAGTATAACTGTGACTTTTTTTTAGTATAAACTGCTTAAAGTATTCATTTAAACTTTCTATCAAACAAGCAATGTTATGTTTTTTTTTTTTTTTTTTTGTTATAAATTTTGAAACGATATTCCATCATCGAGGGCTATAATTAATATTAAATCTAACATACGCCTTAGTATTAACAAAATTAATCTAGAGAATCCGCAAAGATTAAGGTTTTCTTTATAATTTAGGTCGTCATTAATACAATACAAGTACTTCGTAGAAGCCTATTTTATTTCTACTATATTAATGACGTGCCATTTAAAATGGATTGATTTAAAGTAAACAATTGGACGAACGAAATATAAAACTTCTCTCCAATAGTCAATGGCTTTACATTTTACACTCCCCTACGTTCTCGGTCAATTTGACAATATGGGGCCCTGTTTTGAAAATATTTGGACCGGACCAGGCAATTCCATAAGTGGGCTCCCCCGAAAATAATTTCAATTGAATAATGCATCCTGTTTCGACCATTATCTTTAATGTCTTCCATTGGGGACGCTAGATTCCGGAATGCCATACCTACTTTAAGTGCTTTGGGTGATGTGACAAACTTGACACTTAGTTTTAAAAGTTATCTAAAAGTAAAAATTTGAATTCAATATTAATCAATAAAATGGAAAATCTTTTATGTATTCCAATTACTTTAAAGTATTTCAGTTGCCAACAAAATTAAAAGCTTTTCTTTCGGTGTTCGTTTTAACTTCCCTACCGGTGAACTTTGAAATCCTATCGAATAATCGCACAAAACCCTATCATATTTACGAAATACTTAATTACTTATATAAAGCAATGTTCAACAAATAAGCCATTCAATCGGTTTTTGCTCTCATTAAGAACGGATGTCGTCAGGACAATGCTCCAGCCGGCATAAATCTATCGTGGTGTCACGGCGACTTCAAAAGGCACCGCCATTGTATACCCCCCCTATTTAAGGGGGATCCATATTTGCATATTAAAGAGCGGCTTCGAATTGTGTCGATTGAGATGTTATAGTCTTGTTTGTTTTGTCTTCGAGTTCGTGAGACGGTTTGTCAATATTTTTACTATATGTTTTTTAATGTTGAGGCTTGATGTTTAATTAATTTGAAACATACTCTGTTACGCAATATTTAAAAACGTTAACTGGTTTTATAGTATCAAAAAATGTAAACATGTAATATGTTTACATTTTTTAAATAACTGCCTCGAAAATAAAAATACTTTAGAAATTGCAAAAATAACATATATCCCTGTATTAATTTAGAAGTAATAATTTAAAGAGTCAAAAAATCATTCCAAACTTATTGCGCAAAATATTCTGTAAGGTAGGCAATGTTAAAGAGGTGAAATAATTATATATAATAGGTATGTACATACTCGCAAGTATGTATGGATTCCTTAAATAACATTTTTTAATTATCAGATCCTTTTGAACGATACAAATATTTAAGTAATATTATTGTAGTGTATTTAGAGAAAATTTATTGATATTTTAGTATGGTTATCTATACTGCTATGCATTTAATAAATAGTAATAAAAATATTATATTTCTATCTTCATCTGCTAAGTTGTTCGATAAACTTTGTCTCCGAAACCTTCTTAATCAAAATTGTATGGTCTTATTTGGTTAGGCTCGTATTAAATGTTTTTTTTTTTTTATTTCGATATGAAATCTAGGTAGGTTTTACCTACATATGCTTATTCCGTGTAAAATTCCATATAAAAAATAGCATATATGTTGATCTACAGTCCACTCTAAATTTCAGTATTAGTCTCTAAATTGTTCAGTCGTTGTGCAGGTTGTCGAGCAAATAGAAAGATAGATCGCCAAAGAATATTAAAGAAAAAATAAAATATTTAATATCAATCAATATCTAATTTCTTCGCTCCAGTATCGAGGACAGGCGCAGCGTAGTGATCCGCCAGTGAAGAAGCAATACCACCAGAATTCGACGGAAGGTGGGGAACGGATGTGTTTCAATTGAAACGGAGTGTCCTAACACTAGGATTTGAGGTACCCTTTGCCTACCGTAGCGTGAAGAAAAAAAATGTAAATAGCAGGAGCAATTGCTACGCTTTGTTGTAATCGTGATATAAAAAACAATGTGCTATAATATAGTGGAAGTCTATGGCTAAAAATATTCTAAATATATTTTACTAAGTACGCAGTAATGTTAAATAATATTTAGTAGTTGTAAAATTGACTATACTAATATATATTCATGTTACAAATAACGGTAGTCAAACTGCGCAGGCGCATTCATTGAAGAACCTAATCCATTAACGCAAAAAATAGCACGCGATCCAAAATTATTGTAAAAAACTTTTTGGGGTGAGGTGTTTTTGTGTAATAAGAAATAATTAGTGGAAACACTGCGGTTGGGTTTGCTCATGTGAATTGTGGTTTCGGTACAATTAGGCGCCAGATGGTCCTCAACGGTGTTACAATTATATTTTAATTTTTTACACATCCAATGTATTTCTCGGATTACTTGGGAGTTTAGTCTGTTTTACACTTTAAATTAATTTTAGAAATAATGAGTATACCGAATCTTCACATTGGCCCAAGTAGAGTCAGGAATTAATAATCTGACCTGTCACGGCACAAACGTGTGACTGTGAACGACTGGTTGTAGGTTCGATTCCCACTCGACAATTTGAAATATTTATTATATTCATTACCGCTACTTAACAATCAATGTTTTAAATTCGGCGGAAAGTTGGGAACGGAATGGAGTATCTTAACACCTTTAAATTCGCTACCGTGCCAGGAGCGGGTGGTAATATCTTATTGTTTAACAGTTTTTTTAGTATTTTCGTATTTTCTAATGTATTATAAGAATAATTATATTAAAAATATATATGTAAATGTGATTGTTTTTAAAAAATATAAATGTCAAAAAAAAAAAATCTTTTGATCACGATCTGGTAACATAAGTTTAACACTAGAGAAAATTCGAACCGGCTGAAGAATATAATTTAATCTTAATTATAATATTCTTATTCCATACAATTAGCTTTATACTCGTTTATGCCACGTTTTCACTTGGTCGCGAACAAACTTCACTTCTCATTCTAAGGTGTTCAATAAACCGAAAGTAATTTTAATCGCATCATGGGAAACCTGGTAAATGTTGTCTTTTATAGAGTACGCGTTGACCTTTTTACATTGAAACCTAACAGGCTTAAATCTTCTAATTTATAACAAAACCTATATAGTATACGGATCAGACATGAGGCTATCAGGCAGCACGTAGTATTCAAGTGGTCATGATTTCAAACTTGGTTAGGCATAGCGTTTTTTAATTGTAAAATTTATGAATTAAATACGACAAAGATTTTTTAAGGCCTGTCGTGGCGCAGCGGCACAAGCGTGTGACTGTAACCGACAGATTTTGGGTTCGATCTTTAGTCAAGGAAATGAAATCATTAATATTTTCAATTTAAATATTTAATGTTTCGGAAGTGGGAACGGAGTGTCTTAACACTAGGTTCCCGGGTTCCCTCTGCCTACCCTGCGCCTCGTGCAGGATATAGAATGAAGCTAAAAAAACAAAGATTTTTTTGGGATAAATAATCTATCCATTTTTTAAGGTGGAAGGTATATAAATATGTTTATTGTACATTCAAAGTCGTAAACTTTGTCAAAACTCTTATTCTCTACATTCTTACACTTGTCATTATTCAAAATAGTAAGAGAAAGAGAGTACTCTTTTAGATCAATAAGATAGGAATCATACTATTGTAAAAACATACAAATTAATGACGTGCCATTTTTTCACGGCTTTTTTTACCGGAAATGAACTAGAACACTTTATATATATTTATAAAATTTTTCCATCTCTATACAGTATGATGACATGAAAGAAACTAGCGTAAAGACTCCGACTGCGTGTTGAACCGCGGAAACCAGCGCCGAGCCTCAAGTCATTCGATATATGTAATTATCGACATACGAAGTATCACACAATAGTTCGCCTTTAATCGAGGTCAAATACGACCCCACGTAATAAATAAAAGGACAAAATTAAAAGGACTTCCTTCTCAAGACACAATGGACATTAGCAATTATCCTCTCATTGTCGTTGACGACATGTGATCGTAGAACAGTTGCAAATTCAATAATAATTATTGTCTTATAAAAAACTACCCTATTTTAAATATTAATAGATAATTACATTCGATTTGTAACAAATGTCACATTGTGATGTTTGACATATTGTTGTTAACGTCTTTTGTTTTACTTCTTACACATATTTTTTAAGTGATAGTGAAGAAATTATTCTTATATAATAAATTATTCTTATATAGAGAACGGAGCGTTAAGCACTACGGTCTCGGCACACAGTTATCCGAAACCAGTCCACTCGTCTTTTCCACTGTCATATATGCCCTCCGAGGGTCCACAAGATTTTTACTTGACCTTCTTCCAGTTTCTTCGTTTCTTCTCAAACGAGATCTCACTCTCCCTCTCTTACCACTAACCATTCCTTCATTAATATTTTTGCCATTCTTTCATCACTCATTCGCTCGATGTGCCCTAGCAATCAGCTAAACTAACTCCTTATATGCTACGAAGAGATCACATCTCCTCAGTATTCATTTATCTTACATTCTTCGTCTGTCACATCTACTTTTCGTTGCCGTGTAACAACGTTGGTACTAATACTGTCTTGTGTACAGCCAAATATGCAGCTGCAGCGTGCAGCGTGCTGATGTTCATCATCATTCCGCTTCATCAATACAGATAAGTCTCCTTTAACTCTGTTACCGGCAGAAACATACACTTTTATCTAAAACTTAAGATTTTGACTTTAAGTATTTACTTAGATTTTATATACATTGTATATTTCAATATTCTTAGAGTATAAATATTACTATATTGTGTCTGTTTATCCTCTAAATCAATTCGGAAATGATATGACCAAGTCTCTTGAATTTTGCTGAGTTCATGTTATAAAGATTTATCTAGATAGATGATAGAATTTTAGACCACTATTTCTGAAAGTTATTAAATTAATAATAATATGATAGAATTTTAGACCAATATTTCTGAAAGCTATTAATTTATTATTTTTTTATATAGCGGACGTTTATAAATGCTTTAGGGTCATTAAGAGAGATTTTTTTTTAATTTTATCTGTTTGTCTGTGCTTTTGTACGCGTTAATCTGAGATTACCGCGTAAGAAAATAACAGACAGCTAACCAGATTTAAATACAGTTTAGTTGTTTTGCATTATATTTTGGCAACCTTCCTTCAACATTTTGTGTTTGTTTTATTCAAATCGATTAATAAAATAATGGTTGCGTCAGTTTAAAACATTTAGTATCGATAAAATTGCTATTGTTATTGCTTACTTTTGAATGTATGAATATTGTCTTAAAAGCTATAATGTTAATGGAACAAGAAAGTAATAGAGATTATTAAATAAAATGATGTAATTCAATCAGGCGAAGTCGCGGGTGGATCGGTGCGGGCATATAATAAAAATAATGATAAAAATCACCTTTACCCTTTACTATCACCGAACCTTTACTATTTCCGCGAGAAAAAATAAATATGAAAAAAAAGATAGAATCATATATTTAAAACAAACACTGTAAAACCGCACGGTTTATTAAAAAATAATTGTAAAAAATTAAAACAACACACAGTCAAATGAGTTCATACTTTCGCATCACGTTCCATATTGAACGGGGGGTGATTGCAATCAAGCGGACCGACTCTGATTGGGTTTGGAGCTACAGTATTTGTGTTTGCGTGGCCTATTATCTCATACGTTGATGTAAATACATGGATATGTTATCGGATACTTGCTCTTACCTGTGGCTTCGTTCGTAGCCAGATATAAATAAATAAGAGTTTATTTTTACTAATTTTAAAGTGTTATTCCACATTTTAGAATCCTGCTACGTTAAAATATTTATATGTTTTTAAAAATTATATAAATAAGAGTTGAAAATGAGACTAAAGTAACCTTAACCAAGGGACAGTGGGTTACTTAGGAACAATTAACTTGGTATAATATAGCTTGTAACATATCTCGAGAAATGGACCATAAGACA
The DNA here is from genome assembly GCA_019049475.1 of Eueides isabella. NCBI lineage: Eukaryota > Metazoa > Arthropoda > Insecta > Lepidoptera > Nymphalidae > Eueides > Eueides isabella. Next base: position 8,435,923 of record CM032403.1, on the reverse strand, counting down.
CAAGATTTTTTAATACGCATACTGTAGTTATTAAGATTAGTGCGTTCAAGCAAACAAATACTTACGCTTCATAGTAGGTAGCAGTTATGCGTTATATGTATACATATATACATATAAATAAAACCATTTTAGCTTCTACTTGCATACCTGCAATCTGGATAGAACTTTGTTTAGTGATCCCTAAAAAGTGGGAATCGATCCCATAATCTTCATGTGGTATACAACCAATTTCCATTAAAAAATATTTTTACTTAGCCTTATCTAGTAAAATATACCTTTAACTGTCTATGTTATAAAACCAAGCATTGTTAACGGCATTTGTTTCATCATTTATTTGATAGATTGACTAACTCCGTGACAGTGTAGGATACGTGTAGCGCCAACTGAAGGCTGAAACTGTCAGGAATTTGATTCTTAGTATTTTTTTTACAAAAAAAATAAAATATCCGTTTATAACCGTTCATCCGTATGGTACGCAGATATAACTTAGGGAAGATTTACAATATATTACTCGTCATAATTTATTATAAATGTTTAAATATTTTTTTAAAAAGGAATGGACCAGGACTCGCGCGGGGCGATACTGTGAATGCTTTAATTTTCAGCACGCTGTATCCCGCATATGGCAAGATAGGCAGAGGGATTTTGGTAGCCTAGTGTTAAGACACTCTGTTCTGCACACGCAAACTTCGACGTAAAGTGTAGGACTTTACGTCGAAGTTTGCGTGTTGATTAGCAGTTGAGCAATAAAAATCTAAGCAACTATGAATAAAGAATTTGATTATTTCTCGCAAAAAATCGTCATTACAAAATTTCACCTAGACTCAATGTTATATAACTACTGTTCATTCATAACTTTATTTGGCGCACAATCAAAAAATCCATGGATTTACCTTCAATAAAGCGATCGCTAACGACTGTATCGGTTGATGTAATTCTGTTTGCGCAAATCAGATTATTTAATAAAGCTTAAAACGTTACCTCGACGTTAAAAAATCTTCCTTTTCTGTTATTAACATAGAATTGGTATTTGTATGAGTAACGTAATATTTACATACAAATTTTGTTAATAAATTTTATATAACAAAGTCAATTTTAGACTGTTTCTTGAATCTTGAATTGATTTTTTGATGTTGACATTCTTTTTTCGCTGTCTAGATTGTATAGGCAGCTTTTTAAAAGCTTTATTTCAACGATATTACTTACAGACAGTCGGTTTATATAATATTAACTTGAAAAAAAAAGGTAGGAAATAAAAACAGATATTTGTATTTTACATAATATTTAAATGTACACCTATCAATTAAGGCTTCAATCAATCAATGCCTTACTTTAACAACTCAAAATGATCTTTGTTAAGTATGTATCTTATAACCAGTAGCGTGTACAAATAAGTTTTTACTAAATGTGACGATACAATGATCACGAAAGGATACCACTTCCTCTCAAATCACAATTACGCTAATGACACGATTGAGTCGATGATATTTTGGAGATCCCTACTCAAAATAATGAAAAGAATAAAATATTTATTGTTTTAAATAATCATTTTAAAAATATATGTTTATTATTTATTTAATACTGATCATTTAGATAAGTATAAAAAGATAATATAATGCGCATGCGCATGCGCAACGTATCTAGGTTGATGTCGGAAACTCTAGGGTGTCAATAAATTATTGATCTTAAGGTTGTAAGGTGATTATATTAATATTTAATTTTGTTGTGACCTAAGTCACTTACTTGAGAAGGGTATTTCATTCATATAATTTTCCCATAAAGTTGTATAAATGTTTATTATCATTCAGATATGATAATTTAAGAAAAATTTAAAACGAATATTGAAAGGTCAACTATTAAAACTATTTATATAAAAAACAATTTCAGTATTTAGATGAAAGAAAAAAGTAAGTCAAAATAATTTTTATACAATAATGAAAAGGAACAACTGAAGTTAAGAAATACCGATACCAATTTACTCTACCACTTGTCATCTCTTCTACTAATTTTATAAATTATAGGTAAGCAACAATAAATCGGGGTCGTCCTGAAAATCAACACGAACAAAACTTATAAAACGTATATTATATCATTCTAATTATATGTAGGGTTTTGTAAAAACGGGGCAACCGCAAGTACGGGCGACAGGTTGCAAACGGGAGCTTCGATCCATTAATTCTACATAAATTTGCAGTTGCTGTAACTTTGTAAATAATTTAAAGAAAGCTTTAAAGTACTTACTATCTTATATAATAAGATTGATTTTATAACAATAAAAAGTAAATATATTTTGGTTATTCTTGTTAAATGCGGTTTCATGATTTGAAACTACTTAAAATTTGAAGTGGTTTATAGTTAAGAAATGTGTACATGGGACAATAAACTTTTTAACTACTTTTATATTATAAGATATATAAGATACTTTTATATTATATTATAAGATATACTTTGATAAATCTGTAACCAATCACTGTCTATACATTGCAGATGTAATAAAAAATCTTTTAGGGGACGTTTATTAATGTAATGGTCCTCAAAATAATGATTTTTAAAATACATAATTGTATATTTGCCTGTGGGTTTGCGCAAATCTTAAATAAAGGCTAACCTGATTTTAATGCAGTTTTCACTGTTGGTAATCTTCCCTCAACGTTTAGTTTTTGCTTTAATTGAATTGTTTAATAAATAAAAAATGCATTTATTAAAAAGGTTAATTTCAACAACATTTTTATTCACTTAGCTGTTATTTTGTTCACTTAGCTGATATTGTCTTAAAAGTTGTTATTAGAACAAGAAAGTGGTTAAAATACGTAATACGTTGCATCGCAGCGCTTGGCCTTGTTACCAGAGCTAAGACCAAAAAAAGAAAAAATTCAAAAGACTTATAACAAAAACCTTTTAATTATAAACTGCAAATTAAAATATTTTAAATGAAATTTTTGTTTTTACTAGTATCTGAAATATTTTGAAAAATTTGAAGGCAAAGGGAAGCGGTCAAGCACATCAGTTAACTCAATGCAGTAGAAGCTGTAAGTAATAAACTTTAGTGGAGCGCTTTACGGCCGGTACGATATTAATATACTTGGCAATACACCTATACAATAACTATTGAAAATTATCATGTAGTCTACTTGTATGATTAAATTATTTAGATAAAGGTGGAATATACTATGTCGATTAAGATTTAAAGCGTAGAATGAAATGTTTTTCTTGTCGTGATTTCCTTTTCTGTTTTTATTTGTGTGGAAAAGAAAATGATTTATTTCCCTCAGTGGAAATCGAAATTAAAATGATTGAACGTTTAGAATCTGACACTGTGTCGACGGATTTACTAATTATTTATGTCGTTTTTTAACAAGGTTAGCATTATATATACAACTGTATTAACTTTAGGATTTGATAAATAAAAAATAGCACTTTGGATGTGATAGGAAAAGGCTTTAGGCCAAACAGCATCAACGACAAAGTACTAATTTCTCTTTCCGAATCACATATAAACCATGAATAGATAGAGCGGCGATCATTTTCTATCATGCTTACGTGAGGCACACATAGGTTACAGGGTATTATAACCACAATTTATTTGAATCTAGAAATTTTCGCGTTTTTGTGTTTTAAAAAGAAATATTATATCTTTTTTTAAAGTTGCTGCTTTTCGAAAGTGATAAAAAATTAAATATTTAATACATTAATTACGTTGATCATTTCGATATATCTCACAAGGAACGTATGGTCGAAGTCGTAGGTAAAAGTTAGTAGTGAATTAAATGGATGTAGGTATAATATTCTTGCCGTCGTATGAAAAATGTTCACTCCATGCACGCGATCCTTAAGCACACATTGAATTTACACACGTATAATATCTATAAGTACATTTTATTATAATGTTATTTTGAATTATGAACGCTTATATGACTATTGTTTTATGTAGTAGGCAAAACGCGGCGTTGAATTCCAGCGAAAAGTGGGGAGATCAACGGAGTGTCTTGACTGTCAGACACTAGGTTCCCAAGTTCCCTCAGCTTACCCTGCCATGCGCGCTTGCCGATTCTGGCTTAGAATAGGATCACCCTGGTACTGATGGTGTCGTAAGAGACGACTAAAGTACACGTGGGAGAGTCACGTTGTCAGCAATGGCAATACGCATGGGCAGACTCGACCGGATTATTACCACACCCGGTATTTATCCAGCTTCACGCTGTATCCCGCACTAGGCAGGGTAAGCAGAGGGAACGGAAGTGAAACCTAGTGTTATGATACTCCGTTCCACTTCCGTTCCCCACTTTCCGCCGAATTTGAGGCATTGCGTGTTGAGTGGCGGAACTCAACGCCGCGCTTTGCCTTATTACCAGAGCGAAGAAATGAAACATTAAATATTTAAATTGAAAATATTAAACATTTCATTTCCTCGACTGGGGATCGAACCCAGAACCTGTCGGTTACAGTCACACTCTTGTGACTGTAACCGACAGGTTCCCGGTATTTAAAACCAGCGTTTAGTAGTGGGGCCGTGGGTGACGGTGATCACTTACCATCACGTGACTCGTACGCTCGTTTGCCGTGTCTTGACCATAAAACAAAAGTACAGTTGAAGCGGTCGAAGCCATTGGCGTTTTGCTAGAGGGAAATAAAAATATATAACGTAAGTGAGGTCACCTTATTTACTTGGCCATATTTGCTAAAAAAATTGAGGACAACGATTATTTTTTTTCATATTATAATAAGAAGATAGTAGTGGTTATTATACATTTTTTATGGTCATTTATATAATTTTATTTTATGTAACATGCCTAAATATTTCACCGAACAGATTCTATTTAAATATCTTATAGTCCTGCACTCTCAGTCAAATGGGAGAGATTAATATCTTTGATCTCGTAAATCTTGTAAAGCATTTTTAATGCAATGCAGAATATAATAAAAGTATACGATGTGTTAAGGTCAGAAAATGATGGAAATCAATCATAACTATCTGATCAGTTTATAAATAGAGATAGTACAAATATATCAATTAATTACTAAGCTGAATAATTTTGGTAGACATTTTTTTGGCTAATGTTCAATGCTTATTATGTTTTATTCTTTTCTGATGCGTAGGTGTTTCGCATAGAAACTATAACCGCCGTGCTTTGTCTTGTTACCAGAGCGAAGAAATGAAAACATTAAATATTTGAAAATATTAAATATTTCATTTCCTCGAAAGGAGATCGAACCCACAACCCTACAACTGCAAAGTTTAATTTAAAATTGTATATTTTTGAATGAAACTGTAACAAGCAACCATTCTCACTAAATTTCATATTAATAATATAAGTACTCAGCTTCACGCTGTATCCCGCACGAGGCAGGGTAGGCAGAGGGAACCCGGGAACCTAGTGTTAAGACACTCCGTTCCACTTCTGTTCTCCACTTTCCGCCGAATTTGAGCTATTACGTGTTGAGTGGCGGAACTCAACGCCGCGCTTCGCCTTATTACCAGATATAATAATATAAATAAAATTATATATATAAACAGGTGCTTATATGTCGCATTGCATTAGCAATTGCTTCTATCTCTCTAACGATCTAGCCGAAATAAAGTGTTTTTATTAAATGACAATTCTTTGCCGGAATTTGTAATATTATTTCATAAAAATATTTTGTTATGTTCTTTAATTACTTTTTAAAATTGCTTTAAAGAATATTATTACTTTTTAAAATTATATTCAGTATTTGAAACATTAATTAGCAGCATAAGTACTTATTTTAATTTCTTTGTAGTGCGATAGGTACTCATAGCTGCAACGGTCAGACGACATCAAATAGATTTTTATTTGTTCAGTGCTTAAAATTCTCAATTATATCATTTGGACCACGCTAATGAAGTCGAGAACGCGCAAGTATTTCGTCTAGCGGCCGAGTATTTAATAAATTATTATTTGTACGATACAGATTTACGAAAGGCGCTTATTAGATTAACGGTTATATTCAACAGCTTTTACGTATATGGTAAGGTATAAGAGCTTGAAATCGTTTTATGGACAAACACAATTAATGAGCCTATGAAATTATTCCGTAAATAGACCAGTCGTCTATAGCAGCACGCACGAGGTCCATGTCAATATCGAGAGCTGCTTTGATCAAGGATGCCTTGAGTGACTCCACATTAGGATGGGGTGTTGAGCATGCCTTTTTCTGTAAGTGTTGCCATAATTTGGTAATCCAACGGATTTTAGTCTGGACTGGAGGAGGACCAGTTTTCGTGCCGGATGAAGTCAATTTTGCGCGCCGCTAGCCAGTCCTGCGTGCTTTTCGCTCTATGAGCTGGTGCAGAATCTTGCTGGAGTACGCAGGGCCTGTTATAGAACACTGTTTGAGAAACTGGTTCCACAAGTTTCGCGAGGACTGTATTACACAATCGAATTTGTTTTTACGCCTTTCTTACAAAAATGTACCTCAGTTAAGCCCCAATATGAGATTCCTAACCAAACCGTGAGTGATGGTGGATGGAAACTGACCTCGCTGGACACGTGGAATACGGTTGCTGGCTTCTTCACTGTTGTGGGCGTACACTTTATCATTTTGTTTATTAATATTATTTTTTATTAATATTGTGTAGCTCTTCTCCACGGTAATTTTTTTTTCCGGTTACCGCTTTTTTCCGCGTACCGCTTTAACAAAACGCAGTATGTCTTCAGTCTCATGTCTATTAGATGCGCATCTAAACGATATCATGTTTTCTGCGATAGGCTCGTAGCCCTAGATCTTCATTCAACACCCTTTTGACCGTGGTTCTGCTTAACCCCATTTGAAGGGCTAACAGTTTCTGCTTGCGTATGGGGCTTCTTTGGATTCGCGCCTTAACAGCTTTTATCACTGCTGGCGTCCTAACAGAGCGAGGACGACCACATTTGTTTTTCTATCTTCCAAACTTGAATCCTCATTATACCGTTTGATGGTAATATAATTGAATCTTTTGGTTAAATTCAGTTTTATTAGTAGGTATATCAAAAATCTGACCGTAACCACATCGATGTAGCGCGATAACCGCGACACGGTCTTCTTTTAGCGTCCACTCCATATTTAGTAATACGCCAAATATAAAAATACGCATTCATATTTTCGCAAAAGATTCGAAATTCAAATTCAAATTTAAGAAATATTTTTGTGGCCAGCATTTCATAATTGAAAAGTTTCTATTGTGACAGAACTCATGACCTGACTACTTATATGTTATATTCTGAGTGAATGATTGATATTTGCGTGTATGCCTAAGAGCCTATGTAAACATGTTATTTCTATTTATAGCATAATACTTTCATGAACCTTCAAAACAAATGAATTCGATTTTCTTAAAAGCGTTAATGGGAATTTTAATTTTCCTATCAAGAATAAATTAGGCATATAAGTTATAAATCTTATAATTGATAAAATCAGTCTGATATATCTATAGGTGCAAGTTATTAAATAAATAAGTACCTAATGTTCAAAATTAGATGTCTTTTAATTTTTTTTATTTTGCTGCTTTCCCTCTGAATTAGTTAAATTGCCACAATTTGACTTAACAAATCAAGAAAAGTAATTGAGAATTAAACAGAATTCATTATATTACTATCTACGCATACAATTGAATTACCTAATGTACCTAAGTAAGAATAAAATAATTATACTTATAATACAAAGAGCAACTATTGAGTTTCAGGCCGTCTCCTGACAGCATAAATTCTGTTCCAGCAGCTGGTATTTTTAAATTTAAAATAACAAGTGTTTTAAATTTCAGCTACCATTTTATTTGGCATACGTGTCCGCTGTTTATAAAGTAGTAGAGTATTTACATATTATTTTAATTACAGAGTTGTGGCGAGATATAGAAAATGTGTTGCAATAAAGAAAAAAAAAAGGACAGGCCAAGCCTATATTGGAACTTCAAATCCAATTTCTGCAAGAAAGTTGTCCTTTCAACAATTGTGTTTTACAAACAAGGTGGCACACATAATTTCCAGTTTTCCAATGCTGAAGCCATAATTATTGGGAAATAAACTCCTCCCTTTTCGAAACTTGTTCTCATAAGCAAAAACAACTGTGACCATTCCAAGAACCTGTAGAAAGTAATGGGCGGGTGTGATTTGCAGTTGTGAATTTAACCGAAGATATAAACTTTATTTTAGTTGACATAAAAACTATTTCAATATCGTTTTAATTATATGGAGTCATGTAGTTTGAGCACGTGAGAAAATATTACATAAATAATTTATGTAGTTATTTAGCAATAGTTTAAAATTATAAGCACATATACCTATGGCTGCTAGCAAATTCTCATGAGCCTTAGTATTAAAAAATATACTTCTATATACGCGAGATAAATAAAATCAATATTTTATTTATTTCGCGTTATTCTTATTTGCACTCCTTTTTAATTACAAATATAAAAAGTTTATATATTTGTAAATAAAAAAGACCACCTACCTTTTTATTTGCAACACACACAGACTTATGTCAAGGTACATCATTCTAGTAATTAAAATGAAACGATAACTTTTTCGAAACTGGCAATGATGGAAAAAATAGTAAGGGCCAGATGTAAGGCCTACCACACACATATGTCTCATGAAAATTCTTACAAACGCAATTAGCGGCATTACATACCATTAAAGCTGTACAGCATTACATTAAACAGATTCTTATACGGTCATAAAATATTATATATTTATAAAAATGCCTACACGACACATTCGAGTCGAGGCAAGATAAAAAAACTATTGCCATACCAATTTCTTGCTAATATGTGTTAATTTAATAATCATTAATGTTAAGATACTTCTCTGTTATTTCAATTCAGATGTTTATTTTAAAAAATATATACATACAGGTATGTATATATTACTGTCCTTAACTTTAAGTTGTTCTTAATTTAGCAGTATAGAAAATTTACTACCAGAACTGTTACATCAGACTTATAATATATACATATATTTAAGATATATTTAAACTAAGAGGGATTATTTCAGCAATATCGCTGAAATTATTCAACATCTTAAATTAAACTATCATTCGATGATGATAATATGAACTATAGGTATCATTACAAAAATCGTTGTAAATTCATCCATTTCATTTCCATAAAACAAAAGTGACAAAATGCTTTCAATAAATAAAGATACCTTGTATTATTGTAACAAGTAGCAATCTACTCGAGCCCCTCGCATGAATAAGCAAAACTCATTAACACTACACCTCAAGACTAACTCGAAGGGATAAGGGGAACATACATAAATAAAATATGAATTCAGCAAAATGGATGTCACCGGATGTCACTGGAAAATGACCCGAGTGCTATAACACAAAAGTATCAAGAGAAGTCCTAAGAGGTGCGCTTAAGAACTTTAGTAGGTATTTGTGTGTAGGTACTTGTACTTTACAGTATAATTGAATATATTGTTAAATGTCAAAAAGTACTATGTACAGTACTGGTGGTTCACTCGCGGTTTCGCTGAAAATTCTCAACTCAATCCGTTAAGTAGTTTTAGTGTGAACGAGAAACAAATCATCCATCTCACAAACGATTATTAAAATATATTTAATATTTTTTTATCTGTATATGTTGATGTAATAAGGAATTGTTTTTTGAAAATTAAATACACATAGAGTATTGGAGTGCTATAACGTGTACGAATATTTTGGCTATGATTAATTTAAATATTTCATTTTTCAAAATGAATATTTAATGTCTCATTTCTTTACTTGTTATCAGAACAAGGTAAAAGCGTTAAATTCCGCCACTCAAATTGTCACAAAATGTCTTAAATTCAGATGACAGCGTGATTAATATTAAGACTGAGACTCGGTCTTTCAGTTGACAATATGTATGTATACATACATACTACTACCCATGACCTCGGACTACTTTCAAGTGTTCGAAACGTCGGGATTCCAAAAACCATGTATAAAAATCAATATATGCGATTAATCCGGTTAAAAGTGTTTCATTTAAAAAAAGTATGTATTGGCCGATGACATTCAGAACAGTATATTTTTTGCCTCCATTTTGTTTATAGGAAGAATGGAAAAATTGAAAGTTAAAGAAAGAAATTGCATTTCTTAAGCTAAATAGGCAATACTTATAAAAATTGAATTTTTAAAAAGACATATTTTTATTTTAATTTTTTAAAATTCGTTGTATAGTAAAAAAAGATATTTTCTAACTAACTTTGTTGAGAAATTTAAATACTTAAAGCTATCATCATCGTTATCGAACTAATACTTCAACAAAAATAATTGTTGAGGTAAAGAATTATATTTTTCCAATTATAAAAAAAACCGATTACATTAATTTATATCTAAGTAAGTTACATTTCTCTTTTTCTTAGAAAATATACAATATTCATTATTAAATGGCAAGTGTCATTATTACGATATTGTAGCCTAATAATAGAAAACTAGCGGGACTTGAACCTGCGTATATTGAAAGCTGTGCTCTGACCACTACTAAACCTTTCGGTTATTTATATTAATTACTCATCAAGCTACGTTGAAATTATAATACGCTAGTGATTTAAGTTTTTTCTATACATTTAAACTAACTAAAGATAATGTAATAGAATTTTCATTAGTTATTAGTATGTAAACGTTTGTTTCATTTGTTTCTTAACAAGTATTGATTTATCTTTCCTAAATATAGAATAAACTTCTAAAAATACAACGTTAGCGTGTGTAAACTTACTATCGGAGCCGCGCTGTTAACTATATGAGTATTTAATTAATAGTAATAAAGTATATTTTGGTAAAATGTATAAATTAGTTTAGTATGGTTATTTAAATAGTTATGTACTTAATTAGTTACAATTATTTTTATCCTATCTTTCAGTGATGGTCCCATGATAATCAGTTTAGCTGTTCTGGAGATAAGCTCTAACAGACAGAAAAAAAAGGAAGAAGGAGCGGTTCGCTAATTAAAACGACATTAAATATTTTTTTAAAACGGAAAAAAATAAAACTTATTTATTTATTTTTTAAGTTACTGTTTTAAACTTTATATAATTTTGTATTTATAATGAGAATTTGTTATGTGCTGTGTGAAAATGTGCCTTTACCATATATAAATAATAACATAATATTTTTACTTATTTTAAAGTTCCTTAGCCATACGTTATGAACGAATAATATAATAATGTAGTGTTTAAAACATCAAAATATTTAAATAGACATTAACAAACACTTTATTTACCATCATGATCTTACAGCATTACACTTCTCATTTTATTTAAAAATAAACGTAGCATAAGCTTCGATCTCATCTGTCACAACCTGAAAAAATATCCAAGAATCGTACAAAATGGCGCCCTGTCAGTTTAGTTGGCGCCAAATTAAACTGCGTGTGTATCATATCGCGCTTTGATCTCAACTTGCAGGAGTGTTTGCTGAACCCCGTCTCACTGTTTTTCCGCGTTGAAAAGATTTCTTTGAATGGCGTGCATGTCTGTTTCAATAGAAGATTTATATCGGCAGAGCCAACTATAGCGTCGCAATTTGTGGATAGTAGATACTGTGATAACTTTTGTATACTGAAGCTGTAGAAATGGCGCTGAATACTGCTGAGTGCTACCCACACGATGCATCATTATGTATCCATAAATAAATATAAGTACATATTCTTATTACGATATCTTTACGTAGTATACAAATAAGTATAGACTATGATGAATATTTTACATTATAACTAATCTATTTTACATTTTGTTGTAATTAACTTAAATTATAAACATAGACTATAAAACCATAAAACAAATTTCTGTAAAGTGCTCTTAATTTAAGTTTTACGATGCATTATTGATATTGAATTTTCACAGGTGTCTAGGGATTACAACTTTTATTACACAGTATATTATAGACTAGCACGACATATAGCATAAGTAATATAGTTTACCCATTTTAAATTATCCTATAATTTTGTTGATTTACATACTCATTTGAGAAACAATAGAAATGAGTAATGTGATGGTTAAGATGTACATAAATAAAAAATATAATTTATTAGTAACATGAAAGAAATAGAAAAAAATATATATATACAAGTATGTATATGAACGTATTCGGTATTTACCTATTAAGTACACTTATCACTTATGGAATACAAACAAAAACATTGTTTTGTCTGCCAGTTTAACAGTTTATTAATTGCAATAGCTTTTGTATGGACGACTATATAAAATAGAAATACGTAATATTGTGTGTAGATGATTACGTATTTTTATCAATAATTTAACCTTTAGATAATATATATTATTCATTGGTAGTTAACAAATAAATCAATATATCCAAAGTAATTTAGCCGACGCTGTCGTGGATATTGAAAATTTCGTAGTTAGAGGTTAGAGGCCTGTCGTGGCGAAGCGACACAAGCGTGTGACTGTAACCGACAGGTTCTGGGTTAGATTCCCGGTCGAAGAAATGATGTTTAATTTCTTCGCTCTGGTAATAAGGCAAAGCGCGGCGTTGAGTTCCGCCACTCAACACGCAATGCCTCAAATCCGGCGGAAAGTGGGGAACGGAAGTGGAACGGAGTGTCTTAACACTAGGTTCCCTCTGCCTACCCTGCCTCGTGAGGGATACAGCGTGAAGCTGAAAAAAAAAAAAGAAATTTGATAATAATTTTGAAATTCGATAAACAATATTATTATGTTTATAAATGGTTGGAAAGTAAAGAAACAAAGATAGAACAGTTACTGTTTACGTACGTCATAGCCCAAAGCGTAGAAAATATAAGTTTGTGAATATAAAATATTAATAAAAAAACTTCTTATAAAAATTGTATATAAAAGTTGTGTTTTACTAAACTGAAAATAATAATTTTATGAAAAAATCTGTTATACAATTTCTATTTATAAATATCATGTCATAACTCATTACTGTAAATAAGTATTGACATCAAGTATAAATAAAAGCATTTATCGCGCGAGAATTTTATTCAATTTTAGTTCTCTATTTTTTAAATCCGGTGTAGTCGCAACTTATGGGAAACAGAGTGTATTGACAATAGGTTCCCAGGTTCCTCTTATCTGTGGGACGCAGCGTGAAGCTACAAAACATATTATTATCATTATATACACATATTACCCGTCAGAAAAAAAATAAAATTATATTAAATCACCACTTAATACAGACTTTCTCATAGAATTACTAAGTAATCCGATATACCAGCATATGAATTATTACCCATAGATTGATGCACGTCAATCTTCATAATGATATACTAATGCGTTCTTGGAGCATGCTCAATCACTGATTATGTGATTAGATATTGGATTAATAGTAGTAAATTATGGAACTATACAAATACAATATATATTACTTGTTGTGCTTCTTCAGCTTCACGCTGTATCCCGCACTAGGCAGGGTAGGCAGAGGGAACGGAAGTGAAACCTAGTGTTATGACACTCCGTTCCACTTCCGTTCCCCACTTTCCGCCGAATTTGAGGCATTGCGTGTTGAGTGGCGGAACTCAACGCCGCGCTTTGCCGTATTACCAGAGCGAAGAAATGAAACATTAAATATTTAAATTGAAAATATTAAATATTTCATTTCCTCGACTGGGGATCGAACCCAGAACCTGTCGGTTACAGTCACATTCTTGTGCCGCTGCGCCACGACAGGCCTCAAAGGCCTATGTTGTGCTTAGTTTACTTATATCTATATAGATATTTGCAGACACCGGGTTCTAATTCAGGTTTTTATTTAAGGATTATAGTAGGGTAAAGTGTTTTCCAGTTTAGAGAACAAATGGCTGAAATAATAAAAATCGACCGAAAAAGTTAGTGACATATTTTTGGATACCTTTTATTATTTTTCAATAACCATAAAACGATTTAAAGTTTATATATCTTATATAACGACGTAAAGTAACTTAAACAACTACTCCTTTTTTTCCCGGTTCCCGTGGCGTTAAATGCCGTCACTCAAAACACACAATGCCTCAAATTCAGTGGAAAGTGAAGAACGGAACCCAGTGTCTAAACACTACGTCCATAATTTCCCTCTGCCTACTCTGCCATGTGCGGATAACATGACGCTGGAAAAAAAACTAAAATAATAAAGTCTGAGTTTCGCGATTGTAACACATTTGAAATGAAACACTTTTAACATTTTTTTTGGAAACCCGACGTTTGGAACACTTTACAGTAGTGCGAGGTCACGGGTTATATACCAAATTAATCCGTTTAAAAATGTTTAATTCAAAACTAAAATACTTTCATATTTCGTTATTCTCCCTTCTATTATAAGAGTAGTAGTAACTGTAGTTGTGGACTCGCTTGTAGTATAAACATGAACTGCAAAACACCCAGATCAGGTTCTAAATTTACTGTCTTAGCCGCAAAAATATATAAAGCTATGCTTATTTATATGTATCGTATGTAAAATAATTTGGATAATATCTTCAACAGACAGACAACATCTTCAACAGTGTTTCCCTTTTAGCTTTTATTTTTTTTTTAGAATAGTAACTCACTACTTCTTGAATTTCTTCAGTTAATATAAATTTTAAAATTAGAAAGATAGAATATTGATCTTTCTTACAAAGTTCTTGGTGTAGGATTTGTTTAAAGTAACACAATTTCTTAATTACAATTGTCTAAAAATCTAACAATGCTATAAACAATATGTATACTATTGTAGCATAGTTTGTTTTATTTGTCTTAAAAATAAATTTCCTTAAAATAATATATTCAACGAATAAATTTAAAAACCATTACTTAACAAGCATTACGACTCACGATGTCAAAGCATAACGCCACAACGCCGTTGCAAATTGAAAATCCAATAAATTTCAACGCCAAATCAAGCTTACGATTTAGAGAATCCAACATAATAATCTCTAAAGCGCCATAGTGACAACCGAAACGGAAGTGACGTTGCGTTGCGCGTGCGCTTCCTGCCGCGTGGCAAAATGGCGTCTACGGACTTCCGGTGATGCCAAGGGTGAGCTCTTCTATAAATTATTGTCGGGGATGCTTTTTGTTTGCATTTGTAGAGTCATCGGTAAGTGTATTTTCTGAGAGTATACTACTTTTGTTAGAGATTGCTTGCTGTATCCCGAAAATGGCAGGGTCGGCAGATGAAGCTTGGAAGCCATATATTAAAACACTCCATTCTAATGGAGACACTCACACTCTCACTCTCCCCTTTTCACCGAATTGCACATTATGAGTGGCGAGACTCTTTGCCGCGCTTTACTTTGTTATCATAGCGAAGAGTGAAAATATTATAATTATAATTTATTTTTTCTAGTAATAGTAATATCGAACCCACCTTTCTGCCTCATTCCACTACAGGCCTAACATTTTTTTTTATAATTATTAGAATAATGAAAATTGATCAAATAAAATAAGCGAAGTACGAATATTTTCCTTAAATTTTATTTATGTTATTACATTAAAATTTCTCCAAATGGACCATAGTTATGTGACAGAAAGGCTTTGAGAGCATTCTAGTTTTATACACACTTGTTTTTTGGCAAACGACGCATCCAGAACACTGCATAATGCGCATGACAAAGTTTTTGTATGATTTGCTGCGATCGCTGGCAAGCTGCCGACGTATCGAGAACAACTGGCATTTGAAATCTCCTTAATTTAAAATATTAAACTTTTCTATATGTACCTATAATTTATTATAAGCGTAACTTAGATATAATATTTTTTTTCTCTGCATCTAAATTTTTATGACGAAGAGAAATTGTTTGTGTCGAAAGAACAGTTATATGACAGCCTGAAGAAATGAAATAATTAATATTTTCAATATAAATATTTAATGTTTTCATTTCTTAGCAACTCTTCAGCTCTCAAACTTTCAGGAAATTCCAAACTTTACAACAAAAATTCATTTCTTACAAGGCAAAACGTGACGTCGAGTTCCACCACTCAACACGCAAAGCCTCAAATTCGGCGGAAAGTGGAACAAAATGTCTTAACACTAAGTTCCCAAGTTCCTCTGCCTACCCTACCATGTGCGGGATGCAGCGTGAAGCTGAGTTATGTGACATTTAATTATAACATGATCGTTACCTCAACAAAACCGTTGTTTTACATACTAAATGGGAAATGTACGTTTGAAGAACATAATTGTTGGTTTTTTTAGTGTAATTATAGTGCTTGCATTTACTTATGTGTGTAGTTGTGACTAGCATATTTAATATCAACTTTTATTCCTAATCTGAAGGCAGTGTTCATTAGAGCGAACCAAAATATGTTTTATACACATAACTCATTGCTGTTGTGTAATTACATATCCGTTTTAACACGTTTCGAAGAAAAATTACCTTACATGGCATAAATTAAAAATAAAAGAAATATATTATAGATACAATAAAATATTCATGAAGTAATAACCATCACCCGGCGTTCTTTATTTAAGGAAAACTAGATAATTCTTGGCAGTCTTTAGTTTACAAATTCCAACATTAGTAATTCTTATACTAACCAAAAGTTGTCAATATGTACATATAATAAAAATGTCACTGATCACTTCTGTACATAGAATTATAAAAAAAAACAATTATTGAGTACATTTTACAATGTCATAGAAACGTTTACCATTGAATTAATTGTTTTCTTTGTCTGTTAGTTTGTGCAGGCTAAGCTCATAAATATTAGTGTTTCTTTCAAAAGGAACAAAATGTCACAATAGTTTTCTGGTGTTTATTTTTAAATTAACTAGAAAGCTATTTAGGCTAAAGAATTGAATGTAAACTTTTAAATTACTTTTATAACATGATAAACGATAAATAGTAATTAAAGCGTCCAAAGTAAACTAGTTAGACAAATGTTATGTATATTTATTAGGTACATTTATTTTCCTAAAAATAATTTGTTGTTATTTTAAAGTCATAAGCACAGTAAATGAATACAAATTTATAAAATTTAATAGCTTAGTTTCCTTTATAGAAATTATAATATCCCAAGTCGTCCTGGATTAAAAATAAGTAGTAATCTGTAAAGTTAATAGAATAAAAATTCACGCTTGTTCATACACCGCACGATAGGCATAGTCTCTAATATTAAGACAATATGTAAAAAAGGCTGAAATTTCCCTGTTTCGCGATCGAACCAATAACAATTTACACATATTTTTACTATTTTTAAAGTTTTATTCTGCACTTAGAAAATAACAATACAAATTTAAAAATCAGAACGTATCGGAAATTGAACCCGCGCCGTATTGGAAGCCGTCCATTCACTCTGACCAACTAAGCCATACGTTCTCAGTAGGTATGTGAGAATGTATGGTTTTTTCAATAGTTATTACTTACACATAGACAATATCAAACTGCAAAACGACGCCCTATTTCAACAGTTAATATATTCATATTAAAACAATTCTTAGAAGTTTAATCAATTATCAAAATAATTAGGCAGTATAACGTTAAACCTTCGGCACATATAAAGTATTATCACGCCATATAGAGTGTAAAGAAATTAGTTCCATGTGAAAACACAGAATGCAAGTAGCTAATTTATCGCTAGAAAAACAAAAGCAAATTGCTCTTAATTGTGCTATAATACCACATAATGGATTTCGCCCGCGTTAACTCGATGATAAATACAGCTTTCGTCTAATTTTATCGAGTGTCCCTCAAACTTTTTTGTTATTTTATTGTTTTAAAATTATTGATTTTCTTTTTCATTTTGCTTATGCGGGATACAGCACATGGCAGCTAGGCAGACTGAACTTGGGAACCTAGTGTTAAGACACTCTGTTTTGTTCCCCACTTCCCGCTGAATTTGAGACATTGCAGTCAGCAGGCGGATCTTAACGCCGCGTTTTTACCAGACCGGATAAATCTTCAGTGGAGATCAACCTTACAACATGTCACGTTTACAGTCACACGCTTGTGCCCCTTACGCCAAATGATTAAATATTACAATTATTTGCGGCTTCGCCCGCCCTTATAATAGAAAAGGAGTTTTTGGTGTTACATATCGAGACGCAGACGAAGACTTTTCAAATATGAACCTCTTATATCTTATTTGACAAACAAACTCAGGTCTATAATGTGAAATGTCTAAATTATTAATTTAAATTACATGTTTAATGTTTATAAGTATTTATGTCTGTGTTATTATATTGTGAAATATTATAGATAGATAGTAAATTGTTACGTATTTCAATTTTATTATACCATTTAACCGCGAATTTGAACTATGCAATTATTTATTTTGTACTCTGAATTAATTTTGTGTTTTAATAATTTTATCATTTAAAGACACCACAACTTTAGCTTACAATTTGAGAATATTAGACACTGAAATTACTTGCTATTAAAATGGCATTTTTATTAAAATGTTTTTTTCATTTAAGTCAGTTCATAACTTAAAAAAATATCAATATAAAGTATTCTGTTCGACTAAATTACTTACTATGAAGTAAGTAATTTAAACAAACATTTACATGAAAATGCCATTTTATAACAACTAATTTAGTTAAACCATTTCTGAGATTACAATTCACAAACGAACAGACAAAGGTAAAAATAGACTGAGTTAATTTTAATTATTTATATAAATGTTCTCAATACATCGTCCATGTATAATAAACGATCAGATACAATTTTATTATATCAGCCAGATTTGTAAAGAGGTTATAAGTATCCCGAATGATGCAGAGTTTCAGAACCTACTTGGGACCCAGTATCAAAACATTTCACTCCTATCAAACCTTTAAGACTAACGAAACTGAAGTTCCTTCCTTTCTGCCGAATTTGAAGAATTACGTGTTGGGTGGCGGAACTCAACGCATCGCTTTGCCTTGTAACCAGAATTGTGCCCCTACGCTACGAGAGGCCTCGTAGTATAAATTGCTAATTGAGTGACAGTTCTATTTGTACTAATCAATCTTTGAAAAAACTAAATTATTATACTACTAAGGTTTGGGAATCATAATGAACGTAATGATTAGATGTTAAATGCATAAGTGCATACAAAATAATATGTTAAAGCTACTATTATGCAAATTAAAACAGAAATCTCATGCAAATATGTCAGTTAGCTGTTTATAATAATGTATGAAATAATTGTCTGATGTATGAAACACACCGTGTAAAGATTTCTTTTTTAGATATGATATATAAATTTCCTAAATATTTGGAATGCAATCCAGAATAAATTAAAACAATATGACTACGTCTTAGTTTTAAGTAAGTATTTTAAACTCGGTTATCTCAAATTCGTACAAAATTGTGAGATATATCACATTTCTCATTTATGAAAAAATGCATGAAAATCACAGTGCCTAATCACTGGGCTCTATCAAACTACACTCACTATTTAATTCGAAAATTGTGTTAATAAAAAAAAATCTAAATTTTCAACCTACTACGCATATTAAATACCAAGTAACGTTAACAATAAGCATATCAATAATACAAACGAACTAACAAAGCGCAGAGTCTTCAAACACTCGCACTCTCAATAAAAACAAAAGTAAGTATTCAATTGCCGCAACGTTCATTGCACACAAATTAGACGACAAAGCGCAGAGAGAAAAGGACATCCTGATTACCATAATTAAAATCCACTAAACTGATTTATGCCTCTCCAGGCCCCCATCACTTAAGCCTTTCTCTACATTTAATTGGAAGGATCTTTTAAGTCCAATTTCCTTTTTATTTTGTCCGAGATGAATCCCAGCCGGATATACATCGTTGTCTGAAAAGCCTGTTTTTAGGCTCGGTTGCACGGTGGCTCAAAGGGCCATATGATATGACATATTTTATTGCTCGTCCTAACGTATAGGCAAATTAGGCGGATATATCAATCTCTTGGGCGTTTTTTGCGTTATCGTGAGACTCTTTGGTGTACCGCTTCAATGAATAGTTAATAGGGGCTAATGTTTTATTTTAAATATTATTTTGCAATCGGATGTGCGTGTCAGTTTTTTTGGAAATTCGGCCTTTCGATTTGTTCGGCTCTTTGTTGATTTGATTGTTTATGCGATCTTCTTGTTATGCTGTCTGTAGTTAAAGTTTCATGACGTGAAAAATAAATAAAAATGATATATGGCTTCCTGCAAAATATTTACCTACACGTGTAAAGAATGTGAAATGTGAACACACACAGTATAATACGTAGAAATACAATCATTTAGCCCGCATTGACCATTTAATAAACATCTTAAGTAACGGGCGCAAACAAGCTCCACGCCAGCTAGGGTTGCCCCTTGTTTACCTACGAAACATATCTGTTGGCTCAGTTGATTGCCGATCGAAACTTTGCAACTGACCACTCGGAATCGGATTACTGGTTCGTTACGTACATTTTTGCTGTTTGTCTGACCGCTAACAATGTAAACATATAGCAGTTTGGGGCAACCGATATTTGTTCAACCCTGACGTAGTTTTGTTTACGCTGCAATTTGTAGCAAGTTTTAATTACGAATACTATTCTGTAGATCGTTGTGAGTTCTGTACGCGATTATTTTTGAAAATGTTACAGTATGAAAATTCAGGGTGTAGATGTTAATTATTAAAATAAACTGAAAGCTCTTCTATCTAATTCTCATTATCGATATTATTAGTTAAGTTATTTGCCGGGTCTGAAACGAAGAATGAACGTAATGATATCTAGTAAATTTTTATTTGCTTAGTCAATACTAGAACGCAACATTGTAAGAGTTTTTTTTTTTAATATTTTTAAACTTAGCTTAGTCCACAGACACGTATTCACAGAAAATCAGCGACGACTTCTCAAGCAGATACCTAATAATATTATATTTTAGAAAATGTATAAAAAAATTGATGTTGCGAGATATGAACCTGCTCTTCTTGGACGGTTTTCAAAATAAATATTTTTCTTTTCTAAGTATGGATTAAGAGTTTGATATTAGTAAAGCCATCTTAATTTTTTCCTTAGTGGGGCTGAAGCATAACGTTACACGAAAATTGTAGTATTTTCAAATATTAATAATGAAACATAAAAAAATGCTTTTGAATTAATAATAATATCATTAATATGTTATATATGTCATAAATATTCAACCTAAATATTTCATAGATAATAATTTAACGACGCATGTAGGTTACAAGAGGTGCATTTCAAACGTTTTAAAGGATTTCCCTTTGCCCGGGTTCGTCTACCTCTTATTAAAGTGAGTTAATTGAGCCTCTTTCAGATCATGCTTTTGCCATGATGTAGTAACCGTACGCTTCCAACTATTTCCTTTTAAAAATAAAAATCTTCATATAAATTTTGTACTTGTATAGCTACTTCTATTTGTATGGCTTTGATGGCATGAGAGTACCATAAAAACTAAAAAGAATAATAATGTTTAAATATATACTTCAAATTATTATATAGAACTTTAAAAATGTTGAAATAACAAGTGCATTTATGTGTATATGTAGATATAAAAACACACAGCTTCACACTGTATCCCGCACATTTCATTTCCCGGGTAGGCAGAAGGAACTTGGTAACCCAGTATTAATACACTCCCTTCTATTAAAAAAGTGGCGCTCTCAATTTTACACCGAATTAGAGGCATTGCGTGTTAAGTGGCGGAACTCATCGTAGCGCTTTGCCATGTATCAAAGAAATAAAATTATTAATTACTTTGCTTCACGCTGTATCCCGCACAAGGCAGGGTAAGCAGAGGGAACTTGGGAACCTAGTGTTCACATTGACATTGACACTCCGTTCCACTTTGGTTCCCTACTTTCCCCGCCGAATTGGAGGCATTACGTGTTGAGTGCAATTAAATGAAAACATTAAATATTTAATTTAATAAAATTTAATATTTCAATCGAAGAAACAACCTATCGTTTACAGTCAAATGCTTGTACCCCCGCGCCACGACAGGTCAATTTTAAAAAATATATATCATTAAAAAAAAAGTACATGTACATATATAATAATCTTAATATCGTCTTGTCACTTGGCAATTTTCGTAAAGCGACAAACATTAAGATACTTGTTACACTAATTTAGGCACACCCTTATCGATCAACCATTTTGGTATTCACGACCACTTCGCTGAGCAAATTATTGGTAATTATGAGTCTCCTTACAGTTTAACGAATGCCATTTTTGTTTTGCAATTTAAAACGTACAATCACGTAGACATGTGCAAAACTGGTTTACTGTATATTTTACCCTACTTGTCCATTTGTTGCATATTAGTTCTAATTAAGTGGATGAAGTTAATTTCATAGAATTGTAAAAATTTCGTTGAGTTTCGTTTAATTTATTCAATAGTTTAAGCATAGTGAGTTTTTATGATTAGATTCAATATATTGGCCTGTTGTGGCGCAGCGCCACAGCGTGTGACTATAACTGAAAGATTGTGGGTTCGATTCCTACTCGAGGAAATTAAATATTTAATATTTTTAATTTTTATATTTAATGTTTTCATTTCTTCGATTTGGTGACAAGGCAAATCGCAGCGTTAAGTTCCGCCTCTCAATACGCAATGCCTCAAATTCAGCGGAAAGTGGAAAACGAAAGTGGATCGCAGTGTTACAACACAAACACTAGGTTCCAAAGTTCCCTCTGCCTACCCTGGCGTGGGCGGGATACAGCGTGAAGTTGAGTATAAATCAAGAAGAGCTGAGTATAATTAAGAATTAATCTATATGAAAACAAATTGAAAGAATGCAAATTTTTAACTATCAAGCCCGGTATATCATTTATTGATTGTCTAATGATTATATAGTTATTATTTTTAGGATATTATTATTCTAGGATGATTTTAAAGGCAAGAAGAAAATTCTTTTATTTTGCAGGTAGGTAACGTGTAGACTCGAAACAAAATACACGTAGGTACTCGTAGCCCATACGTAATATATATTGTGGAAATAGAAAGTGATGTTTGTGGTTTGTGAGTTGTTTTAGCGAGAGCGTAAGCGTTTTCTAATTATGCTTAGATGACTGACAGCAAAAAAAATATAACATGTATAACTTTTTATTTAAAAACGCAAGAGTGAGAACGTTACCTGACCTATAAGACCCATAAAGATAAATATTTACCAGAACATCTAAATGATCCAAAAAAGCTAAAACAAAATTTTCTTAATGCACCAGGTAGACATCATGCAGCACTTACAGATATTACTTATTTTAATACTCATGTATATAACTCTTCTGTTTTTCATTTAAATAGTATTGACATGATGACTATTTCTAAAATTTTAAGCGGGCTTAAATCAAATGCAATGGGTTGTGATGGCATTTCTCTTGAAATGGTACAAATTTTATGTCTCCATATACCTCACATTATTACTGATTTAGTTAATAAATCTCTAAGTTCAAGCTTATTTCCAATAGAATGGCAGTAGGCTATAGTTCGACCATTTCTAAAAATAAGTAATCCCTCAGAGCCCGAAGATCTTCGGCCTATAAGCATTTTACCTTGCTTGTCCAAAATTTTGGAGAAAGTTGTCTGCAACCAGGTCACGGAATATCTTAATGTAAATAATATACTACCAGATAAGCAATCGGGCTTTCGTAGGCGGCACGGTACCACTACTGCATTGCTAGACGTAGTAGACGATATAATTAGCTCTCAGGATAACGGAGAAGGTACTATATTAGTATTATTAGATTTTTCACGTGCATTTGATACTATAAATATCCCACTCTTACTTTCTAAGTTGCATTATTACGGGTTTAGTCCTGCAACCATAGCGTGGTTCAGTAGCTATCTAAGTTTCCGATCTCAGGCAGTAGAAGTAAAAAAGGTAGATAGTTCGGTGACAATCTTGGCATACAGTTCAGTGGAACGAGGTGTACCACAAGGTTCGATATTAGGCCCTTTGTTATTTATTTTGTATTGCTCTGATATTGTTAAACACATTAAAAATTGTCGTTTTCACATCTATGCCGATGATATTCAATTATATATTTCTTTTAAGCCGAATGAAACACATAGAGCCGTTCAAAAGTTAAATAGTGACCTAGCCAATATAGTTTCGTGGTCCGAAGCTAACTGCCTTGTGTTGAACCCAAAAAAAAAGTAAGTTCTTAATTCTAGGTTCACAAAATCAGGGAGCAAAAATATCCTACATGAAGCCTGAAGTAAAAATCCAAAATGTTTTGATCCAGCGAGTAACAGAAGCTCGAAATCTCGGTGTATTGATGGATGAAAACCTTCGATTCGAGCAACACATTTCTAATATTGTTCGTAGTTGTTTTAATAGGCTAAAGGTTCTATATAGATTAAGAACATATCTCAAGCCTGAACTACGAATACATTTGTGCGAATCATTGGTGTTATCCAAATTAAACTACGCGGATATTGTAATGGGGCCCAGACTTTTGGCTACAACCAAAAATCATATTCAACGTGTTCAAAACGCGTGTGCCCGTTATTGTTTTGACATACCACCGCGTACACATATATCCCCGTACCTAAATGGTGCGAGAATTTTAAACATGGAATCCCGCAGACAACTACATTTTGCGACTTTACTATTTGGTGTCGTAAAATATCGTATTCCTAAATATTTATATGATAAGCTACAATGGTCAAATGAATTTAGTACTTATGAGACAAGGGCTTCTAAACACTTGTTACTTGTACCAATTCATCATTCAGCTGCTTTCCGAGGAAGCTACAAATATGCTGCGTCTAAATGCTGGAACGATCTCCCTCCACCATTGCGCAATTTAAAATCAATAAACAGTTTTAGAATGAAATTTAAAAATATCCTCTTACAAATACAAGAACAAGAGTAGCTTTGTAACAAATGGGCATAGGCAACCTTTCCACATACATATGTATTAACTTTCTTCAATTTTAAATTAGCCAAATATAGACACTATTGTATATTATCTTTTATATATTGTATATTATGTATATAATTAATATTTCTTTAAATTATATCTATGTAAATGTAATCGTTTCTATATGTATTGTTAGAACCACTCTTAATAATTTATATTTTATTTTATTTTTTTTATTTTATTTATGTTTTGTATCGTTCGCAGGCGCGCTCTTTCTTACGCGCTCTTTCTTAGGCGGCCACTGAAAACCAGCGTTGGTAATTGTTGAGTACTGCAGCTCATCTTCCAACATTTATGCTGAGTGACCATCCTTTTTTAACGTCACACTGCTGTACATGCTTTGCTTGTATATGGATATATGTATATATGTAGGTGTATAAAATAGAATAAGATTGTTAGTATATTATTTGTTATTGTTATAAAATTTTATTTTAATGTTAGCAGTAGCACACACAGCAATTGTTACATTTATATTGTATGTATAGCAGTATGTGGTTAAAATAAAGATTAAAAAAAAAAAAAACGCAAGAGTGAGAACAATTATGTCATTGTTGCATTAAATAAGCGGGGACATTTCTATTCTAACTTTGTTATCATATTAAAGAAGTTTATTTTAAACACTTGTCAAAACCTAAATTGCATAAGCGATTAATCACTTTAAAATATTTCCTTTTAAAAACTAATATGTATATTTATATTAAATACAGCTGTACAAGTAGATTGAAATTGAAAACTGTGATATCGTTATCACAATATCAACCAGTAAATTCAATAAAATCAACTAGATATCTCTTAATTGGTTGTGGATTGATGGATACATACGTAAGACGAAAGCTTCGGAGCGGTAATGAGTCTGATTAAGCTTTATAACAGAGTCAACGAACTTAAGGTCAACTTAATGGTCTACATTACCATAAAGTTTCAAGTGGACGCTATTGATCGATTGTGGGTGGCGAATGACGATGCGCATTAACTTTTTGCTCCAGCAAATGGATTGAAAATGTTTAAAATGTGAAGTTATTTATATGACATGATACAAGAATTACGAGAATTGAAGTTAATTTGTTGTGAATAGTAATTTTTTTTTGCGTTTAAAGTAACAACTAATTATATTTTTTTGAGTCTCATGCCTGTCGTGGCACAGAGGCACAAGAGAGAGAGAGAAAATTTTGAATTTTATTCAATATGAAATATTGCACATATTAAAATATATTTCAATTACCAATTGTTAGTGATTATAAATATTGCAATAAATGATAATAGTAATCTATTTTTTATTGGCTTACATGAACTACTGGTAATGTTACTTTAGTCTCAAAAAACTAGTATTAAGTAAAATTAAATTATGTAAATTTGATATAAAACAAAATATTAACAAGATACATAAAAATGCGTTTGGTTCTTTCTATGCTAAATAAAATATGAAATTGAAAGCCATTCCGGATCTTAACTCTTGAGATATTGGGTCTCTCCCATTTTTTATCTCATTTAAACAAACATAAAATAAAATCGTAAAATTAATACTACACAAAATACTTACAATATATGTACATGTTTCTATTTATATTCATATATAAATAAATATATAGCATATAATCGTCTAGGTTTTAGGATAACGGGGCATAAAAGTAAAAGCTTGGCCGTACTACAATAAGAGGGTGAATCTAGCGTTATCTGCGTCATTATGGCGGCGCGCGGAAGTGGCGACGGACGCGGCGCGTGCGTTACAAATCACTACTCTACTATGAGTTTACTACTTCCGGTCCCACTGAATCCACAATGGAGATGAGAAGTGAAGAAAAAACAGCTAAAATGCGCCCTTTAATAGTTTTTGGTCTCGCGCCACTGACAACGTGATGATATTATGAAAAATAATAATTTGTCATCCCCCGGCCTGCATGGGAGGGTGGTCCGCAATAAAGCACTTTAATATCTGTTTGTACAATGTATTTACATTTGGCTTGGGAATATTATTTTTGTAATTTTTACAATTTTTGTGTTTTATTTTGTTATGTTGTTTTTAAGTCTACCAAATTTGGAAATTTGGTTGTGGGCAATGGACACACTGCCGATGGACATATAATATTTATCAATTGCCTTCAAAAATGTTCTTTTCGATTAACCGCGTTTAGTCTCATACATTATAAAAGCTAAATTAGGCCGTGCCGTCGATTGTGTCAAATATTTTTTAACTTTACGCCGTATGGTAGAACATAACATCATGTATGGTAGAACAGAGAGAGGAGACATTTTGTAGTTAAAACACTCCTTTTTATGTCACCTTCAGTTTTCAGAAAGTTCTTACCTGAGCGCGAAAGTAAAGAGAAAACACCCCTACGATGGGTGGTAAGAAAAATCCACAGTTGTCGTGCTTAAAATCCATCATTTTGCTGCTTTGCTTAACTTTTTAATTTTTGGATTGGCATATGAACCTTGGGAACCTAGTGTTAACCACTATGAATTCTGGAAGATTAGTGTGTTGAGTGGCGTGTAATATCAAGGCAGTGCTTTGCCACTCTTAGATCTAATTGCTACTTAACAGCTATTAGCATTTTGATATCTTTAATGTTTCAATCCAGCAGCCTATATCTCCTGAGCATAACAAAAATCATATACTTACTTATTGAAAGTTTTTTGGAATTGTGACATCTATGTAATTTATTCTACCGAGAACCATATTTAAATTGAATTCTAAGATATGTAATCGATACGTTCAATCTTTTCAATTTATAAGAGGTAAATAGATTATAAATATTTATTAGGGACTTTTTGATGTATTATGTGTCGTTAGTCCTACTGGCGTGACTTACTTAGTTATAGGTACTGTGAAATTAAAGCAATGCATAAGCTATCTATCTGCAATACAAGATATTTTGTTTGTCAGAATTCTAAAATGCGTACCAGATGAGGTGATTGCCATTCTCACAGATGTATTTTGATCCACAATCATCATCGTCGATTGTAAGGCAGTGTAGAATAAATTCTAAATTAAATAAGAAAAATAAATAAATCTTATTACAGGAAATGATAGTAACTAAGATTTACATATGTATGGCACAGGCACAATGCATTGCAGCAAGAATCTAGTCTTTCTCGATAAAATGCTAATATAGAAGTATAAATATAGATAACTAACCCAATATTACTTTCTTTCTTTCTTAGCTTCACGCTGTATGCCGCACGAGGCAGGGTAAGCAGAGGGAACCCGGGAACCTACTGTTCCACTTCCTTTCCCCACCCAATATTAAATTTGTTATAAATTCATTATAAAAGTTTATATGGCTCTGTGTTAAGTATAACTTAATATAATTCTAATTTAACGACCATTAACCAAATCATAAAGTTTATTGGAACACCAGATAATAAAAGACCACTCTATAATATACGAAATCAAATTTGACACACAAACAAACTGGTGTAATAAATTTAAGCGTATTAAACGCTATCCTTTGTTGCTATTTAACGTCCAGTATAGCTTAACCTGTCAAGTTCTTATAGTCTCTTTCAGTTCTTAGGGTGTTAGGGGTCATATTATGTTTGTTCTCTATCACCCTCTGACACTCGCTTTGCACGTGTCGTGGCGCCCTTAAAATCTTGGTTACGTGAAATACAATAAATATTTGGACGACACAATATAAATTTCATTTAAATAGAACAGTTTGAAGGGAAATGTTACGCGAATGCGTGGTAGCGTTAGTGGATGTAAAATAAAATTACTAACGAGTTTATATTAGATATTTTCTTGGCGCATTTAACTGACTGGATGCTGAAAGCTTATATTACGTATTTTCATCCTATTTGTAGTAAATATTACTTTTTTTTAAGTGATTTAAGCTTCTAAATTAAAAAGCCTCTAAATTTGGGCTATTGAAAACGTGTTTTAGGTGATCAGCTTTAAATATAATATTTAAGCAATTAGTTACATTACTCAGCTTCACGCTGAATCCTGCACATGGTAGGGTAGGTAGAGGGAACTTGGGAACCTGGTGTTAAGGCACTCCGTTCTATTTTCGTTCCCTACTTTCCGCCGTATTTAAGACATTGCGTGTTGAGTGGCGGAACTCAACGTCGCATTTTTCCTTGTACCGGAGCGTAGAAATGTAAACATGAAATATTTAAATTGGAAATATTTCATTTTCTCGGGTGAGCATCGAACTCACAACCCGTCGGTTACAGTTACATGCTTGTGGCGCTGCGTCACGACAGGCCTTAGGTCAATTTGTTACATTCATATGTATTAAAATTCTTACTTGTCTATTTTTTAACGTAAATATTACAAATAATTTCAAATGGATCACGTACAATATATTATATTCTACACAAAGTTAACATAAGAAGCACTGCAACTTCCCTCGCAATAAATGCAGGCCGAGCGTGCATCTAATACGATGTACGATGTACGAAAAAATCCAATCACCTAAGTGGAGGTCCCCCGTCAAAGGGATGGAGACATCACGCGACCGTCCACATATTTCATTTATACTATCCTTGGCTAAACTAATGTAAGTGAAAATAGGCGGTGATTGTTGTATCGATAGAATGAAAATATATATATTATTTTTTTTATGGCTCACGCTTTGTCCCGTTTATAGCAGGTGTATTTTGCAAAGCGATCATAATATTCAAACATATTATTATATTATTCAGTTAACGAGACCGTTATAGTTAAATATCAAAAAAGATGTCGGTAATTTCAGTTATAGATAGTACAGGAATATAATTTTATGAAAATTTACATAAATATTGTTTTTGTAATATGTTAGTCTCATAAAATATAATATTTACATTATTTAATATAATATTTAAGATTATTTAAGGCATAAAAAAGCTCTAATTTTTTTGCTATCAGTACAATGATAGTAGCCGCCTAATGGCCAGGTCACGGTGCGTGAAAACCAACAATATCCTACCCCGACCTTGTGAAGTGACAACAGCTTACTACCTACAGCTTTACTTCTAGATTTCAATCTTTGGTCAATGAATCTATTTTTATAAATATGTTTCATCTCAATCAATACTTCTATTTTATTTAATTTTATGTAATTAAAAGGATTTTGATTTTTATGTATAAAGCACCGACTAATGCTTATTTTTTTTCTTTGTTCATTTATTTATTTGTAGAAGAGCTTTTAAAAGAATATTATAAGGTTCAGTTCTCAGCGGTGACTTTTGATTTATATATTTATTTATCAATATGTACTATGTTTATATATATATATATATATATATATATATATATATATATATATATATATATATATATATATATATATATATATATATATATATATATATATGTATGTATATATATATATATATATATATATATATATATATATATATATATATATATATATATATATATATATATATATATATATATATATATATATATATATATATATATATATATATATATATATATATATATATATATATATATATTGAGTTTAAGTTATCGGAAATTTCCGCTGAATTTTACTTTGTAAAAGAAATTCCTTATAAAAATTAGTTGGTAACATTTATCTGTTAGAAAAATTAATTCAATAAATTATCTTTGTGTCGGTTGTTAGTACAAATTATTTAATATATATATACTAAATGTGGCTTAGCATTTTTTTGGTTTTATTAATCCCCAGGTATAACCGAGGATTGGGCCAACACGCAAATTGTTAAATTTAGTGGAAACTGGGTAACGGAACGGAGTGTCAAAACACTAGGTTCCCAAGTTCTCTTTATCTACCCTGCCATGTGCAGTATACAGTGCTAGAGAAACTAGTATAAAGGCACTCTGTTTCCCACCCAACGTCCAATTTGATAAATTATTAATAAGTAACCGAACTGAACACCGAACTATGTCGTTTTAGCGACGAAACGAAAATGTTTCCTTTTCCCTAGTAAATATTGAATCCATAACCAACATGTTTACAGTTAGATGCTGTGCAGCTGCGTCATGACGTTCTCAATTTGTTGAATCTACAAATAAACATTTCCAATCAACATATTTAACATATTAAAATATGTTTCACTTTCCTTGCGCAGCTCTAATCAAACTTTGATTATCGTATCCAAACGAGTCGTTAGGGCCATTACGCCGTGTGTCTGTCGCCACCCACCGCGCGCTCCACGTATAATATCTATATTTACAACTAATCAACATAACGCTATGATTATACGTCAATTTGCCACAACTTGTTCGTTATTTATACTTTTTAACCGACCAAACTCGATAATGAGATGGAATTGGAGTCACGAACGTGGGTTCGTTTAGTTAACAGAGAATAGGATGGAGTTACAAGTAAGGCGTAGTTGTAAAAGTTTTGTTAGAATGTTAGTACAGTGAGCGAAATATTGTCACAGAAATAAACTTAAAGTAGAGAAATCAAAAGTATACGCATTGTTTTATGGGCTAGCCACATAAGGTGCATAAGTATTCCAAGTCACCAAATTATACATATTTATTAAAAATATTACATGAATTTACCAACTTAATTAATAATTAATTTCAACAGTTCCCTTAACAAGCGGAACCCACCGCTCTTTAGTTACAATAAAATTAAGTATAACATGATTTTAACTGAATCATAATAAAAAAATAAATAACGTTAACCGATTCCACATATTCTCTGTACATCCGCATAGGTGATAATACCCGATCAGCCACCGCCGTAGGCAGCTCTCCACGCCGACGTGTCTATCCGTGATTTATACGTTCAAATTACACAGCTATTAGTCATTTTCTGTATTATTGGTTAACTACATCGCTATACCAAGTGTCGATGCATGTAGTGACTCTAAATTTTGTCCTGTGAAGTTATTATTTTGCATATTTGAAGGAGAACATTTTAATTTGCAGAGTATTTTTTACAAATTACCGTTTTGCATTTTCTTTTACTATATTTTCATTTCTTTTCAGCAATTTCTTAAGATTTCTTTATTTTTGAGGCTTTTCGTGGCGCAGGGGTTCTAGCGTGTGTCTGTGTAGGCTGTGGGCTCCATACTCACTTGAGGAAATGAAAACTAAAAAAAATCTTTTCTTCGCTCTGGTAACAAGGCAAAGCGTAGTGTAGTGTACCTTCACTCAACATGTAATACCTGAAATTCAACGGAAAGTGCGGAATAGAAGTGCCTTAATGGGAAGAGAGTACCCTACCATATGTGGAACACACCATGAAAAATACTTTATTTTTTAAATATTAGACAAAAAATGTTGTAAACTTTAAATTGTCCTTTCGAACTAGACTTTACGCGAATTCGCATTTATAAGAATTCCCCAGTTGTGTTGTTATTATTTCTATTATTAGCCAAGCCCAAAATATTTAATATATTGCCTACAGAATTCAGAACCAGATCGAACCCAAAACCATTGCAAGTACATCACTGTCCTACTGTACTACATTGGCTTTAAAGCAAAATTAGACTCAGCACCGAGATGAAGCAACACAAAATAACAGTAAACATCACATACCAAGCCACATAGCTTGTTCAGTTACCTACAAAGAGAGACATTATCTAGAAAGCGCAGTCACGAATTGGCAATTTGATTGTCATCGACAATGGTACCGATGATTACGCGATATTCGATCATGCCACCCACGAGGTAAGCGCGTAATTATCACTCGGACTCGTAAATTATGGGATAACGATTGGTTAACTGGATGCATTGCATCGTGGGTTCTTGAGCACGTTATGGAACGACGTCTTGTGACCCTACTTATGTAGGGTACCCGGTAATAGCTGCTTTGATGATACATTCATATATTTCAACGGTAAATCGATAGTTTTGGTTAGAATTATATTCATATATAGCTGCTAAGACAGACTATCTATAATTCTATTGTGTGATTTGTTTGCTTAAACATTGACTGTGGATTCGAAACTATGTGATTTATCCTCGTGTAATAATAATTATACAAAAATTAAAGTAATTTATGTATCGGATTTTTTTAATAGCTTTACGCTTTTTTTTCGCATAGCAGAGTGAGCAGCAACCTGGAAATAAGGCACTCCGTTTCCCAATTTTCACCTTGTACATTTTGTGTAAGAAAATCCTGGCGTGGCGCAGATGATATATTTAATGTTTTCATTTCTTCGCTCTGGTACAAGGCAAAACGCGGCGTTAATTTCCGCCACTCAACAAGCAATGTCTCAAATTCGGTGATAAGTTTGAAAAACGGAAGTGGAATGGGGTATCTTAACACAAGGTTCCCAAGTCCTCTGCCTACCCGGCCGGCTGCAAGATATAGTATGACGCATGAAGAGTATAATTTATTACCGATAGCGAGGAAAACAAAATACCTTATTGTTTTGATAACCATCTATTAAACATACTTCTTCTTAAAGACCTGTCATCTTCAAATACTGTGGTTAAAATGTTTGTGAAATTATTCAGAAAACAAGTGATAATGATTACTTTGCTACCGGCAGCTTTTACTTCTTGGATCAGGTATCAGATTTAAGTATTCCTGTGTTTGTGTTTTGAATAAATGAAATAGATGGGTTTTTAAAACAACAAGTCTCAAAAATTGCTGAATAGATTAGCTATTAGCTATTATAGCTAGTTCAAAAGTCTTTTAGCTCGAAAATTTATTTCGATGGTTAAATCATTATATATTATGATTTTCATTGAGATGTACTTTTATGTTATTTAATATTTGTCTCTAATTTTAAAAAAGAGGCCTCTTAGAAAGTTTATATAATATATTTATACTACAATTAACCTTCCTATAATCGTCTTATTGAACTCATTATTTTATTTTTTTATTTATATACACTTTATTGTACATCACAAATGAAAATACAAACTAATATTTACATTAAAAATGTTTTTACATTTTCTCATTATCAACTTTACCTACAAAACATAAAATATATGACATATTAAATTAAAGTTATTGCTTTATTAAACTTTTATGATCATCAGTATTGTATTATAAATAAAGAAGAACTGTTGACATGTAGTGTAAACTCCATCCTTTTATGTCTCATTAGCTGTTGTAAATGAGCATCAAAGAGGCATATCTCTTTGGTAATCTCTAGCAGATAATTGCGCAGGCATTGAGTTAGTGTTTTATGTGGTAAATGTTGTTTTTGCTACGAATCTACTTGTTTAACTGGTTTAACGATAGGTGCACATTGCTGTCGGTCGCTCTAGTAGTTGTAGTATTGTAAAAAATATTCAAGCTGAATTTAGGCCTGTCGTGGCGCATGTGACTGTAAACGTGACGTGACGTGATATGTTAAATATTTTCAATTTAATGTTTTCAGTTCTTCGGTTTGTTAATAAGGGAAAGCGTGGCGTTGAGTTTCACCACTTAATTTGGCGGAAAATGGGTAACGGAACGGAGTGTCTTAACACTAGGGTCCCAAATTTTCTCTGTTTGTCATATGTGGGATACAGAGTGAAGTTGAAAAAAAAAGAAAGACAAGGGAATTATACATTTTTAGATTGATACTTTCCTGAGTATGGATTGTCACTTAAGTAAATGTCAAAAATAAGAGATATTTTAAGTTGTTTTAAAAATTAATATAATATAATCGTTATAGTGATATAGTGTACACTTACCTCTAGCCACCCTCATGTGGGTATAAATGTGATTTCAGAAAAACGGGCGTCATAGGCTAACGTCTACAAGAATTGATAGAAAAAATCTGTGGACAATGTATGGACAGCTTCAACTATGCTTTTTATACAAAGTTTTAAGTGAGCATGGAAAAAGCTTTAAACATAAACTTTTTTCAATGTTTAAAAAAAAGTTTTTAAGCTTTTAAGTATATAACTATCTTATGTGTGTACTATATTGTTATTTTTTTCTGGTTTTATCGCTGTATATCGCACATGGCAGGGCATAGGCAAATGGGATCTACGAGATCTACGACAGGCTTCTAGGTCTATCAAAAATAAATAGTTTCTATCATTATATTCAAAATTGTGTTGCTTGTTCTCAATTCAAAATTGTGTTGCTTCATCTGCTCTTTTCAAGCAAACACAACTCATTGAAAATTTTGAGCTACTTAAGAACCATTGTTTAGATTCGGAGGATTCGTGTATTTTTGTGTAATCTATATATTCATATAATTTATAACGTATGCTCGCCTGTATAATTAGAGTTGGCCTCACGTTGATTGCTTATTATATTGATGTTTCAATTTTATACTCATTTTTATGGTCATCGGCCAACCGTGGGGGGTGGCCACCCAAGAGTTTTGCATCTCTTTCCCATTCGTTGATATTTCTATACGTTTGTCCTCTTTTTCTCATACCTCGACCAATACAGGTCCTTACATCCTTGTCACGTACTAAGAATCTTATATTTCCATCCTACTCATCTGGTTAGCGTTTAAAGAAAGCGATGAAAGTTGCTCCTTTGGGCTAGTCAGTATGAGTTGATCAATTCACATAGACAGATGTTTTATGTGAGACCGATTTTGATGCGGTTTCCTGCGAATCACCTGTAATATAATTATAGATATTGTACAGAAATTATATTGATTTATCTTGTATTTTTCAATCGCTATATCGTTTGTTTATAGTTTTTGTAATAT
Source organism: Eueides isabella (assembly GCA_019049475.1). Classification (NCBI taxonomy): domain Eukaryota; kingdom Metazoa; phylum Arthropoda; class Insecta; order Lepidoptera; family Nymphalidae; genus Eueides; species Eueides isabella. The sequence goes on along the minus strand of CM032403.1, from coordinate 8,400,632 downwards.
AAAAATAATAAATAACTACCCTACTTTAATAGCAGCGTTAAATCTTCTTTATAGTTTTTACTTCATAATAAATCAAACTATCCAAGAACAGTTCGATAAAAACGATGACCTTGTCAACAAATTCCCCCTTCGTGGAATTTTTATTTCAATATAAAAGGTATTTTTTGAGATTTGTAGATATTTCGTGACAAATTCGTACACAAGGATTTTAATGAATTTGTTTCACATTTCGAAGATTAGAAAGAATCTTTATTTTTAACTGACTTTTAAAATAAACCGCTCAAATTAATGCCGCTATCTCCGGACTTCAATCTTGTTTAAGCCTGTGTCCTTCAAACTTTTTATAATGATTGAAAATGATCAAATTATTGCCTTCTTATATGTATCTTATCTTCTTCAATACACAAAAGAAGAAAATAAAGGCATCTTTTGAACAGTTAGCAAAACAATACATGAGAACTTGTTGTTCCTATATTTAAAAAAAAACACTATTAAAATGTCATTATCACATAAATTATGTTTTTCTTTGAAGAAAAACATATTTTAATATACTAAAAGTAACTTTACTGTAACCTACAAAAAGTTTATTTATATCAAAATATCCTTTCAAGGCTTTCTTGAGCTAACTCATAGAATAAAAATATTTTAAAATACTTTTAAATGAAACAATTGCAGATATGTTTTTTTGGCCATAATATTATTGAAATTTTATATTTATAACTGTAGTAAGTGCCTATGCTCTAACATTAACTTATACTGAAAGATAAAACTACGTCGCTTGAATTGTCTTATCATTTATTATGTTACTAAGAAATTGATTAGTGAATAAAATACCATGAACTAAGTTTGAAAAGCTCTGACTTGGCGCGGGGGTCTCATTTATAAATCACGGGCGCCCTGCGTTGATTACCCGATTAAGAAATCAACTGTTAACATAGATCCGTTTATTTTTTGTTTTTTAAACAACTTTAATCTTATCGTTTTCGTTTTCATTGATTTGGGCTCACAAAATTACTATTTAGTACATTTTAGTATAGACATACAACTTTACTAAAATGAATAAAGATTAAAATGTTTTAAATTATAACATTGAATTTGAATATAAATAATAAATATTGACTTTGTATTATTATAAGTGTACATAATAGCATTGGAGTACATACTGGACTGAAAAATAACTTAGGAAACATGGCACATCTTCTGTAGTACATTGCGCTTTTAACTTAACAGGTCAAGAAAATAAATGTTAATCAAAAGCTTCGATAATATATTTAATTTTTTTTCCAGCTTTACACTGTTGTGTTTAGACACTCCGTTCTTATTAAAACACTTCTGTTCCCCACGCTGAGGAGGTATTGTGTGTTAAGTGGCGTAACTCAACGCCGCACTTTGCCTTATTACCACAGCAAGAAAATAAAAATAAAAAACAAATTATAGAAATATATAAAATTAAAGTATATACAAACAGACAAATACAGTATAAGTTACCTTATTACAATAGTATAGTATAATCGAGCTTTGACGATTCTTTGTTAAGCCAACAGTTGTTTGAGTAGGGTTGTCAGATAAACTTATTGTGTTTCGGGAAGTTGGAAGGCTGTGATTGACATTTTCAATCTTAGCTTCTGAGGTTTAAGGAAATCTCAGGTTAGACCCGCATCCGGTGTATACTTAAATTACTGACTAATTGTATAGTGGTCAAAGATACCTGTTAGTAATCGTAGTAGTTACATATTCCACTCCTTTTTACAACCCCTGACACAAAAATAGAAGTGTTTTGTTTTTTTATATTATAGAATTAATTTAAAGGAAGAATCGAAATAATAAAGGAAGTAAGATAAGTAACTGACAATTACAAAAAAAATAAAAATAATATGTAGTTTAGATCATATAATAAAATATAATATAAAAGAAAATAATGTATAAAAGGTTGTTTATCTGTAAAGGTTTTAAGTACGACCTGTCTGTATGTTTGATTGTGACACCGTAGCTCCTGAATGACGGAACCTTTTTGAAAGTAGATTTTTATAATTGAAAGCCTTTTTCGTAGCGATAGATTAAACGTGTAATAATGACAAGCACTTTGTCAAGATGAGGTTATGATTTTTTGAGTAGTGTATTTTTTTTACTTTTTATATTTGCTTAGCGAGAGTTTAATTAATATTTTGAAAAAGTAATACAAATTATCAGTAGACATTGTTAACCAAAGATTTAGATAAAACAATACAGGAACATCAACATTTACCACCATTGTTGAAGAACTGTCGCTGTATTAGTATAAAAACGTACATTTCATTTGGTATTATGGACAACGTTCTCTCTTTATAGATTTTAAAGTTTTCCTTACTTAGATTTTCACAAATTTATATTTACAATAAAAAAATCAAAATTTCATTATACAAAACTTCTTTTTTTTCAGCTTTACGCTGCACACATGGCAGGGTTAAAAGAGGAAACTTGGGAGTCTATTATTCTGGAGACATGTCGTATTAATTAAAACACTTCCGTTCCGCACTTTCCACCGAATAGAGCATTGCGTATTAAGTGGTGGAACTCAACGTCGCAACAGAGCGAGAAAATTAAGACATTAAAATATTTCCTTGAACTACGATAAGCTCATGTATCCATTTATTTCTCTTGTTTCTCGTACTTATAGATCTCAAATTTCTTTTGCATGATTACTTACATGAATTCTACAGCTATATTGACATTATCCATGTACAGCGATGTCTGTAGTTAGTAATGATCGCACACTGTGGGTGGTCTGCTAAGTAGGAAACGAAGTCAATTGACCCGCTAGTACCATTTGACTCACAATTAACAGGTCAAATGGTTTTGTGTGAATTATTTATACGAGTATTTGAATAATAAAACATCTATTATTTATACTTTATTAGAATTTTTATATAACGTACTGAAATGTATTTGTACGGTTTTGAAGAGGAATTTAGGAATAATAAATTAAGATTATAATAATCAAAGATAGTACTTATTGAACTTATAATGATTCAATTATTTACTAAAAATAGTTTTTTTTTTATATTAGTGTGACCAAAATATATATATTAGACTGTTTCAGAACATTTGAAATAATTGCAATTTTAATATTTTTTTTCTCTACTTACAACATATTTTTATATAAAAATATCTAATTATAACTACCAAGACTTATTAAAATCGTGAAAGTGATATTGATAAGAAAAATTAAAAGAATACTTGTCCGGTGGTATGTGAGGTACTGTGCTAACTCTATATGATAAATAATTATGTATTTTGTAGCGTTATTGAGAGTGGCGCCATTATTCTTCTTCTTTATTTAAGTACAGTAAAATAGATATCAGAACACTTTTTATGTTCTTGATTACAAGTTTCAAACATTAATGTTAATTATATTTTTACTTTCTTCCTGAGAGTTAAGGTTATTATAGTTTGGTTATGAAAGCAATAAAAGAATGTACACAGCTAAAGTTCATACCGATTTTGGAAAAGTCCTATTTTTTACATAATAATGTCGTTACAGACATTAGGTGTCATGTATTCACAATATGTATGTTCACTGTATGAGAAAGCTAAACTGACCAAAGTTTAGACGGTAAATAGAATTTACAAGTTATATATTCGTAGTATATATGATTATAGTACATTGTACTAAGAAAACGACTCACGCTTACCAAATCTATAACCAAAACTATATCATCACTAACCCAAAAACAGACTAAGACGGATTGACCAATTCAATTCATATCAAAGCAAGATTATTACCTATTTTTGGCCAAAAATGGTGTTACCATAGAAAATAATCAGACATTCAAAATTCAAGTTATAAAGGCGAGTCAAAGCATCAACTGCAAATAACTATACAATTCCAATAAATTCGTAGCTTCAGCATTGCGGACTGTCAAAAGCCGGTGCTCGGGTCACAGTTCACCCCTCAAGTGTCCGGAGCACTCTCCATTACTCACCCCCTGGCCCACCCCCACTGACCCTTGGTACGTAACTATTGGAACTCATGCCGAGGAATGATTTTTTTGTAAGTGTCATAATAAATTAATTCATATTGTACCTACATATGTTAATCTATTTCCTTTTTTTATGTTAATCTTTTAAAATGTCACTAATTTCGAATATTTGGTTATGACTTGAAGATATTTCATAAACAAGACCAAGAAAATTGGCCACACCATAGTGTGTGATTCACTGATTTTCTCAATGTTATGTAATGAGATATGGATTATTTGTAAGTGTTATAATAGATTGATACATATTATACAGATGTTATAAGAAAATATAATACTTTTTTATCTCAATGTTTTTAAGCTGTCACTTATTTCATATGCCTGGTCATGACATAAAGATATTTCATAGACAAGAGAAAAAAAAAAATATAAATATTCAATACCATAGTGTCATTTGAATATGTGTAACTCACTCAACTCAACTCAAATTTTCTTAATAATAAATGTGTTAAATTGCAACATACATTCAGTTATACTAGATATGTTGTAGCTACAAAAAGTTTTCTTAATTTAATTTACCTTTTATCTGGCGCAAAAGTGAAGAATTTCGATCGTTCTGCATATGTTGTTTAGACGTATGAAAAAATAATAATAAAAGAAATTGATGTGTCGTAAACCAGTAGTAACTCACTTAGCTGGACATCTAAGGTGTTACGGCCTGGGGGGGTTGAAGGTAAACTAATGTAGAGGCTCACTGTACACGATTACCTCGAGTACTGGACTCGAGATACAAATTAGCACTTGAGACCTCCTTCAAACCTTGCAATGATATTTATAAGATTTGATATGAAAAAGTAAAAGTAAAATCTTTATTTCAATGTCTCTTCTTCTATATTGTTTTTTTTTGTTAATTCATTTTGTGTTTTTTTTTTAATAGACACCTCTCATGATTTTGTATGAATGTGAATTTAGTTTTAATTTGACATCAATTTTAATGATTTATCATTTTATATATCTGTAGCTGATAACGAACTCTACCTTTTCCAATTATACTTATTATAAATGGTAGAAGGTAATTTCACTCTATCTAAAACAAATCGTATTCCAAAAAAGCCGCGCTTTGCCGTGCTCTAGTAGAGCATAGAAATAAAATATTACACAATTAATATAATAAACATATTAAATATTTTATTTCCTGGTGATCGAACTGGAGTGGGGATCGAACCCACAAACCGTCGCTTTTACACGCTTGTGGCCCTGCGCCACGACAGATCTACTATTTATACGAGTATGTCATTTCGTACAAAGAGAAACGAAATATATAATACTAAGCAAGGAATAGTTTATTTATAGTATCATTAAGAAAACTTTTTATAACCGTACAAATAATTAGTTTTTAAATAAAATTGCAATGTGATATATCAATATCTTCTCTTTTGTTGTAATTTTATTTTGTTTCTATTTTTATGGATTAGATAACTATAATGTCTGCGGTTAGGAGCATATAAAACGTTGTAATTATTATGTTGTTTGTACAGATTAATAGGACTATACGTATAATGACATACATGAGGAAAGCAACTTCAGAAAATTTATTAAAAGTAATTGTTACTTATTCAGAAAACTTTTTAAAATTTAAGCGTTAGGATTTTTATTCGTTGTGTAAATGAATATATTTCTTTCTTAATTGTGGATTAATATTTAAGTTATAATTAATGCTTTTACGTTTAAATGAGTATTAACAGTTATACGTACTATAATTTATGGACAACCTGTTCAAAAACATTAGTTATACTTCAACGTGGATACATGAGCTTTTACATATGTAAGCTTTTGCCCATTTCGGTTTTATTTTTTGAGTATATTGACAGATGTATGACCTACTCCAAGCAAGTCTATACAATTCTTATCTTAATCTTATTTGGTAGGATAATTTTAATAGTAATTAATGACCTTGTACCAATATATGTGTATGTATCAAATAAGTAAAATTATAAATTAATTACTTTTGACGTTAACTGACTACTGAGATGACATTTCTTCATTAATTCATATAATAACTTAGCAGCTGTCATTTGAATTATCCTTTAACTGGAAAGTAAAATCTAAACGTATAGAATTAGACAGTCATATTTAAACCACTAATTACACCGAGTCACTAAACTGTGAAAGAAAACCAAACTTTCCTGGCTTCTTGAATAAACCACGCGATATCGATCTCCCATATTAAGTTTTAGTTCGAAGCCAATTAAACTGGTATAAGCCTCTTATGAGACACCCCAAGTCCCCCACTTCCCCACTAAAACCAACATGGCGTCATGATTGTCACCTATGGTTAGGCAATTTTTTTAACAATTAACACCGATATATCTACAACTCTATCACAAATACATAAAGTTGAAAATGACGACAAAATTCAAACTGCACCTGAAGATTTATTCTTTAAAAGCGTGTGCAATATTACTCTGCTGTACTTTCAAGTTTTATTTTTGTTTAAATTTGAACTCTGTGCTGTTGGTTTAAAGTTTGTTTTTTATTTACACGCGTTAATGAATGTAAGCACTGTTGTTCTAAATAGGTAGCGAAGGCGTGACATTAACGCCCGTGGGGGCCGAGAATTATACATGAAGGGTTGTCGCGGTAGGGTTAAGTGTTGGATCATAGAGGTTTCCCTCATTATAGAAATAGTTTAAAAATGGCCGATATAATATGCATAAGTTTGAAAAAGCTATAGATCTCTAGAATATGTAAGGAATGATTTGATTTCAAAAGCAAATAGATTGTTGAATGCATAAAATCTTAAAAGGGACTGAATATTAGTAATTTTTAAATTGTATCTTCACAGTAATTTCTATAATGTGCGTTTTCAGCCTATTCTATGCTTTTTAATATCAAATTTATCTAAATTTACAATTGCATATATAAAGAAATAAAACATTATAATATATAATTCTGTTGTATCTTTTTGGTGTACAATAAAGAATATTTTGTTTCGTTGGTTTGTTATTTTAAAAATATAATATTTTACACTTTTTTTGAACAACTACTTATAAAAACACTAAATTATAAAAAATATAACGCTTAAATACTATAAAAAATAAATGAATGATTTTGAAATTTGAAAGTATTTCATATTCAAATACCAAGGTGCTAGCAGAGTGGTCGACGTGCCTGTACTGGAATGTAGAGCATCGACGCATTGATGGCATGCAATATCACGTCGTTGATAATAGTCCAAGTATGTCTTTATGAATCTCTTGCTTCTCATTTATTAGCTAGTTCAGACGATTTGTCTAACAATACAGTAAAACTGACACACTTTTTACTACATTTAAAATGTTATTCCACAATTAGGAAAGATAATATTAAATTTTAAAAGCGTATAAAAATTTGAGCCCACGCCTTTTAGAAATCGTTTGATAACTCTTAACTCGTAGTTGGTCAGAGCGCTTGGACGCTTTTCAAGAGGCGCGGGTTCAATTCCTGCTTTGTTCAAATTTTTATACGCTTTTAAAATTTAGTAATACTGATTTTTTTTATACAATTCATGGAGAGATTGTTAAAAATATATACGAAAAATTTTCGTTTGATTTTGATAACTTAAAGTATTACTTATGTTACGCATAAGTGATTATGCTTTCGTATTCAGTTTATTGTTATGTAGATTCGACTATGAGACGCTGATAGAGCATTTGAACGATAATACATATATAACATATTAAAAATCTTATTATCTTTATGATATAAGAATTTAAGATTTCACGTACCTACTCGTATCTAAATGAACAATAAAATAATAATATATTTTACTTTATTTTAAAGCTTTACAGATAATTATAAATAAAACATCGATATCAATTGATTTTTTTTCATCTAATCGCTGTACGGGATACACATGGTAGGGTAGGCAGAAGAACTTTGGAAACCAATATTAACACACTTCGTTTCGTTTCCTACTTTCCGCTGAATTTGTGGTATTGCGTGTTGAGTGGAGAAACTCAACGCCGTGGTTTACTTTGTTACTAGATCGAAGTAATGAAAACATTAAATATTTAATTTGAAAACATGTAATATTTCATTTCCATGTGACTGTGGGATCAAACCCACGTTTACAGTCACACGATTGTGCCCCTGCACCACGAGAGGCCTCATCGATAGAAGCACAGATAAAGAATATATGTAGCACTTTTATCACTTTTCATATACATACACTTATATAGGATTAATTAGAATATCTCTTACGTATTCATCGTACACAATATATGTTTGCACATTCCTGATTGCCACATCGCTCTTTCGATTTGTATTTATTGAAACAATGAATGAGTAGCGGTCCAATAACTTTGAACAGGCTTACTGGGAGGTAAGAGTATGTGAGATAAGAATTACTATATCAATACACCCGAAAATAGCTGCTAAATCCATAAGTATAAATGTTAAATTTGTTTAAAGATATTAGAGCTCAGACATATCGTTAGCGAGTGTATTTGTCATAGCTAATGACTACATATATTGAGGTTTATATGATACTTGTTAGACAGTAACAGTGTATTTAAAGTAGTAATTGTAAGAACACGCCTCCATTGATGTTTCATTTATTTATTTTATTTATTTATTCACAATATGTATGTAAAAATGATTCTATATTTATATAAACTGCTCCATTAAAGAGGGACAGACCACGTTTATATGACTTAGAAAGAAAATATTTTGCATGTGGTAAGGTTAAATAAATTTAAAAAGTCAGTAACATTTTTTTGAAATTATCAGGGGAACGGAAACGACGACTAGTTATGTCAGTATGTTTAATCTGCAAAATTATGAGATGATCTGTATTTTATGCAAATAAAATATTTACAATACAATTAAATGGTATGAAATGGCATGATATTAGTGGTTACATTCTGTATCTGTTACTATTGTTTATGGGTAGTTCAACTAATAATTTGCTGCTAAAATTTATAATTTAAAATAATCGTGTCTCGTGCCTTTGATGTGTCTTGTAGTGTTGGGAGACTGACAGATTATGTCGAATTGTAACAAAGTGCTTATTCAAAGAGAGAACGTATATTTTACAATATATGTATATAATATAATTTTAGAATATGCAAAAATATTTCAACACATAAAAAAGGGAATTTCTTTCTTATTAAGACAATCCTTTGATGTACTTTAATAATATTATGATTTTTCTTGCGAAACTTTGAAATTCTCATATCGCTTTCAAAAGATAAATATTTATTAACTAGTAGAATTTAAAAATATATCACGTCTTTATTGTTTTACCACAAAATAATGAGTTATTATCTATTTATATTTATTATTTTTGCTTAGTGTATGACACACAATACACTTTGGCCGAATCTCAATGTATCAGGGGCTTCTCGTGGAGCAATGGTACAAGCGTGCGGCTGTAAACGCAAAAGGTTCCCCTTTCGAAAAAAAATAAATATTTATTATTTACCTTTCTTCGCTTGGGCAACAAGGCAAAGCGCGGCGTTGAGTTACACCACTAAGTACGCATTGCCAAAATCAATCAAATTCGGCGTGAACTGGTGAATACAGCGGAGTGTCTGAACACTAGGTTTCTAAGTACCCTTTGCCTATGCTGCCATGTACGGCCAAACTCAACGTATAATTTATATGTATGTAGCTATATTATTTTGGCGTTTTGATTTATGTTTGTTTTGGAAACGATGAAAGAATGTCCGTGGTAGTTTTTAGCGAGTGTTGAACCAACAAAATAAAGCAAGTGGATCCTGTCTACACGATTCGACCAATAATAAGGCTATTGTTTTTATACAAATGCAATATTGCGTTTATAAATCGGATAAGCCTTTAGGCGATATCGATATCAGTGGAGTAGCTATTGAAGAAATCAGTTATTGTAAAAATGGTAATATTTTTTATTTGTAATTTAACTTAACATTTTTTTTTCTACAACAAAGATAGATTATTGTTATCGTTGAAATATAAAAGTAGGTGAAAAACGAGACATAAATAATTCAAGAGTTTATTGTCTCTATGTAGGAAAAAAAAAAGATTATTATTGCATATATTATTTTTTTATGTTATTGTTGTTCATATTTTTAATAATAAAACGAGAGCGTAAAGTGAAGCGTGAGTTAGACTCGGCCACCGAGGTACTGAGAACAACACTTATAATTTTAAAAGAAAGGTACTACAATAATAAATTTGTAATAGTAATTGTAATTATTTTACCCTTTACTTGTACTACTTGCCAAATATTATAAATATAGAAGAAAAAAATACTCGCGGAATAGCGAAGCGAAAGTTCATAAGTTTAATTTTTAGTATACATAGTGTACTCATTTTGTATGAGATGATCGACTTTTACATTTTCCCTTGTCAGAGTTTTTCCCTTTATTTATATTGAACTTTCTTTTTTTTTTGTATTCACTACGTGCTAAATTTACTAACTGATTCCAATTACGCAGTGAATTTCATACAAAATGAAGCGAAAATGATGTATAAATCGTTCGTATTTCATTTTGTTTACTTAAAAGCTAGATATTTCGAGCTCCAAAGGACCTTAGATCTGAATATTTGATATTAAGTTCAGCTTGATACTTCTAAGCGATCTCGATATAGTTTTATTGTTTATTTATTCTGTATTTTACCTTTTGAAGTATAAAACCCTAAACAAGGACAAATTAAATTATAAGAAACCATTTCTTAAAGACCATATCCAATTCAATTTAACAGATTAGTCTCCAAACATTTTCCTGTGCCCGTGTCAGACAATAAAAGCGCAAGCCAAGTGTGGCGCCAGTAGCCGTTCTTTATACTGACTATATAATAATTTATAATGCAACTAAACTTGCCCTCGGTTTCACTTGCTTTTGGATATAAAAGATGACATTATATGACATCCTTTACAATGCATTTGAGAAATCGTGGGTTCATATCTTGTTTAAGGGCTTTTATACTAATGTAGTGAGACAAAGCGTTGTCATCATTGATATTTTTTATATGTCTATAATGCTTACAACTAATTTCAGACAAATTCGTCAATATTCTTTTTTTTTAATTTATTTTAGTTTAGTTTACAGTTTTGCCATCGTTAACATGATCAATTTTCGCAGTGAAGTCCAGGAGATGCATTTTTTGTATTAAATTGGTTGTAACTGAAAAACGTAATTTTTTTCTTTAAGCTCTCGATGATTATGGGGAAAATACGTAAAAATACCTATATTTTTATAAAAAAATCTCCTAATATTTTTTATAATTTCTGAACATACGACGTTCACTGGTATACGTCTTCCAAGAATATTCCAACAAATACAGTAAATTTAAGTTAAGAAAATGTACATGAAATCAAGAAAGTAGAAGAAAGATAATGGAGTAAGATGTACAAGAAACATAATGAAGCTCTTTACAATTAACATATTTATCAATCTTTGGTTAATTGAATAGCGGTATCTTTATATAAAGAAATACTATGTGTGTAACATAACATATATAAAAATCTATCTATTACTAACTTAAATATTTCTTATAAAAATATCTGTTAATTTAATTTAGGAAATTTTGGTAAAACAGATGTATGGGTATGCCATGAAAGATGGAATTTGGAAATCAAGTATCGGACACTCCGTTCTGCTCTACACTTTTCGCCATTGTTACCGTAGCGAAGAAATGAAACGGTTAAACAATTTATTTCCTTGAGTGGGGATCGAACCCACAAATTGAACTGTGCCCTTCGACACGACAGGCCTCTTTGGATTCTGTCATCTAATCCAGCCCTACTGCTTTAATTCCTGATTGACACGAGTAAATACATAGAGTTATCTGTATCATTAGTTTGTCATTCGCTGGGATTACTCCTGCAATTATTAAGGTTTCTCAATATAGATTTAATATAATTATGGTACACTAGCTTTTGTCCGGGGCTTTTTCTCGTAGTAAAAGGGAAATAGCTAAAAACTCGACACATTCCTAATGGCTCCAGTAATTTTAATTATAAGCACAGTGAGTTTCAACAAAACAAGTAATGTGATGTCATAAATATAGATAAATAAATTTAACGGAAAAAAATCTCAAATTATATTTCAATCAGAAATTGCCGAGATTGGTGCATCTAACCAAACATTTTTCTTCAGTTTAACCCTGTATCCCATATATAGCAGTGTAAGCAGAGGAAACTTGGGAACTAGTAATAAGACACTTTTGTAGCCCACTCTCTCCCGAATTTGAGGCAATACGTGTTGAGTCGCGAAATTCAATAGCGCTTTGCCTTTTTACCAAAGCGAAGAATTTGAAAATATTAAATATTTAATTTTTTCGAGTGGGCATCGAACCCACAACCATTGTATATTTTTTACATTCTCAATCAGATCTCATTAAGCGTAGATAAGGCTATCTAAAATGTTAATTGAAATGACCAAAACGGAGAAACCACATATTTGTGTGAAAGCTGTGTACTCTATTAACTAAATGAAAATGCATAGGTACTTATGTATGTCACGCCGGCTGCAGTTAATTATACTTAATTATAAGTTTTACATATTAACGACGTGTATAACATAACAATTATTACTATAACACGGTCTAATCTCACCATTAGTGAGGTAACACGACAAATTTTAAACTTATGTGCATATATTTCTTAATAAATCATTGTCATTAAATAAATCATTACAAAAGATTATGATTACAGACGTGGCATAGTCTGTTTAACGTTAAAAAAAGATACTTCGGATTTGGAGCTAATAAGCATAAAATGTCATGTAAATAAATTCAATAATGTACCTGTGAACTCATAGATTGCCGCTCACGCTCAAGGAACTGTTATGCAAGAGGATAATCTGGATCTGATCGATAATTTTATATTGCTGCTAATGCTGGTCAGCACTATCTTCGTGCCCTTAATATTTCACGTCAGGTGATTGGTTGAACGTGAAGTACCGTAACACAAACATAACATATTAATTCAAGGTAGTCTTAGGATGACGTTGTGGATAAGGTCCAAGAGTTTAACATGGAATAGTATGGTCACGGTGTGCTTTGTCATAGGGAACTGTATTCTTAGGAAGTGTTTTGCTATGTCTGCCTCTAGATTTGAATCTTTCTGGATCCCCTATAAAGCATTGATTGATCGACGCGATGCAGGATATGAGAGCCAATAGACTATCCATCAACAAAGTTAAAGACCACGCAAAGTACTGGCAAGAAATGCCGGAATGTTTCAATTTGGTTCAAAAAGCGGAGAACGAAAGGTTCTCTCTAGCTATCCTTAGACATTAGATATATTGTGATAAATTTATATAACCGGTATGTATAACGTAATGTAATTAGGCTTTATATAACATAAAATAATGATCTATATGATCTAAGGCCAATTTTTTTTATAATGATACATTAAAATTATCTATATTGATAATTACAACAAAAAATACAAAAAATAGATATTATATTGTTGGACATTTTTTTTTATGAACAAGACACGGCAAACGAACGTACGGGTCACCTGATGGTAAGTGATCACCGTCGCCCACGACCCCGTGTAACTGCAGGGGAGCTACAGGACCGTTGCCAGTCTATAAGGTGGATGGGTGAATGGGCACCGGGGCCCGGCATTTTCCAATGCCAAACGCAGTGGCCGTAGCCACTACTTAACGCCAGTGCCAGGGATGGTAATAACCCGGTCGAGTCTGCCCATGCGTGTTGCCATTGCTGACAACGTGCCTCTCCCACACGTACTTTAGTCGCCTGTTACGACACCATCTCTACCAGGTTGATCCTATTCTAAGCCGAAATCACACGGCTAAAAATTATTTTTGCTAATGTGACAAACATATTTTTAAGGCTATATATTGTGTAATCTAGTTTATTTCAACCAATTAAATCATAAAGCATAGGCATAAAATCGTTAGTTATCAGCACTTTGAATTTAAAATTCATTATCAAGTTTGGATTGCGTGCAAACAAAAAATCATTTACGTTTAACACAGCAATAACCTTTTTAAATATAATATCTTGTACTTCGTTACAATTTTATTACACGTGTCGATAGATAAATTAAGATGATGTAGTAAAATTGTTCCACTGTGGTCCATACGTCAAGATACATGGGTGGGGTGACCATACTTTCGCTTTATGGTACACAAAAAATGTTCTCAAAAGTCTTGGTAAGCTTTTTAATTCTTATATATGTAAAATTTTAATATCTATATGTTGTAGTTACGTATACTAGTTTATTGTACATCTACTATCTCCAAATGTTGCAGCAAAAGTTCCGCTTACCTCTTCCACCACTCCTTTGTTCATTTTTTATGTAAAGAAATATTTTTTAAGTAGGTACTGTTGTTATGACGCAATAAGGCGATAATAGTTAAATCGAGGGTATGTCTTATTTCAATTTACCTATTCTGGTAAGTAGACGAAGTACAGCTTTCGCACGGAATTTCGCCACATAACACACAAAACCTCGAAGATAAGGCAACTGGGAATCATTAGATTTCCTCAAGAAAAAGCAATAAAGATGTTTTTGCTTTACTTATGTAATCACCTTATTACGTAGTTGTTCTAATAAAATTTAAAAGTTAAAATACAACGTTGTAACTTAGCGATGAAAGCTTACTCTTTTTTTATTACATATCTTTATTCTTAATAATTGAGCAGGTGTTGTCAGTTGAATTATAGAAAAAAAACTTAGCTTCACGCTGTGTCCTGCACATGGTCGGGTAGACCGAGGGAACTTGGGAACCTAGTGTTAAGACACTCCGTTCCATTTCTGTTCCCTACTTTCCGCCGAATTTGAGGCATTGCGTGTTAAGTGGCGGAACGTAACGTCGAGTTTTGCCTTGTCTGATACAAGAACCAAAAAAAAAACATTAAACATTTAAACTGAAAATATGGAATTTCATTCATTTTATTTCATTTCTTCGAGTGGGGATCGAACCCACAAAATGTCGGTTACAGTTACACGCTTGTGCCACTGCACCACGACAGGGCTCTTCAATTATAAATTTACATTAATTAATAATAGATCAATGCAAAAAATCGTGAATTCATTAATTAAAAAAGGACCTTATGAAATAGAATGAAAATATGCTAAAATAAGTAAAGTAATATTCCAAATATAACAATAAATTACATTGTTATTAATATTAAACATGAATTATTTATAAATAGTTTAATTTAATTGCAATAATCAAAAACGATGGGCACAGCAACACCCGTGCTCCCATCGCGCGGCGGCACTTTGTCGGCACATCAAAAGCGCACCGAGCGCCACCACATACCACGAACTCTCCTCGCTTCGATACCAGAACGCGCCATTTGAGATTTACGACGAATTCACAATTTTTGGGGACTTTCAGATTTTTTTTTGCCATATTTAAACGAATTGGGGATATGTGAACAGTGACGACGTCATTTAGTTCAAAGAGTTAATTGATTCTTAGAGAAAGTAATTAATCAAAACATTTTAGTAATGTCTCCTAAAGGTTTCTATAGCAATTATCTATGCTTTCTTTTTTGTAGCCTCAGTAAATTATAGTGTTTAGGCCTGGGCTATAGTTTTAGTTCCTACTGAGTGAAATTGTTATATCTGAATTATTGAGATTTCCGCCGCTCTAACAAAATGTGATGTTAGATTGTGCTACTTCATATACAATATCTAAAATATTGTTGAAATGGAGAGTGACGTGTTTTTTAGATTAGATCTTTCTTAATTTTGATTTTTCTTTTCGGCCTTGTCATAGATATAAGAGTTACTCAGCTTAACATGCGTATTAAAATTACAAAAATACTTAAGAGGACTATTAGATAGATGAACGATAGGTAGGCGCACACCATGACTACGTAATAATGAACGGGTGGTCTGTGAGTAACGTGCCCCGCAGAGCTTCACGTAGTAAGCTGTCTTGTTTGTCCTGACCATGTGGAGTTAAAATTATGATAACCATAGATAATATTGAATGTATAAAGTATTTTAAAGTATCCTTGTATATTAATTGAAAAAAAATATCTATATTAATTGAAACATTAGAGGATAAATAGAGCACGTAGGACATCTTGTAATTTCAATATGATTTTGTTTAAAAAATACTCATTAAAATATTTAGCAAAATATATATATTTTTTTTATATATTATAATAAGCTATTTTGAAGTATTTTTACTATGTTTTAAAGTGTTATTCCACACTTAGGACAGAAAATACTAAACTTAAATTTAAAAAGCGTATAAAAATTTTGAACGAAGCAGGATTTGAACCCGCGCCTCTGGAATACCGTTCCAGCGCTCTGACCACTAAGCCATTCGTTCTCACCGAGCTCCGTCGAAATTCTTATACGCTTGTTACAACTTATTTTTGTTGTTAGCATCTCTGTAGGGAGATTTTAACAAATTTCCGCTACCCAAAGACAACTCGTAAGAATTGTCGTTTGGCAAATGTTAACTAGATAATTAACCATATCAACTTGTAGTAGCTGTAACGTTTAGTAGCAAAATTAAACCTAAATAATTAATTAATAAAAAAACTTCAAGCATATTTCTAATAGTATTAACAAATTTCTCCACAGCCACATCAGGCAGTTCCCTCAACATCACTGTCCATAAAGAATTGGAACAGTTCAAAAACGTGTTTTGACTACAATCGGCCGCTATCATTGATCTGAAGCAAATTAAATCGTGGTCCTTTCATTTGAAAAAAGTAAAGGAATGTTGGCGCCAACGCGCCCGCTACGTCGTATTTGAATGTCTACGTCTGGTAGCATTCTTAGACTTGGTTTTTTTAAATGTTTTAGACATGTCCAGAAATACCTAAAAAGGTGGAACTAATGCTCAAATATTTTTAAATTTCTAATTCAACACGGTCTTTTAGGAAAGGCTTTTTATTTGATGTGATTTTTTTTTAGTTTAGTAGCACGAGTTTTGTTTGTTGAGAATGTTTAGTTTTTTATACGTTTTGTTGGAAATTTAATGTCTTCTTGTTTATTTTTTAACTTTGCTAATTTTATAATTTAAGAATATAAAGGCCACACATAAAATATATCTGATATAAGTTCTATTTTACAGTAGTGTTGCCAGGCAAGAAGAAAATTGAATATACATTTGCATCACAAATCCTTCTCAGTTTTGCATCATGGGATACTGCACCGTCTTATATCTACTTATTTTAAAGACACAGGTTTATAATTAGCGGAGGAGGCAGTTTCATAAGTAGGATTATGATTTGATTTAATAAGCTAAGAAATAATCAATATTTTCTAATGAATTTCAACAAAAGGACATATAATATAATCCTATATAAAAGGTATGGCACACAACTTTACTTTACTATGAAGCCATTATCCACATTTAACTGGCTGTATAATTGTAATCCAAGTGGCACTCCTTGGCATTTTAAAAAAAAGGACCCTAAATACTATTGAAAATAGTAAAATGTACATTTAATGAAACGTAATGTGAACGCAACCGTTGCAGTTCTCTCTGATATAGGATTTGTATAATCCTAGCAAAAAATTTGCGACATTCGGCGACGGCAATCTGCACTAAATGTCTCTTAAATGCTTCTTTGTTCGTGAAAGACATTTTTTTGTTGACATTACTACAAAAAAAAGTTAATCTCATTGCATGTCTTCTACATTTAGCGTTACTGGTTGCTGTTTTGAAAACGATATATATAAACTTACTGTGTACATTAAACTGTTCCTATGTTTCGTAGTTCTCAATATTGCTCTGAGGCGTACACAACGATCAAATAATGACTGCAATTATAACCAATTAAATACAAATAAAGAGAGCAAGCAATTGGATAAATCATTTTAAAAACACTCAAACCTAAGTCCTAATACCTATGCAGCACTAAACTGAAACAAGCTTCACATAGAATTCGGCCTGAAAATCAATTGCTTAACACTCCGTTCCCATTTAAACACTAATGTTCCCCCCTTCCTGTCGAATTTGTAAACATAAAATACTGAAATTCGGCAACAGAACGAGGAAATGAACATTTTAAATATTTAATTTCCACGAGTGAGAATCGAGTCCAAAACCTGTCGCCTTCGTAGTCACATGCTTGTTTGGAGGCACAAGCCTTCACTTACTTCTTTATAGTTAGCCCATAAACAATAACAATATTTAATCGTTCCTAGTCATTTGAACGGAATCTTTTATAAAATAATTTTACGAAAAAATTACATTAAGACAAGAATCGTATAAAAATGACTACTTGAATGAGTTTAACTGCCGAAAAAAAATACCTAATAAATAAGTTATTTAAGGAGGATTCAGACCAAGGATTAAATTTTATAACATTTTATATTCTTATGATATTATTTTCTTTAAATAGTATAATAAAATGTATGTTTAATTAAGATTTAAGTACTTTTGACAACAAAATATTTGAATATTTGTATCCCGCATTAAAAGGTACGCAAAATAACTTGGGAACCTAATATTAAGACACTCCGTTCCGTTTATTTTTTGGCTGGAACCGTACTGTGTGCAGTTGAGTCTTCACCGCCCTATGCCGGATCATCAGATCGAGGCAATGAAAATATTAAATATTTCATTTCCCCGACTTGAAAAAAATCTACAACCATGAAGTTTGCAGTCGCATACTTATGCCCTGCGCCATAACGATATCAATATTGATATATAATATATAAATCATCTAACCAATATATTTGTTTATATAACATCAAGCACCATGTGAAAAATATATTCTTTTCTAAAAGCCCAACCTTTTTGTTGTTTTCAAATTAAACACGACCGATATAGACATGTCTTTACAAAACTACCGAGACGTCACTAGAATTTGGTTCGGCTCGTTGCATCCGAATTGATTCTCAAAAAAAAAAAACTTTCCACAGATTAATTTGTCATTTGAAATGAAACTAGTTTTGTACTGGACTCGGCATTACAGAATTAAATTGTGCTTTTGTATGGAGCGACTTAATTAAATCTAAATCAACACGTGAATGTGATGAACAGGTATTTTTTTCTAGTTGTTTATCTACTTTTATTTAGTAAATATAGTTTAAATTGTTTGTTACTAGAGGGCTACTGCTTTTTGGTATATAATATCTTATATATATTCCTTTAATAAAAAAAATACATTAATTTTTTTTTTCAGTTTCAGGGAACTTAGGAACTTAGTCTTAAGATCCTTTCCCACTTTCTTGACGATTTGAGGCATTGTGTGTTGAGTGGCGGAAATCAACACAGCCTTCTTACATGACTGAAGAAATGAAAATATTAAATATTTCATTTGAAACTGTTAAATATTTTTCTTCTTTGAACGGGGATCGTACCCACAACCAATCTGTTTACAGCCAGAGACCATAAGGCCATGAGGCATATAAATTAATAGTAAACATTTTAAAAAAATCAAGGTGAAAAAAAATCAAGGTGAGTTACTGTCACCTTAAACTTCTACATCTATTGACACAACACAAAACTTACGAGTACATTGGCCCTTTATACTTAATCACTCACTCAGTTTCACGCTGTATCCGGCACATGGCAGGGTAGGCAGAGGGAACTTGGGGACTTAGTGTTAAGACACTCCTTTCCACTTCCGTTCCCCACTTTCTGCCGAATTTGAAGCATGGCGTGTTAAGTGGCGGAACTCAACGCCGCGTTTTACCTTGTACCAGAGCGAAGAAATGAATAGATTAAATATTTAAAATTAAAAATATTAAATATTTCATTTCCTCGAGTGGGTTCGGTCGGTTACAGTCACGCGCTTAAGCCTTTAATACTTGTATAGGCAAAATGCTTATCAGAGAAGTATATATTATTATTAGATATCTACTAACTGATAACGCCATGTGACCCGTTAGTTCGATTACCATTTGTAAAATGATATTAGGATATTTTTTGTTATTTTCACGCTCTATGCCAATTATAATAAGGTAGACAAAACAAACTCAATGTCGAATGACACCATTATTTACTTCTCATCCGAATTTTATATATTTTGTGTAAAGTGACGGTGCCTAATTCCATTTTTTTTCTCGCTAAATTAAATAAGAATGATTCCGTCAACTAACGCAGTTCTGATTCGCCATTTTAAAAACAACTTGTTTAGCAATCCGCGACTTCGCACCGAAGCAAATGGAAGTAATTATCAGTTATATATGACTCATGACTAATTCTGAACGCTTGAGATCTTTAATGTAGCGTATAGCCGTTATAGATAAAAAGATAATCACTATCATATCATCTTCATCATAGGATCATCAATCATAAAAAAATATCTTTTATCACGAATTAATTTCTGAGATTACCTATTAATACTAAGTCGGCAGAGAGTGCGTGATTAAGCGTGAAAGTAAAAAAATAATAATTGACAGATAAAAATCAAACTGTAATAAACTTAAATACAACGAACTACATAAATGCCGTTTGCACTACACAAAACATTTGCTGGGTCGTTGTTTCGTCGCAAAAGTACCTACGTGTCGCTAAGAACGTCCCTGCTTATTTGTGTTTACTGATGCGAATAGAAGCAGCCTCCAGCCTTCCTTTTGTGCTTAGATTAGACTGTGTGTAGAGGCTGCGTTGTTAAATGAATAATTTGTATTTCTTATTGAAATTGGATTGCATTTGATAAGGTATTTATTTTCTTAACTAGAACTTAATTCGTCTAGACAATATCTTGAATCGAAATATCTATCACATCTATCATAACTGTAGCAATGACAGTTAGGCACTTTTCTACTGCGCTGGCATATATGCTGCGGTATCCCACATCCGGCTAGGTATGAAGTGGGAACTTTGGAACTTAGTGTTAAGACACTCCGTTCTCTTCCCCACTTTACGCTGAATTTGTCTTGTTACTAAAGCGAATATGAAAGTGAAAACCATTAATGTTTACTCAGCTTCACGCTGTATTCCGCATACGGCAGCTTAGGCAGAGAGAACTTGGGAACCTAGTGTCAAGTAACTTCGTTTCAATTCCGTTCCCCACTTTCCAACTAAATTGAGGCATTCTGTATTAAACTCCACGCCGCGCTTTGCCTTGTGAAGAAATAAAAACATTAGACCTACCAGAGTGAAGAAATAAAAACATTACATATTTAGTTTAAAAATATTTTACATTTCATTTCCTCGAGCGGGGAATCAAATCCACAACCGGTCACGTTCACAGTCACACACTTGTACTCCTGCGCCACAACAGGCCTCACCATTAAAAATAAATCTTATATAACAGATTGGCTCTACAATATTCCCCTCTATGTTATAGTTAGTCGTGACGTCACAATTCCGAAAGAGGCACATACGTTTAAGCCGTCTTTAACACGCACTCTTGACCCGTGAGAGAAAGAAATTGTTTGGAAAATAGTCGCTACGTGCGCCTTGTCCGGGAGCGAGCTACTTTTAGCTTGAGTGCCGATGAGATAGCTGCAAGTAAAAATTCCTATGAAGAAAAGATTTTTTTTATATACATTTTACATTCTAACGTACAACGTTTTGGAGTTATATGAGTACTCTATGAACATATATATACGCCCAAGACTTGCTTGCGACTTCGCCTGCTTAATCTACATAATTTACAACAATTATGTCGGATAACGTTTTTTAAAATGTATTATTTTTTTTTATTTATGAGCCTATGGAAGTAATACAACAGCAATTAAATTGGTTAAATTCTTCTGAGATTATCGACAACACAAATGAACAGACAAAAAAAAATAAAATATTATTGTTGGTTATATTATACATATATTCTTTGTACAGACTGCTTCGTTACGATTTTATCATAGGTAATAAGTATATCATTTAATAGCAAAGTATTAGCAATATTTATGCTTCATCATTCATTTATGTTATAAAATTATGTGTTCAATACTTATCGATGTTTTTAGATCAAGACTTGTATTGGGTATATGGGTATCAATCTCTTGGTAACGTTTTCCTCCTACATTTTTTTGTCTTCACCTTGCTTAGGGCTGTATTCCGCACGAGGCAGGGTAGGCAGAGGGAAGCCGGGAACTTAGTGTTAAGACACTCCGTTCCACTTCCGTTCCCTCCCCACTTTCCGCCGAATTTGAGGCATTGCGTGTTGAGTGGCGGAACTCAACGCCGCGCTTTGCCTTATTACCACGTTACCATACCTAGCACCATGCCATATATAGCAGAACAGACAGGACCTAATTCTGACATTTGCCTAACTTTCAAGACATAGTATATGTTTAGGGTTGGTTTAAAAACTGAACGATACACCTTATCTGGTTACAAGAACAACGAAACAAAAGTAATTAAATCCATCGAGCTACGAGCAAGATCAAACTGTACGCCACGATGGAATATCATCAGAAAAAAATATTCAACAATACATAATTATACGCTAATCCATATAAAGATGCAACGCAGGTTATTAGATATACCAAATAAAACATTCGTTTGTGCGTGTAGAGTGAAATCGGAACGATTCATCTTGAGGGGGTGAGCTGTGAGGGCAACGGGTGGAGAGAAGGTGAAGAGATAAAGCAATTTATACTAACTGACTGTAGTTAAGGAAGGCGGGAAAACATGTTAAATTCGTGTGGCAGAGGATTTTCTACGTTCACTGGAAAACAAATATTTATTTAATTTTTATATTTAAAACGTAATTCTGAATATGTTTCGTTACACAACTATCTAAATAGATGTATGTTGATTATTACGAAAATTTTATTAAAGTAAGGTAACGTATAATAAATTAACGCTAATTATATCTAATTAAGAACTGATAAAAATCGAGATGTTCTCTTATCTCATTGAAACGAATGATATATTCTTATTATAGCTGAATTCATTTAATTATTAAGTAGTTAAACTTACCAAAATAAAAAATCAGATTTTACGCTTCATATTTATCGGTCTTGAACGATACTCTGTTCCTAATTTTTTGTAGATAGATATTATATTTTGAGTGTCGAAATGCTGTGATTCTAGATAACATGTTTACCATGTTATCTAGAGTGAATGTATAAAAATAAATCATTTCCTTTAGTAGAAATCGAAAATACAATTAACACGCTTCCCTTCTATACTACTATACTTCTTTTTTTTTTTTTTTTTTTCAGCTTCACGCTGTATCCCGCACGAGGCAGGGTAGGCAGAGGGAACCCGGGAACCTAGTGTTAAGTCACTCCGTTCCACTTCCGTTCCCCACTTTCCGCCGAATTTGAGGCATTGCGTGTTGAGTGGCGGAACTCAACGTCGCGCTTTGCCTTATTACCAGAGCGAAGAAATAAAACATTAAATATTAAATATTTCATTTCCTCGACTGGGGATCGAACCCAGAACCTATCGGTTACAGCCACACTCTTGTGCCGCTGCGCCACGACAGGCCTCAATACTATACTTCAAATATATATTTTTAGTCAAATTTTGCTTACATAATAGTAAAAAATTATAAGCTCTTTCCTATCTTATATACCAATAATCAAAGTTTACTGCACAAGGAAAAGAAGGCTATAGAAGATAGCTTTTGTTCTTCACCACTTTCAGTTTACATAAACTGTGTTTATGGCATAAATATGACTATATATTATTATTTATTGGGCAATTAATTTACAGGATTATTCTTTGACTCTATTAATAGCGGTTGACTCTACATATAGATATTCTATGCAAATCTAATTATGTAGACAAAGTTAAATATGACTAAGTAATAAAAAACAATAAAGTAATTTATTTAATAAGAATTACAAACTGAGTCAGTCAGTATAAAGGTATACAAAAGCAGAAAAAAATTATATATATATATATATATATATATATATATATATATATATATATATATATATATATATATATATATACATATATATATATATATATATATATATATATATATATATATATATATATATATATATATATATATATATATATATATATATATATATATATATATATATACATATATATATATATATATATATATATATATATATATATATATATATATATATATATGTATATATATATATATATATATATATATATATATATATATATATATATATATATATATATATATATATATATATATATATATATATATATATATATATAAATTTTTGAACACCATTGATAAACTCTTTAGTGTAGTCTCTGTGTTCAATGTCATTACCATCTTGTTCTCCCCTACAATGGTCGGCCGAGAAAGTTTTTAAGTGCTACTTTGGTTCGTTAGCTGCTCGTCGTGAATTGGTTTTTTATATGCTTAGAAGATATCATTTCTTTATGCAAGATATACTTTTGCTACTTTCATATATTTTTATTAAAATATATATTAAACATTTCCGATGGAGGTGTTAAAATTTCTTAGTATTTTTATCAAATACTTACTAAAAAGTTAACGTAACATTAATTAAATATTTCTTATTCAATTGAACAAAATGTATAGCATTTTTTTATATTTGTTTTTACACTATATTTTTATTCCTATTAGTTTATCATTTAACAAACAGTTACCTGCTTTACTCCCGTATGTTGCAGGGTAGGCAGAGTGAATTTACATAGATTGTTAGAAGTTAATTTGGTTACTTAAGACACTCTCTGCCCAATATGTTGCCCTATTTTCGTGAAATTGCTGGTTATTTGGCGGTATTCAACACCGCATCTTGATACTTGATATATATTATTCATAAATAGCGACGATCAAATCTTAACTTAGGTTTATATTGCAAAATAAAGATAATATGTAAATCAAGAATACTGATAATAAACATTTATGATAAATATTTAAGATACATTAAGCCTATCTATATACGATAAAGTACTTAAAAAGTACTTTATCGTTGCACCATTATCTAAAATTACTATAATACTATATCTGTGATATTCTTCGTCTATAGAATATTATTATTCGTCTATAGAATATTATTATTCGTAGTGGTAATTTTAGTAGAATATTAAAATTACCACTACGAAGATATGTTGGTACTATATTACACAGGTGATTATACTGGGCTCGATCAACGATCAGGAATGACTTTAACTTTCTCTTGTTAGTAAAACAGAATGCGGCGCTGAATTACTTTGTTACTCAACATGATTGTAATATCTCGAATTCAGGCGGATCATAGGGAATACTGGGTCTTCTGCAATATAACGACATAGAAGCAGATTATTTTGATTTCATTTTTTTTATTATTCATACTTTTTTCTAAATCTAGAAATATTTCTTTTATTTTTTTTCTATTTTTCTTTCTGTATTCTGCTAACAGCAATGTAGGCAGGGCGAAGTTGAGAATGTTCTGTTAAAACACACCATACTTTGTTAGCATAGCGAAATTACGAAAATATAACATATTTTATTACTTCTAATGGGAATCAAACTCACAATTACTATTAATATTACTGCTAAATGCACTATATCGAGGTTCCTAACTCGTGTACTTTTTTTTTAATTTTATTTAATTCGGTAGAGCAGGGAAGACACCTACATATTTGTTTGGTACAGTTAAGCTGTTATCCACCCCTCTTAATTACCCGCCTCCTTAAGGAGTTAATGTTTTGGTTAGTGAGTTTACCGACTTCTGTGTTGGACTGCTGAAACTTTCATTATGAACGCCCGAATTTGTGGACTTTTGCGGGATTTATTTCGACTTAGAATCTTTATAAGCTATACTTATATTATACAGCTTAAAGCTTGTTTGGTGGTTCGCTTATCTCAAGAATTACAGATTTGCATTGTTCTTTTTTGTGTTCGATACCTGTCAGAGCTAGAATGTGATATCACGGGAACAAAGTAGCGGATGAAAGCTAGTTACTAATATTATATTTATATTTAGGATTGAGTAGTTGTATCGTATATTTTTGTGGGCGAGAACAATTTTATTTTAGAATTTTAGTAACTTATGAAATTTTCTTTACGTTATTATTCGATAGAAAAAAAAACTGTGTGCTCTGAAAGTTTTCACTCAAAAAGACGTGATGCAAATAAAATGATCAAAGATTTTTCTGTTTCTTAGTTTCACGCTGTATCCCGCAACCTGGTGTTAAGACACTCTGTCTCGTTCTTCACTTTTCCGTTGCATTCAAAGCATTGCGGGTTAAGAGCCGAAACTCAACGCCGCTCTTTGCCTTGTTACTAGAACAAAATGATGTAATCATTAAATATTTAATTTGAAAATATGATATATTTAATTTTCACGAGTGGGAATCGAAGCCACAATCAGTCTCCTTTTCTAGTAGTCACACACTTATGCCCCAGTGCCATGACAGACTTTAAGGAGAGAGAGTATATTAACAACATATTATCGAGATGTCATGTTTATTTTAAACATTTTAACGTGTATAGCGACATATTAAATCTACGTGCTCAATTATTCGCCTGGAAATATATTTACACAAACATACAAATAAATAAAATATTATATGTAAAACTTATTCAAATATCATGCGGGTAGGTGATGTTGAATTCAGAGTGCGCGTCGCCTCGTCTTTGTACTGACCACCCTCCGTACCGTCACGATGCTCACGACACGTTACGTATCATAGAGTAGAAAAATAGATGTGGCATTTATCATATATATATATATATGTACAAAACTGTTTTACATTTCACATAGAAAACTTTAATTATTTTAAGTAAAAGCTGCTGTAGATAGGGAGTTTGTAGTTATGAATATTATTTATTTTTACTTGAGGCATTTTACATTAAACTGCAATTTTATGTGTATAGTACAGGGACCGTCGTGGCACAGCGATACACTGGGCGGCTATGATTGTAAATTCGATACTCGTTCAGAAGAATGAAATATTTCGATAGATTTTTTTTTCAGCTTCACGCTGTATCCCGCACTAGGCAGGGTAGGCAGAGGGAACGGAAGTGGAACCTAGTGTTATGACACTCCGTTGCACTTCCTTTCCCCACTTTCCGCCGAATTTGAGGCATTGCGTGTTGAGGGGCGGAACTCAACGCCGCGCTTTGCCTTATTACCAGAGCGAAGAAATGAAACATTAAATATTAAATATTTCATTTCCTCGACTGGGGATCGAACCCAGAACCTGTCGGTTACAGTCACACTCTTGTGCCGCTGCGCCACGACAGGCCTCTATTATATTTCAATAGATATGTTTTCGTTTAGATAACACGTTTCATTAATCAAAACACCGAGGCCTGTCGAGACGCAGGCAAAAGCGTGACTGTAAACGTGACACGCTGTGGGTTTGATCTGCATTTAAGGATATGAAATATTTTCATCTCTTCGCTCAGGTTGTAAGTCAAAACGCGGTATTGAGTTTCACCACTCAACATCCAATGCTTCAAATTTGTGAGAAAATGGGGAACCAAAGTGTCTTAGCGTCTCTTGAAACCAGGTTCCCAAGTTCCCTCTGCCTACCATGTGATGTGGAGGACACTGAGTAAAATTGAAAAATAAAAACATAAAACAAAGCACCGACGTTACAATATTTGTTTAGAGAAAAATACACCATACTTGTAACGTAAGTATAAGCAGTAGCCACAAAAAATATATTTATATCAAAATAATGTATATATGTATTTGTAAAAGTATGTTTGTACACGGGTACAGTATGGTCCAAGAGTCATGGCTAGCCTGATGTACAAAGCGGCCACAACACGTCGACGGTGTTATACATGTACAAGTAGGTAGGTATGTGACGTAAGCACGCGCGTGCACATAGACGCGTCGGGAGAGCTCGCTGACCCATGGCGCCTTTAGCTTGTTACGGGCAGTGTTCTATACGCTGAGATAACAACTACCTTAGAATAGTTATATATGTAGTAATAAAAGTGATAAAATAAATTAGATGTTGATTACATATGTAAATTAGTTCTCTATATAATAAAATTAAGTTTTTTAGCATCTAGCACATGGCGGAGTAGACAGGGAACCTTGGGAACCTAATATTCCTAGACAGTCTTTCCTCACTTTCCCACTTTCTGCTGAATTTGAGGTACTGTGTGGACTGTGTATTGGAGGTCTTGATACTAGAGGGAAGAAATGAAAATACTTCATTTTAGCGGTAAGGCATAGGTATATTTTTCTTTAATTAATCAAGTTTTTTCGATGATAAACTTAACTAGACAATATATTAAATTGGTAACAAAACGTAACTGTTCGTTCATTATAATATGAATATCATTGTACAGACGTAGAGACGATATGTGAAATCTTTTTTCACATATCGTTTCAACTTCTCTACAATACACGATTTTATTACAGAAGGATACATTTTCTCTTTATATTTTTTTTATTATTTCTGTAGCTAGCAGCGTCTCCATACATTTTATGTTCAAATACAGACACATCGAAAAGGATCGCGAGTTTCTTACCGCGCCACTTTCATTTCATATTTCATTTTATATTTTTATTTATCTGTATTTTTATGCTCCGACTAGACTCGGGTTTTATGAAGGTCCGGATCGCATCAGCGTTTTCTGATGTTATGGGACTCAATGTGAACACATTTACTGATGTAAGTAGTAAATAAATAAAGAAATGGTAAAACGGAATGTATATTAGGTATATATTTACTGTATTTTTTCACATAGTTTTACAGTAGAGAGTACAAGTTCATCGAATTTCAATATACTGCCCAATTTTCCAGACATAGCGTGTAGCGAAACTCAACGCCGTGTTTTTTCAGAATAAGAATATGAAAATAATTTGATAAAATCATTTTTCCACCCGTGAACGACATCCAGGCCGCGAAGACTTAGATTTCATGTTTTAAATTTTTCATATTATAGATGTCATTAGACAAAAGTATTATTAATTTAGTATTTTTCTTAAGTTTTTAAACACACATAGATCTTAATCTGCATGATTCTTTATACTATCATATATTGATATCAAGTGTCTCAAATAGAGTCCAGATTTATCCATCTAAAGATTTTTATAAAAGTTCCTACTATTAAGGGTTCTCATTTATCCGTATAATATTTTCTTTTGGATTTATTGGATTTCTTTATGCACCTCTCGTGTTAAAAAAATTAATTCAGCATCTTGAAGGCTTATGATAATTAATGAATTATTGTATAAAACACTCCTTTCCGTTGGATATATGGTATATAAGTCTTAATGAAAAATCTTATTTCTTTACAAGTAAACAAACTAATTAAGTCAACGTATTTTATTTATAATATTTTATTTCAAAATAAAAAAAATGAAATATATATAAATTATTAATTAATTAGCACTCTATTAAAGAAATGTATTACACAAATTTATCCTATTCATATTTATGTCAGGCATTATATAGTATGTAAATACCTAACCTTACATATTTTATTAAACAACATTAAGAAATTTCAAATATAAAATTTCAATATAAACCCATTGCAGCTTAATAAATAAAACTATAAATATAATTACATTTGATTTTCCCATTGTTTTTCTTCCACAATGGCAAAGATCATGTCTCTGTTCATTTAACAAGGCTATAGCAAGTATAGATCTAAATTGTGTGGGGAGTGTATTCTATGGAATTCTATATAGATATATTTAGATAGGTATATCATGTAATGTGTTGTGACATTAGTCAATGTCTCGCGCAGGGTGTAAGGGTACTCGTGCACTGAACTCATTAATTTTTTACTATTTTCTTATTGCGAACTTAAAGTTACCCTTCTAGCAGTGTGGTTTAGATTGCGTTTTGTTTGTTTGCGAATAACATGTTCTAATGTTTCTAAGGATATTTCTCCGTAATTTTATAATATACGATTCGTAGGCCAAAACTTCGTTTGCAAGGACTTTAAAATAAAAGGTAAAGCAATGTTTTTTTTATTGTAAATATATTGGGAGGCCGGTCGTGGTGCATGTACGTGGGTATAAGCGTGCGACTCTAAACGTAGCAGGTTGTGGGTTCGATCACGACTCGAGGGAATTAAATATTTAATTTTTTATTCGCTCTAGTATTAAAGCAAAGCAAGGTGTTGAGTTTCGTCACTTAAGAAACATTGCCTCAAATTTGGTGAAAAGCAAGGTGGTATATATATATGTATATATATATATATATATATATATATATATATATATATATATATATATATATATATATATATATATATATATATATATATATATATATATATATATATCGATTTCATATAAATCAGAATATATCTTTGAGATTAACTAAATAATAGGTATATAAATCAGTGTAAATAGAAGATGTGTTACAAATGTGGAGACTTATTTATGTCAATTCTATCAATAAAAATAATTTCTTCAACATAAACGAGTGTCTGCCTTTTTAGCACAAAATCTTAGATTCAAATTAAACGCATTTCTAATTCTAATCTAGCTATTTTAGCATCCTGTAGGGAGATTTTGGCTTCCAAAACATAATTACTTAGAATTATGAACTATAGAGAGAATGCTATTTATATTTATTAAATATTTTTTTAATATTAAGGTGATATTTGACATTTAGGAAAGAAACATATTTTCTTAGAAAACATTAAATTTTATGTTTTCCAAAAGATGTTCCAATTTGGGCAAAAAAGTGGAAAACGGAGCGGAATGTCTTAACACTAAGTTTCCAAATCCTTTCGGGAAGCTGAAATAAATACAAAAATTTAAACTCAGCTGGATTTGAGCAAACTTAATTATTATTACTTATATGTAAATAAGAAGCTAAAAGACTATATGCAATAAAAACATATCTATATTTCCACAGTTTCACACATAATTTCGGATCTAATTTGAAATGTCCAAAGCAACTTTGGTCGCTCCGTGTACAATCGCGCACAAACCACAAACGTGGTGGAATGTGGGGTACCCACCCTCTGTGACGTCCTGTCACTGACAAATGGCCCGGAGGAGCCGACCCGAACACCCTCTTGAGCTTCGCAGTGTAGCGAAGCTACGATGTTTTATTTATCTATGTTATATGTTTTATATTTTAACTTTTCTGATCATTTTTGGGGTTAAAAGTTTGATTTTCGCTTCGGTCTGGTAGCAAGACAAATCACGGTGTTGAGTTACGCCGCTCAACATGTATTGTTATGAAATTGGGCGGAAAGTTAAAAACGGAATGTCTTTACACAAGGATCTTCCTGCCTGTTTTATACGTGATAAAGGGTTAGGCTAAAAATATATACCATTTATTTCATGATTTAAAAGTACCTTTCTAAAAAATAGTAAAATGTGTTAGGAAAGGAAATCGACAAAATGTTGAAAGAACAACTTAAAATCTACATACTTATCAATTAAGTACTTATTATTTAAAGCTACAAAAAATAAGCATTAGAAAACATAGTCTTATAAAATAAAATACGAAAATTCCCTCTGCATACACAGCCACTGTGAGCTAAGTCGGGAGGGTGCTATAATTTCATAGGACGGGCGTCGGTCGCTTATCTCGGGCGCTGGCTGCAGGCGCCGCTAACATCGCCTCGGGACTACCTCCCCCTACTCCTGCCTCGAACCCGCTACGGATATTGGAAATTTCGATATAGACCACATACTTTAGCTTCGGATCTATCTAAGGTTTTTATCACTAACGTTTTTGTGTGACGGACCAGTGATTGACCTTTTGTATATATATATAGTATAGAAAGTCATATATTAGGAGAAAATGGTGGATTTACTGAAAATAACGTTTAAGAATATTATTTTTATTTAACTAATTGAACATTAATTTATGTTAAATTTACGTTCTTTATTGTTTGACCACACAATTAATATCTTAAATTAGCATTTTAATTGAGAATTAAACTTTATGAATATACATTGTTACATTGTTCAATTTGTATTATAATTATTAACTACGTGAATAGGCAATCATATTTGTCTTTTATATTAAAATATTTCGTTATAATAAAATCGTTATCGGTAAAAATTACTTAAGTATATTAAAATTAAGCAAAAAGTGGGGAACAAAATAGAGTGTCATAACATTAGGTTCCCAGGTTCCCTCTGCCTACTCTGCTTTATGCGGGATACAGCGTGAAGCTGTACTAAAATATTTATATTAAAAAAAATATTACAAAATGTTATATACAATATTTTTAACATAAGCGATACCTATAAATTCCACACAATATTTGTGATCAGCATAATGAATATTCATTTATCTGTAGCGAGAGATAATGAAGTCACTCTCAAGAATTGTCAGCGAGAAAATCTGGCTTTAAACTATTATAATACAATGACTAAGCGAGGGACGTTTTGTACATTATGTATTATGAACAGTTATGAGGTTCACTGCCTGTGCAAGTCGTATTAACTTACCATTATATATATATATATATATATATATATATATATATATATATATATATATATATATATATATATATATATATATATATATATATATATATATATATAATTCTTGAGAGTGACTTCATTATCTCTCGCTACAGATAAATTAATATTCATAATGCTGATCACAAATATTGTGTGGAATTTATAGGTATCGCTTATGTTAAAAATATTGTATATAACATTTTGTAATATTTTTTTTAATATAAATATTTTAGTACAGCTTCACGCTGTATCCCGCATAAAGCAGAGTAGGCAGAAGGAACCTGGGAACCTAATGTTATGACACTCTATTTTGTTCCCCACTTTTTGCTTAATTTTAATATACCTAAGTAATTTTTACCGATAACGATTTTATTATAACGAAATATTTTAATATAAAAGACAAATATGATTGCCTATTCACGTATATAATATTTAAAATACATATTGAACAATGTAACAATGTATATTCATAAAGTTTAATTCTCAACTAAAATGCTAATTTAAGATATTAATTGTGTGGTCAAACAATAAAGAACGTAAATTTAACATAAATTTATGTTCAATTAGTTAAATAAAAATAATATTCGAAAACGTTATTTTCAGTAAGTCCACCATTTTCTCCTAATATATGACTTTCTATACTATATATATACAAAAGGTCAATCACTGGTCCGTCACACAAAAACGTTAGTGATAAAAACCTTAGATAGATCCGAAGCTAAAGTATGTGGTCTATATCGAAATTTCCAATATCCGTAGCGGGTTCGAGGCAGGAGTAGGGGGAGGTAGTCCCGAGGCGATGTTAGCGGCGCCTGCAGCCAGCGCCCGAGATAAGCGACCGACGCCCGTCCTATGAAATTATAGCACCCTCCCGACTTAGCTCACAGTGGCTGTGTATGCAGAGGGAATTTTCGTATTTTATTTTATAAGACTATGTTTTCTAATGCTTATTTTTTGTAGCTTTAAATAATAAGTACTTAATTGATAAGTATGTAGATTTTAAGTTGTTCTTTCAACATTTTGTCGATTTCCTTTCCTAACATATTTTACTATTTTTTAGAAAGGTACTTTTAAATCATGAAATAAATGATATATATTTTTAGCCTAACCCTTTATCACGTATAAAACAGGCAGGAAGATCCTTGGGTAAAGACATTCCGTTTTTTTACTTTCCGCCCAATTTCATAACAATACATGTTGAGCGGCGTAACTCAACACCGTGATTTGTCTTGCTACCAGATCGAAGCGAAAATCGAACTTTTAACCCTAAAAATGATCTGAAAAGTTAAAATATAAAATATATAACATAGATAAATAAAACATCGTAGCTTCGCTACACTGCGAAGCTCAAGAGGGTGTTCGGGTCGGCTCCTCCGGGCCATTTGTCAGTGACAGGACGTCACAGAGGGTGGGTACCCCACATTCCACCACGTTTGTGGTTTGTGCGCGATTGTACACGGAGCGACCAAAGTTGCTTTGGACATTTCAAATTAGATCCGAAATTATGTGTGAAACTGTGGAAATATAGATATGTTTTTATTGCATATAGTCTTTTAGCTTCTTATTTACATATAAGTAATAATAATTAAGTTTGCTCAAATCCAGCTGAGTTTAAATTTTTGTATTTATTTCAGCTTCCCGAAAGGATTTGGAAACTTAGTGTTAAGACATTCCGCTCCGTTTTCCACTTTTTTGCCCGAATTGGAACATCTTTTGGAAAACATAAAATTTAATGTTTTCTAAGAAAATATGTTTCTTTCCTAAATATCAAATATCACCTTAAATATAAAAAAATATTTAATATATATAAATAGCATTCTCTCTATAGTTCATAATTCTAAGTAATTATGTTTTGGAAGCCAAAATCTCCCTACAGGATGCTAACATAGCTAGATTAGAATTAGAAATGCGTTTAATTAGAATCTAAGATTTTGTGCTAAAAAGGCAGACACTCGTTTATGTCGAAGAAATTGTTTTTATTGATAGAATTGACATAAATCAGTCTCCACATTTGTAACACATCTTCTATTTACACTTATTTATATACCTATTATTTAGTTAATCTCAAAGATATATTCTGATTTATATGAAATCGATATATTGAATATTTATTTAACATTTTAAAAAAAAATACGTTTTCCCATAATGTTTTGTAGATTGTTTCAGATTAGATGTTAGTTTATCATTTATCAAGTAACTTTTAGTTTAATCAAACACTAAATTCAAGAAAAAAACCAGTCTTAAAAATGTAATTAAAAATATTGCTACGTTATATAATTTAGTCTGCAGATTTATCCGAATATCCTCCAATTTCTTCACAATGTCTTCTATTTATCTCGTGCCACGTGAAATGGTTCCAGAAAATCACCCCTGGCTGCCCTATTCTATAACTATAGTATACTGTATTTATTATTGCGCCGTCCCAAACAGCTTCCAGCGGATTTTACGATATCCACTTTTATGTGCAACTGAGAAGTATAATATTTTTGAGGATTTTGGAATTTAGCGTCAGCGTTTTATGAGAATGCATTTTATATCAAGTTGTTTTTTTATTTTCTTTTTATTTCTTCGGTATTTATGTTTTTTTTTACATTTAAATTGACTTCATTCTAGGTTAATTTGAAAATGCATCGTGTAATTAATTGACTTAATTATACTTTATCAAACTGTAACATATTACCTTACATTACGTTCGAGGGAATTTGACCCAAATATATCACTAAACTCATATCAGACAAATAAACCATAAAAATAACAAAAATTATCTTTATTTTCTATATTCTCTGCTATTTGAAATAACGGATTATTATATAATTCATTCAAACGACGCAGTAACAAAATAAAATAACTAAGTCCATGTTTATAACAAGAGCCATACAAATAACCGCAAAGCTAAGTATCCACACTATAAGGTCCAGCGAGGCGATTACACCCCATGTAATTCAGCCCTCGTCTACATTATACAGTGTATTGGTACTTCCTGGAGCTAATATTTGAGACAGACTAAAGAGAGGCGTGTGTGATCAAATTATATGTATTTTTCTTATTGAATAATAATTCCATATTATATTTTTTTTGCTTATAATAAAGCGCGGCGTTGAGTTCCGCTACTCAACACGCAATGCCTCTAATTCGGCGGAAAGTGAGTAACGGAAGTGGAACGAAGTGTCTTTACACTAGGTTCCCGGGTTCCTTCTGCCTACTCTGCCTCATGCGGCGTACAGCGCGAAGCTGACAAAAAAATATAAAAATATAATTCTAGTAAAAATCAACTTTGCCAAATAACAAATTTAATTATTATATAATAGTGTTTGGCGTTCCGTTCTCTGTGGCTACGCCGCTAGCGATACAGCGTGTAGCTAAAGATATATCATTAATAATAACGTTTTATTTATTGTTTTTAGTTTTAAAACGTTTAAATGTCTAAAGATTCTTATTGATAATAAATATAATATTAACTAGCTATTGAGTATCTCACAATATCGACCCGATTTTCCGAGTGACCCAAACACAACTCCACTAACTTTTGAACATGTGTAGGTACTTGATATCAAAGCAAATATTTACTGAAAATTAATCTGTAAGTTCAACAGTATACTGAGCCTACATACCTACATATAGCTATTAAGTAGCAAGACTATCTATTAATTGTAGCCACAAAAGACGACGCTAAGGTCCAGTAAGGCGATTACCTCCCTCCAATCGTCCCCGCTCTCCCCATCTGACTTACAGCTGGAATTTAAAGGAATTCAATGCAATAGAGTATGGATATAGAATATTTGACAGCGGCTTTTCTAAATTGTTTAGCTAAAATTGTTTCTTTAGTATTTGTCGTAATCATGAAATTTGTATAATAAGAATACATTGTACGTTTAATCGTAGCTAAAATAATGTTCTAGGAAAAGCTCTTTTGTGGAAGTCGATAGTTTCTAGCTCTACATAGAGCTATGCAAGTAGATCCAATCTCTATTAATCAACACCTCGTTCTACCACGACCAATCACATGCCAGTA
Organism: Eueides isabella; assembly: GCA_019049475.1. Taxonomy (NCBI): domain Eukaryota; kingdom Metazoa; phylum Arthropoda; class Insecta; order Lepidoptera; family Nymphalidae; genus Eueides; species Eueides isabella. Next base: position 8,364,463 of record CM032403.1, on the reverse strand, counting down.
TGAAGACCCTTCACACCAAACGCGAGAAATACGACACCTTTGTAAACGAGTTCTAAAACAACTTATAATCATTTTATGTAATTATATAAAATAGACTGTAATACGCTATAATAGAACTTAAAGTTCTTCGCAGCTTTTAGGTGTGAAAATTGACGCCTATAATGCCATACACTAACAAAAGTCATTCGACTCTACCACTTGGAATTACAGTTTAGTATTGAACGATATTTTTGTTCTATTGTGTTATAGTTGCTATTTAAAATAATACTTTATTTTATTATATTAAGGTACTGTTTCGATTGACTGGTATGGTGTTAAATTTAACACCTAGCTAATGTTCTTCACACGGCTCGATACTATTGGTTGAATCTGGATTATGCAGAGATTATAATGTGATAGTTTGACAGGCAAGGATATCAATGTAAGTGATCAAGTTTTCTATAAGGGACAAGGCGATGTCGAGCATCTTTTAAATCTCTTGTATTTATTTAGAAAACTTTAGTGAAGAGGATGATGGAAATAAAGAATGAAAATAGAAAAGGGTTATTTCAAATTGAATTACAATTGTACTATCAATAAAAAAAATAAATAAAAAGACCTTAAATTAAGCTTTGAAAGTGTTAAATATCTAAGACACTATACATTTTTTTAAAGTGAAACTTCTTTAGAATCGTGATTTCAGACCGGATGCAACGGAAAAAGCGACAAGTAAAATCCAAATATGTGTAGGATGAAGCCGGGAAGGAATAAGACAGAAATGTACATACTATTGAAGTGAAAACTTCCTTTTCGTTGTCATTAGAAAGTGGACGAAACGAAAAACCGACAATAAAAAGAGACAGATATGTAAATTTATTATTACTTTTAACGTAGGAGGAAACATTACATATTGTTTCTTATATTTATTTCTGTATTTCTCAAAAATGTAGATATACTCTGAGTCTGAAAAAATATAAAATAGTTATCAAATTTTATATCACTATGTTCATTATTAAAACTGGCAATTATCCTTTTCCCGGAATTTAACATTAGTCTAATTGTCTTGAAGCCGGTCGTGGCAGAAAGTGTGAGTGTAAACGCAACTGGTTCTGGGTCTGGGTTTCGCTTCTTCGCTCTGGAAACAAGGCAAAGCAAGGCGTTGCGTTTCACCACTCGTCTCGCCATGCCTCTATTTCCCTCTACCTACCCAACGCTGTGCGGTATATTTTTTAAAGTTTTACTTCTACCACGTGTGAATTGTCTTATTTTATTTCATTAGGTACGTCTTATTTTATTACATTTTTTTTTCATATGTGATATCTACATATATTCGTATATACAGCCTTCAACAATCCTCTGTTTCATTTGACTGGAATTATCATTTGTAATAAGACCTAGCTTCATTGGTAGTTAAGGTTAAGTTTTTCTGACCAGTCTACGTCGAACTTACTTTATTTACTCATTTATCATTTCAATATTACATTACCAAACAATAAAATATATTATTTTTTTTCAAAACAATAGAAAAGAAAACCAATACAAACTCATTCTATAATTCTATTTATTTTTTTAACTATCGGCTTCACATATCATGCCCTACGTCTAATAATAAAAACATCCATTAAAAACTTATCGATTTCAATTATTGACAGACATTTGAATTTGGAATGTTACCTTTTTAATTAGCTCCCTTTCTTTTTTACCGCCAAGGCTGTCGCACGCGCGAATGAATATCACATTATAACAGACTTCTTCTTGAGATCACATTACATTGTTTCTAGTAGATACATGATTGTGACATGGGATCTATGAACATACATCCAAAATAAAAAATATATATATTTTTTTATACTTGTTAAAGATCAGTTTCACAATATCTTCTGTCGGTAGTAGATTGAAAGTGATCTTAGATATAAAAAAAAATGTTAATCAGATGTGATGTTTGTGTTTATGATTGGTCGGTAACTCCTTTTGTAGATGAAAAAAATGTTTACAGTATCTTTGGTTATTTTTCTCATTTTTATGTAAGGGTCGGTTTACAGTCTGGATAAGTTAATAAATTTGTAAATTGAATATGGTATCTGTACTTTATTTAAAGTTAGCATAGCAGGACCACCGTTACTTATTAAAAATATTCACTCACTTACTCAGCTTCACGCTTTATCCCGCACATGGCAGGGTAGGCAGAGGGAACCTGGGCACCTAGTGTCAAGATACTCTGTTCCACTTCCGTTCCCCACTTTCCGCCGAATTTGACGCATTGCGTATTGAGTGGCGGATTTCAACTCCGCGTTTTTGCCTTATAATGCCAAAACGAAGAAATGAAAACATTAAATATTTAAATTGAAAATATTAAATATTTAATTTCGAGTGGGAATCGAGGAATTATAAAGATTAATTATTGGAGTTGACTTTCTTTGGTATTACCAGTAACTAAAACTTACCATAAAAGCAAGTATTTTTTGTATACTAGAAACAAGTAACTAAGTAAGTTTTTTATACTAAATGCATACCACCTACATATCTCAACCATATTTAATCCAGACCAGAATAAGACTTCCTTACAATATCCTTTCCTATTCAATTGTAAAGATGATTAATTTTAATTTCTACCATCGCATCTCTATTAGAAGGGCCGAAACAAGTATTTCTACTTTCCGTTTACCACGGACAAGCCGCAATGTGCAACGACATTTATTTTAACAGTAAAATCATTTAAATGTAGCATTCTCATTGATCCTTTGTAGCTTTGTCGGTATCCAAAATACAAAGTAACTTACGTACGATTGCATTTGCAGCTTACGGAATTCTTTTATGTGCATATTAGCGTTAACGTAAAATATTAGATCAATCAAAGGACCGATGTAACGGCACTATGGCGATCGTACCTTCAAATTTTATTATTACTATAACATTTAAGTAAATTGTGATATGACACTTAAGACCTAAAAAAAGTGACATGACACTTGGAAACCTAAGTTTCATATCACAATATTTATCGATTAGAAAGAAGATGGAATTTGTATTGAAGTTACTAGGTTTTCTTTTTTAACACGATGTAGAAGTTGCTAAAATATTATAGAGATTGCAACAAAATTACAATGATTAATTTATTAACGTGGCAGACTACAAATTGTGGCCGCAGGCCACTAGCGTTATATATTTTTAAGAAGAAACTTAGGCCTATTATTATATTATGAAATTTCCATACAATATGATTAAGTAGTATTAAAAATCATAGTCATTTATTAATAAGTAATATAAGATCGTTTCTGCCTCTGATTAGGTAGCCTATGATCAACTGTTATAGAATTAAACTAGCTTCAGATTATTAAAGTAAATAAACTATTTATAAAAGTTAATAGATTAAGTAAATATATAATTCTTTGATTTTGTATTTTGCTTGAGTTGCTACTATTTTCAAAAAAGTAACGCCAAGCCCAAGCAAAATACATATTCTTTACCATTTTTTTATTATTGTCTATAGTTATACAGTGGACGTGTATAAAAAACATCGTGCAATCGACTACAAGGAGGCCCGTGTGTTTGTACGTTATTATATGTTATGTCGAGAGTCGCGTATAAATAATGGAGCACGTCGGAACAACGCGCCGCTCGCTGCGGCCTAGGCGCCGCGTTATGGACACGGAAGGCATAGAGAAGAAAATCAAAAGAAGATTATTATACAAGGCCTAATTACAATATAACTTGTTTCTAAGAGCAGATCTTATTCTTTTTCATCATTTTTAAATTTTAAGAAATTCTATATCAATGATTATTTACAATTTTTGTAATTTCGTTTGTACATTGTTAGTTAATTATTCATATTTTTTTTAGCTTCACGGTATCCCGCTCATATATCGTTAATTTAGTAGTGATAAAGTCACTGTCAATCAGATCTATATAATCATTTCTTTTACTAACCCTTCTTTATTGTTCATAATTAAAAAACGAACTGATATGTATTAAATATACTACGCTTCACGCTGTATCCCGCACGTGGCAGGGTAGGCATGGGGAACTTGGGAACCTTGTGTTAAAACACTCCATTCCACCTTAGTTCCCCACTTTCCGCCGAATGACGTGTTGAGTGACGCCGAGTTTTGCCTTGTACCAGAGCGAAGAAATGAAATCATTAAATATTTAAGTTGAAAATATTAAATATTTCATTTCCTCGACCGGGGATCGAATCCAGAACCGATCATCAGTTACAGTCACACGCTTGTGCCGCTGCGCAACGACAATCTTCAAGATGTATGTATTAAATATAAATTTTTAAATTTATAGAAATGGCGAAACGAATGCACTAAATTCATAGAACTTTTTATATATAATTTTATAACTATTTATAAAATATACATACCTATTGCAAATGCTCAAATAAGAAGGGCTGACTAATAAAAAAACAGTTGTTACATCTGAACAGTTTTCTAATTTCTAATTTCTAATTTCTATATTTTTATATTCCATTTGAGCGGACCCGTCGTGGCCCAAGGGCACCGTAACCGACAGGTTGTGGATTCGATTCCCACTCGAAGAAGTGATATATTTAATATTTCAGTTTAAATATTTATTGTTTTAATTTCTTTGGTCTCGTAACAAGGCAAAGCGCACTGTTGAGTTCTGCTCATTAACACACAATGCCTCAAATTCGACAGACGTGAGAAATGTAATAGATTGTCTTGGCTAAATTGCCAGGTTGCCTCTGCCTACCCTGCCGTGTGCATGAAACTGAGAATGATAATAAGAGATAATGAGATATTTGAGAAATCAAGAACAAAATCTATTTATTTTAAAATATGTTATAAAACAACTCAAAAATAAATTATTGAATGTAACAATTTATAGTCATAAATTTACAATAACTTACAATTCTTAGAAAGGCAACAAATTGAATCCTCTCTACAGACGACTTTGTCCCACGGCTTGGGTGGCGCCCGCCGCTATAAAATTCGGACAGCGGCGCGGAATCCCACAGATTCCAAGTTAATATTAATTGACGATCGACTAACCACGAGCCCCCTTCACCCTCCACCCACCCCCTCGGACATAATGCATATTTCAACAAAATACCTTTTAATAAAACATGATTCAATATGTTAGCTGTTAGATTAGTTTGTGTATACCTGTCTTAGGATTTAATTTGTTGTTTTGACTGTTGTTTATATGTTTATTTAAATACCCGGTAACTTGGGAATTATATCTCATGAAATATTTTAAAGTGTGGATATGGATTAAAAAAATGCAATTATGGCTATTTATATGAAAAAATATAAGTACTAATTTTATTATTGTTAACTCTGAATATCTAAATATTGTTATCAAACGTACGAATTTCACCTAATCACATGTGGAATGACACTATGCAACAGATGAAAGTTTTGTACAGGATATAATTGTGACGCAGATGCAAAGTAATCTTCTCCCATGACAGACGATTGAGGTTAGATTTATGCTCGAGGAAATAAGTCATTTATATGATTACGCCGTGATTTTTAAAAGTCAACACACATGCTCAGCTTCACGCTGTATCCCGCACATGGCAGAGGTAGGCAGAGGGAACCGAGGAACCTAGTGTTAAGACACTTCTTTTCATTTTCGTTCCCCACTTTCCGCCGAATTTGAGACATTGCGTGTTGAGTGGCGGAACTCAACGCCGCTTTTCGCCTTGTACCAGAGCGAAGAAATGAAAACATTAAATATTTAAATTGAAAATATTAATTATTTCATTTTCTCGAGTGGGGATCGAACCCACAACCTGTCGGTTAGTCACACCCGCTTAATAATAATAATAACCGGCCAAATTCCGTCATATCCGTAAAAATATCAAATTACTCATGGTTATTGAATGAAAACCCTTACATAATTATTATTCTGATTTTACTATCGACTTTCTGAATAAAACAGGTTAATGAGACGGACAGAAAACGGAGTCCTTCTAATAGATTCCCCGTTTTATCTTTTGGGTACGGAACCTTAAAAAAGAAAAAGAAAGTGCTTTAAGCATTCAAACTAAAACCAAGTATATTTAATCCATGATTTGTAATTCCATCTTTTTACTTTTAATAATAACGTCTTTATAAATACTTTCAACCAAATACAATATTTATCACACAATTTTCTTAAAGAAATTAATTGGATTCTTTAACAATTAATTTAATATTACGACAATTGTAAAAGATTACTTAAAGATAATACAATTAAATGTAAAAAAACAAATTGCAAAAGTCGTAAGAAGCCAAGATACATATCAAAAATACTACCGACATACAGGTTTCATCTCGCCTTATCTTTACTAACTTACACAGCAAATTAAGCTTTAAAGTTAAAAAAAAAACAACTTAAAATGAGTAAGGCGTCAGAAAAGTATTCTTGAAGGGCTTGAAACGATGAAGAAAATGCTTATCAAGGATCTAAGGTTTAGCACTACATGTATTCATATTATCCACAGAGCTGAATAATCTTTAGAAGTACCCGATAGGATAGTATAATTTAGTACCTTTATTTAATTAATTTTAATGAACTTTAAAATATTTTGACTTTAAGCGTTTTAGAATAAAGACTGATCATCAAAGCAAGCGTAGCTCATGTAAAATATCCTCCAGTTAGTTGGGATTACGACAAACTTAAAGGCTGACTATGGTTGCCAAGAACCAAAGATCAAGCTTAGTAGCGTGCGTATACCCAGCAGTATACGAAGAAAGGCTGATGATATTCTGATGATGATAATTATCATGGTTGTTGTAACGATTGAGATTACAATAAAAAATGTACAGTGATCCTTTAATAGTTTTTCTCTGTACATTAGTAAATTACGGAAGCCGACTTAAAATAATTTATGTACGTAAATATAACATAGTACAAATGGTACTCGTAAATGATTCAAAAGTATAGAGTAAAAGTATGTTTTATGATTTTTCTAAGTGACGTTCAAAGTTTTAGCATTTGGTCTTTTAAAACATTATTATTATATTGACCTGATTTGAAATTAAATCCTATTTTTTTTTTACTTTACAACAACTAAAGTAGAAGAACGCCATGCGACTTCATCCATCACATGTCCTAAATACATCACAAATGGTCATCACCGCAAGTAGCTAAGTACCCAATAATTTATTACTTTAAACTTGTTCCAAGACCGTTTTTAACGAGCCCTCGACAAAGGCGAGTGCTGTTAATATTATTTGATTTGTATTCCACAATGGAGGTGGTGATTCCACCTCGGAAGTCGAGCCGCAAAATTACAGCTGTAATTAGGGATGTGCCTATAATTTCTTGTTGCGGTCGCAACTTCCTTCCCTATTGTTCGGCATTTTTAAATATCTTTCACGTTTTAAAGAAAGTAATCGATTAGAATATTTTGACAGCTGCGGTTTATTTTCGCGTTTTTGGAGTTTTAACGGTGGAAAAGTTTGTATTCTGTTTTCTATAAGATTTAAAAAATATACTTTAAATGTACTTTAATGTTTGTTTGTTGTTTTTTTATGTATATTTTTTTTAATTTAAGTTTAATATCATAATATCGTACGGGCACGGCGTTAAGTTTCACTACACTACACGCAATGTTTCGAAAATTAAAGAAAGAGCTAGGAACGGAGTGTCATAACTCTAATCATAATTGTCTGCCTATCTTTATCCTATCACACTGTACTGGGTAAAGCGTGAAGCTACAAAAATATATCTTAAGATACTTTTCAAATGTTAGACTAAAAATGAGTAAATATTGAATATGAAGAATTTTGGATTGTACGCACTGAAATGAATAATGTATAAATATTGAATATTGATAAGCAAGCCTCATTAATTTTAAATGAAACACTTTTAACCGGATTAATCGCGTACATTGAATTAGATCTACATAGATAACTGATAGTTGAAACCTCTGGAAACAATATGATCTTAGTCGCAGATTTTGAAATAAGCAGCAAAACAATTGTACCAACAATGTAGGTTCGATCCCCACTCGAACGGAAATGAAATACTCAATATTTTCAATTTAAATATTTAATGTTTCATTTCTATGCTCTGTTAACAATGTAAATCGTGGCGTTGAGTTCCGCCACTCAACATGCAATGTCTGAAATTCGACGGAAAGTAGGGAACAGAACGTAGTGTCTTGACACTAGGTTTCCAATTTCCCTTTGCCTACCTTGCTATGTGAGGGATATAGTGTGAAGCTAAGGAGAAGAAACACAAAAAATTGAAATCGAAGTCTCACTGACGACATCGACGCTCACGACCTAATTGGTAGGTACTTAGTACCTAAGTAAGGCAATCATTATAGACAGTCAATTTTATTTAATATATTATTAAACTGCAAAAGTATAGAGTAGTATGATAAGTAGAACATGGTAGAGTACCACCCATTTTATTAAAGGTGTCGCGTAATATAAAAAGTAATTTCAAGTAACAGGTTGTAACAAAAATAATAATGTTTAAGCCGAATCAATTTATGGTAATTTTATACTAAATGATGAGAATAACACGAACTGAGATACTTTTTTAAAAATTAATGTTGAAAATAAACTTTATAAAAACGGCTTAAGATTTACATTTGAAGTTGTAAATGAGAAACAACCTCAAACGTCCCAAAATAAAAGCATAAGATCTAAATATGAGTTGTCGTGGCCATATTACCGTTTTGGTGTTCCGCTTCCAAGAAAACAGCGTTGATTGCTCAATTCAATAATTATGTAATATTTCATACATTAAGGTATATAATCTTGATCCTCGCTCGCTTGTGTATTGAACGTCGCTTAGCAAGTTTCGTTCGATTTTATTAATTTAGCATTACTAGCATTAAGTTGAAATTCAAGTAAGGTATATAATATACTTTATTATACTAAATAGGTACATAAGAAATAGTAACATGAAAATAAAAGGTGTACAAAGGTGGACTTATCTCTATTAGAGATCTCTTGCAGCCAACCAGTGGAAGTGGATGAGTGACATTAATATAAGGTAGTGAAAATCTATTCTCTTAAGTGAGAATGGTACCTATAACCCTCGTCTTTAAAAGCGAGGCCTCTAATAACTTTATGACATATACATAGGTATGTGGGTTTAGCATATTTAGGATATTTATGTAAATCTCGTGAAAACGTTGAATTCAACAACTCTACATATTCTATAATTAACACTGTAAATGTTCATTTCTAAATTACACGTGAAATGACATACTTGTATAAGAAAAAGTAGTTTTGACTTATTAGAAAATCGTATGTGTTGGAAAAGTTCAATATCATAATATTTTACGGGCGCAGTGTTAAGTTCTGCTACACTATACGCAATATTTCGAAAATTAAACTAAGAATAGGGAAAGGAGTGTCTTATCATTAGGTCCCTAATTCTCTGCCTACTGTACCTCTTTCACTCTATCACACTATATAGAGGGTACAGCGAGAAGCTAAAACATCGAATATCACCAATAACCACTTTTTAAAAAAAGATTTAATAATTAAAAAAAATTAAAGAATGTTTCTTGTTAACTGGTTTTTTCTGATATAGAAAACTTTGTCCTTTATATTTCTTGAAAGAAATCATTTGACCGCTTGGAAAAAAGAGGCCTCAAAACCTAGTGTTAAGACACTCCATTCCACCTCCGTTCTCCACTTCCCGCATAATTTGATGCATTGCGTGTTGAGTGGCGGAGCTCGACGCCGCGCTTTGCCTTGATACCAAAGCGAAGAAATGAAATATTCTATATTTAATTTGAAAATATTAAATATTTAATTTCGTCAATCATCATTTACACGTTTGTGCCGTTGCGCCACGACAGGTATCGTTGTTTTTATACTAAGATATAATCTCTTAAAATTAATTCATACTTACATTCAAAAGTTAGATAACTTATTAAAACGTTATATTACTTCACTTCTTTTTTTGCTAATAAAATAAATAAAGAGAAAATTACATTAAATGATCCTAACGATTGATAGATGATATCATTGATAGGTATTACAATATGAATACAAAAAAGTCATTTAAAATAATAATTCTTAAAATTATGTTGTGTTTCCTCTACACAATGATATACAATTTCATCGAACCACACTTTATAATAAAACAATGAGAAAAAAAAAACTAGAAAAATGAAAGGTGGTTGACATTTGATACGTTAGAATAAACCGCCTTCGCCACTTCGGGCCAGAAACCCAACACGGGTACAAGCGACGCCCCAAAAATAAAGATTAGAACTAAAAAATATTTTTATTTAAAATGTTAATGTATGCCCCTTTAATATTTTTTTTTAAATAATCTGTGCATTTTATTTTATTTATTTTTTCTGATTATTTGTATAAAAAGTTGTGGTAGCGGCCAATACCTATCAGTCGTTAATTTATTTTGTTATTTTAATAGTTATTCCAATTTATTTCCTGTTCAAAACATTATTTTTTAAATGTGAGCACAGATAAAAATATATTTAGCTAATGGAATATACCTATGTAATATTATATGATTGCAAATAAATTTTCTTTCTAATAATATATTACGTATAGTGTATCTTCATATTGTTTATAATCTATATAATAGTGGCGGGAATAGTTAAAAAAATATCACGTTGCTGTGAGAATCTGTGTCAATATGAAAATATAAGTATGTCAAAATACAGAATAAAATATAAAAAAAATCATAATAAATCCACAAACAGAAGCTAGTTAAGTTTAACACAACGGCTCCAATTGAAACAGATAATTAAGGAATAAGGTTTTCAGTTAAGCACCCTCGATTTCCGATGGCATTGTCGATTGAAAATTAAAAAAAGCCACGGTGACAATACTCGGCTATTGAGTGACGGCAGATGTGGACGAATTTTTCATTGTTGCCAGTGAAAAAGGTGGTTGTAAGGGGTAATCGATATGGTTTGCTTTTTGTTTTCGATGCTCGAAAGCCTGTGTTAGATAGGGCTTGTTCATACTGGAGGAATTATTATTCTTTTTATTTTCCCTATTATTAAGATGTTAATTTTGAACATTTTTTATTAGTTATTTAAATTGTTGGTAAAAAATTACTTTGTAAAAATCTATTTTTCCTATTTAAAAAACGGTGTAAATTGTTATACCAATTGCTATATTATCTTATAATTAATTACGTGTGTGAAAAACTAACCTAATCTTATTAAAACATAACTGTTTTAAACAATAATTTAGTGTTGTTGATTTATGAATGCAAGATATATTTATATTTTTAATCAATAATAATCCAAAAATAAACATAGCCTTATCCCAAAGTGCGAGGTTTATATCTGTTTACGAATAATTATACCATTCAAAAGGAGGAAACCGACATTCATCTCTTCCCTTCCAAAAATATTATAAATAATGAGATGTAATTTGATGCTTAAAAATCGCACGGAAGTTCTGTCTGTCATACACAAGAAGGTATACATTAGGATGTACGATACTACTCATATAGATATTATAAGTATAGTATATTCAAATATGTATGAAAAAAGTAAATAATTTAAAACAAAGCGTTTTAAATTAAAAAATAATAATTTTAATGTCACTTTTAGTACTGACAAGCCAATTTCGAACTTCAATATAACAGATCCTTGTGCACTGAATCATCAAATATAGAGTAACAGACAATTAGTAAGAGGAAGTACCCTCAACATACGGGTATATCGAGAGCCATCCAATACAGGTAATGATTTCATACCAAACAATACGCTGCTGTGTATCCAGTTGTTTGTATTATTTGTATCGCTTGAGTGCTACAAATCAAAGTACTGAATGATTTTTTGTGACATTTTTAACATTTTTTCTTTGATAAATTAACCAATTTTTTCTAATTGTCCCGAAAAATGTTGAAAATTGTTTTTTTTTTTTTCATTAATGTCTGGTAGAAGTATTGTTTTGTGTTACACACCATCAGTTTGGACATCAGTGCATTTGTTTTAAGAAAACAGTATGATCTAATTACCTATTTTTACTGTATAGCAAAAATGTTAACGCCATTTAGCAAATGAGAGGTGGTAGGTACAAGTTCCACTAAATTTCATAAGTTTTTATAAAAAAACATATATAAATAATCCTAAATTTAAACTTCATATTGATTTCAATACTGATTACCAAAAGTAACTTATAAGCAGGTCACAGTCCTAAATCAAGCACAATTCTAATATTTTTTGTATTCTCATATGTATAATAGTATCTACAAATCCTATACAGCTAAAAAAAAAAATAGAAAATAATAATTTCAATAAAAGAGGCACAATGAGTAATTGGAGTGATTGAAATGGCTAACGAGATTTGGCTAACTCGTTTGAAGTATGGTTATAATAAAACCTAAAGTTACAATTAGTGAAGGAAGTGCCCTCGACGTGCGGGCGTCTCATCAAGAGCTATCGAATACTGGTAATAATTACACTGTAGAGAATGCATGGCTACATATTGTAGTTGAAAATTTGTTCAATGTTGACATTGGTATTTTCATTTGAATAACACTTCTTATGCTTTCAAGCCTCAGTTTTAGAGTGCACTACTGATATTTTATAGGATCATTGTTCGTCTAGTGTTATCATACAAATACATATCTATAAGTTGTGGGAAAAGGCAGTATATCGTATAATTAGGGTGCTGGTTAAGTTTTTACGCAACGCGAATAACGATAGTGGATTAGAGAGGGTATTGTGGCTTACTGGATTATTATTGATTGATATCACTTTTTCTGATATGAGGTTACAGGTTCAAATTTTACTAATAAAACTTAAATTTTGATTATACAAATTAAGTTACGCTATACGGCCCGAAGGGAGAAGTTAACGCATTTACATGCCCCTAAAGCTGATAATTAGAAGATAGTGATCATAGCATTTTATTAAAATATTTTAAAAGTATTTTTTTACTATGCGTACACGGCACTTTATTTTTACAAATGCTAATTGATTAAAAAAATGTCATATGAAAATTAACCTAATTACTGTGTCTTTCCATAAATTTTGACAATATACTGTTAACAAAAACCAAATATGTATGAAAAACACTATGGTAGTATGTGTGTTAAATTTGTAGTTCTAATGCGTTAACGTTTACTTGCATGTCTAATGAAAATATATTTAGAATATGTATATTGTTTTTATTAATATAACTCAAAATAAGAGACAAGACTGTACGTATTTTTTTATCTATATATATTTGTAAGAAGGCAGTAGGTATATCATAGGCCTGTCATGACGCAGTGGCACTAGCTTGCAACTATACGCGAGGTGTGGTGAGTTTGATCCCTACTTGAGTAAATTTAATATATATTTAGTATTTTCATGCTTTCGCTCTAATAACAAGGTAAAACGTTGTATTGAGTTTCTCCGCTCAACACGCAGTGCCTTAAATTCAGCGAAAAGTGTATAAATGTGAAAGGAGTGTCTAAACACTAACTAACGGTTCTCAAGTTTCCTCTGCCTACCCTGCCAAGTGCGGGTTACAGAAAAAAAATATAAACAAAATACGTATTTTGCTATTAGTACAGTACAATTGCGTAATAGAGCAATAAATATCCTTAGTTATTACGAAGTCTTTTATATATAGATAAAAGAAATCTGTCTTTTATTATAATCGATAAATTTACAATAAAAAATTGTACTCGATTTATTATGATTAATAAATCCACTTCAGTCATTAGTTGCAATTTATTTTTACTTAGCCACATTAGTTTGATTTTTTCAACAATTTACGCTTATATAAGCAATGGACGATAAGATATTTTGTTAAAGGAAAAGAAATTGTACCTACGTAGAGTAGGAATAACGGAAACCTAAATAGTATTAACACGAAAGACGCACATAATTTACCACAATCTAGATTGCATTTAATTCCATTTTCACACGAAAACCTTACACGACATATTTTACTATGTTATGTTACTTAAGGATTGTTGCACAATGGTGATTTTTTTTGTTATTTTAATTATTATTAATTTATATATAGGTATACTCTTCCGTTTATGAGTGACCAGGGCATATTCGAAATTACGCGGCGTATAACGCTGAAATTTGGTATGTAGGTTCCGTAGGGAGTGTATGAGAGTACTAAGAAAGGACATCTGGAAATTTCAATAGTAATAAAATTACAATTTATACCATAAAGTTTTATGAAGGGAAGATGTGAATGAAAACTAGTAAGTAAATTAAAAATAATGAATGTTCTGATTTTTTTTCTAAAAGCTAGAATCATCATATTTATTATCCTTGTTAAATACACTTATCCTACCACCCTGTCTCTTCTGGGGTCACTTCTAGAGACATTTTTAAAGTACAGTTTATATTGCATTGTATAGAATTTTTAAACTTTCTTTATAACAACATCTCATCGGGAAATAAATGCCGTTAAAAAACTAGTTCCCTTTTTTGTCTATGTTTATTCTATAATTATAAGGTGATAGATAAAAAAAAAACATCAGTGTATATAATAATTTATTTGGTTATTATTTTTACTATGTTTTTAAAGTGTTATATAGCTCAACTAAGACATTCGTTCTCTATGAGAACAAATGGCTTAGTTGGCCAGAGCGCTGGAACGGTATTCCAGAGGCGCGGTTTCAAATCCTGCTTCGTTCAAAATTTTTATACGCTTTTTAAATTTAAGTTTAGTATTATTTGGTTAAGTTAATAAAACTAATTTGTCAACAGTATTGAGATTAAAGAGGCTGTTAGTAAGTACAGTTAATTCTTGCATATTTTGGACTCCAACAAGCTCAGATTGCTGAGCTAGGTACTTAAAATTTCATTAACAGATGGAATGTTTAAAAATGGGCAACAGCCGTGTGACTGTAAACATGACATGTTTGTTCGATGTCCACTTGAGGAAATTACTAATTTAATATATTAAAATGAAATATTTAATATTTTCGTTTCTTCGTACAACTAAAAAGTCAACACGCAGTGCCTCAAATTCGGCGGAAAGTTGGGAACGGAACCGAGTGTCTTAATACTAGGTTTCCAAGTCTCATCTGCGGGATAAAGCGTGAATATAACGTTTATATCATTTTAATATATTATAGTTTTACATATTTAGATTACAATAAATATACTTATTTTATTCACTTGTATGTTTCATACAAATAAAATAGTTGATATTATATGAAAATACGATATAAACTTGCTTTACAAATGTCTACAAATTTACTATAATAAATATTAAAATTATTTAAAATTCGACAAACATAAAGCTCTATGAAACGCCATAGGCACAACTAGGGGTGGTAAAACTATAAACTACAGAACGATAAAAGGTTAAAGGTTTAAAACAGTAATTACAAAGGGTTGGGCCTAGCACTTTTTATAATGGATCGCAGACGAGTATTCACTCCATAGTGATCATCTACTTATGCTTTGGTCATATTTAACTTTATATAGTAATTGCGTTACCATCAAACATAACTAGGGTATGTTATAATTTAAAAGGTTTTTTTGAGTTCGAGTTGAAAACATTTTTATATTTATAATTTTTACATAGTTTTAACATAAGTATCGTTTTGTTTTAATATGTTGATGTATGTTTAGTTTTTAATCGAAACAATTATTAAATGTCAGCTTCACGCTGTATCCCGCACAAGGCAGGGTAGGCAGAGAAAACTCGGGAACATAGTGTTAAGACACTCAGTTCCACTAGTTGTGGCGGAACTCAACGCCGCGGTTTGCCATATTACCAGAGCGAAGAAATGAAACATTGAATATTTAAATTGAAAATATTAAATATTTCACTTCCTAGACCGGGAATCGGACCCAGAACCTGTCGGGTACAGTCACACGCCTGTGTCGCTGCGCCACGACAGGCCTCTATTATTTTATATTTATTTTATTAAATGTCAAAATATAGATGTCGACTTAGCAATGATAGAATTTAAAACAAATCAGTTGTATACCAAAAGGAGTGATATAATGTGACTTAAAAGAGCTATATGAGCTATATAAGTCAAAATAATTCTTATTATAAAATCACCATTAAAATCACAACTAAAGTAAACACTAATATTACTTGTAAGTTTTTTTTCCATTATACTAAATAAATTTCTATCTGTAATTTGTTGATCGTAACATAATTTGAAGCACAGATGTATATGCTAATGCTATATAGATAAAAACTAAAAACTCACACAAAAATAAAATAACAAAACCCAATCGAACCAAAAAAACGAAAAACCATAAAAATCAAAAATATGTATGTATATTCAGTCCTCAAACGTAAATATAAAATAAACTCGACGATATTAAGGATAACAATACAGCGTCGCGGGCGCAGATCTATAGATCATTTTAACTCGATCGCTATTAGTTTGGATCGAATACGCCCCGCCCCCTTGGAAGCCCACTGAGCATTAATTGGATGCAAAAATCGATCACGAAACGCCCAGAAATGTGATGTCTCTCTCTTTCCTATAGATAACAGAGTATCTCTCACTCGCACAATATCATCTATCGTGGTTGATTCTCGTTCGTTTTGTGCGCACGCGCAGCAACAATGCTCAGGCTACTTCCAAAGAAAAATAGAATGTCAGTGGGTTTTATTTTTGCTTGTCCTCACCGTTGTGTGCAATATTTGTACCGAATATAACCTTTTTTGCTCGGAGTTTTAGCTGTCTAATTTGAAAGTAAGTCGGCGTCGCGTCGGCGGACTTGAAACGACATGATGTTTTTTTTTATTTTTTATTTTTTTAAAATTGTTTGAGAATAACCGGAGTTTTTAGTATATGTTGCTAATAGTTTTTTTTTAATAGTGTTTTTATTACTTTTCTAGTTTTTCATAGTAATGTTATATATATTTTGTATTTCACTGTTATGTCAAAATGAAGCTTGTGATTGTAAAAAAAAATATATTCAGTAATTTTTTTTACCGAAATTTTGTAGGTATTACAATCGCTACTTATCTAAAGTAATAAATAAGCTAGTATTTAGTAATCATTCATTGAGCTACTTCTATTCTAACGGGTACTTGTTTCACATATATTTATATTTTTATAGTAGTGTATCATTTTAAGCAATTAATGTTTTGTATTTTACTGTTGTATGAAATTATTGTAATTCTATTATAGTATTAGATATGTATCTAGGAGTGTAATAGAATTATTTTCCATTAAGTGAAGTATCGTATCAAATAACATAGTTATTTTTTTTTTTGGCTACGCGCTGTATCACACGCAGTAGAGTAGGCAAAGAGAACTTAGGAACCAAGTGTTAAAATATTCTTACTAAAACACGTGCGTTCTTCACTTTCCGTTTAAATTTTGAATTCATTGCATGTTGAGTGGCGGAACTGAACGCTGGAAAAAATATATAATTATAATGAAAACAAAAACATATATTGTAAAGTTAATAAAACATTATATAAAAAAAAACATACATATAGATATATAATACAACAACTTTACAGCTGCTCTCCAATAGATGGCGTTGACTATTTGTTGATTCATTTCATTGATTGTTTTTATATAGATACATATTATATCGTATTTTTTGCTACCGCTGTTCATATTACCCGGTAAAAATAAACACAAAACATAGTGCCTCGTTCCTTCATACTTTCCGCTGAATTATTAAGGCATTATGATTTGACTGGCGGGACTTAACACCGCGCTATGCCTTTGAATTTGAAATATTTCATTTCCTGAGTGGGAATCGAATCCACAACCATTGCGTTTACGGTTACACCCCTGTGCCAACTGGCCACGACGGCTTCTATATTGTTTACTTAGTTATTACAATGTTTTGATGTATAACAATTAAAGTTTACATGTTCAATTTTTTATTTTATAATACGGTATTACATCATTTCTTACGAAAATTCAGACAAAAACTACCTAAATTTTTCCTTTACTTTTGTTACCAATACAAAACAGAAAAAAAAAATAGGATATGACGCTCTATTGTCGACTTTCCACTTCAAATGGGCAGATTTGTTCGAGAAATAATCTAGTAAAAAAAATCTACATTAAGGCTTATTCTATTTGATACAGTCATTATATGTGTATATTAGATATAATCATATCTCACTTAATTTGGTAGTGCATCTATAAATATACGTATACAATTAATATTTTTATCTTATTATTTTACAATGGGCATAAAATGACAAGTAAATAGCCTAGTCAGCTTTAATTGATCAGCTAAGATTGCTAATTTCAAAAAAATATATCTAGTAAGAATCAGTCTCAGTCAATTTTGTAAGTTATTTATTATTCTTTAAGGCAGAATGTACCTATAAGTATATGTAATTTAGTCCGTGTGGGTCTTTAGGACCTCATCACTACACCCACATATAAAAAACATTGCAAATATTGCCTTTATATGTGATTTC
The DNA here is from genome assembly GCA_019049475.1 of Eueides isabella. Lineage (NCBI taxonomy): Eukaryota > Metazoa > Arthropoda > Insecta > Lepidoptera > Nymphalidae > Eueides > Eueides isabella. The sequence continues at coordinate 8,346,191 of CM032403.1, read as the reverse complement.
ACAAAATATAAATAATTCTATTCTATACTTGATTAATAAACTAGAGCCTGTCGTGGCGCAGCGGCACAAAGGTGTGACTGTAACCGATGGGTTGTGGGTTCGATCCCCACTCTAGGAAATGAAATATTTAATATATAATCAATTAAAATATTTAATGTTTTCATTTCTTCGCTCTAGTACAAGGCAAAACGCGGCGTTGAATTCCGCCACACAACACGCAATGGGGAATGGAGTGTCTTAACACTAGGTTCCTAAGTTCTTTTAGCCTACCCTGCCATGTGATATATGATACAGCGTGGAACTGACTTGATTAATAATTTAGTAAAGAATTGTGTAACACTGTACTTTTTCATTCTAAGCCTATTACTTATATAATGTTTCCTGGTACCCAGTTTCCATATGCCCACCTTGCTATACGGGCTTCAACGTGAAGCTAACTTATATCAAATAGCTCACAATCCATACTTTAATGCGATACACTCACACAGGTACCTGCATAAATCGACTTTGAGTTGTTTATTGAAATTAAAACGAAAACTATTTCCATGCTTTGAAAATTAACAGTTTTTTTTTGTAATATAAGGGTCTTGAGCACTTCGCAACTACCTACTTTAGGACTTACATAAGAACGGAGTGTATATGTAGGTATGTATCTCAGTACCTTTTCACTTAGAAGTTAGGTCCCCTCGGTCCCCTAGCTCTCGAGAGGTCTTCACGTGGGTAGCGAAGCGGATGACTGTGTGTTCGTAGATATTCGTATAGCGCATAGACTAGATATTGTAGCCGAATAGTACTATGGAATATTATATGTGGAAGAGTTTGCTTAATAGTTGTCTATTAAATATATATTTGTTAATATCATTGTTTGCTGGTTGTGGGTTCAAAGTGCGGGGTTATGTTCCACCAATGAACACTAACATTTATCTAATGTGGTCATACATCAATAAAATTCATGTTTTAATGCTATAAGAGTTTTGTTGAATCTGCCAACTTCTAACGTTTTTAATCTTTTTTTTTTTTTAATGCTTATCCCTTATGTAATAAGTTGTAAAAAGTTGAAAAGAGCTATGCGAGAAAACGCAAAGAAAATTTTCGTAATAGAACAAGGAAACAAAAATAAATAGAATATATTGATTGCCCGAGTACAGATTCAATCGTCAATCAAGTCAAGTCTACGCCACTTTGGCCTCTTTAGATAATTCATTTTTTAAAATATATATACACTTTATGCAAAATTATACCAATAAGCAAAAATCACTGGCTAATTTCTGAGTTCCATGATCAAACTGTATATTAAATATGAAGAATGTCTTAAGGCTCTAAGAAAATGTATCATCATTTCAATTTATATTTACAATACAAATAGTATAATACTCAATAATTGAGGGGCCATAATTTCATTGCAGTTATTTAGACATTTAAGCAAAAATAACCTTCACTAAGCTTATACCTTCCGTTTGAATTCAAAACATTACGTATTGAAATAAGGAAATAATTTTCCATTTTCATCCACCATATTTGAACTACATACATGCTTAAATGAATATTCATATATATGAACAATAATTAAAAAAATAATTTGTTATGTTATATCCTAAGGCAAAATTTTACAGAACCTTAGTTCTCTTAATTCATATAATAAACATAACACTGATAATATAAAACAGAAGCTCAACTTAAACAAATAGTATTTTATATTATGGTCTATCATATACTTTTACGGCGTACAGCGTTTTTCTTTCAATTTATCGTCAAAAAACATAAAATGTCACAACTGCGGACTGATCTTTGCCGACGTACCTATTGGTTTTATCACTGTTATCGCGAGTTCCCATGCGAGTTCACTCAAATAAAAGCTTCACAAACTACTGTTAAAAAAGTTTATTTTATCAATAAAACGCTTACAATTCTCAACTAAGTTCAAATTTAACATCAAAAAAGCTCTAAACAAACAAAAATGAACCTTAAACCCTTGAAATACACGAGATAATAGATTTCTAACACTGTAACGTATTAAGCCCACCCACAGTGATTTTCTTCGAAAATGCGCCGTAAAAATTACTTGTTGTTTCAAATTTTAAACGAGACGCAATAGCGCTAACCTAATTAGGTAGTCTAAGAGTTTATTGTGATTGTACCTAATTTAAATTTCTTGTATTTTTTTTATTCTACCACCATTCTAAATGGTTTGTGCTTGAGTTAACTAAGCCTATGTCAAATTATTCTGTTTCAATTTTCCTCTTTTAATAAGACATTTTTCGAAAAGTGCTTAAATTGGCTTTCTTGGATTGTATTTATATGAAGCAGTTCAGTTTAATTTATTATGATAAAGAAAATAGTAGGTCAGAGAGGGGCAAGCGTGCGATTACAAATGCACCCACAACCTGTCGGGTTCGATGCCCACTCGAAGAAGACGTTGAGTTTCTCCACTCAACACGCGGCGTAAACAACGGAGTGTCTTAACACTAAGTTCCTAAGCTGCTTCTGCCTATCCTGAAAAAAACTAAAAATTTGAACGATAAATACGTAAACGGTATAACTTTGAACTTTATAAATTAAATATCAAATATTCTCGTTAAACTTTAATCATGGAATTGATACAATATAACGAATAGGCGAGGAAAAGGAAAAATATTTTCTTCGGTAATGGCCCTCAAAGCAAGAGCAATATGAAGGCCACAATTTAAATTTCAAACACCGAGCCAGACACCTTCCCCCGATCTCATAACCGAATTTTCTCGATCATACTCTTTTGAGCACTTATTATCCCATCTTGGGGACCCTTTACACCCCTGCCGAAATAACATCCGAATCACTTACCTTCGAAAACTCCGCTTCTATCGGTGTTGGATAATTCGACAAGGTTGCTAGTAATCCGTGTTTAAGAGATTTGTTACTTATTGAACGATATCCCGACGCTTTTGAGACGCAATTGTCGACATTTTCTTTTTCCTGGCTGTGAATATTTATTCTTATTAAGTATCGATTGAGCTTCGGGCTGTTTCGTTTCAGGGGTGAAGCTATTTTTTGTGTATTGTTTAACAAATGTGTATTATTCTAATATTCTTTAATAATTTGTGAAAACAAAATCTATTTTATCCATAAAAATAGTATACTTCGTACGTACACTGCATAAGTTGCTAACTAGTACCTACTAAGATTTATTTCAGTATCACTAATATGGAAGCATTGGTTCTTTCAAAATAACCACTTCGCCACCCACCACTATGAAGCCATAGATGGGTTAAAATAAGTAAAGATCCGTTTAAGCAAGGAAAGAATTATACACAATATTGTTATTTAAGAATTCATTGTATTTCTCACTCTTTACTCAGCTTCACGCTGTATACCGCACATGGCAGGGTAGGCTAGTGTTAAGACACTTCGTTCCATTTCCGTTCCCCACATTCGCTCCGAATTTTGAAGCATATCGTGTTGAGTGGCGGAACTCAACACCGTATTTTGCCTTGTACAAGAGCGAAGAAATGAAAACATTAAATATTTAAATAGAAAATATTAAATATTTAATTTCCTCGAGTGGGGATCAAACCCACAACCTATCGGCTACAGTCACACGTTTGTGCGACTGCGCCACGACAGGCCTCCACAATACAGTATATTATTAAAATTACAGTATATTATTAAAATATTTTTAGTTACCACGTACAAAATGTTAGTTTAAAAATTTTGTTAATTAGAGTTTAACCGATAATTTATTGACAGTTATAATAGAGCAATAATATAAATATATTTCTATGTTATTTTTATGAACAGTCTGTACGTACACTTATTATACATATACCTACTTGAATTTATACTATAGGTACATATACATAACACATGCCTATCGTGGCGCAGCGGCACAAGCGTGTGACTGTAACGGACAAGTTGTGGGTTCGATCCCCATTCGAGGAAATGAAATATTTAAATTCTTATTAAAAGATTAAATATTTAAATTGAAATTAAATATTTAATGTTTTAATTTCTTCGCGTTGGTACAAGGCAAAATGCGGCGTTGAGTTCCGCCACTCAACACAATGCCTCAAATTCTGCTGAAAATTGGGAACAGACGTGGAATGAATTGTCTTACCACTAGGTTCCCAAGTTCCCTGCCATGTGCGGGATACAGCGTGAAGCTGTGTGAGTGAGTGAGTGATATACATAACACATTTATTTCCAATTTCAAGTTAAGACATGAACAGTGTTATGTATGAAACCCGATGTTACATTTTGTGTTTTACAATTTAATGAGAATTAATCACAAGAATTAAATTTAAAATACTTGTTAATGAATAATATTTGACTACTTTTGTAATGTATATATTACCTATATACATTAAAGCCAGTATTAGTAAACTCGACAGATTGTGGATTTCACTCTCATACGAGAAAATGAAATATTTATTGTTTAAATTTTGTCCTTTTGGTAAAAAGTCAAAGCGCTGCGTTAAATTTCGCCACTCAACATGAAATGGCTGCAAGTTCTATGGAAAATGGAAGATACTTAATGAGAACGAATTATCTTAACACCAAGTTCCCCGGTTCCCTTTGCCTACCCTGGTATATAAAAGATAAAAAGAGATGCTATAAAAAATCTACCTACGCATCTGGACAAAACTTCTACAATAAAATGTATACAGCTGCAATTATTCTAAAAGGTTTCAAATATAAAACAAAGTATATTGAGATATGAAGATAATCAATAAAATCACTGAGCAGGTGGTATGATCATTAACTCTTATCATTATTATAACCAGTTTTTTACATTAGTTTACACCTACTCGCCAAGAGATGGCGCTGTTTTCTATGTAACTTTCTTTAAACCTGTGTTATATAACGAAATAATTTATTAACATCTCCAAAATATGTTCTTTAAATACCTAATATGTATCTTGTCTTTAAAGTAACATCTTTACTAATGTAAAGTAACGTAATAAATACATAAAGAGAAAAAACTGTAGGAACAGATTCAGTTTTTGTTATTCATAACCAAAACTTAGCGATATATCAATTAATCTTATGTTATCTTATCTTATAATATGTTTATAAAAAAAAATATTAAAAATATACAGCAATATTGTTAGTTGTTAATAAGAAATCCTAAGAAAGCCAAATTTATTTCATATAATGGTTAAAAGTTGTAAATAAAAAAATATTATTTTAAATAATCAAACGTTGAAAGATGATTGCCAAAATATAATAGTGAATACTGTCTATAACAAACAAATTAAAAGATAGAGATGAAGAAGAAGAAAGTAATTTAGATACATGTTCATAATACAACTGCATAGTATATCCAACTCTATTTTCAATTATAATGGTGTTTTCTTATTGGAAATCTATATTAGGGCACACATGTAGACGCATTACCACGGAGCACGAGCGATCGTCAAGTTCGAGGAAAATCTACATATAGTTACGCACTGTCTGAGTTAGTTTAATATAACTTTAGTAAAAATGTACTATATAAATACTCGTATGTTTATATTTTTGTAAAATTTGACGTATTTCTATATTGTACCTTATAAGACAAACGGCCAATATATTTAAATATATGCCTTATATGAGATATTTACAAAGTAGTTAAATATTTATAAGCTAGCTAGCTACCGACGAATAAATTCACCAATTATTTTTTCACATCGTTTACCATAACGATTATTAAAAAGTTTAATCGATTATTACAATACATGGATCGAATTGCATCGACAAATATGTTTGTTGAATTTTATTAATTCCATTAAATATGCTATGAGACAAACAATATGTTTTTGTATAGATAATATTGTATGTAAGTATCTATCCATATATATATATATATATATATATATATATATATATATATATATATATATATATATATATATATATATATATATATATATATATATATATATATATATATATATATATATATATATATATATATATATACATATATATATACATATATATATATATATATATATATATATATATATATATATATATATATACATATATATATATACATATATATATATACATATATATATATATATATATATATATATATATATATATATATATATATATATATATATATATATATATATATACATATATATATATATATATATATATATATATATATATATATATATATATATATATATATATATATATATATATATATATATATATATATATATATATATATATATATATCTATCCATATATATATATGCGACTTGACGATTCAAAAATGCTAGTAACGGCATATTTGAACAAAAAATACAGCGATTTTCATTTTCATAAGGCTTTATCAAAAACAGAGCCAAGATACAGAGAGTGGTCTTTGTACACCTGTTCCGCCTAGTGCATAAAGCTGTAAGCTGCTACGAGGCATGGCATTTGTTCATATTTTTTACTTGACCTTTCTCCAGTATCATCGATACCGTCTGTATTTTCGAAAATCAACCGAGATCATTCAATTTCTCTTTTATAACATATTAACAATGTAAGTACCTACATACAATTCAGTTTAAAGTCAATCCAAATATGTATCTTCACATGTCGACATAGCTACTATTAAATAAATATAAGAATAAATTCTTTGAGCAAGTTCAAAAAACAATTTGTGCTAAAGTTAACAATGACATAAATAACAATTACGTTCTTTTCAATATAAAAACTTTAATTTTTTTCTATCGCATTGACACTTCGTAAAAAGCTGTACACATGTACGTTTATGGTTAATATAAATATTTTAGTGCCATTAAAACTGTTTTTGTTTTAAATTCTTGGCCATCATGGATGCCTATCATCTGCTATACATTCAAGAAATGTTTATAACAAATTCGGTTGTGGCAAAATTCGTATAAAAAACGTTCGATAAAAATAATACTTGTAACGTCATCTTACTTTTCTCCGAACTTCTCAAGCTGTGTGTTGAGTGGCGGAACTTAACGCCGTTCTTATATATCAAATATACGGCCTACCCACGGCAGTATTTCCAGGTCCATACGACATGGGTACCTTCAAAAAGTGCGTCTACCTCCACCTTAAAGGCCTGCAACGCACCGGTAGCTCCCCTGGTGTTACACGGGGCCGTAGTTGACGGTGATCACTCGCCATCAGGTGACCTGTACGCTCGTTTGCCTTGCCTTTTCCATTAAAAAAATACAAATTTTCTAAAGTGGAGATAGAACCTATAATCTTTTAATCTCTTCATATATTGTCGGACACTTGGGCCCATGTTTAATTCAAAGTAGTTTTTGCAATTATATTCTTCTTAAATAATAATAATGTTTTTGGTTGAATACTAGCTAGCAAGTATCTACACTTTAAAAATAATAAAAATATTGTTTTTGTTTTTCCTTTTTAATAGATGATCTATGATTTTGTTACCTATGTCTTCTAAAAATTCCTTAAAATATTTATTATATAGACATTTTGATTTCACTTCTAAATTTATTTATTCTGTTGAATATAAAAATATAATATATTTTAAATTTAGATTTTTCTTATATAATTATATAAGATATATATTTCTTTTTCTCAGCTTCACACTGTATCCCGCACGAGGCAGGGTAGACAGAGGGAACCCGGAAACCTAGTGTAAAGACACTCCGTTCAACTTCCGTTCCCCAATTTCCGCCAAATTTGAGGCATTGCGTGTTGAGTGGCGGAACTCAACGCCGCGCTTTGCCTTATTACCAGAGCGAAGAAATGAAACATGAAATATTTTAAATTAAAAATATTAAATATTTCATTTACTCGACTGGGGGTCGAACCCAGAACCTGCCGGTTACAGCCACACGATTGTGCCGCTGCGCCACGACAGGCCTCAATCTTATCTATATTTCTTATTATATATAATTTTAATTATTCCAATTAGAAATGTGGTGGTACGCCTCTATCTATACTTACCTACCTAAAAAATAGCAGAGTCCAAATGCTAGTAACATTTGTATTGAAAACACCATATGTCATGATATTTTCAGCGTAGCGTTTCTAATATCGTTAATCGGACAAAAAGGCTCGATGACTGGATTTCTTCTTACTAAAATAACCACTTGACGGTAATAAACATGATAGTAAAAAAATATGCTATGTTAATTAACTACTCAACACGCTATGCCTCAAAATTCGGCAGAAAGTGGGGAACGGAAGTGGAACAGAGAGTCTTAACACTAGGTTCCCAAGTTCCCTCTGCCTACTCTGCCATGTGCGGGATACAGCGTGACGCTGAGTAATAATTTATTTTTACCAAACAGACGACATTTATCATGTGAATCTTACCATAACAATGTGTGAAAGTAGATAATATTGTATCGATATTATATTTCTTATGAGACTTAGTACCTTAAGTTTTTTATATAAGTATATAAAAGATATTTTATAAAACAAAATATTGTATCATATAATAACACAATAAGAATAAAGTAGTAATTCGGCGGAAAGAATGGAAGTGGAACGGAGTGTCTTAACACTAGGTTCCCAAGTTCCCTCTGCCTACCCTGCCTCGTGCGGGATACAGCGTGAAACCGAAGAATAAAGTATACTCTATTGTAATTAATTACTTATTGTAATAATAACATAATTACATTACTATTTCCTAACAGTTTCGTATATCTAATTATCATTTTCCTGGACTTTAAGTATATATAATTCGATCAGCTCTCTACTGTCCGACCAATTACTGACATTGCGTGTTAAATATTGAAAATGAATAAACTAAGTGAATATAGCAAATCAGGGTGGTACATTTTTTTTTATCTTCACGCCGTATCCCACATAAAATGAGGCAGAAAGATATTTATGCTTAGACACTCCGTTTCTCAATTTCTGCTCATTTTTAAACATATTGTGCGGCGGAACTCAACGCTGGGTTATATCTTATTACCAGATCGCTTATATGCAAGTATTAAATTTTTAATTTACTGCAGTGAAAATTGAATCCACAAAAGTCAGTACATACGTATGTGTGTGACACACCATATTATAAAAACAATTATTTTAAAGTAAAACGTAGCCAAACTCGAACCTGTACCTACTACTTGAAAATAGTAGAAGCGCTTTGGCTAAAGTAAGCCACGCTCTATTGAAGATAGGTCGAGATTCTTAGGCGCTTGTTACAACTTTGGTTAACGGAATGTTATAAAATATTTCTAGAGAGCTAACAACTAAACTATAGTTATAAATAAAATATTTTTTTTTTCATGCGATTCTATATGTTTCTTTTTTATTTTATTTTCTTTTCAGCTTCACGCTGTATCCCGCACTAGGCAGGTTAGGCAAAGGGAACCTGGGAACCTACTGTAAAGACACTCCTTTCCACTTCCGTTCCCAACTTTCCGCCGAATTTGAGTTTCTAAGGACAATATAAAAAATGCAAATTAACATATAGGTATGTGTAATAGTTTTCTTAAAAATATTAAGTGTTCTTTTAATAAGTGTCTTATAGGATATTAAAAATCTACTTACATTTATTCAAATATATAGTTGGAAACTTACAGTATAACATTAAAATTAAAATAGCTAGAGGCAGCTTTTGTAGTTAAGAATGGAAAAATAATATTATGAAAATATTATGTGATTTAGTCTGAGAATGAATTTTTGATAAAAAAAAATAATACCCCAATGTTGAGGGCATATAATTGAAATAAACTTTTTCAATTAAACAAAATGTATATACATATCTGAAGGTACGTATAAATTATTATTGATTTCATATAATATATCTACAGTTTAGTATCTATATAAGTACGTCTTATGAATAACGACGACGGTTATTATATTTAATACATCAGTAAACGCTTTATGTTCTGTTCATAGTTAATTATTAAGGATACAGAACGCCAATTTGTTGGTTTTAATTATATTTTAAATCGATATATTATTTTTATTGCACATTAATTTTATTTTCTACAATTGTAGAGTCTAATAATTTGTGACCAATTTAAGTTAATTGAGTTTATATACTTGTATTAAATTTTCTTTAGTATTTTATTTGAAGTTTTGTGTTTGATACTGAGGCCTGTCGTGGCGGCACTAGCGTGTGAACGCGACGAGTTGTGGAATCGAACCCCACTCGAGAAGGTAAAATGTTTAACAATTTTTAAATTAATATTTTTTTTCTTCGCTCTGGTACTAAGGCAAAGCTCGGCGTTGAGTTTTGACAATTAACACGTAATGTGTCGAATTTGGCGCTAAGTGGAGAACAGAATTGAATGTCTTAACACTAGGTTCCTACGTTCCCTCTGCCAACCCTGCCACGTTCGGGATACAGTGAGAAGCTGAGATTGATAGTACAAAAAAAATTAAATTAATTCTGAAATGATCTTAAACTATTCTACTATTTAATGCAATCAGCTAAGAATCGCTTAAACGTCTCAAATATATAACTTATACTATTTATAATTACAGTTATCTTCTACCTTATTATACTTTTTACTTTAATATTTTCAAGTTAAAAATTTCATGTTTTCATTTCTTCGAGCTGGAAACACGGCTAAGCGCGAATAAAAAAATATATTGCTAAAAGATATACCTAGAGTGGATCTTTTCAATATTAAAATATTTATAAGGTAATAATTGGCAAAACGCAACAAAATGGTGCTATTAAAACAATTACATGGACACTTAGTAGATATATTCAAATAATTACGTTGTCAATTTCACTTAATTACATAATGTTAAGGTAGGCCTACTACTAGAACTAACAAAACAGATAGTATTATTTTCATTTGAACTTTCTCATAAATAGGTACATTGTGTAATTTATAATCTTGAGAGATATTTGGTTAAAATCAAAATTAAAACTAAAATGATTTATAGATATATATATACTGTAGAGATAGGTAATTTTAATAATAAACTATTAAGGTTTCAATGGTAGAACGACCTAAGTTTTTTGTTTATTCGAAAGTTAAGCTTAATTTTATGTCAAATTCCGTGCAGCGCCACACGTCTAGTCAAGTCTAGTCGTATTAGGAAGGTATAAGAGGAAAATTATAGTTAAACTGTAGCCGCTGCGAGATGGTGGTAGAGTCGTTGCGGAGCGGCGGCACAAGATATCGTCCAAACGAGCTCAATTGATGAACGAACGGAAACGTGTCCAATTAGAAGGAGGCGGCGGCCTCGCCCGCATTAACCAGATTAGCGACCGCGAGCCCGCGCCCGCCACGCCGCGCCGCGCCGCGCGAGGTGTCCGCTCCGCCACACCTCGCGCGACGAAAAAACAAGGCTCACGGCGCCGCGCCCCGCCCCGCGCCCCCCGCGCGCACCCCCGCGCCCGTCCGCGCGGCACCGTCCCGCGCGCCCCGCGCCGGGGGCGGGCCGCGCCGCGCCATTGGCCGCGGCGGGAGGGTGTCGGAGGCGCCGCCGCCGGCCAGTCGTTTGACGCCTGCCGCGCGAGCGGGTGTCAGCAGCGAGTTCCGAGCGCGAGTGCCGCGAGCCGACGCCAGCGACGTGAGCGACGCGACGTGGCGCATGGCCCTTGCATGACCGTTGGAGCCGACGGGCGAGCGCGTGCAGGCCGTGGAGCGCGCGCCGTGGGCCCCGGGCGGCGCGGGCATGCGCTTCGAGGGCGCGGAGCGGCGCGACGCCGTGGCCTTCCACCCGCTGCTGGCGCCGCGGCCGAGCGACTTCTCGGTGTCGGCGCTGCTGACGGCGGGCGCGCTGCCGCCGCCGCCCTACCTGCCGGCCGCGCTGGCCGCCGCCGCCGCGCTGTCCGCGCCCTGCCCGCTGCTCAAGCCGCCGCCGCCGCCGTACGCGCCGCTGCCGCCCGACGACGACGGGGTCGTCGACGACCCCAAGGTCACCCTCGAGGGCAAGGACCTCTGGGAGAAGTTCCACAAGCTCGGCACCGAGATGGTCATCACCAAGAGTGGCAGGTCAGTACGGTCCCGCGTCGGACGCGCCGCCGCCGCTCGTGTGATTGTGTCCCCTACGACCGTCAACCGTGTACTCAGTGTTGTGTGTGAACGTCGTTTACGAATAATTCGCGTAATATAGATAACTGTAGGACTCGGTAAGTGCAAAGAACTAGGTCTTTATATTTGTAAACATAACTCATTACGTGATACAGTAGATTTGTTTACAAAACCAAATTAGCTCAAAACTTCTCTAAGTAGCTCTTTCATTCATTATAAAATAGTCATATAGTCTATGATTGCAAAATTCCGGTTTCATAATTTAATTCATAAACCGGTTTACCGACTAGATAAAATTATAGTTACAGTGTGTTGAATGAGATTTTTTCTTAATAATGATTAATGGCTATTCCTTACAAAACTCTATGGTAATGCCCTTATTCAAAGCAACTCCATTAATTTAAATTTGAAGACCTAATATACCTATATATACATTAGACCTAAATAGTTCCAATCTTCTTATAACACGATATATATTAGAACTCAATCAAAATTACTACATCCAATAACAAACAAATCTATATTTTATTTTTTAGGACAATTTTGTTAATAATAACTTACATATAAATTTTAATTTGAATAATCTTTATCACATTTATATGCTTATTTAATAATAATTAAATTTATTAAGTAATTTTAAGGTAACAAATGAGTTGCACTACGCGTTTAGGGAGCCGTATGAGTCATAGGCGCATTTTTCGCTAAACCGTAACATCCGACGGCATTCTTTGACATTAATTACAGAGTGTGAGACTTTTTGTAACCGTTTTTATAGAAAAGTTTGTTTATAAAAGTACAATTTAATATTTTTTATCAATAAACAGACGTAATTTACTAATGGCATAACTGATAATATTTAAAATAGTGTTAAGTCTGTATGATAGATGTGACTGTATGTGTTTAAATTATATGAAAATTAAAAAAAAAAACACTAGACATAAAATAATGTATTAAAAATTCGTGATCGAAAAAATATTGCTATTTTTAGCAGAAAGAACTGGAATAAATTTATATATAAAATAGACACAGTTAGACATTCACATCAGACACTATTAATTTTTACGACATGTCACCAAGCTTTATAGTTGTATAGTAAATAGGATATCATCGTAAAACGTAGCCATAGACTATAAATTATCAGCAAAATTTTGTATTTCTAGGATATTATTTTGGAGTAAACTTAAAAACATTGCATAAAATTAGATACTTAAAAAACTTTACTTCTATAATTTGATAACAAAAATAGAGCAAAATCTTAAAAGTTATAGACAAAATCTTTTTATTACAGAACAAAAAGTATATCAATGGCAGTTCGAAAGTATAATTATAATTTTATGTTTCAGAAAAAAATATTAGGCCATTGGTGATCATTACAATTTATGCCTAGAAGAGTCAATGTAGAGTCACCGAATTTCTAGTTTTCTTTATATTGATTTTCAATTGCTTTTTTATACTATATATATAATTAAATTATTACAAAATTATGCACACATGGTATACTCGTTATGTCAATAATTTACTTGATTTACCTATGTCTGTAAATTAAAAATATATAAAAAAAAACAGATATATTGGCGTTGAGTTCCGCCACGCAGTTAACACGCAATGCTTCATATTCGGCGGAAAGTGGAGAACAGAATCGTGTTAATATGAAGTGTTTTAACACTAGATTTCCAAGTTCCCTCAGCCTACACTGTCATCGGCGGGATACAGCGTGAAGCTTAAAAAATTATCTAAGCATACAAACATATTTTGTAAATAATATAAATGTCTATTAAAATTCTTATCTCATAACTGTTCATTCAAATTTATGAATTTTTGCAACACTAAATTATGTATAGAAGTAAAGAATTAAGGTAAAGTTAGTTTAATTTACAGCATTATACGTAACTAATATTAATTTGTAAAATGTAAAAAAAATAAGCATCTTAATTAAGAATGCGAAAGCTACTTTCAATTAATACACAATTTAAGTATAAACAAACAGCTGTATCATTATGACAAAGTAAGCTGGTCAATACATACATATAACCATAACTGACCACGGATACAATGTCTAGAACTATGTCTAAAAACAAAATTATTTCAACGATTTCTAATTATATTAAAAAATATACTTACAAGTACCCCATGAAAAAATATATAAATTATAAATCGTAAATAGTGCTCTATTTTAAGTTATAAAAAATTATGTTGCTTATCTAATTTATGGACGAAATTGTAATCATTATGAATAAATAATTACTTATTTAAATATTTTTAATTAGCAAAAAATTACACAACACCAAATTGAAAAAAATACCTGGGTTACGCCACAATCGCAAAAAAGATCATTCAAGAGCACCCATGATAATTTTATATTATTTATAGATAGCAAAACGAGATTAGTAACGTATAATTAATACTTTAAACGTGATTTTAATTAAACTATTTAGTACGATCACATTAAAACAATATTTTATTTAAGTATTCGCGAGAGGGGCACAAATTTTGAGGGTGACATCAAAGCGCGGGAAATTTCGAAAAAAAAAGTCTGTACAACGAAAACCGAAGGCCTTTGTAACGCGGCATGTTTTCCCGCCAAACCCTTTTAAACTTTTTAAACTTACCTCCTCGAATGTATCTTGCATTCTGCCTCTGCTTTAGACCTTTTCTTTTAATTAGCGTCATTAAGCACTTTTTTCATTAAAAAAAAATGAACTGATTCGCTTTTGTCTAAATGTAGCGATTGTGTTTCTTTTATTGTACTTACCAGTTAACTTTTAATGTATAATATTGAATTACGCATTTAAGATCTTTAACACAAAGCAATACGTAATACCTATAGCAAAATATCTTTATCCTTTAAAGTAAAAACTTTTTAAATATTTTTTTTGTGATTTAATGTTTTGAAAACAAAAATCAGTCTTAAACGTTTGCAAAACATGAATTCTTCATGCCTATCTTCTATTATCGAACTTATTCAAGATGTTAACTAAAATTTTTTTAATAGAAAATGTTGGTTTAAAATAATTCTTTTAATAAGGTTTTTTTTTTTTTTTATTTACTTAGAATAGTAATGTATTGCTTAGATTGATGTTCAAGTGATCGAGTGCAAAATCAGGTAAAATACTACAATGTTGTGTATATATAATATACATTGCCTAGTTAGTTTTGTTCCTGAACAAACTGAACTGAACTAAGAGATTTTTTTTTATTATTATTTCTTAAAAATCTTTAGAAACCGATTATCGGAAATCTACGAACACTGTAGTAAATATTTGAAAGAAGAAAATACTAATAATTTATTTAACAGTAATTGTGATATTGATTACAAAAATATAATCCTCGTCTCGGTAGGACTTTATTCGAGAGAAAATCTATTTAAGTACCGGTTGTACAAAACAGATTTCTGTTTCCACACAAAATTTTAGAATGATAAAAAAAATAATACGATCAATGATAATTTGAAATGATATTTAATAAGTTAGCTATATATAAATATTATTATATGTAAAAGATACTAACATCACATAATGGGACATGCAATAGATAAAATAACTATAAAAGACGATATTTATATAAATGCACATACAAAATTTATTTGACTGAAATGTATAAAAAATTGTTTAATTATTAACTTCTATTTTCATTACAACTAGGTAGGTACAGGAATCTTAGCTTTTTGTTCAATTTCTAAGTTAGCGTATAGTTTAGTATGTCTTATAAAAAAAAGACAATTTTTATTCTCCTTATCTTCTTTTATTTTACTTGCAGATCTTAACATTTTAATAATTTAAAATGATAAATTTACATTTTGTGTTTTTCAAATTATAATTTAAAAAACGTATTGATGTATTTTTTTGGAATTAATATCAAAATTTACAATTTTATGTTTATTTGCTATCACAAAAAAATTAAAATACTGAAACACTGTTTATTTTCAATGTTTTGAAAACGATCATACATTTTTCTAATAATCATATGTTTTATTGTACATTACCCATTATTAGGTTCATAAACTAAATATCAGTCTATAATTCTTTACGTTATGGAAAAATAAAACAGTTTAACGCACTCTTTTGACGTTTTGAATAATAATTTGCTTGGCGCTTTAAAGCTTACCCGTAAGAAAAAGTCCAAGTGTTAAGATAAATAAATTTATTAATATACATATGTGTATGTACATTTACCAATAAATTAATTATATTGAAATCGAATCAATAGTTCAATTTATTATACGCTATATTTGTCATGAGTTCTATTTTAGGTCTAAGGTTTTATTCTCGATAAAATAATAATAGATGAACTTGTCCCTAAGGTTAAATGTATGTAGATTAAAGCAAACTGCAACATTGTAGTAACATAACTGTTAAACTCGGAAAGTGAAGAACGGAATGTTAGTTTTTTGTTTTTACAAAACTTCGTTATAGCTGATTTTTTTAAGCGTACCTATATTAGAAATTTAAAAATATATAAATAATATTTCCCTTTTTACACTATCCTAGATACAAATAAGAATAATGAAATAAAATAATTCCGATAAGAACGATGTCTTATATGAGAGTTTACACGTTTTTTTTTCCTAATGCAACATGACTTAAGTAAACAGATACTTTATAAATGGTAGTATGCCCCTCGTATAAATAGCCAACTAAACAGATAAAAGCAATAAAACATCCATTTACGATCTCATGTCACGGTTTATAATAGTAAACTGCAAATATTTAATAACGTGTCTAATTGACAATATGATGGCGCGTCAGAATGACATTGACGTTTATTCTAATAAAGAACGTTATTTACTTGCAAAGGTAATAAAACAATGTATGTTAATTTTTATCTTTTTAGTATTTTTTTTATTTTTACAGGCTTATAATATTTTTCCGGGAAGAAAAAGAATTTGAAGTACATATTTACATATTGTTTCGTTGAGATATAGTTATGCTTATGTATAAAAAAAAAATAAGCACAAAAATTACATTAACTTAATCCCTCAATTAAAAATATTTTACATATGCCTTGCTAATTCTTAAGTACCTAAGTGAATAAAAAATATTAAATAATACATATGTATTTATTTCTTGTTGTAGGTAACTTTTAAATAAAATAATAGATAGAGTTCACAAACCAACAAATTTTTACGTCACTTTTTATTTTAATATATTATTTTATTTTATATAAATAACTTCAGATCACTTTTGTACTTATACTAAATCTTATACCCATAAATAATTATTAGATAAGTTATTGAAATGAATATTAAAAGTAGGTTCTAGCTGCATATCTTATAAAGCGTAATAACTTAACTTCCCTCATGTCTAATCTTATGTTTTACATAATTATGTTCAACATTAAACAGAGTTTAAACCATCTAGTTATATTCCATTTGATAGATAGTTTAAGCGTTCATAATTGCAATACAATTTGCTACAAAAATATAGAAACATTGACACACCATTCCAAACAAACCAGTCGTATTTATCTACTAGATACTTCAAATTAAAGGCTACTTTGAAACCTATAGAACTTGCAGAAAATTATAGGGTTGAATTATTTCATGCAATATGCCAATAAAATTACGCGATTAAGGTAATCGTTTATTGGTAGAATTGTGTATCGACCAACGTGGATTATTTTATCGATTCTTAAATTGGAGTCATGATAGTCGCTAATTTGATAGATTAATTATGTCAATGTATAGCTTATAAGTCAACGTTAAGCTAAAAACAATTTTACAAAGAAACTTAACTTTACTATTGTTTCGTTTTATTTTGAAGGGTGGCAGAATATATGTAACTAATTTATCAAAATATAATTTGAACTATGTATGTACAATATTTGTTATATTGATGGTACCCAGTAAACAAACTAAGTTATAATAAAGGTATACTTTTTGGTGGGTATATGTGGGATTTTACAGTTGACAGTTACTGTTGGCACTTGTTTTCCAGAAAATAAACAGCACAGTAAAACAGAAGCTATAAAAAGCAATTTAGAAATGGTGTAGTGTGTACATAGTGTAAATATAAATATTTAAACATAGGCTGCCTAGAGGCTGTCGTGGCGCATGTGCAGGAGCGTTTGACTGTAAAGGCGATGATTGTGGATTCGATTCCGATACGGGTAATGGAATATTTAATATTTACATTGATTTATAAAGTGAAATGGAAATATTTAATATGTTGGTACTTTGTCTCTAGAATGTCTCTAGAATTCGACGGACAGTGGAGAACGACACGGAGTGTCTTAACACTAGGTTCGCTATGTACAGGTTAAAACGTGAATTTATAAACATTAAAAAATAAAACAGAAATATTTGTAAACTTAATTTTAGAAGTCAACCATTTGGTTGTAATAATAATAATTATTATATGAGTTTTACTAATGATTCTATGAGTGTTAACTAAGTAATACCGCGTCTTTGCCTTTTTGACATAAAAAATTCGAACTGTCAACACTGTCAATATGCCAATAATAATGGTATTCAGCGTCAAAGCAGAGCCAGCGCAACGGCCATCTTGTGGGCGCGGCCTGTAAGGCGATCTGTTAACAAACTATAATACATAATGTTCATTTGATAGTTTCTTTTTAATTTGTCGATTAAAGGCGCAATGTTGATTGATTATTCTTCTACAAATATTAATAAGCTAAAATATTAATTAGGTAAACACGCGATACCAATCGCTTATTAATTTTAAAATGTAAAATAACGCAAGAAGCTGCAGATTTGTTTAAAGGTTTCCAGAAATTTAATGTTTTATTGATTTAATAGTTAGAAATAATTGTTATTATTACAATGACCTGGTAGTCATTAGCAGCGTTCTTAAATGAATTGAATGCTCGAAGAATGCTGTTAATTTTAATACTCTGGCTCTATGGTCTGATGATCTGAAAATGCATAGGTATCTATTTAAAGTCAAGAATGGAAAATTATTTATCTAAATTGTGTGTTTTATTTGCATAAACGACGTGTAATAATAATCTTAAACCTATTAGATAAACCCTTACTTGTCTTTTATGAAAACATATATTATTTTCATTTAAATAAATTTTAATAATTTTTGCACAAGAATTTAGCCAAACATCGCTTAATTTACCCAGAAATTAAAATTTTTCCAACAACACTTTCTGAACAAAAGCAACAAAAACAAAAACACCAATACGATTAGCATTTACAATGGCAACTTTCATTCCCACAATTTAATTAGCATCCCATGCTTACATAGTCTAAGAGCACGTAAAGCGCGACGCAGAATGCGTAACGTGTCTGAAACGTCCAAGCGTTCAACCTGCTTAATTAATTGCTCCTCAGCATGCTAATCTTACAAATTGCTGTTAGCGTTGCGTTATCCATATATTTATTGATAATATTATTTGTAAACAATGAGAAGTATTTGTAGTAGCGTGTTATCAAGTTATTTATTTTAGTTGAAGACGTAGTGGCTCAGCGTAATAGAGTGACTGAATGCGGGAGTTGTGGGTTTGATTCCCGCTTGAGCAAAACATAATTTTCTTATCTTGTATATAAAAAAAACGGGGTGTTTTGTTACGTCACTCAACACCCAATGTCTCGAAAATTGAGCAGAAAGTGGAATCTATTCTAGGCTTCCTCTACTTACTCTGCCTTACATTCCCCGTGGGAACCCCCTTGTCTGAAATTTAAATTCAAGAAGAAAACAACTGTTTAGTTACATACCTGCCTAATTTTTTATAAGTTAGCGACATACGCCTACCTATATTCATGAAGCTCATAGCGTTATATTAAAATTGAAAAAGATAGGTATCCATTTAAATAAAAAATTAGATAGGTATCGCAAGGGCACAGGCGTACCACTGTAAACGTGACGAGTTGCGAATTAGTGGAGACTCGAGGAAATAAATTTAATATTTCCATATCCTCACTCTGGTAACGAAGCCAAAACGTGGCGTAGAGTTCCACCATTGATTGGCTCAATTCCTCAAGAATTCAGCGATAAGAAGTGTCCTAACAATAGTGTTCCGAGGTTTCCTTTGCCTACCAGGTATTTGCAAAAGCTTGCGGTAGCCTAGCGATAAAATAAACATTGTGGCAACATTGTAAAGATTTCTAATAAAAAAATATTACACATAGATGGTATTCTACATTAGTTTATAATAATTCTCTCGTGATTTATAATTGATTTCATTGTAGTGAGGTGTAAAGTAATATTTAACTGTGTTATATGGTTTATGATGTGTTACTGTATTCATTCAGCCGTGGATATTTTATAGTTTTTATGTGGTTTCAAGAAATAATATGCATTCTTAACAAAAAATTCACACGCAAGCTTAGTATTATACATTGATATGTACGTATTAAGAATTTAAATTAGTTTAATGTAATGAAATAAGGAAAATTTTATTAAAATAAAAAAAAATGTGACCATACAAACATGCACAAAGTAGAAAGTGCATCTTATGCACTATCTACAAACACTTAGTGTAAAGGCACACTGTCTGGGGGCGCAAAATTGACTGAGCCATTGAGAGTGAAACGGCGGAACTCAACGCCGCGTAAAAATAAAAGGTGCTAATATTTTTTTTTATTTAAAAATGTTATGATATTTAAAATAATTGTAATACCTTTATGTCTATTCAAATTTGTGTTCTTAATGTTTCTTGTTACCAAAAAGGTTCTTAGTATGGTCATACTTATAAATCACTACTCCTACCAAGACACGGGAGCTGCTTACTTATTCTCGTTGACTGTGAAGATCAAAAACTATCTTCTAGCTCTTAACTTCAACCCTACTGACATTTCAGTTCTAATATAATTTCACTCAATATTTCCGTGAACTATATCTTTCTAAAATATGTATAGCATAAGTTTATAAGATTCGTTATGACGTTTTAAAACAAGGATATAAGAAAAAAAAACGATTCCCAAGAAGAGAATAAAATATTTACTATTTTGCTTTGCTAACTATGCCAAGTACGCCATTGAAATCCGCCTTTCAACAAGCAATGTTTTCTAAATAATTAAAAAAAAAAACTTATCAGTAGCGGCATATCTAAACATTAGGATCCCAGGTTTTCTCGACCTATGCTGATATATGCGGGATATAGCGTAAAGCTAAAAAAAACTATATTTGAATCCGCCTACATCACTTTCACTCTGTTAAAAAAAATCATAAACCTTTCCTTTCCATATTAGTAACTATTTGTTCTCTATAATTACGCTGAATCCCGTTAAATACATCGGTTTTGACAGCGTATATTTTGAATCATTATCAATTTCAGTTACAATTTCTACCGCCCTTTAGCGAATTACGGAACCCTAAATTAGGGCGGGAACAACCGCAAGGAACAAATTGACAGATAAAGCGTTTATAAAATCGCTGGAAGTAACTAGTTAGGAATTTAGTTGTTTTCTTATAATTTTTAAATAACTTTATGTAAACGAGCTGTTATTATTAGAAACGTCAGATCGTTTGATACATTGAAACATGATTTTATAACATTAAGTAGAAAAAAAATATTTTAAATATATTTATATATAATGCAAACACATTTTTTTCGAACTTATACTTATGCATATTCTGAACATTTTTCTTTTACTTCTTCTTATATACCGATATGTAGGCATTTAAAGTTAAAGCTATGG
This sequence comes from Eueides isabella, assembly GCA_019049475.1. Classification (NCBI taxonomy): domain Eukaryota; kingdom Metazoa; phylum Arthropoda; class Insecta; order Lepidoptera; family Nymphalidae; genus Eueides; species Eueides isabella. Next base: position 8,324,669 of record CM032403.1, on the reverse strand, counting down.
CGGCCTATTATACAAAGCAAAACGACAATAGAACTCTAATTTGTAAGATAAAATGTATTGCTAAATACAATCTGATGTATCTATAATTCTATAACCATCATATAAACCTAAAAGAAACAGCTAAAAGGAATAAAATTTAACTATGCTTTTTTGTAGTAGGTTAAAATTGATACCCTAGTGTCATTCAACACTTATACAACATTTTTATAACGTTAAGGTCATTTTTTGCGACGAAGCCCAATGAGGAGCTTATTGCACATAATGACATGATATTTGTATATTAGGTATCAATGACAAAGAAAATTAATCTGTGTCACCTTGAATTTTATTGTCAATAAATATGTCGGCAATATTTGAAAATTAAAAAGCAATACTCCGCTTTATTTTAGATATGGTAAGTGTGAAATTTGCGTACGTTCCACAGATGTTACAGTATTGTGTTGGCCTCAAAGCAAAACGTTATTTGAAAATTTGTATGAAGAATTATATTCCTGTTAATTCGTTTTATATATGTAATGTGTAGAAGACATTGAGATAAAATGTCATCACATTCTGCTCTCAATTTCCAAGTCTCTTTTATCCGGTTTATTTGAACAGGCACATACTGACTAAAAAAGTTAACCTTACAATGAAAAAAGTTAAAAATAACTGTTATTAATAATATAACTCTACATCAACTTCAGGTGAGGCCTGTCATTGCGCAGGGACACAAGCGTGTGACTGTAAACGCGATAGTTGCGTATTCGATCTTCGCTCTAGGAAATGAAATATTTTCAAATCAAGTAGTTCATATTTATTTCCGCCACCCTACACGCCATGCTTCAAATACGGCGGAGAGTGGAGAACGGAGCGGAGAGTCTTAGCAATAGATTCCCAAGTTTCCTCTGTCTATTCTGCCATGTGCGGGAAAGAGCGTGAAACTGAAAATAAAAAAAGAACTTGGGCTAAATAGAAATAAAAAGATAATTCAACAATTGACTAACAAAACCCTGCCATTACACACTAATCTCGTCATCTCAACAACTAATTTCTGGCTACACTTCGTTAACTATACATTACAAAAGTATGACAAACCTAATTATATCTGTGCAAGAACGTGACCGCAGTACAAACACATTACGAATTACATGAAAATAATATGGAATTTGCGGTCATAACATAATATGCCTATGCCAGTAGGTATATGACGCTTCAATCTGTCTGACATGTTTGTTAACCTATTATCAAGTGTATCTTGTATGACCCCAGAATTAGACACTACAGGCTATTTAATTTTTTTTATTTATATGACGTATTTTATAATGGCTACTTTGTCTATGATTTGATGGAAATTTAAACGTCACAAGTTCAATTAAGACCAATGATTTAGTATATTTTGTTTATTTAAGAAAATAAAGTGAAATATATAGGTACATATCAATTAGGTATTAAGTAAAGATATGGTTATAATACGACGATTCATAATTTCTTAAGCATTAGAATCATTTATTTACACATTTTCCCATAAAATATATTTCTAAACAACTTAATACAAGGTGAAAAAAGCAGCGTCTTTACGCATTTTGTTTACGTACCAGGGTAAAGAGCCGAAACTTAGTAATAAGTTCACCTCCACTTTCCATCTGATTCAAGACATTGCGAGTGGTTCAACGCTGTGCTTTGTCTACTAAAAGCAGAGAAATAAAAATAACTAAAATAAAATCCGTCCGACGACCAAGTATAGAACCTAAAATCAGGCGTTTACACTTATATGTAGCCCCACTGCTCCACAACGGCTTGGAAAATATGATAATTTTGAATCTCAAACTATATTTTTTTAAACGTTTTCATAATTTCCCATAAATGTACCGTCGACGCCGACGATTTCTGTATTTGCATCCTGTTAATTCATTTAACCTTCACATGGTCGGTGACATCACTAAAAGACTGGGACACACTACGATAAGGTTTCAAATGTCCAACTTAAAGTCAATTATGACGTTTTAAATGGATAAGGCACATAAAGATAAAAATAAATAATAAAATATATATAAATTATAATAAAAGCGTAAAGAAATCACTTAAGTTATATTACTGAATGGTACATAGTATTATTACAAATGTTTTTTTTACAGTGAAATCAATTCGAAATACAAACAAACGTAGTATATATAGATTTATTGAACATTTCAAAACAAAAAATATCTTTGCTTTGCCATAATGATCTATAATTACCGCATCCACGCACATCAGTGCAACTGCCGATAACTCGTGCCCTTAAACATTGATTGACGACGGACCCTCAGTTTTACGAGGGCTCTAATTAGCGACACAGTGACTCGTAGCCATAAATAAATTTATTTTTTGTTTTGTTTACTAAGAATCACTAATAAATCAAATATATAGTTTCTAATTCTAAACAAAAAAAAACGTTTCTCTTTGTTTATATATTTTTTCATAATCATAGGTTATAAATTAATTTTCAAAATCTGATTAAAAATTAATGTTTATAAATTAATTATGAAATGTACCAATGTGGATTGTAATAATAATACTAATTGACAAATAAATATATGAAAAAAAAAATGGTATTCAACAATAATTCTATCAAGAAATCCTTACATTAGATTGGTAGCAAATGACTTACACAGATAATAATCAAACGGTCTTTGTTTGTTAGAGCCATAATATAATATTATCAGTATCTATTAAGCTATCTGTTGACCCCACGGTCAAAAACAAGTACCCCTTTTACGGAAACCTCTAAGAAACTTTATGCCTAATCAGTTTGACGGAATCCACTTTAAAAACGTTTAAATTTTATGATTTATGACATTGATAACTTGATCTTCTCCATGGTAATATCAATTTAAGTTTGAGATTAATGAACAGCGGCTCTCTTTAACGATAATAAATATCTTATTACTATTTTGCCGTCAAAATTCATATAGAGCTGTTTTTATCTAATATTCGGAAGTATTGAACATGTAAATACTTAATAAATACATAAATATTAACGACAATTATTATCTATTTATCATCCAATGATGGTCAAATACATATTTTAGATTGAATATTGATCAATGTTTTTAATGAGTCAATTTACATTATTACATAACATATTTTATATTTTTATCTGTTTCAAGCATAGGCTTTAGTTTTTACTATCCACTTTTTCCTTTTTTTGAGGAACACATGCCAGTACACAACGCTATACTTTGTCTTACCAATAAGAAATATTTAAAAAATAAATAAATATGAAAGTTGTAGGTGCAATTATCGTTTTTCAGTATCACTTTTCTATTATTTTCCAGTATATAACCATAATATAACTTAAGTGATAAACTTGCATTTAAAGTAAAAATCAAATCAAATATATTCCAAATTAGGAAACTGTCCAAGTTTCATCAAAATCAGCTCAATAGTTTTGGAAATATGACAATCCGTACATTTCTGCGATTTATGTTATTTATTAATTTTCTTTTCTAAATTGCAAATATGTAACAAATTTGAGGAATTGTGAATATTTTTTGCAAGTCCTAAAATATTGTTTCACATTTATAAAGTAGGATGGTACTGAGATCACGTCGAGCACACATCTAGTACAATGCACAGGTCTATTTAGTGCAACGGAGTGTGACCTTACGTGATGTGGTTGGTGATGACGGTCTAGTTTGAATATGGATTTTTTTTTCTGTGGTTAGTTTAATTTATTATTATTCTGTTATGATATTGTCTTTTCATTTATTTTTCAATAATATTATTAAAAAGCGACCTGCCCGCGGCTTCGTCCGCTTGAATTACACTATTTTATGTACAGATCTTAACTACTTTTTCTTATAATCTTATTATTAAAACATCTGTTCAGTGAAAACAAAAATTAAGGTTAACAAAAAAAATGTAGCAGTTTTGTCGGATTTAATAACAAACACCAAAGATTAAGGTAAAGTTGCTTAAATATAATAGTAGAAACAAAAGAAAACAAAATTGCTATTTTAGGCCCCATCACATCACCATACATGTTTTTCTCTCGCCATTATTTTTTCCTATCTCTGTGATAAATACTATTATACTGTAGCTATTTGTCGGAAATATTTAATGTTTTATACACAAAAACTTTTCTCTTGAATTATTCTCTATTCTATTTAAAAAAAAAAAACACATCAAAATCCGTTGTGTACTTTTAAAGATCTCGATCGAGCAAACATACAGACGGGGAAAGCGACTTTGTTTTATAGTAGGTATTAATAATACGGTCTCGGTCTATAAATTAAGTTATAAATGCAGTATTTTTTTTTCATTTGTAGGTGTGAATATATTTTTTATTATAACGTTACAAAGTAAATACCTGTTGCTTATTGAAAAGTGTAAGTGGTGAAAAGAATACTATATTAATTAACCTTTATTTATTAACATCTGTGGAACGGCCTACTCGAGGCAGTATTTCCAGGTCGATACGACATGGGTACCTTAAAAAAGCGCGTCTACCTCTACCTTAAAGGCCTGCAACGCACCTGTAGCTCCCCTGGTGTTACACGGGGCCGTGGGCGACGGTGATCACTCACCATCAGGTGACCTGTACGCTCGTCTTGTCTTTTCCATAATAAAAACCTTATTCGCAATATATATATATATATATATATATATATATATATATATATATATATATATATATATATATATATGTATATATATATATATATATATATATATATATATATATATATATATATATATATATATATATATATATATATATATACAAAAATTATTAATATCCTAACTGGCACATTGCCTCTAGATATTAAAAAAAAACAGCTAACGTCATCGTTCTAAAGAAACCAGACGCATTGACTCCTAGAACTAATAACAATTGCAAATTTAAAAGGAAGCACAGTCAATATGCTAATGTCAATGTATAGAATTGGGACCAAATGACCGCCAGCGTGAATGCCGAAATAATATTGAACAAGCTTGTTTAACGACTACTGCTGCTACATTATTATTTTATTTTATTTTTGAAGGAAAGTTAATAGAGAGTAGTATTTTATATCAGTATAGTGTCTGAGTCCTGTAGGGCTGTAGGATAGAGTCTGATAATTCTTGAGAATCTTTATTTGGTTATAAAGTTAGATCGGATTAACTGGATCCAGTTTCTAATATCGTTCAAGTTAAACAAAACCAAAATATACTATTGTATCGAATTTGCGTATTATATGTTATTACATGCTTCTTTTTAAACTAAATTCTAAACAGTTAATAAGCAATGTACATTCGGAAAGCGTACGAGTCGTTCGATACAGTTTATTCGGCCGAAATCTCGCAGTGGCGAGAGGCGTCGATTGACGGAGTCGGTACGCGTGAAGTGAATAATACGGACAACAATCGCGCCGACCCGGACATGCGAAGTAAAATTGGTAGAATATTTCTATTTACAAATGAAAACGTAGATGATATAATAGATACTAACAGAAAATTGATTAAGGCCTGTCGTGGCCCAAAGGTGCACACGTATACGATGCGACTGTGAACGTGACACATTATACTTTATAGGTTCAATTATTACTCAAAGGAGTAGAATATTTGTTTTTAAAGAAGAATACGAAGTCAAGTAGGGAACGAAAGTCTAAATGTTCCTTTGGTCAATCTCGCTGTTTTCCTTAAGTTATAAGTTTTAAGCAAAAAAATATAAGTTCTTTTTCTTTGTAGTAAGACACAGCTTAATGTATATTTTTAAGTAATTTCTGAGGGGTTAATTTACAAAGAAAACCTGAAGACTACTGTGATAATTTTATAAAACATTTATTATAAAAATTTAAATAGAATGAAAATTGCATCAACAATTATTATTTACTACACGAGAGGCCTGACGAAGCGCAGTCGTACAAGTGCGTCCCGTTTACACGCGGCAGGTTGTTTGAGTTCGATCCTCACTTGAGAATGGAAAGCAATGTCTGAAAAACTAGGTTCCCAAGTTCCTTGGTTATCCTGCACATGCGGGATACTGCGTGAAGCTAAAAAATATTATATAAAGAACTCACTCACTTAGCTTCACTGCAGGTTAGGCAGAAGGAACTTGGGAACCTAGTGTTAAGACACTCCGTTCCAATTCCGTTTCCCACTTTCCGCCGAATTTGAGGCATTGCGTGTTGAGTGGCGAAATTCAACGCCGCGTTTTGCCTTGTACCAGAGCAAAGAAATCAAAACATTAAATATTTAAATTGAAAATATTGAATATTTCATTAACTCGAGTGGATATCGAACCCACAACCTGTCGGTTACAGTCACACGCTTGTGCCGCTGCGCCACAACAGGCCTCACATAAGGAATATTAATATAATCTTTTAACATATCAAGAAGACTCAGAATAAGTCGTCAACATAACTAATAGATATCCAACAAAGGATTGGCACTTACAAATTACTTTTATTTGCTGCCTTTTAAATGCACGCGATACCAACGATTTGTTTTGCAATTGCTACAAAAAACCAAATGACCCGACCGTTGCTCATTTGTATACATAATTGTGGCAATTATTTAAGCAATTAATGAAAAAAACAAAATAATTGTCCACACTAGTGTAGTGTAAATATTATTTATTATCGAGCTATTAACGCAATTATGGCGTAGAAGCGTAATCATGAGATCGACTCACCTTCTAGATTCCCTATTATCAGGCAGTCCGTAGTTTCCATTGAGTGACGGTGCGCAACGCTGCGTTTTGTCTCCTTATCAGAGCGAGAAAATGATATAAATTTATTTCCCCTAAATAGAAATTGAATGTCACGTGATAATCTTTAAGGTAAAGGAAGACAAATATTTTATTGAATCACAATACTATAGTAGATGTTTAATTTGCCTGCCAGAATTATCATCGTGAAACAACTTCTCCACCAAATTGGTTAATAGATACCGTATTTTATGTTTTTTATGCTGTCAAACGTAATAACTGGAGGTTGATTGTGGTGCAAGGCACAAGCGTGTGACTGTAAACGTACAGGTGGTGGGTTCGATCCCCACTCGAGAAAATGAAATATTTAATATATAGATTTCTTGGCTCTCGTACAAGGATTAAGTTTCGCCAGCTAACACGCAATGCCTCAAGTTGGGCGTAAAACGGAGAACGGAACATAATGTCTGTTACGTTTTCAATATAAGGTTCCCAAGTTCCTTCTACGTCGTCGTTCGTCTACCCGTTTATGTGCTGGATAGAGCATGAAGCTAAAAAACAACAATAACTAATTTTCATTACCCAAATCGACGTATGCGTGACTAGCACTATTATAACCTGGTTTTTCTCACACTGTTTGACATTCAACTGACAAACACATCTCGAACTACGTGGAATGATTAGTGGGAATTACTAGAAAAGGTACCTGGTTTGGTAAAATTAGTTGTAATGTCTCAAGGACCAATTCTCGTAATACGCAAATAAGTGTTTTGATCGTTATTTATGGGTCACCTGCTTCCGTGTGCTTTATAGAATTTTATATACTATTTAGGAATATATTATGTTCTTTTTTAATAGCTGGGTAGGTACGTTCCCCAAGAGACATTGTGTTTTAAAAGGTAGACCTCAATGCACTTCATCTTGTTTGCAAAGCTAGGAAATAAAAATATAACATTCCATTAAATGGAAATCAAACTGAACTGTTCCTAGACTGTCATGCTGTGCCGCTGCGCCACGGCAATACATATTTGAACTATAGCGCAAATCATATACATACAATGATACAGATATATAATAGATATACATATACGCTGTATCCCGCACATGGTGGGGGAGGCAGAGGGAGCTTGGGAACCTAGCATGTTCCGCTCCTCACTTACCGCCGAATTTGAGACATTGCGTGTTGAATGGCAGATATCAACGCCGCACTCAGCCTAGTTACAATAGCTAAGAAATGAAAATATTTAATATTTAGTTTGAAAATATAAAAAAAAGATATTTCCTCGAGTGGAGATCGAACCCAGAACCTCTCAAATTATTTCATTTTTTTTATTTACCGAATTCGTAAAATATAAGAAGAGTAATACAAGATATAATACATGAAATAAAGAAAATTGAAAATGTAATGAAAATATTTTCAATTATTAACTAAGATATCAACATTTAATGAAAAAAAAAACTCATTACTATTAACATAAAAAAAAAAATTATAGAGAAGACGCATCTTTATTTTAAAGCAAGTACCTCATTAACAGTAGAAGTATATTTCAATTAATAGACTGTATAAATATTGTTTATGCCTAACTACATCTCTAAAATTAAAAAAGAAAAAAAAGTTAAGAAAAAAATAACCTGTCGTGACGCAGGAGCACAAGCGTGTGACTGTAAACGTATAGTTTGTGGGTTCGATCCTCAGTCGAAGAAATTTTTTTTTTTTTTTTTTTCAGCTTCACGCTGTATCAGAGGGAACGGAAGTGGAACCTAGTGTTATGACACTCCGTTCCACTTCCTTTCCCCACTTTCCGCCGAATTTGAGGCATTGCGTGTTGAGGGGCGGAACTCAACGCCGCGCTTTGCCTTATTACCAGAGCGAAGAAATGAAACATTAAATATTTTAAATTAAAAATATTAAATATTTCATTTCCTCGACTGGTGATCGAACCCAGAACCTGTCGGTTACAGTCACACTCTTGTGCCGCTGCGCCACGACAGGTCGAAGAAATTAAAACTTTATTATTCATTTCTTTTCTATACTTTGTTAACAAGGCATAACGCGGCGTTGAGTTTCACCATTTAACACGCAATTCCTCCAATTTGTGGGATAGTGTTGTAACGGAGTGTCTTAACACGCGGCTTAACTTCCCACTGCCCTGCTATATGCAGGATACAGCGTGAAATTAAAAAAAAAACAATTACCTACTTGAATTTATCATTTAATACGACACTTGCGCGTATCAATTAAAACTTTTTAAACTCTGTTTAATGACATATATAATTATAAATCGTGATAACGATACAAAGTAGCCAAGACACAATTTTCTGCGCCGCCATTTCTCCGCAACAAAAAAGTCCAAACTGTAACTCATAAGTTCATGTCGCGTCGCATTCCACCGTGTTCGGTTCGAATCCCGATGTTGACATATACAGCATGTACTCTGATTGAAAACGTATTCATAGTTTTCCTTTGATCTTCGTTATAATTATATTATAACTTAAAAATATTATTTAACTATATCAAACGACTGTATTTTACTATCTAAATTTATTGAAATTAAAAAATATATATAATAAGTCCCATTCAACAGGGTTAATATTTGACATTGCAAGAGACTTAATACTACTCTCTCTATCTTAACTCTACAGAGAAAATTTTCATGAAATTACCTTTTTTTCTTAGACAAGGAGGACCTAGTGTTAAGACTCTCTATACCCATAGGGACACTTCCATTCACAATTTCCCGAATTTGACAGAAGTCAAGCCCGCGGTTTCCCTGTCTCACTAAACTCAAGCCCGCGGTAATCCTCGTTAGAGCAAGGAAATAAAAATATTTAATTTCCTCAAATGAGAATCGAACTTATAATTTTAACGTATCAGTCACAAGTTTGTGCCACTGCGCTACAACAGCCCCAAGTTCGCAAAGTCTCCTACATACAGTTGATAACTTAAACTCGTTATAAAATTTTTAATTTCATAAAACGATCAGCCTGTATCAACAGTTCTGGTCGGTGGCGCCGTCTGTAAATTCCCCGATGCCGCGATAGGCAACCTATAGGAGGGCACGTATATGTATAATGTATAACAAATGGGAGACATCCGAAATAAGAGCCTCACCTTGAGTTCGGGGACACCACGTGGATAAATTCACGGCATGGTATCGAGGTTTTTTAGCTAGATAAAAATTATGATTTGCTTTTTTTTAAGTTTAAGATTTTGTCATTGATATTTTTGAATAAAATTTGTTACTTTTTATATATCTGTAACTTTATATGCATAAAATATTAACTATTTAATGTACTTGTTCCGGGTAAACGTCAAAAACTAGTTTTGCAAGTTATATATATTAAGGGAACTCCTGTCTTCGAAGAAGAAGTTTATTTTTTGAATTGTAAAATCTCAATAAAACATAATATTTTTTAAGACAATATTTTATTGATATAAATTACTTTAGACCATGAATGAGGGCTACATATTTGTAATAAGTAATCTTAAAACAATTTAAAAACGCACGTGCAGAGCTTTTATCAGTAGCTGTTCAAACAAAAAAAACGGTCTAGTGCGTGTTGGGCTCGCCCACTGAGGGTTCCGTACCAGTTTCAGAAGTTAAAATTTACAAAATTGGGCTTGCGGACATTTGACTTATTTTTTGTGGAAAGAAAAACAAATATAAGTTTAAAAAGGTTTTCATTTTCAATGAAATATCTTTAAATTTCCACTTTTCAAATTTTTATATTTTATTTCTATTGTGAGTTATCATTTCATGCTAAATATCATAACTGTAAGTACATGGAAAGTACCCAATAGGTTATGACTACGCGGCAAATTTCATGCAAAATGCAGCGAAAACGATGCATAAATACTCGTATTTTTCTGTGCTTCAAGGGACCGGAGACCCACAAATTAGCTTTATTAGTCTACGAGTTTTCAGATAGACAAAATGACATATTGATCCTATAAGTTACGTCTTTAAATTATAGGTACGGAACCCTATGAAAGAACAATCATAAAGAATTCCAATAATTCACTTTTTAAACTATTTTTTATCTGTACCACTCTCTGTATTTCGTAAAGCAAGTTATAAGTTCCTCGTTTTCTACTTCCCACTTATTTAGATAGATTGTACCTGGTGATACTGTGATCCAAATACCTCAGAAATAACTTAGTTAATAATCACATTTTTTTCCCAATTCAGATTAAATCACAGTAAAATTACTTAAGACAAATCTTTATAACGTTAATAATAATAATTCTTTTTTTTTGTACAGAGCGTATTATGAAAATATTTCTATGTTTAGTTTTATTTTATTTCTGTGTTTATTTATTTTAAATTATTTAATTATTAAATAATGTGAGTAACCTACTCAATAATAAAAATAATCAAACTTGATTAATTTGAAATATTCTAAAACTAAATCCTCTTTGACTTCAAAATAATAAAATAAAAATATTTATATGCTTATTAGCTTCTGGTTTCGCAACTTATGTCCGGTGAAGAAATCAAATCATTACTCAATACGTAGTGCGGTAGCTCCAATAGTAAATTAACATAATATCGATTAATAGATGAAGAAGTCACGTTTTAAAGTTCACATAGTTTTGTAAGACCGCTCACGTCTACACTATGGTAATGGAATGTATATTACCGTATTTCACTTAATTGTTTACTTTCTCTTCTAATTAATCGAATAAATCGATAAAAATGGCTGAGAAAGTATTTATTCTGTTGTTCTTTGTTGAATTCTTTACGTATTAATGACATTTTGTATCCTTGCATACGTTAGCTTTTTCGATCGGGTTGCACCATTCGAATAATTATTCATTCGTTATCGTAAAATCTATTTCTGAATACGTCGGTCAAGCGACATGCGACATGACATCGACAACGTGTTTCTGTCGATTTTTTCTCGACTAATCGACACTTGTAGACATGTCGATGCCACCGACACACGTCCCGCATTCGCCTCAACTTTTTTGGTATGACCGATGACAAAAGTTTTGTTATGGTTTTGAGTTGGGTTAAAACATAACGATATGTTTTTTTATATTTGTTTATTTATTTCAACGATTTGTATAATACGAATTGGTTATTAGAAGATGTAAAGAAATATGTACAAATTATTTCCTATAAAGAATAGGTATCCAGAGTACGTACCCATTTATTCTTCATGAATACTTGCCCTGATTAATTCAAGTCTTTCGTTTTTAATTTAAGATAACTGTATTACATTTTCTATCTATAGTTTTACTTTTTTTTAACTAAAATATAACTATGTAAAATCAACGTAGGTACGACAGTGATTTATATAGTAGCACTAAAAACTAAGATTTCATCCGTCAATCAGTGGCTTAATAGGCACAAATGTAAATAGTACAAACGGCAAGGCAAGGATTGTAACGAACAGCCCACCCCAAGGCGCCGCGAGGTTACATCGTCTCGCTTATCTATATCTACTATAGAAACGAGAGGAGTCGCCGTGGTTAATTAAGAGTCAAATTTGCATCGAATTTATTTAATTTCAAATGTTTCTCCTAATGACGTAAACAGTTTTTCTGATTTATTAGTTAGCTAAAGCCTGAAAATAATGTTTACTTATAAATATTGAAGTATTATTTGAATAAAAAGTAAGACCGATAGATTTGTATTGTATAAATGCAATACAAAAAACATATTTATTAATATCTATAGTTAAGCAACTTCTTTATATACTAGAAAACTATCCTTACTGGAACTATTCTATAGTTTTCTATGTCAATTAAAGGAGCTACCGCCAACCGATGCCGAGTCCTTCGATAACAGAAACGAGATGACACTGCTTTTTGTTAATCGTTATTTATAGCTTTTTTATTTGTTTCATCTCCAAAGTGCCGACTTTTGTACTAAATCACTGCACCCTAAAGATTTTAATTTTCGGCCCAAAAAGATTGTAGGTGATTGTCCTTGTAACAGGTTGTAAAAGGTGGAAAGGCATTCATTATGAAGTTTTTGTAACTCTCATAGACTTTTGTTTGGAGACTTGTTGGATTTTGTTTTAATTGCGTATTTGTTGATGCTGTACGTTTGAATATGAAATGTTAAATTAACCGCGCTATATGTAAATGTTAAAGAATTGGCAACGCAGTAGTCTGTGTATGGCGTATTCTACTTATATAGGTATGTCTATATAGTAATAAACTTAATAAAGATCTATCTGCAACATTGAAACGATCAGAGAAGTGAATAAAAAAACGTGTACCTACTTATTTAATATATTATTAAATTTAAACCAGTAAATAAAAGTTACAAAAGCTAACGTTTTGTTTGTGTCTATCCTTAAATAGTATTATAGCAATACTTGTGTTATATATTTTTTCAGATTGACGCTGAATTTTACACATAGCAGGGTAGGCAGAGGGAACTTGGGAACCTAGTGTTGAGACACTCCATTCCGTTTCCCGCTTTTTATCGACTTGATGTATTGATAAGAGTGTCCACGATTTTGCTTGTTACCAGAGCAAACAAAAAAACATATTAAATATTTCATTAGTCGAGATCGAACCCACAACCTATAGCAGTATCTGTTTTAATATTTTGTGCCATTTTTTGGTAAATATAAAAAAATATTTATGCTCATATTGCAGACAGCCTTCCTATGAGCTATTCCTTCAAAGTTAAACTTAGGCAAAGTTGGATAGTACAGTTAGTCTCACCAATAAAACGATATCAAGTAGAGTAATAACAAGTTACAAGTTGTTCCTGTTTATCACATAATACTTTGATTGTGCCATTGCATGCCATACAATTTATACAGTCGTGTTTTAAACACATTTTAACTTTGAACACTTTTATATTTTAAATTGCAGTTTAGTTTATATGTTTGAGAATGTTACAATATTATTTGAATTTAATTTAAATTTAAAAAAATCATTGTTTCGATTCAATATATAATTTCATGTCTTTGGTAAGTCGTACCTAATTATGTCATTATTAGTAGTTTAATGCTCCGCTTTGGCGTAACCTAACTCTAAGATTTAAACCCAAAACCATTGATTGTACTGAAATATACCTACTTAATTTAAAATGTATAAAAAATTGAACGAAGTAGAATTTGAATCCGCGCCTCTTGGAAACCGTCCCAGCGCTTTGACCAACTAAGCCATTCGTTCTCACCAAGCTACGTCGAAATTCTTATACGCTTGTTACAACTTATTTATGTTGTTGTACTGAAACACTTGCTAACTAAGCCACGATAGAGTCAAAAATTCTTCCATTTTCTTAAACAGTAATTAAAACCAAAATACAGTAACAGTAAAATCCTTCATATAATAGGTACATTAAAAACATTCTTATTCATTTAACCAATCCTTACATGTTTCTATTAGTTGTAATTAGGTCCGCTCAAAGAAAAGAATCTCAGAAACCGCGTATCTTTTTCTAGCTTGTAAATTAGGTTGATTAAAACATTTCTTAAGATATATTCTGTATTTACTCAGTCCACAGTACTGAGGTTGCTAAATTGAGAAAAGTTCCTCATTGCAGTATTCAAATTTGTAACTTACACTACTTATATTTACTATTTAGATGTACTTAATAATACTCAATTAAACTTTGTTACAGATAAAATAGAACAAAACAAACACTTTAAATTATATTTATATTAATGTTAGTGTAGTAAAGGGTTGTTTTGGGTTACTAATAAGAAAAATTAAATAAATATTTTAAATGAACGTAACTACAATTTTAGTTGTTAAAAGTTGGCCATAATTAATAAATTTTGTGAAAAAGAAGTACAGAAAGATTATTGAGATGTTTAAACTTTTACTTGGTCATTTTTAATTTAGGTAAGCTCTTGAATTATATAAGTATATATTTGATCTTATATTTTTTGTTGTTTATTTCTCTTTTTTTATTATTTTGTTAAGAGTTTTTGGAATTATTTCGATGTTTATCTGAATGTGAAAGTTGTCACAATAGTAATTATCGCACTCAATATCTCTCAATATCTTAATATTTTTTTATTCGTCTTAATTTATTAAAAAAAAATTATACCCACAGTCAATATTATTAGCAAGACACTTAACTAGCAAGCAAGACACTTAACTATAAGAAAAATCCTTAATTAAACACAAATACGTCGTGGCGGCACAAGCGTATGACTAACCGACAGGTTCTGGGTTCGATCCCCAGTCGAGGAAATGAAATATTTAATCTTTTTCAATTTAAATATTTAATGTTTCATTTCTTCGCTCCGGTAATAAAGCAAAGCGCGGCGTTGAGTTCCGCCACTCAACACGCAATGCCTCAAACTCTGCGGAAAGTGGGGAACGGTTCCCGGGTTCCCTCTGCCTACCCTGCCTCGTGCGGGATACAGCGTGAAGCTAAACACAAATAATCATGATTTAATATTGACAAAATGAACACAAATTATGTGTAGATATATACTTAACATTTATATTCAACCGCACCCCGCAGTTTTACGCCTCATTCTCTCATTATAAGGCAAAATAAAAAAAAATACTGTCATACAAAAATATTATACGTTTACGATGCTCTAAGCCATTAACAATTCATAAAAACTCCATTGAGATCATCCGAACTTGACGATACAAGTAACTCTAAAACCTGTATAATTTTTGTTAATGTTGAGGTCGCCTTAGCGCAGCGGTACAACGTCTGACTGTAAACGCGATGGTTATATGATAGGTTGATTCACCCACCCACCCATTCAGTAAAATTAATTATTTTAATTTTCTGGTTCTGGTAACAAGATACTGCGCAGAGTTGAGTTCCGCCGCTTTACACGCAATGTCTCGAAAATGGGGAATAGAGTGTCTTAACACTCTGTTCCTTATACTCAATGCGGGATAGAGCGTGAAACTATTAAAAACTATAGGTATTGTCTTATAATTCTCGTTTCGTGTCATTCGCAACGGCGCGGCGTCGATCCGCATGTTGTAAATTGATTTTGTATGAATTAGTACATTATGAGTGTGGTGTAAAATATAATTGCTTTATACTCTTCAATTATTTATATACTTATATTAATAAAAAAATATAAAAAATATTTTTATTGGTTTGTTTATTTATATTCATCCACCTTAAGTTTTAAGAAAGCATAACTTCGGTTAATATGCCAACAGCAATTTTCATGCAAATATTAGCAGAGATAAAAACTTAAAAAAAAAATGACGTATACGTATAATAAGAAAAAATTATACAACTACGATTCTCTACTATATGAAATAAAATAAACGTCGATTTTGTGTTGTTTTATACGAAAAATATAAAATGTGAGAGTACATACTTATACTTACATGGATTTAACAGGCTTATTCTATGTAGAACCTAAGTATTATTTACATTTTTTTTTCTATTATATTTTTTTCTGCTCTATAGGCTCTGTAAAGTACTACACTTTACAGAGCCTATAGAGAAACATAGTGATTATTCACTATATACATTTAAAAACAGCATCAAAAGTACATAAACATTTTCGATACAAAATTAACTGATAATATTTTTTTTAAACAATACAAAAACTAGTCGTTAAATCTTTTAAAGGAAATTTCATATGTCAACTGTCAACAACAAAATGATTTTTGCTAATGATTATATCATTTAATAATCAAATCTGCCATTTTTATTATTATTTATTACATAGAAGGGGCAACATTTACACATTTGACCGCCACACAAAATTGATACTCCCACGTTTTAGATATTTAAGTTTAGGGGCAATGTGACAGCGACTGAACAAGTTTACTTATCGTTAGCTGTCTTGACATTTTAATTTGCTGTTTTTTTTTTGTTTTTATCATGCCGTAAAGAAATACAGTTAAATGAATTATGTTCTTAGTGAATATCTTTTTGCAGTTTCATGCAGGGTAGATAGAGTTATCTTAGTTGAAACACTCCGTTCTCTATTTTAATCATTGTACTTTGTTTTCTTATAACAGTGAAGAAATGACGACGTCCTGCAGACGGTTTGCCCTATGTAGGCCGCTATGCCGTCTTGAATGTAACGCTATAATGTTCTTTTCTAGTAATTTTTACTACGAGCTTTGTATAAGCAGTCTGATTTCAAGGTGTCAAATATACCTTGGTTCACTATTGAAATGTCTACCCTAGTAATTTTACCTTAAAGTATTTCATGTCAACAATTAAGTGAAGGAAGAAACGACTAAATTTTAATATAAAAAATAAAAAACCTTAAAGAGATGCAATTAACTTGTATCTTATTGCAAAAGATGGATACAGGTGTATTGCAAAGGATGGATAAAAAAATGTACGTTTGAACAATATATTGAGACAAATTTCTATGCTTGTGATAAAACTAAAAACATCGATTTTGCACTGAGCACATTTTCTCCTTAATCTATAAAATGTAAAAAGTTGATGCATATATTCAAATACATTTTTTTTTAAATTGAAACGGACATTATTTTTCTTGTAAACATAAACGATACAAATAATTTTACACCTGTCTGACATTATAACATGGCTCAATACACTTAAACAGTGTTCAATTTAACTTTACAAGTCCATCATAAAAATTAATACTCCATTGACAATAACGAAAATCGATATAAATTAATCTATTGATTATGAATCGATACCATAACAATTGACGATTTATAAAAAAACAAATGCTAAAATACAGCAAAGTGCATCTGCTGTTGCAAAAGAAACGTACAGATGTAACTGACAATTTGCACCAATTAATAAAATAAAAATTTACGATCCGCTACGTCGTGAATATTTTATAAACACCTTTTCTATATAACACATTCGAATAATCGGTTATTCAATACGTTAGTACAGTGCTAGGGTTAACTCGCTAGGTACAGCGCTATGTCGGCTGATTGTCGTGAAAGGCGAGTCGAAAACGCCTAGTGACATCGATTTAAGCGTTGTAAACTAAGGTTTTAAATACTTTCATATATTTTTCATTGTAAATATTAAATAAAATAACTGAAACGATATTTTATGTTAATTTTATATTATACTTTTTTTATATAGAATTTGAATGGAAAACAACACACTATGCGGTTATTTAAGTTATTACTTATGTATCTGAAATAAAAATTGAACTTGATAGTTATATTAAATTACAAAAATAACTTAAAAATTAACTAAAAATTATAGAAACTGAAATCGTCAGTCGGTACAACCGGGCCACGCTCGAAGCCACAAGAATGCGTCAACGTGTGAGCAGATGCGCCTCCCTCCGTACCCCAACCCCCTTCCTTTTCAAAAAAAATTTGCAATAATCCCTAATATATATTATTTGTCATATAATATTATTTTGTAGAAATATAACAAAAATATATTATTAAATACCTATTTATTTATAAAAAAAAAACATATTTTTCCAACAAGCTATAATAGCTCTTAAGTCTAAAAAGTTAAAGCTTAAAATATATAGTTAAGCATCGTGTACTTAGACTGTTTCAAATATAAGCCAATACGTTAATTAGGATAATGTTCTCGCGCTTACTAGGACATACTGCGCCACGCATTTTTGCTTGCACTGTCTTTTTGTTCATTATTTGCGGTACGCATAGGTTTTTGCGAGGATTTTAGACGGCAAATTCTATTTAACCTCAGACGCTGCTTCGTTTTAGGAAGGTTTGACAATAGAGCGTCGTATCTCATGATATATGTCTGTAATGTTTCTATAGGTACCTTTGTTCTTAAGTTGATGTAAAACTGAATCTAAAAAATTTGATTAGTTATACATACTCGTATGTAAGTACAGACATTTATATATTTTCAAGAGATCTTTTAGTAATTATATGTAGCAAGTAGTATAATCGAAAAACTTATAATAATAATACATATTTAAGCTATAGCTGATATAAACAAAAAAACACATTATTTATAAAAATTAACCAATACGAGCCAATGAAATATTTTATTAATATGGAGAAAAAAGCAGATTCAAACATAATAAAATCGCGGCACATCGCTAGTTGATGCCGTAGAGGACGTGAACAGAGCATTCATCGCGATGCGTTGAAGCGGGGACCCTTCTCCGAACCTAATTAGGATTCTTTTTAACTATAAACCTGATGCGTGGTTAAATAATATTATTATTAGTGCTAAATTCTGTAATTATCGAGTGTTATTTATTTTTCTTTTCTTTTTGTTTTTATATTTTGTTTGTAAGATAGAGGTTTTTTAGGATATTTAGGTATCTGTATCCTGAACAAGACAGGGTAAGCAGATGGGGACCTGGGGACTTGGGGACTTGGTGTTAGGACATTTCGTTCCGTTCTCCATTTTTCGCTGAATTTGAGGCATAATATATATTGAATGACCGAAGAGCGAAGAAATGAAAATATTAAATATTTTTTTGAAAACATTTCATTTCTTCGCTGATACATATACTTTTATACAAGTATTAAATTTTTCATTTTAATGTGAAAATGGCTAACGTCTATGAAGCCAAAAACTCATTAAAGTATTAATTTATATCAAAAAGACGAATACTTTCACTAAAATTATTATTAATATTAGGTACAAACCATTGTGGGTTCGATCCTCCGCACTTGGCAGGTAAGGCTGAGGGAGCTTGTTAACCCAGTACCTACTGAGACACTCCGTTCCGCTCCCCACCGTCGAAATTGAGGAATTACGTGTTTAGTTGTAGAACTCAACGCCACGCTTTGTTACCTGAGCGAAGAAATTCGAGTAGGGCTGGAATCCACAACCTGACGTTAACATTCACATACTTGCGCCCCTGCGCCATGACAGACCTAAAGGAATTAACATTTAAATGATTACATAAAAGGGTATAAACAACTTAATTCACATATAATACAGGATGATAGAATAAATTAATTTATTAAAAAACACGAATGTTTGAGAAAAACATTCGATAAATGTCGTTATTGGTATATTTTTTATAGAAAATCGCATTCATAGGACGCATTGAAGCAGCAAGCCCCTGCTCTTGCCGATCTAATAACCGTTCCCTATAATTAGCCTTACGTATGTCGATGATCGAAAAAAACTAGATTTAGAAAAAATATTTCAATAAAAATAGGTATATTAGTTAATAAAGCTTGATTAGATGCAAATTTTTATAATTGTGATACACTACACACTATTAACTTAACTTACTTTATTTCTTATCACAAATTAATATTTTCAATTTATGTATAAAAGCTGCTTTTTTGTTATCGTGGTTGTAATATATTATATGGTGCTGTTACACTCATCTACCGAAAGTACCTTATTTTATTTAGCGTAAAGCTAGAGGGAACTTGGAATCCTAGTGTTTAGGAACTCTATTTCCATTGGGACACTTCTGCTTCCTACATTCTGCTGAGTGTAAAGTATTGCGTGTTAAGTGGCGGACCTTAACGCCGCGCTTTACCTTGTTACTAGAGCGAAGTAATTAAAATTTTAAATACATCATTTCTTCAAGTGGGAATCGAAGCCAAAACCTTTAAAAATTAATCATAGACAATTAAAAAATATTATTAATACTTACCCTAATATTTATTACCTTTATATAAATTTATATAAATACATTGTCGTTATAAAAACACACATATAATATATATTATTACAAATTACTAATTACGTTTAGCTTTTCTATAAAGTGTCAACAATAATTAGTTGAACCTTATAAGAAATACCGGTCAAGTGCGAAGAACACTCTACCACCGAGGGTTCCATAACATTTTTAAGATCGTAGGTCAATGGGAATTACAACTTATGAAGTTTGACAATTTTGTTTGCGGGCGAAACCACTTTTTTGTATAAAATTGTCTTATGCTACAAATATAAGCTTGCAATGACTACTGTCTTTGAAATGACTATTGATAAATATTTGGTTTATTTCCTATATTTGTACCATAAGTTCTCACTTCGTGACAAATTTCATAAGTACACCTTACCCTGACTTAGAGGTTTGGTATTCTCCTTTATCAAAGATACCGTTAACCTGAATATTTGATATTAATGGCGGACGTACAACTAAGTGATCCTGTTAATATTCTGTTTTTACCTTTTGAGATACGGAACCCTAAAAATGTTATATAGAAAAAGAAGAAAAGAAAATCTTTCAGAAGTACACAAACTATCTACAGCTAAATTTACAATCAGAATACATTCCTGATTCTTATTAAAAGCTTATAAAAACTAACAACTGGCATTTTTTCTTAAATTGGGTAATCACAATCTGGTTTCCTTATATTTCCGAAAGCCCGAATATATTCCTTAAAAATACTTAATAATATGTTTTCTTCTTTTTAAAATTATAAATTGAACAGTAATATTAATTTTATAGATGGTAAAAACTTTTCAATACGTCGTAGCCATCTTGGCGTCATAAATTATTAATTAATAAAACGTAAACAAAGTAATACATAACCCATAAATTATAAAAGGCACAATACATCATAAATATATAAACGTTTCATACGTGAAGGGTGCATAGAAAACACAAGCTTTTTACACGCAAAAATGTTTATATGTAATAATTGTTCATCGCGTCATGAAAACGGCGGGAAAATTATTATTTTAGTAACTTTTAGCAAAATTTACCATTTTATTTACGATTTTAGAAAATAGATAAAAAAAATGGTTTTATCTAAAATTAAAAAGTGTTTTAAGCATATTTCTAAACTAATCTTTAAATTACAATATCTTTTTATTTAAAATATTTAAATTTGATATAGGTATATAATATAAAAAATCTAACAGAGAAGAGACCCGTTATAAGTTATATTTTTAAATAACAAGTAGTCTCATTGTAAATATATAAAAACTATTTCCAGAAACTAAGTATTGTAAATTCGTCAATCTTTGAAGCATGACAGTATCTGAGTAGCGGCACCTTATAAGAGTGCTAGTCCATACTTAGCGAGCCCATTTCACGAAGCAAACTCAGCTATACGAGAAAAATAATATTATGAACCTTTTCACAAAGCAACAAAGTTCATATTAAATTGGCATATTTCCCGCTTTGAAATGTAGAGAATTAAGACCTAGGTCAATAAATATATGTAGTTATTATTCCGGTTTTTCTAGTTCGTGTTTTAAAATGTATAAACAAAACGTTAAGTCATCACTCGAAATCATTAATACGTATTATTCCTTTTGTAATAAAAAATGTGAATTTCCAATATTTAAAATTTGTTTCAACGTTGTAATCTGTTGACATTTGAAGCAACGCATGAGTTGGTGTAACTCTTTGTAATAATATTGACGGAAAAAAACTATTTAAATATTTTTTTTAAATAAAAATTTAGAGCTTCAATTTAAGATGTTATGTTACACTATCTGAAACTAAAATCGTCTCCTGATTCGTCTTTGCTGTATATATTGACATTTTGTTTTTGTTAAAGAATCTAAAAAATAACTTTTTCCATCATTTTATAAAATCTATCGTCAATATAATTTGCCGTTATAAGAATTATTCGTTCATTTTTTTATATAATTTTATTCATTGATATCATATAAATAACCAAACTTGATGTACAATATAACTATTATCTCAATATTATACATCATCACAAGCTCACCAGTTTAAATAGAACCTAAGTTAGCATTGCGGTATACCGAAATCAGATATCTTGCAAAAGTTGACACATGTCAAAACCAATGACAAGACCTGCGAATTTACGCTACCTTCATACAGCGAAAGCTAATTTGTATTGAAAATACGTTGCCCCAAAGTTCAAGATGAGCTGGTCGTGTAAACATTTAATGTATTGGATTACTTTGCGACGACACTATGCGGTTTCAGGTGTTTGTTTTTAGCTACGGTATTACGCAATGTTGGTTACTTAATACATGTAACGTTAACAGTTCTAAGTTAAATCTGTCTGGCTTACATCGTGTATTACGAGGGTGATTTAAATTTATACTGCGTTAATTTTAAAATAAATATAGTATTTTATATTTTTTTTTTTCGAAAACGTATAAAAATTTGAACTCGCGCGCCCTTTTGGAAACCGTCCAAGCGCGTTGAACAGCTAAACCATACGTTCTTTAGTTCTAGTTGGTCAAAGCCGCGGGTTCAAATCCCGCTACGCAAGTAGTCAAGTTTTTATACGTTTTCTAAAAAAGTATTTCTCTTTCCTATGTGTGTAAAATCTATCACTTTAAATCTAATAAAAAATATAGTAATTTATATATAACTGATGGAGAGATTTTACATGTTGGAAATCATATTGATCTTCTTCATTATTTTATCATGTTATAAGTTAATTATGTACCTACTTAATTATTTTACCAGCATTAAAGTATGCAGTTGTTATTTAATATATTACTAATCTGCATTATAAGCGATAAAACTTTAGCAGTTTTTTTAAATATTTAAATTGCTAGATTCGTTCTACACGAGGCTTGTTTAGATATCTATGATAAAATATATACAAATAATTAATTAGCATTATCAACAAACTCATCCATTTTACGCCTAAAACATAATTCACAACACGGATTTAAGGTTTTCTAAGCGTACTGTTAAAGTTAGCACTTTATATTCCGAGTGTTGCCCCACACGGCATGACATCAATCAGGCTGTCGGCAATCACTCCGTGGTCATCACGTAAAGGAAATAAATCTTAGCTTAATGAGCGGTAAACTGCGTTCACACTGGCCACTGATATCGCGTAAACTACGGACATTTTACTTGGCACAAGGAAAATACATGGTATTTTGTATATTAACAAGCATGCGATATGTTATTTGCTGGGTAATATTACTGTACCTATGGACGTAGCGGCGGTGGCGTTTTTGTAAAAGTAATTTTCTGTTTAAAGTGGCTTAACTTGTACTTCTTTGACAGTTCATGATTATATATAATCTATAATGTCATTATAATTTTGACCTTAAAATTAAAGTGTTAACTAATTCTAAATTTAGAATATTTCTTTGAAAAAACCTGTTAATCAGTTATGCCACTTTTGCACTAAACGAGTAAAATGTGTTCGTCGTTAATTGCTTCATAATCAAAAACAAAATGTTATTGATAATTTACTTCCCAGGATAATTATTTTGTTTTTGTTAATTCATATTATGTTTTCTAAATTGAATTTATACAGATTAATTGAATTATATGAATTTAATAAAGATTTGATAACAAATCAGAAATTATGCCTTATTGTGAAATGACACAAAATATTCTTATATATAAATAAACAAGTGCATATAATGACATAATTATTAAAAATATTTTTATTACTAGAAATCCTTAATAATTCAATTCGTATCAATTCAAACTATTTTTAATGAATAATTTATGTATTCTTTAGCGAGATTATAACCGATCGTCTCAAAAGATCGGTCAAGTTAAATTAACATTCCAATTACAGACAAATGTTTCCACAAATGAAGTTCCGCGTGTCCGGATTGGACGCGAAAGCGAAATACATCCTCCTGCTGGACATCGTCGCAGCTGACGACTACCGATATAAGTTCCATAACAGGTAGACCTCGCACGCTGGGATTCATCACGCGCATCATTTACATCTTTCCTTTCCCCCAACCAAGAATATAGTGTTTCAAAACACTAAATTGCTGGTTCTTAATGTAAAACACTACGCAGATATTTTCTACAATAGAAATAGATTCACTGACTGATCGTTGATTGAAGATGCTGCAGCTATACCGAGTACCGTTACACGCTTCTTCATTAAGCTTGTGATTCTACCCACACATTGCACTAGTTCCCACCAATTTGATTCCGATACGCTCTTAATTGTCTGTAAACAATTCGTAACTACGCTCAATTTAAGGCCAACGACATTAAGGAAAACGAACATCGCCTGGAACCATCTAGCCATTAAGGATTCAATGCGCATCCGATGGGCAATATAATTAAAATATCTTTGTTTCAAACGCCGCAGCGATAACTTAAAAAAAAAACGAAATAACCCATATAAGAGGTGAGAAGTGTGGTGTGACCTGATTAAGTAAATCTATGAGTCTATCTATTTAGTGCTGTCACGAATGCGACACTGAAACGTCTTTCGCATCGAGATTTTGTATCACAGTTATGTTGGTGTTATTGAAATTGATAATCATCGTATTTGATTATGTACATTGTTTAATTCTTGATGACATGATGAGATAAGGTCCACTCCTTCATTTTATGTTCGGCCGCTGATCGAAGTCAAGTATCAAAACCGCCGACGTGCAGGTTTAGCAACATCGAGATGCGACCGATAAACTTCAATTTAATATCCGTTAATTAATACGACCCGAGCATTCCGGCCGAAAATTTGACTGTGACTCAGCCGTATACCGATAGCGTCGCCGACAAAGGAACCGAACGTCTAGCGCTGTTAATATGATAATTAATTATAACATATCATTATTCACTAATTACGCTATCAGAAATTTCTAAATATGACTTTATTGATGAGGCTTCAACTCTTCAATACTATCAGTTCTGTTTCTTGAGAGCATATGCTTATGTTTGCGTGTGTTGGTCACATACTACGCAAACAGAAAACCGCACAATGGACGCGACTTACCGTTTATTTTGGTGTAGGTAGTATTCGTTTTTCATCGACAAACACTTTCTAACAATTAACAAGCTTAAACAGTAAAAATGGCTTTAAAACGAAATTCGCTTTTAGATAAATAAATTATAGTTTAACTATATATAATAAATTATAACTATTTCTAATTTAATTTGAACGTATCGATTTATGTAAATGAACTTAATGAGTGCGGTATGAGATCACAAGCGAAAACAGCAGTTTCTTGATATCTAATGGGCACAAAAAGTGAAACTAGTCTAGCGGCATGTCTCACAATCGACGTGATGTCAAATCGTTGTCGCAAAGAACGAGTCCCAATCCATGTTTTTCTCTCGTATTGCTTGCAGACGTATGTTTCCTGCCTACAAAGTTCGCGTTTCTGGTCTTGATAAAAAAGCAAAATACATTTTGCTAATGGACATCGTAGCTGCCGACGATTGCAGATACAAATTCCACAACAGGTACAAATAAAGCAGTGATGGAAGAATTAAATTAAAATAAGAAAACATCGTAGCGACCCCACGTCACTTGGACCTAACGCGTCAATCTTATTTTAATGTAATTCGGTATTTAAAAGAACAGTAAGGCAAGAAGCATGCGTATAAAATTGTGAACTATAGGGATCTGCGTGGGAAAATTTAAATTACTAAAAATCTAAAGCACTAAATTTACCGTTTTATTAACGAATCGGATACTTAACGAAGCAAAATATATCGAAGCTCGCCATCTGATCTACTTTTCAACCTTATCACGTATTGTTAGCCTATTTTCGTGTTGTAGCCGTTTGGTTGAAGCAGATTTATCTTTGTGTTGCTAATTTTTGTTCCGCTCTACGCAGACCTCTTTTATTCACAAGCTTTCAACTCACTGCTAACTACTAAGTCACTTAACGCTTGTCATATATCATGCGCCTAAGAACTGACGTAATGTTCTTTTTACTTTAACTGAGCATGATCTTAAATAACAATGCATGTCTGACAGCTTTTAGAGAGGCCAAAATTTTTACAATCAAATAAATATTTTCACGCCTAACAAGTTTCTGTCTTGTGTTAAAAGAACATTGTTTATAACGTCATAACATTCATAATTTATGCGACCACCTGTCTTTGGTGCCGTGTGTTCTTTTTAATTAAAAATTAATTTCACTTTCATTAGTAGCTACATAATTAGCTTCTGGCCATTGATGGGGCTTAATCACCTTGGTTATGGTTCCAAACGTTCCATTATATATGGTAGTACACCATGATGTACTCCTGGTTTCCGTGACTACATGTTTTATTTTGTTCCCGGAGTCGGTGGATGGTTGCCGGCAAAGCAGACCCTGAGATGCCCAAGAGGATGTACATACATCCAGACTCGCCGTCAACGGGCGAACAATGGATGCAGAAGGTTGTCTCCTTTCACAAGTTGAAACTGACGAACAATATTAGCGACAAACATGGATTCGTGAGTACCTGCTTTATTAGATTGCTTTCGATGAATCGATGAATTTTAAAATATTCGATATTTTATTCATTTTTTATAGTAATTACATTAAGCTTATCAAAGCGATTAGTTATTTGATAAATACATTCCTATCATTAAGTCGTTAATATTTAAAAATTCATCCATCTGTAAATGTATTTTGTATGTGACGTCATTGTAACGCTTACGATACACGTATATAATACCTACATATCAATATGTATTCTGTTGCCCAAACTGAATAGGGTGCGTCGGTTTAACATTATAAATGATTACCCTTGTCAATACTACAAACACCCATTTGAAGCCCACTTGAGACCCTAAAAAGTAGCCTTTTTTGTTGAAGCAAAAAGTTTATAATGCGAGTGATATTATAATTAAAAAGGTTTGGGTGATCTGTCGTCGGCCAGCGGGACACCATTGTGTCGGTCACGGCTATTAGGGTATTTACTTTAGTTAGTATATTTCAATAGTCTGTGCACACCGGTCTTTTTGTATGCATCTTCACTATTTAATACTGTTTATATATTAAAATACATACCTTTAATCATATTTTACGTTATATGATGTAGCTACTTTACTTTTGTATGGTTTGTTTAATTCAATATAAAACACTATAAATCAAGTTAACATTAGCATTGATAATGAAGTGTTTATTTTCCAAACCCGTTATAAAATGTGTTGGCGTTAATTAGCTAAAGTAGCTAATTATAAAATTTCAAAAGAAAATTATGAATGACCTTATAAGGTCTTAATTTGGTCGTACACCTGCCTCAACTGAGAATTGAATTGACTAACAGTGTTATTAATAATTATTATAAAGCTCGAAATGTCATATCTTAGATTAGCTCGATTTTTATTTGTATATACACCTGCGTCGCAGATACATACAAACATATTCTTAAGTATTAAAAATATGTATTTTCCGTCTCTTTTCTTGGACTAACAAAAATATGTTTTGCAACATAACATAACAAAAGTGTCGAAGTATAAAATGTGCTATTACGGAAGAATAAATTTGAAAAAATGGATACATAGTTAACTATAGCAAGATTCAAACCCCGTGGCTTTTTGATATTATACCAGGCATGTTTAAATATTATGAATAATTACTTCTCTCTGTCGTGACTCAGTAATTGCGACAGGCTGTGGGTTTGATAACCACTTGAGGATTGAAATATTTAATTATTTAAATTTTCATTTCTTTGCTATAGAACAATGCGTTGAGTTCCGCTACTTAACACACGATGATCTAATTCGGCGAAAAGTGCTACTGTACTAACATTAGGTTCCCAAGTTACTTCTGAGTATTCTGCCACTTGCGGGATACAGCGTGAAGCTGAGAATGATTACTACTTTTTTAGTAAATAAGGTTCTAGTGCAATAGTAGTTAATTACAAACGGGATTATGTCAAATATTAAAAATGTTTTCCCGAACAAGTTAAATAATAATATTAACATTACAAAATAAATTGCAACTAAAAATACTTAAATTGTATATGTATCATATAAATAATATTGTACGTACATTTAATTTTAATTTATACTAAAATTAAAAGACTACAACACTGTTTTGAAATCACCTATTAAATAATAAAATAATATGTAAAACTATAAATATTACATATATATTTCATTAAAACCTCGTCTTGCAAGTACATTCCCTCGACATTAATGTTTATCGATTATCAAGTACCAATAAGAGTCAGCTGTGCTATTGAACTTGTTCACGACGCACACTGAATAACTAAAGGTACAATTTAATAATAAGTAGTTATGTCTAATTGAAATCAAAAAAATCCATATATTTCATATACTTCTGTGTACTTATAGCTTATTTGATAAAAAATCTTGTCTTGTATAAGTAGGTGGGGGTTCATTCTGCATTAATTTCAAAAGTTCAATACACGTTTTTCTTTACATTCATTATTTAATGTTTACAAGGAGAATAGCACGTTATTAAAAGATTATTTATTATTAGAAACATTAATGACGTAAAGCCCGTCACAGATGACGCAGCGGCGCAACGTCTAAGGGTAAACGAAAGAGTTGTGGATTCGATTTCCGCTCAAAGAAAAAAAAATATTGGTAACGTGCACTGGTCAGAAAGTGAGGGGCAACGCGTGTTAATAAAATATTCTATCTGCCTCTTTATCTGCAAGATCTGCGGGATACAACGTGAAAATAAAATTTGTACAATGGAAAACATATTTAACATCACCACACACGAAGCTCTCGCATATAAATTCTGCACGAAGCAAATTGTATTCAACATACAATTTGATAAGGGTTAAAAGGGATTAACAAGAATGATGAACACCGGCATATTCTATACGCAACAATTATTACACATAAGATAAACAGATATAAGACTTCACTTCTGCTGTAGTGTAGCGTGATATGCGGGATAAAGCGGGAAGCGTGAATGCAGACCTATGAAGAAGGTAGTATCTAGTTTTAAAATTAGGACATTTCGTTTCCGACTCTTTTCAAGTCATTGCGTGTTGTGTTGTTCATATATCCCCCAAATCGAAATCAAACCCTTAACCATCGATTGACGTTCGCCCACTGAGATACGACGACCTCAAAAGAAAGTAAAAAAATAATAAAAAAAATGTAATAACATATACTAAACTAATGATAATATTAAAAGTTATTAATATTCATTCATATTTTAACTCTATTTCTAATAACTAAAATTAATATTTAATAAATATATTACATGTTGTTATTGGATATTTTAACAGCGCCTCTCATTATGTGTAAAATGATCGCAGCTCGTGTGTCAATTTATCACGCGAAACTCATTCAAGCGATACCTACTAGCATTTTTTGGCAATAATATAGATATGCTAAATTAACATAAATTATACTTGTTATACATAATAATTACTTTTTACTTATAAGTGATGTTATAAATTGTACACAGCTGTAATATGATGAACTTTATAAAATATTTTACATTCATATTAATATGACGTTTATGTCAGTCGATTCAAATTTGCGTTGTTTTTTTATGTATGTACATACATATATATTATTATATATTTGTAACAACGAATAAAATAAACAAGGAATAAGTTATACCTAAGTGCACATATGTTAGATATATGTGTCTATATTTTAGGCTCAACTTTTTTATTAATATTTACATAGTTTTAAATTATACAGCCTTACTTTCTTTTGGAATTTATCGATTGCTAGTTACAACACTATTTCAACAGATTAAGCAGGGCTACTGAGGCTTGGATTTTCGCCATTCTGCCTAAGTGCCGCGCCGCGATTGTTCATAGCTGAATAATTTCTCGATTACCTGGGGTAACTCGATTTCCACTTATCGGACATATTTTATGAGGGGTGATTGGTTTTTAATTTGATTTACGCTTTGTGATAACGAGCGTTATGAAACATGTCTAGGTTGGCATAGAAGATTATAACCTTAAATATCATATATATTTGTTTAAATATTGGGCAAAAAATATTTATTTTTTGTTAACTTGAGCAAAATTCGCAAAATTTATTGCGTCATTAATATAAATTTATTGTTAAACCCAATCGGATATCCCGTCGGAACCTACTAGAAAAAGTCCAGTTTCAATTTCATAAAAAACGCTACCGAAAAGCCGGCGAACATAATACACATCAATGCGTTTACACGACCGCGATCCTATCATAGATAAGGCGTTTTTTTTTCTAATTCGACTGATGAGCGTTTGTTTAGTTTTTTGTTCGATTTTTTCCCGTGTCAGGTCTTTTGTCTTTGACGAGGGGTAATTGAAATAACGACGGCCTCAACGCGGTATGCATAGAATTTGAACAGCTGACTGTTATATATGCCAAGGTATTTTTAATCAAATAAATTTTATCTCTCATCTGAAATGAATTTTTGTATTTTAACCACTGTCTAATGTTAACATGTTACATATTTTTCAAAATTTTAATGTACTATTCTTATGCATTCTAGTACATTCACCATATTTAAATAACGACCTATCTATCTATTTGTAAATAAAAATTAAATATCTAGTATTGCTTCATCATGCTAATTATATAGTTAATATGTAAAACAAATTTACTTAGAACGACTTAGCTTGTTTCTGGAATAAACTGTCTTGTACCAAATATGAATATCTTCAATGTGCTCTAATTAGCAATTGTCCTTGACTTCAGATAAATTTAATAGGTGCCATTACATGATATACCTAAATCAATCGCATGATGTATGTACAATTTTTTTTAAATGACAGATTTTTTATTTATTTTGATCTTCATTAAGTATATTGTACACAATCTGTAGTATTTATAAGTATTGGTATATAAAAAACATTTTTAATAACACAAAAAAGTTACAAAAATATATGTCTATATGATTAATTCGACATTTAGCGTGTTTGACACAGCAACAGGTAGATGGTCGAGATAGGTGCAGAGTTTATTTTTGTATCTGCCCAATCCGCCGACATGCCGATTTTTGTTTGCCCGTCAATTTTTCATACAGATAGTATCGATTGTTAATATTCATCCATATTGTGTGTTTGTAACAATAGAACAGTGTAGAAAAATATTTCTTTTTATCGGTATCAGTGTGATTTGAAGTTATGCTACATCACAGTATTCGTATTTTGATTGGTTGTAGATTTTTTTATATAGTAAGAAGGCAATAGTTAGTGAAATAACTAAAATACCATCAGAGTGTTCAAATTGTATGTATTTAAATAATGCTAACTAAGCTAAGACTAAGTTTTATGAAATTAATAAGAAAACTAACTTAGCTGCTTCTAAATGCAGTTAGAAGAGCAAACAAGTATTGAGTAAAAAGGTTAATTAGTTAAAAGTATTTAACATCAACCTTGACCGTGATATGTCAAAGTCAAAAATATGACTTCCTTTGACAAGTTACATAAACGAGCACAGAGATTAAAAATATATTAGAAGTGGCATATACAATCTGTATATGAAATTCAATAAGCTTTAATATTTGTAACTTAAATGTTATTAGACCGCGTTATAGGAAAATATTTTTAATATAAAAATTTAGACTGTATGAAGATATAAAAAAAATATTCAGTTTTTGAGGCCCAATGTAGCGCAGACCCAATCGTCTCATTCGATAAAATTAAAGCGCCGAGTTAAGCTTCGCCACTTAATATGCAATGCCTCTAGAGTTTAGCAGAAAGTGGAAAATAGAAATGTCTTAATGGAAACGGTGTGTTTTAACACTAGATTCCCAGGTATCTTCTGCCTGTATTGCCATATATGGGATACAGCGTGAAGTTAAAAAATATTAATATTGATTTGTACAGAATAAATGTTTAAGAACATTACAACCAAATGCAGTTGAATTATTTATAATTAAAAGATTAATCCTCTAAAGAATGAAACATATGCTATTTCTACACTTAACTTTCATCACCCAATGACGCGGCACCATCAAATCAAACTCTAAGTAGATATATTGTCAGCAATCAGGATTATTTACAATGGCCTTAGTTAGAACTGCTTTTTATGACCACGCTAAGATATAAATTGGCGTGTCGTCAATTATAATGACATTTTAACTCTTTAACAGTCGCCAAAAGCGTTTATAATTACGGATTAAAGGATGGCGCCTAACCGCCTTTTATTGGGCTGTTTAGTTTAGGCCCTATGCACTTAAACTAGGGTTACCATAATATTTATTGCTTTTACAAGTATGTGTTGATGTGTTTTGATGAGTTTGAGTTCTTATAGACTTTTTAAGTTGAATGTTATGACTTTGAATCTGTAATATTTATTTTATCTAAATGATTTTTATTATTACTTGGGCATAGATAAATAAGTGATAAGAAATTCCGTTTTCACTTACTCCTACTATTCGTTGTGTAAGGCTTACCAAGTTAAACTTAGTTTAATACAAAACACAAAATGTTTTTTTTTGCTTAAAGCTGTATAACCCATGGCAGATTATTTTTGAACCTAGTTTTAAAAACACTCAGTTCCGTATTCCACTTTCCCACCTAATTTGAGGCATGACACCTAGTTTGAGGATCGTGTTGAGTGGCGGTATTTAACGCCGCTCGTGGTATCATTACCAAAGTGAAGAAATATAAATATTAAGTATTTCATTTCTTCGAGTGGCGATCTCACCCACAACTGTTCACTTTTACAATTGCACGCTTGCAACTACGCCTCGACAGGCATCAAATAATTAATCATAAATATAAATATTATATGGATTTACATATGAACTCTCAATCATTAGAATTGGTAAGTCACGTGCTAGGTAAGCTATGTTAGAGTGATTATTTTATATAGTATTTTTGTTCTATTAAGCTTTTGAACCATAGCCTATTGAATAAATTTGCTAACTTATACCAGAAAGGCTTTGATAATCGTGATAAAATCTTTCACATTATTATATAAATTGTATGTACTTGGTCTTTCATACTTCAACTTTATTATATGTAAACATAAGCAGAAGAGGATAGCATTTACCAACCACCAATTATCCTATTAAAGTAGCAGCATAAAGTACGTTCCTTCATAATTTGGCCGTACATAAAAACCTATACCAAATTACACCATAACTACACGAATGAACAACTCGTATTATAAAGAGAGGCACAAAACTTTCGCGTTCCAATCCCCGCTAATCGCAGCCTTCTGTGCCCGTTTTTACAAATCAAAACATCTTGAATATTCACAATGACGTCGCTCGCCGCCGGGGGTGTATTCTGGTAGTTTACGCCAAAGATCACGAAAAGCGCCGTCTGCCCGTTTTAATTGTGAAGGGCTAATCCGCACCCGGCGTCTTTAGAGCGTCTAATTCGTTTCAAGTAGCGCATTGTACTCCCGATGCGGCCGGTGTCTTCCCGCCCGTGAATACAGCTGCAGCAACTGAAAAATTTGCGTATTAAAAGTTTATTGAACCGACACGCCGGGCGGATGTTTACAATTAATTTTGAAACAAACTTTGACCTTGTAACAAGAAACTTGACAGTCTTCCGCCGTCGACGTTTCCAAGTGGCTCTTATGAAATTCTTTCTAAACTTTCTTACGTAACTGAGTAACTTTTGCATGGTCTCGATAAATAAATACCTACCGAGATACAAAGGCCGGCAAACCGGTGCGCTTGCTTGAACAAGAAAGGGCATATGCTCCGTAATTTATATACAGTTATTGATCAAAAGGTGCTGTCCTTTGGAAGGCATCGAGGCATCCAGCAGATCGGTGAGCCCTCACAAATTGTTCTCTATTAAGTAGGGGTGATAAAATCTTGGTTGTAAATAGGCGAGATATCGACGTCTTCCCGGTTCGATTGGTAAAAGGGTTCTAATGGATTAATTATCGAGTGGCTCCGCGGTTTCCAGAATAGGGTCTCGAGTACGTGAAGTATTGTTTGAGAATTTGACGTCTTACATGTTGAGGTAGTGGCGGCGGTCGGCTTTGTTTTTTGTTAACTGTTCAGTCACCTGCTGTGAAACACGGTGATATACGAGTCAAGGAAAAAGGTTAAATTGAAAGCTAAACGATAACTTTTTTACCAAATTGATCTTCATGCTCTTTGTTTTATAAAGGCAATACAAATATATTGAAAAAAATATTATTTATACTGCTGGAGCTTCTGCTTTTTCGGTTTTTTTAAACACAACGAACGACATAAGTCTTCCAAAAACTTTTTTGTATCGTTCTTTGTGGGCACTTGAAGTGTAAATTTTAATCCTGTTTGGATCCTTCACTGTAACAAAATGAGTTAAGCTGTTTTTTGTAAAAAACTTGATTAAGCGTAGGCGCCAGTAATCATGTTGTTACGGATGCTTATAGACTCTTTTTTTTTCTATAAGTAGGTATAACTATTTTTACCAGAAATAATAATAATATTGCTAGTCAAAGCCTTTATTAATTTTGTAAAATAAAAATAGTTATATGGTAGAAAAATTATAAAATTGATTAGTAGTTCCCATGTGACCTATAAAGTATTTTTTTTCCTGCGTTTAAGAATTGATCACCTTCGCGTTCAGCTGACAGAATCTTATATTTAAGTAAAAGAAATAAACCTTAAGTACATTTAAGAATATTATAAACAGAAATGTTAGTTTAGTTGAATTCTCTAACCTCTTTACTAGATAAGTAAAGAGTTCAAATTTAAAAAATGTTTTCTTTATATATGATTATATAGTGCAGCGTTGAGTACCACCACTCAATACGCAATGCTTCAAATTTGGTGGAAAGTGGGAGTGTCTTAACACTAGGTTCCCAAGTTTCCACTGTCTACCCTGCCATGTGCTGGATACAGTGGGAAGCTGATGCTGAAGATTATATACTCCATGTATCAAAGAGAATATATTACAGCATATTAATCGTTATATTGCAACGTACCGGCCAAAGCTTTCTCCAGCACTTCTGATATGCAAATGCTTGTTTTATATAAAATATCTCATGTCAATAATATTTAATTCGTTGTAAGATATTTGATATGCTATAATTAAACCACATTTACAAGTAATTTTTATAATTATGCCTCGAGATATGAATGTGTATTTAGTTAACGTAATCATATGTATGTCGTTACGGACACCTGATACTGATTAAATACATTATCTCACACTGCAGCTATAGCTGGTTGAATATCAATTTTATAAATAACTGTAGATTGTGAAATAGGAAATGTTTAGCTAGAAAAAGTCTTGAGTAGCTTAAGTTACACATTAGTTGTTATTAAGGCCTGTCGTGACTGTAAACGTTTGGTTTTGTGTTCAATCAACAGAAAATGGGAAACGTAACGTCTTAACACTAGGTTCCGTCTGCGCATCCTGTATTGTGCGGGGTACAGGGAGCAGCTGAAAAAATATTTTAAAATTTATTATTACTAATTGATGGTATGTTTAACAAGTCCACTATATTTGTTTAAAGTTAGTATCTAACTTTTATAGTATACCGTCTGACATTTCAACATTTCTCTAAAATAAAACAATACCTAAAGATAATAGATGATCGAATGTTATAACATTAATATAGAATACCTACAGATATTCTATTAATGTCTTCTACTTTAAAAAAAATACAAGCGTTGGAATTAATTATATAAATTTACCAATTACCATCATAAAATTAATTTTATAAACAACATAAACTTGTCTAAATTTAATATAAAATTCATTAAAAAAAAGAATATATAAATAGATATAGTCAGTCCTCTATTGGATATTTAAGTAGAGCCGCTGCACAGTTTCCCACGGGAGGACATGTAAATATTTGCGGGCGAGATCAAATGCACTTTTGTAGCACTTTCTGTAAATCGTTACTATGAATGTCAGAGAATACGACTTATTTTGTTACTATTTATATGCATTCTAGAAACTAGTTATTTAATATTGTAATTTCTTAATTTTACCGTTCTTTAGTATATTACAAGCGTATTTTGCTTATTACAAGAATATTTTATTCACAAGAATAGTAAGTACAACTAAGGCTGAATCTTTTTTTTTATTGTTACGTCAGACTATAGTTCGTTCATGGCAGGGTAGGCAGAAGGAACCTAGTATTACGACGATATGTTCCCCAGTTTCGGTGGCGAGATGCAACTGCACGCTTTGTCTTGTTACTAGAAGGAGAAGACAAAAATGATTAATTTGCTCCAAATCGGACCCAAACCCATAGTCTTTCAGACTTCAGTCAGTCAGACTTTGTGCCACTCTACCACGACCGAGAGATCGATTTAAGCCTTGTATGAAAAGTTATTTATATATTTTAGTACATACTGACACAATTATCTAATTTGCAAATAAATAAAACTTTGACCAAACAGCTATCGATAAACAATAGTAATATTTCTAATCAGTTGACTTTTGTAGTGTGAGTGGCGCGACGTTTGCGTTCTGTCGTATCTACTTACACGTTTTGATTTACACACTGCCTGTGTCAATATTAACATGTCGCACTTGGCATATTTGGAAATATAACGATGCTAAATATAGGCCTGTCGTGGCGCAGCGGCACAAATGGGCGA
Organism: Eueides isabella; assembly: GCA_019049475.1. Lineage (NCBI taxonomy): Eukaryota > Metazoa > Arthropoda > Insecta > Lepidoptera > Nymphalidae > Eueides > Eueides isabella. The sequence continues at coordinate 8,288,087 of CM032403.1, read as the reverse complement.
CTGTAACCGACAGGTCACAACCTAGAGTAGTGATCGAACCCACAGGTTCGATCACTACTCTAGGAAATTAAATATTTAATATTTTCAATTTAAATATTTAATGTTTTCATTTCTCCGCTATGGTACAAGGCAAAACGCGGCATTGAGTTCCGCCAATCAACACGCAATGCTTCAAAATTCGGCGGAAAGTGGGTAACGTAAGTGGAACGGAGTTTCTTAACACTAGGTTCCCAAGTTCTCTCTGCCTCTGCCATGCCATGAGCGGTATACAGTGTGAAGCTGGGAGAGAGAGAGAGACTTAATATAATATTGTATCTTTTTTTTGTATTTCGTTAGGGAATAGACGGAATAGTCATAAAGTAAATCAATACGTCTACATTTTGCACGTCTGATCTCAAAGTCGTACAAGAATATTTGGAAAAAACAGTAAAAACAGTAATATAACTTTTTGTGAACAATAGAACTACAACTATCGCAATCAGTCGAACGTTTATAAAGTACGCCACAACGGCATAAACATTTTGTAAATTACGCGAAAAATTCCTATTGTATTATTAAGGGCGCGTTATATTTTATTTTTTTATCAGAAGACATTAATAATTAACACAGTTTCTAGATAACAATGTTCTCTAAATTACGTAGATTGCGTGCTAAGGGACGTGCGTGTCACACCGTACCTGAGCGGCGGCCATTTTGTCGACCGAAAATTGGCGGTAAAATTGAGAAAACGACACTTGTGTGAACTCTGCCACAGTCGAAAACAAATAAATTAATGCAAACGACTGAATATAGCGCGATCTTTTTCGTGAAGAATATTTTAAGCTAACTTATATGTATATTTTTTCTGAAAACAAGTAAAAAATCGTATGCTTCTTCTATCTTGTGTGACTTATTCTAAGAGATCTTAGATCTCATTTTATTTTTTTAATAACTTTACATACCTACTTACATTAAATTAATCTAATATTTCATAAGAAGAAAACATTTATTACTTTTAATATGATGTTTTATTGTACTAAATAAAAGTAAAAAAATACTTCTTTAAGTAACGCGGGACTGGCCTAGTCTGAAGCAAGTAAAAGCCGCTCAACATTCCTTGAAGTAAATTATTCTATAGCTCCACAACTTCTACAATAAAACTTGGAACATTTCGAAATACCAGATGGTACCGCAAATTCAGAAACACTTGAAGTTCTTTTATTTTACCTTTAGGGCCTATAAAACCGTCACTGAGGGCATAGTTTCTAAAATTCGGCATTCACAACTCACCAAGAACGGAGCGTGTGACGATAAAATGTCCGATACAAGTGGCATAACTGCGTAAAACCAGGATGGTCTGCAGGCACGCATCCAGTAGCAAAACTATTTGATCCCCGTTCCCTATACAAAAGCTTAAATGTACAAACAAAAGTTACTTCTACAATCATTACCCTGAGTTCTCTTTATGCTGGTCGTTCTCTATATGTGAGTTAGGGGGCAAATCACCTATTATTAGGGGGGGCGCTAAACTAATGATTCGTGTTCCTTTTTATGCGCACCAGTTGAATATCTGACGGTGTAATTTAGGTGTGAACCATATATTCTTTACATAATTGGGTTTTAAATTACTAGGAGTGGCGGATATCTTGATTAATTTGGTTGTTAATGAACTTAACAATAAATAAATATACTTACATTGGGGAATATAATGTTAGTTTTGTGGAAAAAGTAAAAACTAGTAATAAATAGTAAAAATGCGACTTTATGCAGCGTTTATTTTTTAAATGATACTAACTTTAACGCTACTATCAAATTAACATAGCAACAAAAAACAAATTATGTTTTATTTTCAAACCAAATCACAGTCTATTATGTATCATAAAAAAAACTGTACGACACGAAACGTAAAATCAAGTTGAAAAGAGGTGACATGGTGTTCCATCAGGCACCACCATGTTTCTCTTCCGTTCGCCATAAAAAGCCAGCTATCATTCGATTGCATGGCGTGTGATACTCTGACAAATTGTCATGGATATTTGTGACAAGCATGTTTCCATAGAATGGTTACCTTCACGCCATTCACCTGAATATGTACATATATTGCGAGAAATATCAATTTATTATGTACGTACGCAATTTTTTTGTAAAACTTGATACATACATTTTATCAGTTTTTAATAATTTTAGACCACATTCTGTTCAAAATTGATTTTCAATATTTATTTTCCTAACACCACAGTGGTCACATGGAAGTGATTCTTAAATTCCAAAGGCGTTTAAACCATCTCGATTAATCGATCGAATTCGTTTCAAACGTCACTAGTAACAAACGTAAAACGTATTTCCTAGGATTAGTTTTAAACCAAACAAATTTTTCAGCTTTATAATAGTGGTATAGAAGCATATATTAAGGAGATTCATTCCAATATATTTAAAACATATCTCAATAATAAAACTTACTTCATCAGCTGTATATTATCATACAATTTCTAAATACATCACTATAAATATACATACTATATTTATAAATAAGAAACTGTTTTTAAACTTAAACAATGTAGCGAAACTTACAGAACCATTAGTCAAACAAGAACACGCGACCAAGAGTTCACGCATCCGTAATACATGATATATTAACGCGTATACATTTGACAGGAGCAACACAAATCGATCTATGAAATATCCTTAATGCTTCCGTTAACGACAATATATTATTTATCGGTAAATGTTTCATATATGTTTATAAAAATCATTTTTAGGGTTCCGTACCTCAAAAGATAAAAACGAAAACGCCTCAATTTCGGCGGAAAGTGGGGAGCGGAAGTGGAACGGAGTGTCTTAACACTAGGTTTCTAAGTTCTCTCTGCCTACCCTGCCATGTACGGGATATAGCGTGAAGCGGAATAATTTAGAAGATTATTTTGTTAGTCTGTTATAACTTTGTTGCTGCGATCACTTTTTTGTAAGACCAAATATCTCTAGAGTGTGTGGTAGTATAAGGCTAAAATTAAAATGTAATATTCAGGTCTAAAATCGCTCAGAGTACAGAAAATTGAAGATCCTAGTGAAATTCGAAACGTGAAATTTATAGGTATTTTATAGAACAAAATAATTTCAAACTTATATATTATGAAATGAACTACAATCATTTCATTTAAAACTAGTAGTGATGAAAAAGTGTAGACACCAGTAAATCAAAGTTTGCTAACTTACTTAAAACTTGTACTTCCCGTTACAATACTAAAACTAGAACGGAACCCTTCAATGATGAGTCCGACTCGCACTTGACCAGTTTTTATTTTCTATAACCCTGCTGCTTTTATGGTCTTCCAAAACATTATAGTAAAAAACAATACGTCAATTTGATTATCGAGTAAAACATGAACTTCTCATCAGCATGGCTGTATAATTTACATAGAAAATCAATAAAACTCTCATTGACGTTGACACATTTCTATTTGAGGCTTTCCATAAAATATTATCAATACAAAATGACTTAGCTTGAATAACTTTTCGTTCATTTCTCTCCGTTATTTAAAAATAATATTAAATTGAATCTTTATTACAATCAACACTAGTGCCATACAAAACGATTCAACCAAGAATTTCAATTAAATTCGTATCGTAAACCACCACGTCGTAAATTAAAGTTATTCCATTTGCCGTCAGTCAGCTTTAGTCATAATATACTTAGTAAAGAAAATGCTACGTACCATAGAAAATTTACAAATCTATTTCTCACTGATATAAAAAACGCAATGCACATTAACTATTTGACATAAAGGGCCTTAATAAGTCTAGTTAGTATCCATTAAATAAGTCATAATAAATTTCTAAGTGATGCCTGACTGACTGACTGACTGACTGTACATGGAAGATATCTGAAAAAAAATATAATCTTATAGGGATAGGGATGCTTAATAACATAGTACGGCCAAAAATAGTGATTTTTATTTTTTTTGTCTGTTAGTCTGTACGTCTGTCGCGCTCATCTCAGAAACAACTAACCAGACTAAAATGAAGTTTAACTATTATATGCTAACCTTCCTTCAACATTTAGTGTTTGTTTTTTATATCGGTTAAAAATACTAAAAAAATACTTCAATTTTAAATATTAAGTTCGACAAAATCGCTACACTTTTATTTAATTCTAGTCAAAGTAAATGAAATTAGTAAATAGTGTAATACAAGCGGGCGAAGCTGCGGGCGGGTCGCTAATTTTAAATAAAGTTAGAATCACGACGTAAAAAAATCAACCAACACGCACTCGTACGTTTAGAGGATTTCAAAGACAGCATTTTTGTATGTCAAACACGATAGGAATGCCTCGTTTCTTGAATATTTTTATTATATTGCCAGTTATCTCTCACACCTGCTCCTTCAGTCGTGAAAACGACAATTTTACATTTTCCGCATACAAGTGTTTGATATGCCTTCCAGTTGTTTTCAGTTAGACATACATTTTTTAGATGCGAGGGGCGTCAAAGATACCTTATGAAGTGATATTAAAAATGTCTTTCGCCTTTTACACGTATATTGTTAGAGTTTTTGATAAAAAAATAAAAAAAAATATTTCTCGTAACAATATTTTTTGTTTGGGATGACGCATTTTTAAGAAAGAGAAGAATCGTTGTTCTGAACGGAATTTTAATATAACACACACCTAGATTAAAATAAATAGTAGAATTATTATTAATAGTTTAACTTTTTTCACTTTACGTCATTATTTATATCTACCACAGTTTCGGTAAGGTTATTTCTTACGGAAATAAACTATATTTCACAAATATATATTATATTCATATTCATTTATGTTAAATTAAGAAAATTAAATTTAAAAGGTGGATAGAGACCAAGGCTTAATAATTTATCATTTAATGTCTATAATAATAGATTTGACGTAACCACAGGAAGACTCCCTGCAGTGTATATATGAAAAAGTTATGGCAGATAAGCAAAAAGTTACATAGTCGTTAAGCTAACGAAGCCTATATATAAATATTATTGCCATTTTAAAATAAAAGTAATATAAATGTGACATAGACTTGTAATATGTTTGCTTCTGCTTTATTTCGGACATGGCAAAGAAGGGAGAAAGTACTTCGGAACTTGAGAACTAATTTTAAGACAACCGTTCAGTTCCTTACTTTCCACCGCCTTTGTGGTATTGCGTGTATAGTGCCGGAACTCAACGCCGCGCTTTGCTTGAAATATGTCAGTCTACAAAACAGTATTACCACTAGGCTAGGTTTATAGGAATGTTACAATGAAATTTACAGACCTTAATATGAGATATATACAAATGTTCTTCTATTATATACCATGAGAAAGTAAATATCAATCATAAAGTATTAGATGAATAACTTCCTTCTCATCATCCAGGCACGGAACAGGCGTGACCCGTTTGACGAATTATAAACACACATGGGCGGGCGGTCACGGCCGATTGGTTTCAGATGCTCTATTCAAAGGATTACAAAGTGTCTATTCTAAATATAGATCTTGCCCCTTCTTGTTTATATCTGTGTCACTTTAGGATACGGTTTTGGTTGAACCAATAACGCGTATATCATTTTATATGAAGGTTATGTAAACCTTCATATAAAATGATATACGCGTAAAGTAAGCTACAAATAATTAATTTAAAAGCATGCCATGGCGCAGGGGCACAGGCATACGATTGTTTTTATATTGGTTGTGGATTTGTTTCCCACTCGAGGAAATGAAATATTTAACAAGGCAAATCGCGGCATTGAATTCCGACAGGTGGTATATTAAGGAACGAACTGCGTTAGCACTAGGTTCCCAAGTTCCCTTTGCCTACCACATACTTGCCATGTGCAGGATAAAACCTGAAGCTAAGAGAAGAATTATTTTTTTTCGGTTGGATTTTATATTTGCTACATCTTTTCATGTTACATTACTTCTATCTATATTATCTTACATTCTCGATTTTATGTGCATAGAATAAATATTTGTATTGATATATATAATCATATACACATTTCATAGACCAAATTATAGTATTGAAAAAAATAAATAAAATGTAAATTTTATACAACGACTGGTCATTTATTTATAAACAAAAAACTCGTTCGAAACAAACAAAACCTGAGTTCAATTATTGCTTTAACCTAATTGATTTTTATCATGTGTCGAATATACGCGATCGTTCCCACCAATTACCTTACAGCTACAAGAAACCAAAGACAGGTAGCGCTTTAATCCCGTTAAGATAAAACCCGAATAATGTTAACGGCCCCGGTTCCAAGAGTGACATTCCGTGTTCCGCCACACGTACTTGGTTAGATAGGCTCATCGCTTGGTGGTCTTTTATTGTCATTTTTTATAATCAACTCGCATAGTAAAAACGTCTAGAAATACTTTCGATTACTATTCTTAGTGATGTAGCGCAGATAAATTATTTTGTAGTAATTTTTATTTATTATTGTAGGTAGGTGTATATATTTTTAAATTAATTGACTGTTGTGATCATTCAATTTGAGATTTAATTATAAAGCGTCATTTCAATACTATGTATTTACTATTAAATCACAAATTTGTAAATATTGTAGAGAAGTAACAACGTTAAGTGTATAATTATGGGCCTAATGTCAAAAAGACTACGTCACATTAGGTCACGTTGCGTGGCAAATATATTACATGTCAGCTTATTTCTTATTACGGTAGATATAACATTTGAAGTGGGGAACGGAACGGGAATGTGTCTTAACACTAGGTTCCCAGGTTCCTTCTGCCTGTTCTACCGTGTTCAAGATAAGTAAAGCTGTTTTGTTATATTCCAAACATGTTTTTGTTATAGCTCAGTTTCATTTGAGTTTTATTAGCTCGTTTTAATTTAAAATATTAAATTGCCTTAAAGTAATCTTTTATATAAAAAATATACGTACGTAAAGGCACACAAAAATTCGGTAGCCGAAAAGTAATATTATAAAACAAAAGCTATATTTAAAAGTAATTATTTCTTTAAGTTAAGAAGGCTTTAAAATAAAATTATAAAAATTTAATGTGTGAGTAAATTTTCGACGGGATGATAAGCCACTTATAAAAAGTCAAATTTAAACGCGCAATCAGAGCTCGGTGGTCATCAGCACAGAAATAACTATGGACTCGCGATAATAAAATGTATTAATAAAAATATGTAAGTATATAATTTTGTAATTGAATTAAACATTTTCGTATAGCACATGTCACATCTAAATATTTCATTGCCTAGATAGGTTCGATGCTTCCTAAGTTATCTATCACCAACAATTTAGTGCCTCAAGCAGTTTGAATGGTCGAAATCCTTTTAAAAAGAGCATCCGAAGCGTTTTATCTGGCTATAACGTTATCTGAACAGAATAATACACTATGAATGCCTTAGATTATATTGAGAGCGTATCTGAGAAGCTACCGGCGGCGGATGAAAGGGAGCGAGATAGCGTTAAAACACTCATTTGTTTTGTCACCCACCCGACCACCGACTAATGTACGCTGGTGTAGGTAGAATGGATGCGGTACTTCAATGTTTTTAATTCATTTATATGTAAACGTATTTATAATGTTGCAGTTCGTGTATTTATAACGATATTTACATAGTTTGTTTATACTTTTTTTTATAATAAATATAAATTATATTTTACAAATGGCTATGGAAATTCAATAACAAGAGCTGCAAAATATCGCAATTTCTTAAGTTATAACCAAATTATTTTTAGTCAAAAGTTTGTTGTCTACAAGAAATCGTTTTATCACAAGTATCAACTTTCAGCTTCCACGTTGCTGTGGCTTCTTAGCTTCTTGGAAAAACTGTGGCATTCTAAGGATTTTAATACTTTTAAATCTCGCACTTAAATTTTTGTTTTTTAAATTTATTTTCAATCATTTATAGGTAATGGTGGTTGTAAATAAACTTTTTTATGTGAATCGCTACTGTACAGTAATTGTAGGTATTTTTTTACATAAGAAATTTACTTATACGATTTTAAAACATTTTTAAGAAAAGTCATTTAATTAACATATTGATTGTCGAAAGTAAAAGCTTACCCATAAGTTTAATAGTCACCTGATAAAATCTTAATGTGAACTTATAATGAATAGAAGTATAATTAGCAAATTGTGATATAACGTCGATTTAATTTATATAAATATTTATCTCGTTAATCACGACAATCTTAAATTTCAATTAAAATCCCTATCATTGATTAATCATGATTAATTAATTAATTATCGTTATTTAGGTAAATAATCAAAGCAGACTTTTTTAAATATTGTATTCTTGTACCTTTCGTTTAACTCATTTTGATATGTTAAAAAAAATACGTGAGTCTTTTACTAAGCCTAAAAAAGCTCGGTCTTAAAATTAAATAAAAGTTAATTAAAAAGCCCGCCATAGTTGATTACAATTAACGATTACTATTATAACGTGACCTTTTATAATAATATTAGCATGTAGCAAAAAATAGTAAGAAGTGTGAATAAATAATAATTATAACAAATAAAATGTAAGGCGCCGTTCACGAATAAACACGCCACCTGTGGACTATAGGAACACTTAACGTAATATACTGAATAAATTGTAAGCTTGAATGTATGAAAAATGAAAATAGAATTAATTCTGGAAATAAAAAGCTTTCGAGGGCTGCGGCGTTGTAAAAGTTTATATTTATTACTTTTGTTCATAACTGAAGTGTTTTTTTTTCTCTACTTAATAAAAATTATATTAAAGATTTTCTTACAATGTTGCATTTCTGCTATGCAAAAATATATCCTTGTTTCTTCCATATTTTAACTAGTCCAGTTTAGATAGGACGAAAAAGGTTGACAACAACTTGAGAATTTTTGGTGTTAAAAAAAATTCAATTTAGTTCAATGCTTACTGGGGACTTCTCGGTCTTCTGACGAAAACGGGGGCTATGCTGGGTGCCTATGGCCGTGTAAACCCAGACTTTTTACTAACAAATAGTTTTCCTGAAAAATAAAATAGGACTTCTGTACACAGATAGATTTATTGAAAGTAAAATTCCATTAGCTCCCCTAGAAAATATTTCTAGATACGTTCATGTTCCTACTCTATACAAAGAGTATTAACCATTTAACAAAACAAGTCAATAACAAGTCGTAACACTTAATGTTTATATTATTAAAATATACATTATAATCGTAAAATCGATTAAGCAATGACATAAAAATTATATCATCAAAAGGAAAATAATAAGAATTTCCATACTTACCAAAGTTGAATATCTAATTATTCTAAACCGCGGCGTAACGTGAGCTCGCTATGGGCAATGAATGAAGAGATAAAAACCGAAGTGCCGCCTAAGTATTTTTATATGTAAAGGACAGGATTATAACGGTGCTTATTGATGGCTGAACACCGATAGCCGTTTGAACACATTGACTACAATATTACAAAATTAACAGCAGAATATTACACATATATAATATTATTTTATTATTACAATCAATTGATAAATAAAATAAAAATAAATCATTCAGTATTTATGAATATATAAAATCTAACTTAAACCAGAGCATGTCTTTAAATCTAAATAATTTACTCATACAGCCGACTTTCCGAACGTATTGTCAACGTCAAATGTGTCCACTTGAAGCGTCCGTCGTAAAACCCAATCAAGTACCGCCATTTAAAACCGTCGTTTTATTAAAATTCGGAACTAAAAAGGTTGGTTCTTAATTACGATCACAAATGAATCTCACTAACCCGTCAGTTGCATTAAAGGGAAACCTGACCGAACATTGTTCATTAATTGAATTGCAATAATAACCGCGCGAATAAATATAACCGCGCGAATAAATTCATACTATATAGACTATTGGAACCATAAAGCGGTCTTTATGCCTAACAAATCGGCGTCCTTTGAGAAGTACAAACGCGCCGCGCGAAAACGCGTTATATTATTCGACGTTTAATGTTTTCGTCATTGAATAGTTACAGATTACATAAAAATTTCAAGTAATTGCAATATAAATTTTGAATTTTATTGTACATGAACGTTAAGTTGGTAAATTAATTAAAATACCGTGTTGTTGCTTTAGTTTTATACTTCTTTGGTGTTTAAATCTTACTAGTTTATACATCCGTTTAACGGAAAGAATTTGTGGAATGTTACACTGCGGCAGCGGTTCGAAAACGTCGCTTAGTAGACTTTAAAAAAACTAATTTGGCTTATATATATATATATATATATATATATATATATATATATATATATATATATATATATATATATATATATATAAAAATAATTCCTATCTGTAATTATACCCATAACCGCCATCATATATGATCATATCAAAAAAGGTCCACCTCTTTTATAACAAAACAGTATGAAGACAAGTGTATCAATCTAAACCTAATACATTATAATGATTTTTTATTATATATAATGAATATTATACTACTCTTTGAATTGAATGACAATTGAATGATGATGACCTTTCATCTTTTACCAACGTTATAAAATTCAGCGTGACGTACAAAATATCATGTAAGGAATTTCCCTAATCTGATATTTCCTTAAAACATGTGAACTCGAAGCCATCACCTACTTAACAGCGTCAAGTCCAATCTTATCCTGCTAATAATAGAGGAGGCAAAGAGAGCCTAGTGTTAAAACACACAGTTCTCCACGTGCCTCCCAATATTCAAGAATTGCGTGCTAAGAATCAGAACTCAACTCCGCACTTGTTAATAGACCGAGGAAATAAAAGTAAATCATTCATCTGAATAAGAATCGAAAAAAACAAACGAGGCGTTTATAATCAGCCGTGTCTGTGCAGCTTACATCTTATTATTCTTTAGATAACAAGGTAGGCAGAAGGAACTTGGGAACCTAGTGTTATAAAACACTCTGTTTCATTGATATTATTAAAATAACTAGATATTTTACAGTAGGTACTAAATGTTTAATTCGTAAATTAACTTTAACTGACCTTTTTTCTATATTTGTTGTATTTCTAAGCTACATAAATGGGCGAAGATGTCAGAAAATTATGTAATATATTCGTATTACCGGCTTCCTAACTAGAGCTAGGTATACCTGCATTTCTATAAACAGCAATGAAAGGCATTCTAATTCCGTATGCTAATTTTAACGTTAAATCAGCCCTGTGTAATTAGATGATCATAGCCATATAAGCAGTATTATATATTGATTATTGATGAAGATGTATATTATTCACGTAGTATTATTTGCGGCGTTGAGTTCCGGAAGTCATACTAGTTGCAAATCTAGTTACAATAGCAGAGAAAAAAGAAAATGCTATTATAGTTAACAATTTTGGAAAAATGAAAAAACTTGTTTAAAAAAAAATAAGACTTAATGAAAATGTTGGTGACTGGACACGCACGCTTAGTCCGTTTGAACAAGCGGATGTTGATATTTAAATTATTTTTATTTCGCAAGTCTGGCCAAACAAAACACGTAGCTGGCTAAATTAACTCAACCAATCAGTAATAGGTCTTTTTATATATGAGTTATTGAGAACGGAAGAATCTTTCAATACGTTTTCTTTACTTAGGTAAACGTAGAAGTCGTGCCATAACTAGGCTACAATATGTAAATATTTATAAAATGGTGTTTTAAAATTTAAATTGAAGATAAATTAATAAAATAAGTCTATTATATTGATTCAAAGTTATTAGAGTTTGGTTAATTTCGCTTTAATTAAACAACCAGCCAGTCAAAAATAAATTAAACAAAATCGTGAATGGTAATAGTGCCTTCGTTACATTTAGGTATTACCAACAACTTGTATCATTCGGGAGAAAAAAAAACAATTAATTTAAAAATAGGGTTTTATTGAAACCACTTACATATGGAAATAACAAATAGATTAAAAATAAAAATGTGATTTTTTTACTTAAACTCGACTTATTTTTTAAATTAAGTTCAAAACAAATCAAATTGAAAAAACCAGACAAAATATTTATTCATTTCTTCTTATATTGAACATGTAAATGAAATTAAAATATGTCAATAGCTGTCTTTGTTTATGTCTACCAATTTAGTGTTAAGGTACACTCAGTGTATGGGTGGGTCTGAATGAACATGAGTGTCACTAATTGCAAAATTTACTGTGACACGATTGTAAGTGTCGCGTTAGACGTTATGTCCAAGTGTCAACTGTAGTTGAACAATTTTCGAACTGTTGTGTCAACTGTAGTTGACATTTTCAATACACCGCACCGCGCTCAATTAACGCATTACAATATGAACATACGTATACTACTACTAGGTACTTATAGATTGACACTATACAGACACAAAAAAAAATCATAAGTCTACACAGATATTTATGTCAGAAATTTTATTACCAGAGAGAAGAAATGAAAACCTCGAATTAGATAAACTCATCAGGCATCAAATATTTTTTTTTATATTGATAAATTAATAGATTTCAGTTTAAATTACATAATTATATCACTATTATTTATTTTTTTGTGTACTACAAATATTAAATATTTAATATAAATATATTATAGTTTAACCATTGCTATTTTAAAATACACCAAATATTTTTAACCTAGCCTTAATAACGATTGATCGGTAAATTGAAATGCCTATACAAATTGCAACGCCCGCATCGTAGTTATTTTAACCCGCATCCTTTACTTCTCTTTTTATACTAGCTTGTAAAAAACGCACAAGTTTTTTTTTCAAGTAAATGTTAGTTAAAAGATATGTTAAGTTGTAATTAGGTACAACTACAAGAGCAATTTGTTTAGAGTGAACTTATTTTGGATTGATTTTATGTTGCTGCCGCGAGAAAAAGGTAACACGCTTATCAGGGTAGGCAGATATTACCAAGTATCAAGATATAAGTGAACATACCTATATTTCTACCTACTTATTTATTGCGATAACCGACTTGGGAAATATCATCCTATTAATATTGTAAATGTAAAAGTTTGTAAGTATGGATGCCTGTTCCACAATTACAATTTGATTAATATATAATAATAATATTAAACGGGCGAAGCCGCCTATAAGTCATCATCTATATTGTTTGTACATAATTAAAATATCAAATTCTCAACCATTTTACTTCTTCTTTTCTGCTTACCCTGCCACGTGCGGGTACAGCAAAAAATTGTTTACGCTTTGAAAAGCGACATTTTTACATTGAAATTAACTCTTGCAATATACAAATACTGAAAATTACAAAACACATTTTTATAATTGTTGTTCTAAGAAGCGAAATAAGGAAGGCAGGTGTAAGGCACTACCTTAAATGATATCTGTCGAAAGAATTTCCTACCACTATCACTATAAAGTAATACATTAAAGTATCAAGCCATAGGGACCACCAATAGAGCCTGTTATCATTGTAATTGTCGGAATCTGAACACGTTTTAAGTTAATTGAGGCGAGCCCCGAGATTATCGATATAGGATTTACGAGCGCGCGATAACGTATGCGCTTCTGAGAAACATTGTGTCAATTTGTCGCATGCTTTAAGGTTCTGGGATCGTTAAGCTATTCTTTCTCGTACATTGACTACGTTTTATTTAGATATGTCTATGAAAATAGCTGTTTATATCGAATTCAGGCTTGTCCTAGCACAGGAGCATAAGCGTGTGAATGTAAACGCGACATATTGTGGGTCCATTCCCCACGATCAAGGAATTGATGATACGTTTGATATTTTTAAATTGAATGTTGAATGTGTTCATTTTTTCGATCTGGTAAACAAATCAAAGTGCTGCGTTGAGTTTCGCCACTCAACATTAGGTTCCCAAGTTAAATCTGTCTGCCCTGACATTTCCGGAATGCAGCTAAAAATGACTGATAAACAATCAAATTGTCTAAGCATTTTGTATCTTAAAGATAAAGAAAGACCTTAAAAGATAAAAATCAATATTAGGTAGATACATTTATTCCCTTTCTATGATTTCCAAACTCTGACTAGGCCAAACAAATGCAGTGCACCACCAGTAAAAAGTAAATTTTGAAAATTTTAATGATCACTTTTTATATCTATTGCTTGCATCTCTACAAGAGAGAGAGAGACATAAAACAGGCTTAACAAAGGGAACATATTATTAAAGTAGTTCGAGTCCTACGCACCACCCAATGTGTGTTTTGAGAGAGTCCAAGTAGAGAAATCGGGCTCACGATCGCCGTGTTTACTGTAAGATACTCTGCCACTACGCCATTAAGGGCTTGTTGAAAAAAAAAATGGTTTTACTGATAAAATTTTCTTATAATATATTAACGTTATATTTTTTTGTATAACTATTATTGTACCAAACGAACAAACAACTCAGCAAAATAGTTTTTTGTTCTGTAGATCAATATTTTTCATAAATGCCATTCCTTTTATAGAGCTGCATAATTGTAGCGATGCGCCAACCGCTGTCGAACATTCCGAGCCGGATTTTGGCACGATGTCATACTTGTTTATTTGTTTTGTTAAATAACTATGAGCAACATTATTGATTTTGAGAATTTTATAAAAGACATTTCAAATATTTAGATGTAAAGTAAATATATCTAAAGTAAGTTCAAATTAACATTAACAGATATTGTATGAATGTTTGTTCTATTTCTTTCTCTATCTTTTGTTCATTTATAAAAAATAACTCAATTCATTTGTTGCTTATTTCCAAAATGAGATTTTTAATTTTTAGCTCTAGTATAAATATTGAGTTTTGGTCACTTCGCACGTTTTGTGGAATTGAGGGAAAGCAAAGAACGATGTCTTAACATTAGGTTCTCTTTAATTTGCTATATGCGTGATGAAACGTATAACTTACTTTTTTCGTTGTATACCGACGGTGTATACCGAACTTGGTAGAGTAGACAGAGGAAACTTGGAAATCTAGAGTTAAGGCACTTCCCGCTTTTAGTCGATTTTTTAGTATTGCGTGTTAAGTGGCGAAATTCTACGCCGCACTTTGCTTTCATACCAAAGGGAAGAAATAAAAACAATATTTTTTTTATATTAAATATATAATATTTCATTCCCGCAGGTGGGGATCAAACCCACAACCTGTAGCAATTAAAATCACTTGCTCTTGCCCCTGTGGTACAGGGGCAAGAGCAAGTGATAAGAAAGTGAAAAAGAAAGGGTATTTAGCGAACTTTCTTAAAGGCATGTGGGAATCGAATCTGGTAACATACATTACTTAATTATCTATTTTATCATTAAATAAATAGGATCACATTGAAAGAGAAACCGTTGAGTTACTTGCCGGCTATACTCAGCAGAACTGCCGTCCGAGTCAGTGGTAGCTTTCCTAGGACGAATACAGACATTTACATGTATCTTAATGATTGTAATAACCTAATTAAATATAGAATATTTTTATTTATAATATAATCAAAATATATAACAAATATGTGTTAGTACCTACATTCAACTTACTACAGTATGGATATCACGATGAGACAGCCATAAACGTGACAAGCGCATTCCAACAAAACTATTTTGGCGAAATGTCAAGAATATTTATTTGTCACAACTGAAAACTACCTGTTTTGTTTCTTAAATTTCCTTACATTTTGATGAAATATTTATTTAAAGATTTTATTTAGACTAAAGTAAAGTGATTGTAGTATTTTTTCCTTTTAAATATAATCGGTAAATCTATTTAACTATTCAAATTATTTAACAATGTAATGCGAACTTTTTAACATGTTAAGTATATTTTATATACTATCAAATATGATAATACCTGATTAAGATATCTGTACTTTCAGTCGCATACCTATGAAAACTTATTTACATAAAAATCATATCCAAAATAGAGATAATAGCGAGGAATGTAAAAACTTGCCATATAAATCAAAGGAAATCCGTCACATATGTACAACAATGAAGGGATGTAGCTTTTTGAAGCTCTAAATGAATATTAATACAATTTATTAGATAATAATAATGCTGCGACGCCATTGCTCCGCGTGACGTAATAACTTAAGCCCCTTGCACACTGGCGAATAATCCTAACCCCATTGTGTTCTCACCCTAACTTTGTCACCCTAGGCTCAGTGAAACACCTTTGTCTTAAGGTAGTAAGGTTCAGATCCGCGTGGAAAATATAACAAATGAGTATCAGATATGAGGGCGATAGAGAAATGTAATAATACGTACGTATCGTTGATCTAGGAAATTATAAGTACTAGTGAGTACAGATTTTTCCGGTACTCCTCTGGGCTTGCTAACGAGATACGGTCGCAATGTTTTGATTTTAACTTGACTATTTAAAAAAAAATACATCTGATGTTTATTACACGCCTTCTATAAGCAAATAGACGGATTATTGAGAAGTTTTTTTTATTAAAAGAGACATTTTTATGTAACAATATTTTTATCAAGACAAATATTGTTAAACTTAAATTTAAAAAGCGTATAAAAATTTTGAACGAAGCAGGATTTGAAGCGCGGGTAGTATTTTCTGTCCTAAGTGTGGAATAACACTTTAAAAACATAGTAAAAATACAAATATTGTTGTTTTAGCTTCACGCTGTATCCCGCACATGGCAGAGTAAGCCAGAGGGAATACAGGTTAGCTAGAGGGAAATCAAAAATCTACTTAAAAAATTAATATAGGAAACTCAGAAATGTACTTAATTTCAGAAATTTACTTGATCGATTCATATACTTAATAATCTTACATTTTGCTGTCTTAGTATAATTGAAAATTATTCTGGAATTTATAAATTTAAAACAATGCTTACTTTAAAACTAAGTTATGAACGTCATAAAGTAGTCTCTTCAACAAATCCGTCAAGGAGCTCATAGCTCTCAAGATATAAGAAGCTATTATATACTAAAATAAATATGAGAGCAACCGAAAAAAATCCCAACTATTTTTCGATCCCTTAGTAAATATAAAACAATAATTTTTATTTAATTAATGAATAGGTCATTAATTTTTACATGAGATATAAAAAGACAAATAAAAAAAACAAAACATTTTATTGAATTAGAACTCTACAATTTTTTATAACAATTTTATATTTTATTAAGGTTCATAGGATTTTTTTGTAAGTTGTCCATTACTTAACAAAACAAAACATTGTGTGCTCAAAATAAATACTGTATAGTAAAATTGACAGATATATCTTTCTATAACCATCAATATTATTATCTTTTATAACCATCAATATTTATTTATATATAAAGTAAACAATATTATTTCATCACAAAAGCTGTTCCAAGCGAATTCGTCTTAGACTACTTTACTTAACTATACTATTTGTCACTAACTGTCGTAGGGGTGACAATAAATACGACGCTGTGATTGGGCGGCCGATGTGACGTCACGAGCCAGTCACGCCCTTACTTATTAACGGATTAGAATGACCGATGCCTGATAGGTACTAACCACTAAGTGAAGTACGGTTCACGAGTTGTGGCCGTCTAGAAGAGCTGTAAACTCTGCGAAGATTCTGTTTTTTTTTCTTACCGAGTGAGCAATACGCAATAGTTTGGAAAGCTACGAACGGCCAAGACTCGCTGATCGGACTAAATGGATTTATTATTGTAACTGCAATGTTACTATTTAATCTATGTAGAGAAATGTAAGGTATATAATGTATATTATATGGTTTTGTCTCACATATTTTGTTAAGTTAAAAATGTATGTTATTATTTTTCTGGTTGTTTGTATAAGAATAAACATTATTTTCTTATTCGTTTATCTTACTCAAAAGAATCACCTGATACAATTTATCCGAATGAGTTTAGAATCCATACCTTTTATTGAGAATCAATATATATTCTAAATATTACTATGAAGGGAAAACTAAACAACTGACAAAAATATCTCTACTTCTTAAACGTAAACTAATTCTATTGGAATATTATTCTTATTTCAAAACCAGATTTGAAGTAATTCAAATCGTCGACTAATAAACAAATCTATTTATGCATTTCCATCGAATAAATCTTTCTTAGAAACCACATACAATGCGAAAAATGTAGACCGCCTAAAAAATCGCTTGTAGAAAGCATTGAATTCCTGCCCTCGCGGACCGACGGTTTGGGCTCACTCCATAATTGCCTTTGGCGCCCGTCTGCTCATCTCACTTTTATACCTTTTTGTATGGTCCCTTTTGTTCATCGCTTGTTGGTTTTGGGAATTAGCATGTCTTATTAGCATAACTGTCCGATAAGACGTGATTGCTGTTTTAACAGCTGAGCGCGGCCTCGGCACCGAGTGGCCGACGAATTTATGTAAAATTACTTTTGCCAATCTTTCTGGTTTTTTTTTTACAATTACTCAAATAAATTGGTAATTTCTAATAATTGTGTGAATCGCAAGTGCCTACCATAATCAATATTATATAATATACTATCTAAGATAGATTTTTATTAAAAAAAAATGTTAAAGCCATAGGTAAATCAACCTCAAATTATTGCTCTATAAAATCTATTGCAATTTATACCACTCTTAGCGAGTGGCCGTGTAGAGTTTACGCGATGCTATAAATCAGCTGAATACCTACTCAACCAAGCGCATACAAGTCAGCGCTCACTAAAGCGACGATGTTGCCGATAAAATATGCGTCTGAGACTCCGGTCACCGAAATGGTAATATTGTTAACAGGGAGTAAAATAACTACACAGGAAACCAAAAGAAGAATTATGCATCATCTTAAGAATTTCTCAATAAGTTGTGGTGTGCGCGTGGGGCCGACGCGGGCGCCGCCCCGCGGCGAGTCGGTGGCGCCTCTATCGATTATTCGGTGCTCTCTCTCTGACGTAGAGCGCCGTCCCGCTCGCGCGCGCACGGGTGGCGCCCGCCGCGTCATTACCGGCCACCTCGGCATCGCGACCTCTTCAGGGCTCTCGTTTAAACACAGAGCTCGCAGGCTATATCATTAATCTATTACCAGCGTAAGGGCTCTGGCTCACATACGAGATGATTCTTGTTTTTTCGGTCAAACCACCGGCCGCGGTGAAAGCTAACGGCGGGCTCGGACTCCCACTGGATATTCAGTTTTATGGAGCTTAATTAGGTGACCTTCCGGGCCGCGTTCGATCAAGTGATATCCTTATATCTTTTAGTGGATGATATCATAAATAACATCTGGGCGAGATGTCTCGACATGAATAGATCAATCTTAAAAAATAGTTCATGTTTCAGTTTCCATGTGGAAACCAGTACTATAGTTAAATTTTTATGGGAGTAGTCCGGCCCGCCCTCCGGCGAAGAGGTGCGGCTGCGCGGGCGCCGAGCTCATTCATATTTTGTACAACTGCCCGTTAATTACACCCTCGACTCGACTCCACTCGATTTCGCTGATTAAGTTCTTGACATTATATTATTTTGTCTTTATAATAACAAGTTCATTGCTTGTTTACGATGCTTTGGGGCTGTAGAAAATTCGTCATCGAAACAATTTGTACGGAATTACACAATTTATGGGTGCGCTAGAGTCAGTTCTGTCGACCATGATAACAGAGAACTAGCATTATAGAAGGCGCGACTAGCAATTTTCTGCAAATACCTCTCAGAGAATATTAATTTATGTAACGTTTTCAGTATTAAGATATAAAATAACAAGAAATAAATTGATCGCGACAAGCTTAAGTTTATCTACATCGTGTTTTGCATTTCAATCGGCGTTAAGTTATTTACGAAATTATTTCAAAGCAAATTTACAATTTATTTATTATACCTACAAGTGCCTATCAGCATATTCTTTCTTATGTACACCTTTTACGTGTTTTACTGGCTTTTGTCATAATTAGACTTAGTAATTGTAATGTCAGGTGACATGACAATAATATAGTAGCTACTGGCTTCAGCTTATTGTCATGTCAAAGCTGGCTGGCTGCTGGTCTGGTGAATCATGGTCTGAACATAGAAAAGGCAAAACATTATGATGTTTTTCAACAAGGTATTAATATTCATAATGACATTTACTGATGTTAATTTTGGTGTTGGGACCTGATGAGGAAGATTAATGGAATCCTGAGCGAGTTTTTAGTTTTTAAGTGTATTATATGTATTATTGATTATTATCTTAGGCTTTACCTTATTACTAAGTTATTCCACCATTCATAAAATAGTCTGAGGAAGTAGTGTTAAGACGCAACGTTCCTATTAAGAGGTTTTCCACCGAATTCTGGAGGGATTGCGTGTTGAGTGGCGGAACTCAACACCGCGGTGTATGTCGTTACCAAAAGCATGGAAATTAAAATGTTAAATCTTTGTTGTCCTCGAGTGAACAAATAAAATGTAATAAGATACAAGGGGTACCATATTTATACTCAGCTTCACGCTGTATCCCGCACATGCAGGGTAGGCAAAGGGAACATGGGAACCTAGTGTTAAGACTTTCCGTTTCACTTCCATCCCCACATTCCGCCGAATTTGATGCAATGTGTGTTGAGTGGCAGAACTCAAGGCCGCAATAATTCAAATAAAAAATCGTACTCACTGTTATTAACATAGCATATTAGTTTAGGTACATCTAGAAAGGAACTCTTCAGCTTGAAATAAAACTTGTTTAGATTAGAAGCTCTTAGTTGTTTCACAAAATTAATAATTTTAAAAACCTTTTTCAGGTAATTCTTATAATTCTTCAACATATTATAAAAATAGATAAATGTAAAATCGTTCTATATGATTTATATAGAACGATTTTACAGTTAATCCTAAACCGGTACTGTTAACATGCTCCTATTATATGTTATAAATTGTTCATGCAGCTGCTACCTACCTAGGGTACCTGTGTCAAGATAAACATCTATTCAAAGTGAAAATTACAATTTATACATAAAAATGCCAAAAAATATATCAATAACAATGTTTTATGACAATAATTATAAAAATTGAATAAAACTTAATATTTTATAAAATGAGGGATTTGCTTGTGTTTTGTGTTGCGCCAAAGTGGTGGAAGAAACGTCGCACTTTGCCTCTTTATCAGTGCAAGGCAAAAAATATTTTATCTCTTCAAATAGAGATCAAAACCACAGCCTCTATCGTTTAAAGTCGCACGCTTGTGCTTCTGCGTTACTACAGACCTCACTGTCCTTCGGTTAGATTAGAATTAGAATTCTTTGAGTATGTCAAAAGGTAACATATTCTTCTTAAATAAAAATCGTGGCATCTTATTAGAACAGATATGAGATATAAATATATAGATATTTGCGGGATTCATTTAATTTGAACTGGGAAATTATGTCCATAATTCCAAATATGAAGCGATAATTAATTTAAATTATAGTTGGCAAATTTTAAACCTCAAAACAAAAAACTGAATGGAGAAGATTAATTTCAAAAATAAATAAAAACTTTTTAAAGTATAAAAACCCAGGAATCTAACTAATAACTATAAAATAATAAAACACGCTGTTATTTTCAAATTATCGAATACGTCAAAATATAATTTAATAACGTACTCCATGTATAAAATTATGTAAGCATTTCGAATAAAACAACACTGTTAGCATCTACTCTAGCCGTGTTTGTTTAACAGGCGAGAACTTAGCTTAGCCAGTCATTATCTTTCCTTTTTATTTGTATTATTTTTTTTTGTATTTACTTTTGAAATTGATTCGTTTATTGCTTTACAAGTATTTTAAAAATTAGTGTTTACAAGTAATTTAGTAATTTCCATCTTGTCTTTGGTTTCATCAACTTCTTTTTTCTTCTAGTCTACATGTTGAGGCTATGTCGTATATGTGGGATAACCTATCTCATTGGGGAATGTTTTTTTTTCATAACCCGCTCTGGTGAGTGCGACAAAATGCGATGTTAAGTTTTGCCATTCAACTTGAAATGTCTTTCTTCTATTTTGGAAACAAAAAATGCAGAGTTTTAGAAATCAACCAGTCTCATATACTTTTCCTTAAAGATATCAATCTGATCTTAATATTTTATAGGTAAAATAATAAAATAAGATTGATAGTAACAATTGTACCAACATAAATATAATGTTGACACAACACAAAAAATATTAAAACAAACAATTAAAGCCAACACCCAAAATAATAAAATAAAAACATACAACAGACTCACACCCATCATCCAAATCCGAATGCCTGAATAAAACCTCGTTTTTTCATTCAAAAAGATAATAAATCATCGCGAAGAAATGTTTGAACGCTTATTAAAGTAATTTAGCACTCCGGCCGTTCCGTCTATGTTTGTTTTGCAGGCGAGAACTTTACCCAACCTATTATTACGTCTCGTTATTTTTTAAGCCAGGCCAGGAGTGGCCAACGCTTGGCGCTGGATTCACCGTGCTTTTGTTTACGGCTAGTTATTCGTGTTGCTGAGTGACTGAATGAAGAGCTTAATGGACATCTTTGCAAACAAAGCTTTTCTTTCTTTGCTGTTTCATTTATTTTTGTTGAAATTTTTATATAAATTAGTTTTTAATTTCTTCGCTCTGGTAACAACGCAAAGAGTCACGTTCAGTTCTGCTGAACCACTTAACATGCAATGCCTCAAATTTTGTGGAAAGTGGAGAACGGAATAAAGTGTCTTACCACTAAGTTCCAAAGGTCCCTCTGCCAACCATAGAAATGGCAGTGTGGAATGCAGCGTGAAACTGAGGGATTCTATAAAAATAAAACTAAGTAATGTTTTCCACCTATTTCGCTCTACCAACCACAAGAGATACGTGATATGAGATAAGCATTAAAACTAAGTAGATATCTAAAAATATTAGATAAATTATTACTGTGTGATCGTGATGGGATTCAATAAACGCTATGTCTGGAATATTGAGATATATCTCGATATGAGTATCTCCTATATTGAGATACAGCGTAAATCCATTTCGTACAATAACATTAAAAACATCTAAATCATAAATATAATTCTATATGTGAAATAAAACATTTATTATAATATGATGGTCCAACAGTTGTCAGCCCCTTCGCCCGGACTAACCGCCAGCGGCGCAGGCGCAGCGCTCGTAAAACGTATTATTATCGCTAATAATCTCACTTTTCATTCATCGATAAGCTATGCGTCAATTTGCTAAGTTATCATCAATTTTACTTATTATTTTATTGGCTTTCCTGTTGTATTTTTTTACTTTTCCATTTACATTTTATTGCGTTTATACATAAATTAGCAATTCAAATGCAGATAATATTAATAGTTTTTTGTAATAAAAGTATTTCAGTTATCTGGTATCATTAAAACATAAAATTCTAATCTTTAAGTGGAAAGAGCAACTGTCTCTTGATGGCTCTTCTCAGCAGAACTGCTTTACAAGCCGGTGGTAGGTTGGTAAAGAGACTTTTGAAAGCATTTTTAAAAAAATATTTTAAATTTAAATATATTAAACAAAGTGCATGGGTAACGATACCAAATTTTGATTTTTAATATAATTACGTACAGAAAATGTTTTTGGTCACATTTAAAACTGTTTAAGTCAATCAAAATTATATAGGTATATGTAGTTATTAAGGAAAAAGTGGTAATTGAATTTCTTGGCTTTACAAATTGCCAGTAACACGTTATTACGTAGAAAACCGTATCTAGGAATCGCAAGACCCGCTCTGCATACCTCATTAATTGCTCATGTATCATTGCTTGACGCATTTATCTTATAATTAAATACACTTAAGAATTAAATAATTAACTCTGATTTACGCAACCTAAATTATGTTCACAAAAAGTGAACAAAAAAGATGAAAATTGTTTCCGTTTTTTGTTTAATATATACTTTGTACTATGTTTCATATTATAGAAATTATATTTATACAAGATGTTAACGCTGTGATAGTTATCACAGATCTCTGTTTGACATGAAAATTATTTTTTTCATACTGGGCGTAAGTCCATTTTATTATGCATAGGTTCTAGCCCACACATCCAATGTCAGGCGTAATTGGCCTTTATTCTGTCGTACTAAAGTTCATTTTTCTCCTTCGTAGGAGCTCATCTATAGCCAAAGTCAACGGATGTTGTCAAAGTTGCTGTGGCCCAATACATCGCCTAGTGCGCCCAGAGATCCCCACTCAGACCATTTGGTTAGTAGACATTTCATTTTTTTTTAATAAAAAACTTACTTAATGACACATCAATAAAAGCGTTGATGTTGATTATGCAGCCTAGAATCATAACCATTTATTAACAAAAAATCGTATAAATAAGGAGACACATTAAATAACAAAGAAATATAACTCAATAAATTTCATTTAAATAAAATATCAAAAAGGCAAACAATACCTAATATATTTTTTGTTGAGAATTAGATGCGTTCATTTTATATCTAGCTAATTATTAAAAAGAAGAACAAAAAAAAAGAATCCTTCTCTTTTTCTAAACTAAAGCAGTTATCACATACAGCCTAATCAAACAGAGATGTAAAATTAAAAAAATAACGTAACAAAATAACCGTCAAAACATCCTTTGCTGATGACGCCCCTAATAAGGAGTTAGTTATGGTCACCGTCCACTGAAATGTATGAACGAGAAAACGGTTTCATTAATAAATATTGAATTTATAAATATTTTGAATAATAATATAGACTTTATAGTACTTTATATTAAACGCTTGATATTTTTTTTTTTGACGCGTTGTTTTGATTTTTATAGCCTTACTGGATTTCTTTAAGGCCGTTCCAAATTTCAATACAACATAATATATATCGCAACACACATAATTTCATACAATAATTAACATAATATATCTTCTCTCTCACTAGAGCGGTGGCCGATAATCCTAAAATGTATTTCTTTTTTTCAACCAAAAAACTTTATGGTCGAAATCATAGCGGCAGATGTTAATGATTCTATTATTTATGACCGAGCCTTCTATTACCTTTTATTTTTTGCCCAATTTTACCTACCGGTAGGTAAGTGGGTGCGCCTGAGTTTGTTCGTCCGTGTAATTTTTGTTAAGAACTTTGTGTACAAACATAGAAATTGAAAAAAAGTATGGCAAGATTAATGGATAGTTTGTTTTAATATTCTTGATTTTATTTATATTGTATTTGTTCATCATGTTTATTCTGTATTGTCTTAAAAATAGATTAATTATTTTTAAAATAATACACGTTGTTAATTAAAACTAAACGTAAAACAATACATAAATTTAGCAGAAAACGAAGAACGGAACGCTTAAAAATTAGGTTCCTAAGTTCCCCTTGCCTACCCTGCCATGTGCAAAGTACAATATGAAGCTGAAAAAATAAATTATAGCTACCTACTGTGTCCTAATTATGTCTATAAGATACAAGTCACATATCTAAATATAATTTATGTAACGCCTTCCTACGAAAAAGCCTTATCGTAACCTGTCATAGTTAATTATGAAGAATCATACAAATGTACATTCTTGTTATCGTAACTTTAAATATTGCGCTTATAAAGAATGTTTTACTTTCAACGTATACCTTAACTTTATCGCACGGTGTTAAGATCACGCTCTGTAGATTTTTCAAGGCGTTACGTACCACCTACAAGTACCTACAAGTATCGGAACTCAACAACGCACTTTGTCATCTCTATTCTTCGTCCTAAACGTGGATCGAACCCATTACCTACAGTATTTCCACAGTCGGGTACTGTGCTGTTGCACCACGACAGACGTCAATCTTTTAATTAATATATATATATATATATATATATATATATATATATATATATATATATATATATATATATATATATATATATATATATATATATATATATATATATATATATATATCAAAACTTATAAGTGACTAGACTACAGTTAGAATAAAGTGGTGACGTCCTTATCCGGGCTATTTTGAAGCATGTAATACTTTAAGTGGCGCAATCCAACTCGTTCACAGGCTTCTTTAACCAATAAACCACACTCAAAGCCAAATGAAACCTATTATTAGGCCTAATCTTTTAGTACGTTTATTTTTTTGTCATTGAATATATATATTTACTCAACGGGGGCTTAAGAAAAATCAAACTCAAATCCTTCTGTCAAACTTATGCTAATTTTAAAATAGGTTAAAGTAAATAACTAATTTTTAAATGAATAATATATACATTTTTTTAAATCACACGAAATGATTGCTACTGTACTCTGCTACTCATACAAAACACAAATATTTCGTAGAAGTCACGAAGTTCAGCTTCACGCTGTATCCCGCACATGGCAAGATAGACTGAGGGAATTTATTAACCTAGTCCTAAGACACTCCGTTCCGTTTCATTCTATGTTGTGCGAAACTCAGCACCACGCTATATTACCAGAGCGAAGAAATGAAAATAGCTTGGCTTTGACGGGAGAAAAGAAATATAAATATTTCTTTTCCTCCCGTCAAAGCCAAGCTAAAACGCTTTTGTTTCAGCGTCACGACAGACCTCTAGAAGACATATATAACTAACTTCTTTACTGTAAGTATTTCCTAGAAGTCATAAACTACAATTAAACGGTTAACATATTATGAATAAGATCATATCACCACATACTCAATGCACAAAGATTTATCTCAACCATATATGGTGTAAACGATCTCATAATTATACATAGATAAATAAATAAGTTATAAATCACCGACGAGATATTATCTGT
Source organism: Eueides isabella (assembly GCA_019049475.1). Lineage (NCBI taxonomy): Eukaryota > Metazoa > Arthropoda > Insecta > Lepidoptera > Nymphalidae > Eueides > Eueides isabella. Next base: position 8,261,595 of record CM032403.1, on the reverse strand, counting down.
GGCTATCAGTTAATTTTTAATCTATATTGCAAATGTCATAGAGTTTTATACAAACAATCCATTTAAAGATTAGATTTGTGTTGCATTTATTCTGTAATTATAGTTTATAATGACTCGGAAGCGTCGGAACAATTCATTTTGTTTTTATAATAGATATATAATTAAGTTAATATTAAGAATAATGGAAGAATTATTATATAATAATTAAAAAAAAACACATTTTTTACCTATAACAAAGTACAGATACAAGCCGACGAACAATCTTGAACTTATGTAAATTCAAAATTATTCACAATGTAATTTTAATAAATATATTTAAATCGTCTATTTAAACTGGCCTAACTGGATCTTTTTAATTTCTTTCTTTTTATATTTTTGTATTGTTGTTAGAGAAATAGTATGTATACCTAGTACAATCTTAGGAATTAGGATTAACTTTTTTTATAATAAATATAGTCCAAATGTTTTGATTTTTTACAAAAAAAAAAGACTAAATACTGAGACAAGATACTGCTATTATTTAAACCATATGTATAATAAATTTAAAACATTGTCCCTTTAAACGCATGTTTTTGAATGTTTATTATACAGATTTTTTTTTGTCTTGACGCTATTGCGTCCAAAGCATGCGACTACAGTTGTGGATTCAATTCCCGCTCGGGGTATGAAATATTTAATATTTTCATTTTCTGGCTCTACACCCACAACACGCAACACATGAAGAATTTAGTGAAGAATGGGAAATGGAGGGTTTTAACACTAATTTCTATGGGTACCCTCTAACTACCCTGCTATGAACAGTATACAGTAGGTTTTATCCTAATATTAACTCGGCATTCTATGTAAATAAAATTAAAATGCTCTAATTTAACTCTTCTTTAAATATTATACAACGAAAAAACCAACACGGATCTTCAAAACACACTCAATTGTTTTGCTCATAAAATTGTCTTAGACCACCTTACCTACAGCCTTAGACAGCCGTAGGCGCCAGCGCTCATCATTTAGAGGTGTTCGTACACTAATTATATGGTACAGAACTTAGATATCTTAAATAAGAATCAAATGAAAATATACCTAATTACATCGACTTTAAAGTATAATTTTGTCTTATGGCACTCTATAATGAAATCTCTCAAAATTGGCGTAAAAAGTAATTACGATATGATTAGGGGTTTCTTGACAAAACTAACAAGCAACGTAATTATACTAATAAATAATCACATGTCGTTAGGCAGCTGTCGATGTTTCCGTCTGTTTGTTTATTGCCACTATTTTGAGTTGATGTAGTTTTTTGACTTTTCCATTTATAATTTATTTTTTGAATTCTATAAGTAAGTATTAATAGGTAAGCATATGGCAATTATAGTTAACTACTCCTTTATAACTGTGAGTTATTTATGATGGAGGCTAATATATATTAATAGGCCTAGTTTTAATTTATGTTTCAAAATTGAATCCATAAATTTATTATTTACAGGAAAATTTGAACGATTTAGATTGGCATAAATTGGCACTTCTACAATGTAACTGGCTGTAGGAAAACCTACCTACCTATCATTGCAGTTAGCGGTTCGATGAAGACCTTTAACTAAATATTACATATATCAAATAGAAATTGCGTAAATCGTTTTTGTTTGTCGCTGTCTTGCTATGGCTTGTAGGAATATGACTTAAATGTTTGTTTAACCAAACCAAAATAACAACTAAAAATCAAATGAACAGATTTATCATTATATTTTATTTTAATATTAAATTATTGCGATATATATAATATATATATAGATATATATATATATATATATATATATATATATATATATATATCTATATCTATATAATGATTTACGCTAAGATACTGATACTCAATACGTAGCTAGTATTGCTAATATTAATGGTCACACGTAAAGGCATCCCAGCCAAGAAAAAACTCAAGTTAAACGAGTGTACAGAGACGTCGATGTAATATACTACATATATTATAGGATAACTGCTGTACATATGACGTTAACTGCTGTAGGTCGTACTGATATCTATTGAAACAAAAAGTTCCTAGCTATAACATTTTATTGACTTGACTTGGATATGATACCCAGCAAGCCATTGAATAATCAAGTATTTAATATTACAATATGAAAAGATTATAAGATATAATGCATATATGATTATTTATTTTTAGTTTTTTGTGATACAGGTGGTCTTATTTAAGTTGATAAATTTTAATTATATTTCTTAAAATGAAACAAAATTTCCATCATTCTTTGTTTAATGATTATAAGCTTCATTTGTGTTATTCGTTCATGAATTTGTATATTTGTAATACTCTTACTGAACAAAAATATAATTACTCACTCATTCACACAGCTTGACGAAAACTCCCGCACATGGTAGGTAGGCAGAGGGAACTTGGGAACCTAGTGTTAAGACATTCCGTTCCACTTTCGTTTCTCACTTGCCGCCGAATTTGAAGCATTGTGTGTTGAGTGGCGGAACTCAACGCCGTGTTTTGCCTTGTACCAGACGAAATGAAAACATTAAATATTTAAATTGAAAACGTTAAATATTTCATTTCCACGAGTGGGGATCGAACCCACAACTTGTCGGTTACAGTGACATGCTTGTACTGCTGCGCCACGACAGGCCTCTAAAAATAAGAAAAAAATCATTTAGTACTAAAAATATAAAAGAAAACATTTTAAATATACATAGAACAAAGCATACAGTGGCAATATTTTGACAAAAAAATGTATCCCACCATAAAGAGGTCACATACCTAATCGAACTTGACGTGATCTCAATAAGCCCCATATCATAAGCGCATCGATATCGAGGCCAATCAATTACTACCCCTACCCCACCCCATGGGACTTGCGTTTGATGTATAGTGTCTTATATCCTTTAGGGATACGTTTCCATTTTTTTTAAGTTGATCAAAAGAAAAACTGAGATTGATAGGTCAAAAGAAACCAAGGCTACTTCTTAAATACTTTGTGAATTGTAGAAAGGGCTGATGAAGGCCGCGAAATAAGTAAATAAGGACAATATATAAGGATACTTACAGTAACTGATACACTCATATTAAGTTGACTGTTATTGTTAATAAAATGGTGAACATATTATATACGTAATTTTAAATTGTTCACTGTTGAATTGTTTCACCTACAAGTATTCATTGCATACATTGTCTTCACCGTATTTGACATAACTTTAACGTTATAGCTATAGTGGCAATTTTAATGGCTCATATGCAAATAGTCGGTTTTATTTTTAATTGGCAAAAAACTAAACTAGATATAAAGAAAGACAAATTGAACTTGAACTACACTACATTATTTTAATTTTCCATTAATATAGATTAATTATAAACATAAATATTAGATATGTAACAAGTAATCGTTTAAAAATGTCACCACATTGCTACAATCGAAAGTTATGTTTTCACGGAAACTCGAGCCTATTCCGTGAATGTGTCTCAAATGGCGAGGCATCTCAAGCACGGCCGCTACACCCATATAACAAGTAGTTTACGCACTCTGCTTAAGAGAATCCAGTTTGTCTAATTTTTTGTTATTGCGTAGATAAACGCACTTCCTTTGTATGATTAAAAAGTTTTATAAGACAAATGGATTTAATATTTGCATTTGATTTTTCTAAGAAAATATTAATATATTTCTAAGTATACCTTAATATTCTATGCGAATTTTGGGTCCAACCTTTAAGGATATGGATGATATAGGATAAATATTTTTTGCAACAAGTTCACGTTTAATGTGTATTTTAATGTTGATCCTCCCCCAAAATGCAGCGTCTTCAAAAATAGGCCTTTTATTAAACAATCAGTTGTGTAATTGACAATAATAACTCTAAGAAAACAATTTAGAAGTTTTAGTAAATATCTGTATAGATAAATTTAAAATGTTTTCATCAACTCCCATTTACATATCATATATTTAATTATTTATTATATAAAATTGTTTGTAGATACTAAAGCTATAATTTAAAAACGCAATGCATTTTATATCTGGATTGTCATACACAAAGAATGTGTCATTATGAACACAGAAGACATATTTATGATGAAATATTATTTATATATATTAATTAATCTAAATTCATTAAAAAACTACATTGGAATCCATATGTATCTTGATACGGATTATATGTGTTTATATATGAATATTTTTATATGTAAGAACGTTATTTATTTCATTTTCTATGGCTATGCGTCTGTGACATAAATATAAATCGCATGGGATCTCGCCGGTGGTCCCATTAAAAATAAAGTTAATAGGATATCGTCATAATACCATTGCACCTGCATATTTCATAGACTTAAGTCTAACGTATGAATTATAATTTATTTATCTTATTTGTATGGTTCAAAATTATTATATATGAATAATTATTAATAATTAGTTATTTTTTAATGATTTGCTTACTGATTTCTATTTTAACATTTTAATATATGAAGTTCTTTAATTTCGTTATGTTTCCTATGGACATACTAAAAATATATGAGTATTAAGGAAAGAAAGAGAAAAAGTGTACATATGTATTAATTTTGAAACGTAAATACATAAGCATGTGAACGCTCATAAAATATTCAATACACATTTCATACTAAAAAACAAAGTTCTCACCTTAATAATTAAAATTAAGTATACACATTAAGTTAATAGAGTTCGTTAAACAGTAGCACAATGGTATAAGACGGTAAAAATACATTCGGATTTATGAAGATATTGGTAAAAACTGGCCGCCATAGCTGAGATATTATCCGACAAGTTTTTACCACCTCATGGAAAGCTATTTGTTGTCTTCAAGACGGTAAATAGGCTTCACGTGTGGAATAATAATTGGTACTGAGATCGCTGTATTTAAACTATTTTTTTATTATTTAATCTAAGTTATTCATAGCGATTGTAAGAGAGAATTTGCTTGAAACTTTCATACTATACCTACGCAGATATTGTAGAACAAAAGTTGTTGTACCTACATGTGTACAAATAAATGTTTTTCTGCAAAATTTTAAAATTACATACAAAAGTTCAGTTAAATATATAAAATTGTAATTTCGAATAAGAACTTCTTGTGTGGAATTCAGAAGATATATAAGATGGAATATAATAGGAATTTAATGTTTCGACACTCCTTTATGTTTCTCACTTTCCACTAAAGCGGCATTGGGCGTTGAGTGGCGGAACTCAACGCCACGTCCTTTACCATATTTCTTCAAGTGGGACCGAAGCCGCAACCTGTCGTTTACAATCTCACGCACAATATATTATTTTATTACTATTTAATTTGTAAATACAAATAAATGTTACTCTCACATCATTTACATTGTCAATAGAAGATAGCTACTTAGTTGCAGCCAAGAAACATGCTATTAGCAGCCTATAATTTTATCTGTCATGAAATCGCTGATACTGTAATTAAGCGTTCAACAATTAGCGTTAATGGTGGCGTGACTACAACGTACATACATATACAATTGAATTCTCTTATAACTAGATACGAGTATATCTTTGAGTGCAAGCGATCCGTAGAAAGAAACTTTGTATGTATATTAATTAGCTATTTTATTTAGTTATCTTGGTAACTTGATGCCTGTCGTAATGCAGCAGCGTAAGAGCAGGCTGTGGGTTCGATCGCCATTCGAGGAATTGAAATATTTAATATTTTCATATTCCTCGCTCTGGTAACAAGACAAGGCGTTGTTGAGATCCTCCACTGAACGCGTAAAGCCTTCAATTCGTGTGCCCAAATATGCCTTCACATGGCAGGGGTAGGCAGAGAGAGCGTCAAGCTTTAAAAAACCTTCAATAACTATTTCTGCGACTCTACACAACATATAGGTATATTTGGAAATCTAAATTTGTAGCTTTTATTCTTTTAAGAAATATTAACGACATTGTCGAATAAGGAAGTGCTCACGTTTGATGTCTTTGATTGTCTTTTTATTCATTAAAGATCTATTGATAGCGCTGCTGCCTTTAAAGAGCATAAGAAAATTGACTTGTCCACTTATTTAAAAAGTAAAATACTATCTATGGGATTTCCTTCTTGCACCACGACTCCGTGCACTCATAATCAATCCTTTTCAGAAAAATCGCTTTTCTCACTAAAAATTCCACCCAATCACGTACTTAGAAGCACCAATGACTATTACTTAAATTATCTTTCTTCTTGTTAAGAGTAAAATTAATTGGAATAAAAAAACTTTTCAACGTTCCGTGTCCTAATTTTGGTAACGTTAGAACAAACCGGACAAACGAGAGACAGCGCATCACATATATCAATAGAGACACAGACCCACAGCTGTAATACAGTTTTATAGTGAATGGAGGTATAAAACTATAAAAAGCCTTTTACCGGGGCCGCTTAAAGCATCATCACTCAAGTATAAAATCACCGGCACATTATTATAACATATCTAAAGGGACCCCTAGCACGGAACTCTTTGTACTTTGAGAGGGATCAGTATAATTGGTCTACGATAGTTTGATGTTACTTGTAATTGCGGACGGCGGCGCCACCGTCTTTATGGATTCCTGTTCCACATTTAAATGCGTTTTAATGCATTGACAATTGGTAGCGTAAAACGGAACGCTTATGCAAAAATTGTTCGGCCTCTGTCGGTGGATTGTCTATGTTTCATAATTGTACTTAAGGGTAAGTTTGTTTTAATAGTTTTAAAGGCTTTTGTTGCTCTTAGCCCCTTTTTTCTTTTGACGGTATTAATAGAAACGGAAAGGGTATTAAGTGTACAATCGCTTTGTGAGTATAGTTTAAATGAAATGCGAACATTTGTGTTCAACCGATTTGTGAGTGGGACGCCGTTTCCGACACTTATAGGTGCAGCCGAGTAATGCTACATCTTAGGATCACTCCATGTAGGCACTCTTCAAGTAAACTTCACGGTGAACAGCAATTACTACGGGCTTTGAGGTGATAATTTCTCTTTTGTTTCAAAGTGATAAGAGATAAGGGAGAACGCTATAATGCTAGTTAAATGACAGGTTATATTCTGAGTTTGAAGTTGTGTGATGAATCCTCTAATAAATTGTAATTTTATTAGTTTTTTCCCGTTTCTTATAATCCACTTCTTTTAATTTTGCATAGTAATTACTATGAACTTATTATTTTAACTAATTAAAATGCCTACTTTGTAGTTATATATATACTTATGTTGTATATATACATTAAACAATTGTTTTATTAGCCAATTACTATATTAGCATATAGTATCTACTGCCATCTAGCGTCGAGTGTGAGCAACTAGAATAAAGTACTAGGATATAGTTGGTAAATCATTATTCTAAAGAGATAAAAAAAATCTATTCACATTTTGATTTTTTTATCTACCAATAGTGATACGTGAAAATTATTATAAAGCTTTTAGCTTGAGAAAATTATTAAAAAATACATTTTTTTAAAAATTCTAAATTCTATTTAACAATTTGAGGGCGAGGCGTGTCGTGGTGCACCGGCACAAGCGTGTGCCTGTAAACGATAGGTTGTGGGTTTGATCCCCACTCGAGGAAGTGAAATATTTAATATTTTTATTTAATATATCTAATTACATATTTAATATTTTCATTTCTTCGCTCTGATAACAACGCAAAGCGCGACGTTGAGTTCCGCCATTCAACACGCAATGCCTCGAATTTGGGGCAAAGTGAGGAATGGAAGTGGAACAAATTGTCTTAACACTAGGTTCCCAAGTTCCCTCTGCCTACCTTGCCATGTGCGGGATAAAGCGTGTAGCTAAGAGTCAGTTACAATTTAAAGATAATTTTCTTAACATTAAACTTATTTGGGCACGATAGTAATTTAGATTACAAAAAAAAAGTAAAATGTAGTTAGTTCAAGCGGGCGAAGCTACCACGAGCGAAGTGTGGGAATAAATATAACCTAAAGCACAGTTTAATACCACAATAATTCTCTTAAAGTAAGCTCGTAACATACCTTTTAAAATATAATTGAAAACTCCGATTTTGTCGATATACCAATAAACATATGCGTATGTGTGTTAAATATTTAAGTGTATAATGTCTACCTATACGTACCTTAACATTATAGTACTTGTTATATATTAAATGGGGTGTGAGACTATTTTGGGGCTCCCACTGAAGGAACGAGCTGTTTACTTTTACACAAAGCGCGGCGTTGAGTTCCGCCACCTAACAATTAGCAATTAGCATTTTTTTGACAAAAACACACTACTTTCATACTTACTTTATTATTTTATTCCCTCTGCCTAAAATACAGTGTGTGCGTGAATCTATAAAAACAAATAAATATATTAAAATTATCATTACAAAATAAAGTATCACACAATTTCGTTTAACAATACTCCAAAAACAAACACATAATTATGACAGACCAGCGTAAACCACAAATCTGTGCAAGTTCACACAAACAAAAGTGAAAACTGAGTAAATAGAATATATAAAAATATAAAAAAAATAATCCACTTTTGTCGGCATATCAATTTCATGCCGCAAAGGCTGTGTGCTCAGCGTGTTTGCTTCACGGGCAAACATTAACACTTCTGTTCAGCTAAAAGGCACACCGTACAGGTTCTGACCTCTTTATTATATACTAGTTAGCGTCCATTGCTTCTGTCGTATTGCTTTATTCATTTATGGACTTCTATTTAATATAATTTAGGTATATTATTTTAATTTTAATGTAAAACTTATTAAAAAATTAATACGTAGAGGCTTTTGATACGCGTGACTAAGAAACTAATGTTTACTTAGTTTAAAATACTTTTTTTATTTTTTAAAAGATCAATATATTTGATCTTTTTAAAAAAAAAAAAAGTATTTTGTAAAGATAGTTGTGAATTCTGATAACAGTGACGAACGAAAAATGTTTTAATATAACTATTACATATGTCTGTAACAGTCATATTAAAACATTTTTATAAATTTAACTTTTTCTTCAAAATAAAAGTTTCGCCGTCCAGCGTTAAGATATTACAGTAACGGAGATCGTTTTTCCGCGTACATTGGCATATTTAACAAGACTATATTTAAAGAAATGCAAATAATTCATAGCCGTACCAAATGAACGATAAATACCTTTAAATGAAAGAGCCAAGCCTGATAATATATCTACGTCCATATAATAGCTAATTACCACAACATATTTACTGTATAAAAGTACACTAGAAAATATTTTTATTAATTTCAATATAAATTTATACATTTTTTCTTCTATAACGTACGTGGCAAGTCAATGTGCTCGACTTGTTTGCAGCACGAGCAAACGTTAACACTTCAGTCCAGTTGAAAAGCACTACGTTCCGAATTCATCTTTCTCCACAAAACAGATACGGTTTGCCAAAACTTCACTGAATAAATACCGGTTCGTAAAATGAAGAGTGCAATACTAGATTTTTATTCTGTTTGCTGTTGAAATAAAGTTATAAAAATGTGTGTTGCTTCGATGTCCACTTGGGGTAATTATTTATTTTAATTTTCTCTATCTGGTAACAAGAGAACTCAGTGCATTTCATATTTAAATTTCGCGTTGTATTGGAAGTGAAAATCAGACTAGCTTCCTTCCCTCTGCCTACTTGGTTATGCGGGATACAGCGTGAACCTAGCTTTAATAATGAAAATAGAACGTTTCCCAAATTAGTTAATAAAAAAGGTAATTAGGCACTCAACACAACGCAATGTCTCAAATTCGGCGGAAAGTCGGGAACAGAAGTGGAACGGAGTGTCTTAACACTAGGTTCCCAGGTTCCCTCTGCCTACCCTGCTACGTGCGGGATACAGCGTGACGTAAAAAAAACGTAAATCAACTTTATTTTAGAGCTACGTCCATATTGTGCCGTTGTGGAAACGGCGCACTATTTGATTCGCGAATAAACATTTAACACTTCTATTCGGGTAAAAGGCACGCCTCACTCGAATTGGAAACGTTATTCGAACTTCATTCCATATTTATGAATACGTTGACATTGCTCTCGCGAAAGACCAGGAAAATAGGTCTTTATACTGAATTAATTTACTTTCAAGCGTTTTTTTTATTAGTTTATTTAATTTGTGGAAATGGAAATTAAAATTTGAATTAACAAGACGTTTCTTAGAATTTTTTTTTAAATTTATCTCCTTAAAGACCAAAACAAAGTATTATTATTTTTATTTCGTAATATATAAATTGATTACAGATATAAAATAAAATCAATTTTATTTCTGTAATCAATATTTTTTTATATAAAAAAACTTCTGATTATAATCTTAGTAATTACATCCAGAAGCTTTTACGGAGTTGTTAAAGAATTTTATTAGGGAGTTATAGATAATCGGATCAAATTACGATTACGATCTATGTTATATAAAAAAAAGGATAGATAGTTTATCTGTCTTGTCTTTTTGCTGCCAATTTAGAAATTTTACAATTTAACGTGTTAATAGAAATCCAATGACTCTTTTTTATTGCCATCTAAAGCAGAAACACCCGTATTTAAAAAATAAACATGTCATTTGAAATGGCAACCATTACATTCAGTCTTTTTAAACACAAATTGACCCTTGACCTCATTGAATACCTTATTTACATCAAATACCTGTAAAGTAGAAATTATTTCCAAATTTTCAAGAAGTGTACAAAATTTGCGATTAACGACCATGAAAAATTGCCATAATTTACGTACGATAACGTACTTAATCGTAATACAAATACATACACACTGTAATATTTTGTTAGTTTTCATTGTTATCGTTGTTCGTTAAATGCATTTATGCCTATTAATTAATATTTTTAAAAATCGCTACGCACTAGAGAGCACTGCAATATTCCATTACACCTTCAATCAAATTAATAGAAGCATAGCGCGTTTTATGAACGTTAATTTACAGGTGTTTCCATTTTTCTTGTGATTTACAGATTTATAACATATACATATATTATATTGACTTATTTACATCAAATACCTGTAAAGTAGAAATTATTTCCAAATTTTCAAGAAGTGTAGGGTTTATTCTTCCAATATGAATATTTTGTATAATATTTCTTCAACAAAATTATTTACACTAGGTACTGGCTATATATTTAATTAGTTAAAAATAAATCCAACAAAATCTTTTTATATGGATAATTTCAATTCAATTCATTCACTTATATAAATGGTCATTAACTTATATAAAAAACAAATTCCAGTAATTGAAATTTCTCGTAATAATTTATTATGTAATTACTGCAATTTTTCATATTTGTGCTTATGTGTAGCATAAGACCATAGAATTTAACAACATTTATTTATTAATTCAAATTAATGTTAGATATGAAATAATTTTGCATACATTTTTCATTTACTAATCTGATATCATTAAGATATATGTTACATTCATATTTCCTTTCACCATCTCCCATTTATCATTTACTTGTCTATTATTCAAATGAAAACCAAGATTCTATATCATACAGCCTAAAGATATCGAGTTTCAGAAAAAAAAAGGTTTTAATGGCGCTCTATTTGCCCCTGCGTATTATGTTTAGTACCGGTGACTACTTTAAGCTTCCTGCTGTCTGTGGTTTCAGATTATCTATCAATATTGAAGATCGATGAACTTATATTGACTTTAATAAATTATCAATTCTTGTTATAAAACATAAAATTCAACGCTTACTTATTTTCTTTAAAAATATCATTAAATATAATTATTTTTGAGATCATTATCCACAAAGTATCAACATTTATAAGAATTGATATTACTTTTGCACCTACATGCGTATTTCTTTAACAGTTAATCCTCTTTAATTAAAAAATATAACGGCGCCATCATAAAATCAAGTGACAGATGTAAAATGAAATATGATTTATTGTAATGCACCGGCCACATGCGCGCTTGTATCGTCAGTATCATATCGATAACTGGACGAAAATGTACAGGTTTTAAGAAAAGTGCTTGTAATTTATGAAATATTCTTAATTATTTTTAGTGTATAAGGTATATTTACTTATTTAATGCAGTTGAAGCTTTCGTGTACGCATCTAGTATTTTTTTGCAATAGTTGTGTAGAAGTTACATAATTTTAAATAAAGTAATATTAAATTTAAAAGTGAAATGTAGAATTTTAAGAATCAACAAGCAAGAAAAATTATAATACTAATAGTATACAGCGCCCTAAAAATATAAGTTGAAAATAAATTTAATTACCAACTCGCTATACTATTAAAAAGCCCCATTAAACATAATCCATATGATTACATTATCCAACCGATGAAGATAACACGAACTAATCGTAAGACTTGAAATACTTAAAATGTAAATAAATCTATAGAGAAATCTTAAAGCAAATTGTCCCAGCATCTGAGAACTCGACAGAGATAGAATAAATATCTAAATTGTTTTAGTATCTGGAAACTGTGGACTGATATAGGATACCTATCCTACAGTACGGATAACGAGTTGTGGTCGCCCTTAAGTTAGTTGAAGAATTTATTTAAGGATCATTCTTATATTTTTCCCAAGAAATTATTGCGCAAAAGTTCAGAAAACCTAACTTCAGGGCGGCCAAAACTCGTCGATCGTCCTATATCTCAAACGCAAGTGCACGACAGTACAGCGGCACCTGTGTCGGCATACATAAAAGACGACTCGCTTTGTACAGGCGCTGCCGGCAAATATTTATTTTAATTTAGTGCCCGCCCGATCGCTCGTTAATCGCTAATGGATTTGCTCCTGCGCGCTGCGTCCGCGCAACTTGGACGCGAAACGATTGTTTGAACTTTAAATACTTATAAAAGGTTCTTTTTATATCAATTAGCTAGAGATTTTAATTTGATTTAGAATTTAAGATAATAGAATTTGATTGATATTTTGATTCTTAGTATGATTAATTACTCATAGTTTATTTATATACGTTCTCTTTTAAAAGTTATATTTAAATTACTGTTTAATTCTCTATGGTATGCTTATAGAGATGTTAGTTTATCATTTATAGCTATTCATTCCCGCTTCTCGACATCAGTGTCGTATTTACCCCAATGTTTGTCCAAGCTTTTTGTGGTAAAAAGGGCATTAGTGAACCCTTTTGTTTGCGATGCTAAGACGGTTTGCGTGTCAACAGAGAACGCAAATATTGATACATCGGCGGCTCCTATGGCGGTAATCTGGTTTAAAAAATAAAAAAATACTTACTTACTTTTTCTGTTTTAAATGAAGTAGGCTATGACTTCCATGGGAAGCTTTAATGATGCATTTTATATTTTTAATCTACATGTAATGTAAAGTTTGCTGATAATTTAAGTTTTAGTACCAACTTTATAAAAATATATATATTTTTAACAGACATTTTACTTGGAATGGCATCATGAAAGAGAATATTTTATCAACTATAACCGTATAACATTTTCTAAAGAAGATCTAAGATCTGTACGGCATTTTATGTTCGGTCCAGTGAAGCATCTAGGCAATGTCGCATGGAAGGAAGAGTAACATCCAAGTAAAGGCGATATTCAATAATACGAATTCAATCGATACTGCATAAGCGTCCGACTGCCGAAATCCCTTTCCTTCCATCGAATTCCGAACGTTCGCAATAAAAAAGTTCTATAGACTCGAATCACGTCTCGATGCCGTTCTGCGAATTAAAATCACAAAAAGCTAGAAAGAGACGGCCCCAGTCTCCGCGGGTGAGAGCGGTCGCGTAATATGCAATAGCATCCACGCCCCTATAGGTATAAAATTCAAAATAAGATTTCAAAGGAAGTAAAAGGAAAAACAAACAGTCGCATGGGTTTCTCTAGTTTGTTAGAGCGAGATAAGTGCAGGTCGCCGGCTCCGCCCGTGTAGTTAATATGACTTATGGCGTATGTTTACCGCGCGAATTAGCCATTTGGCGCGAACGAAGGGCGACGCCCGTCAGTGCGAGTGCAATCGAATGGACGATATACGTTAATTAGAATGATTTTTAACGTAAATATTAATTGCTGCATAATTTAATATATTTCTTAAAATTCAATTATAAATAAGTATTATATTATTTAAAAGTAAAATATTTGTAACAGATAAGTTTTTATTTAATGAGAAGAAAGTGGTTTCGACTGTCTTCTACATGATAAGCAGTAATTGTTTACTGGTAGCGCCATCTAGAGTCGAATAGCTCGAACTTTATCAACTTTTAGGTATTAAATTAGCACAGAGTATTTTTGTTTTAATTTTATTAATAATATAATTTATTTGAGGCCCGTCGTGGCGCAGCGGGACAAGCGTGTGATTACCGACAGGATGTGGGTTCGATCCTTACTCAAGGAAATGAAATAATATTTTCAATAATAATTAATATTTTTAATATAAATATTTAATGTTTTCATTTCTTCGCTCTGGTACAAGGCAAAACGCGGCGTTGAGTTCCGCCACTCCAAACACTATGCCTCAAATTCGGCGGAAAGTGGGAAACGAAAGTGGAACGGAGTGTCTTAACACTAGGTTCCCAAGTTCCCTCTGCCTACCCTGCCATGCGCGGGATACAGCGTGAAGCTGTGTGAATATAATAAAGACAATAAAAAAATCTCAAAAAAATATTTACTTATACTACACGTTCTAGAAACCGTTACAGAGAATTGCACTCAAGCAATTGTTACAACAATTATTAAGAAATATTACAAACTTTTAATTGGTCGTTTAACACGTGATAGTCGATCCCGTGGATACGTCACGAATCGTAAATTGTTTGCTAGATTCCGTTTAACGTAACGTCTCTATTATAGACAACAATTATATTTTAATCTGTGTAGCGTTTAGCAATTATTTTATTAACTGTTTCCGTGTCGAAACAAAAGCGCGCCGACCTCTGGCGCCATCTCTGGCTTGTTAAGCGAACCTTCGCCATTAGGGACGACCCATTAACAAATTGCCGAATGTCGATACTAAAATTGATTATTTATAATTATTTCTATCAATTAAAACGTTCTCTTCAAATTATGAGTTTAAAATACTGTTAAACAATAATCTTACGCATAATTGAGATCTATTATTTTAGAATAAGTTAGTTCTAAAAGGAACACGTTTTACGTACATGGCTCTCGATTATATTTAATCGACAAGCAAAATCATCGACAGACCACCGTGCATCCTTATTTACATATTAATTTGTTGTCCAGCCGTAAAATAAAGAAATTGGACGAACGAATAAAAGATCCGTAATTAAGGCAGGCTCACGGTACAACTATAATTTTATTTTAATGTTATCGTTTTTGAAATGAACTCGTCTTAGTAGTACCGCTTCGTTAGCTTAAAATATAATGCCTCTTTGGCTTTCTTCTAATTTACGACAATGGTGTATAATGTTCTTTTTTATATTTGTATTTTATCTAGCTATTATTCATAGACAAAGTTGTGGAGAATTTTTTTTTAATAAACAACTGATTTGTCACACAATTGTGGATGCATGTTACATATAAATATACAAAACATTCCCTTCCGTTCCCGGCATATTAAATATTAAATTTGAAAATATTAAATATATATTTCATTTCCTCGAATGGGAATCGAACACACATCCGACCTTAATACTTTTATACTTAGTTTTAATAATATGTCAAAAAAACAACGCTTAGTAAAACCACTTTAGTTCTTTACCATACATTATTTCTTATCACAAAAACATTTTGAAATAATAATTAAACCAAATTCGTATAGCGTCAATTATTCAAACAGCATTTTCCGCGCAATGAACGACAGCCAAGCGCTTACTTAATTGTTTTATGAAAAAAGTCGCCGCCGAAACTCAATCTTCCACATTAAATCTGAACGGAAGCCCGCCTCATCAAGTGATTTAATCGAATTAAATGCAATTTCAACTAATACGAGCCGGGGGAAGCTAAAAGTCAATAACATTTGTTTCATAGCGCTCTCCCACGGTAGAGATGGTCAATTATTATATATTTAGTTTTGCATATTGTACCTACGAGCCAATATATATTGTATACAATTATCTTATTTTTGTATATTAACTTAAAATGTATGAAAATAATTGTCTTACATACTTCCTTGTATAAGAAAATCATTTCTTTTAAATATATTCTACTTTGAAATAGTAAAACACCATGAGGGTTACCTTTGTGGAAGAAATGTAATTCTTCACCATCTCATTTTAAGTTATTTACATTGTAGTTTCTGTTGAGATCTTATATATTGTAGATATATATATATATATATATATATATATATATATATATATATATATATATATATATATATATATATATATATATATATATATATAAATATATATATATATATATATATATATATATATATATATATATATATATATATATATATATATATATATATATATATATATATATATATATATATATATATATATATATATATATTTAAATTTGTTCTTATGCGATGGCTGGCTGTCTTCGTTACGTATACGGAATAAAACAATAGTCATAAACAATATCATACATCGTAGTCGGCTTTAATGAACTCTAAAAGGATGGAATTACTAGTAAAACTAGTACTAGAATTAATTAGTATCTATAGTAAAACAAAAACCTTGAATATTGATTTATAAGGAGAACACTGCGCGTCTCGCCAGAATTTTAATGTGCGTTTAGCATACAAACACAATATGATTGCAATACAAAGAGTCTATGACGGTACAACAATAGATGCAGATATCTAGATTATGGGTGCGTGGAATCTTTTAAATACTGAATATCACAGTGACTTACCGCCTCCTTGGTGCGAACGAGTCGGCGCATTCCTTTAGTAAATATCTAGCTTATACATTATTTATCGATTGCATTGATGTCTCATACACTTGTGTTATCTATACGTCCTTTGAACGTTTACTGGTTCAAGCGATTTTTTTTATTAAATAGCTACTTGTATTGTTTTATTTATGAGAGAGGTCGTAAGAAAAAATGTCTTTATATATACAATAAGTAGGTCTACATAGTTTGTAGGTATCCTCACATTAGATGATTTGACATTTAACAAAGGAGTTGAAGGATTTTAAAATATAGCTCATTTTTAAACTTTAACAATGTATAAAGCTAGTGAACAATCACTATTTACATCTTATTAATAGATAATAACTTAGAATTTAACAACGTTTTTTATTTAGAAGTTCTCATAGGAGTTTTGAACGCTTCGTGACACCGCTTATTATCATCCGAGTTTAAGGGGCACGTAATGCCCCTTAATTTAGTAACCGCGAGGGGTCAGCACTGTCATTACTAAATGAAAATACCCAAATCCGATACAACCCCAACTCACTAATATTTTACTCGCTTCAAAAACTTCTTTGGAAATCTTAAAAGAAGAATATAATTCATGCAATTCAGTTTCCTTTTACCTACTAATTCGTTAACTTCCAAAACATTTAGGAAAAAGAAATGATACCCGCTTTGGAATGATATTAGCGATATCGTTAGTATCGGATGTAATACAATAAAAAAACTCATTAGTACCTTTTTATACCCTAAACAAGAAAAGTAAAGTAATTTTATATATGACACCATTTGCAATAGAAACTACTTGTCTATTGATCTAGCCCACTTCCATACATTAATCCCTTATCGCTAGTTAACCAGAAAAAAAAAATGCACAAACGTATAAATTAAAAGTAATTCAAAAGCTCCTTGAAAATAAAAAATGTATAACAATTATCTACGTAACGTCTGATTAGGTATAAGCACCACCTTGCAAGATCGCGATCACTTCATGATTCATTCAACGGACAAAGAAATAATAATGTCTAATGGCGGAAAACTTTGCCCCAGCCAAGTTTTATAGAACTAAGTTATTATTGATGACGCAAATACTGTACTGTCTAATAACCTTATTAGATCGTTCTAAAAAGCTTTTGTGGTTCAGTAGAAGGTTGTTTTATTGGACTTGATAGTTGTTGGTATGTATTTTATATGGAAAATATTTATAATTCAGATGTATATCGATGTTTGACGATATTGGAATTATAAAAAGTTATTTTAATAAACTCTAAGAATATCTTTAATTTTCGAGTTAAACATTAAAATCATTAATTAAATATTAATATTTAATCATATAAAATAATTTTATACAAATTAAAATAGTGTAGATAATAGAGAGACCTTTATGCGCAAAAGGCATAAGAAATATATTTCATATTTTGATTGTTATAAAGAATTATATTTAATACAATCAACTTGTTTTAGACTTACAGGTATGTACAGTTAGATATACACTTGACCGGAATATGTGATAGATACCTAAAGTATAATCTTACATTATACAATGAAGGTTTTTTTAAGCTTTACTAAATCAGTTAAAGAAAGAAATTGAGACATAATTATAAATCACACAAAAGAAAAATTTCTAAAATTGTAAAGACCCATAAAGCAGTATGGTTAAGTATAGATTTTACCTTATTCACCGACCTTACTGTTCTACTCTAGGCAACAATTCTTTATTTCAGACTTTCGGTCCGTATAATTTTTATTACTACAATGCTTTACATATGTCATTATATATTTCAACTGCTTAGATAACATTTTAATTACGACTTTCTTATAACCACAATAAACAAAATAAAACACCAAAATATCTCAATGACGTCACATAAGGAAATACATACAAATTAACACGAAATCAAGAGTATTTAGATCAAGTTCCTAAGCTGTTTAAAGTGTGTTACGCAGACGATCCTGAACTCGATGCACAAGTACCAGCCAAGGTTTCACCTGGTGCGTGCCAACGATATACTGAAGCTGCCCTACTCCACCTTCAGGACTTACGTCTTCAAGGAAACGGAGTTCATAGCAGTCACTGCATACCAAAATGAAAAGGTACGAATTTTGTGTTTTTGTTCTTTTCTACGTCTTTTACATCTAGATAGGTATATAGAGTAAAATATACTATAAGATTGACATAAGTCCGTTGCAATAATGGCATTTTTGAATAATATTTTGATCTTTTTCTGGAATAAATTTTAAATTTTATGCAAGATTTCATTCCAGACATGAATCCTTCGTATAAGATATATTTTCAGTATTTGGCTTACACTTGAGTTATCTTTTATTGACAGAAGTATTATAAATAAATCATTTAACGAGCTGTATTTTTGAATTACAAATTTATAATAATATAAAACGTAATAATGATGTTTGAATAACGATCATATAAGTATCAAGACTTAATAAGCAATAATTTTCAGATAACGCAATTGAAGATCGACAACAACCCTTTCGCAAAAGGCTTTCGGGATACGGGAGCGGGGAAACGAGAAAAGAAGTAAGTATTTATATGTACCTATTCTTATCTTCGATTTTTACAAATATTAAACATTTTTAATGAAACATATTTAACGGGTAGTCTACCCGTGACCACACACTATTACAAAGAGTTCGAAACGTCGGGTTTTTAAAAAATGTTTAAAATTCAATATACGCGATCAATCCGGTTAAATTTGTTCAATTAAAATACCTAAAGTGACTTTATATCGTAGTAATTATTTTGTAATACGGTTTATTCCTACTACCTACTTACCTATAGATATAATGTAACGATGAAATATGAAAGATATTAAAATTACGACGACGATTATCAATTCCTTAAAGTGAATATTACTTCTTAACAAACAATCGTTACAATTTATACGTATATCTATAAGAAATTGATTGTAACATTGTATTAAAAACTAAAAAAAACGTATCCAGCCTTCATAAATAGAAATCGCCCACTTACTAATTTGAGGAAGTAATTAATTTGTTATGTGTTATGAAATGATGTCCATAAAGTACATCGACTCTCTGTATTTACATATTATTGTTATTAGTTTCTGTTATTGCGTAATTAATATGGTAATTAAACGTATAATCTTCACACTATTAGTTTGTTCTAGTTGGTTAGCGTATACATTGTAGTAGGGCATTGTATGTCAGGTAATATGCTATATATACTTGTTTTTTGCTTAAGAAATTAATTTATAAAAGAAATTCTAACTAATTAATTAGATACTTCCTAATTTGATGTTTGAGACTTAGTCAAAGTAGGTACTTTTGTTCGACTAATGTAAGTTCGATTTTATAATTAAAAAGTTGTCTTAAGTATTGCGCAATTACAAGTTGTTTCGCACTCACTAAGTGCAATTTTTCCTTCTAAGGTCTCTAATGTTATTTAAGAAACGTTAACAGGATATTTATCACTTTTTATCTAGTATATGTAAGTATCAATCGATCATAATAAATTTTATGAGTTACGTGTGTAAATGCGGCGTATATTTCACATTTTTTTATTTTTGTTATTGTATATAATAGTTTTTGAAATAAAGTTGTAGTTTTTATACAAACAAGACAAATTTGTCCAATTTAGCACAGGTTAATTTAAGTTTACGTAGAACATTAATTTTAAAAGAGAAATATCAACGCAGGTGGTAAAAGTAAATATTTAACAGAGAGCGAAATAAATCACACCAAAAAAAACACTCCGCAGTTTAACTAAACTTAACAGCAAATGAAATTAGCTATCTGTGGATCTCCAAATTAATTAGTACGAGTTTCAAAACGCACTCGACGCCGTTCCAAATTCAAATTAAACCAATCTGGCGCCTCCTTATTCGTGTTCCGCGCTCAAACATGGCGGGTAACGGCTCAAAATGGTGGAGTCATACGACTTGGCGCTTTTTCCGACGTCTTTAGCGTGCAAGGGAGAAAATTGGATTTCCGCGATAAAATCAGCTTTAGTTTTTTCGCCGTATAATTTGATAGCGGGGATAGCTTGTGATTCCGCTAACTTATTTGAAATTCAAAGAGAACTCAATTAGTGGACAGTCAATGCGAGGCATTATGTCTGCGTTTGTACCAGTAAGTGCTGTCTGGATCGTCAGCTCCGTATTTCGATATGCTGTATTATTTCCTCTTATATTGTCTATATAGCATTAAATAAACTAAAGACTATTTAAAGGTTTCATTACTTTAAAATTTACATACTCATTCGTATTTGTCGACATTCGAAATTAAGATATGCTTTAATTTATATATTTCAACAGTCTTTGTATATTGTATTTGTATTCAGTTTAATTGAACTGACTTTATGGTAGCCTGAGATAAGAATAACACGCAAAGATAGGTAGAAGGTTAAAGGTGCCTATTTGCTTAGCGAGCGTGTCTAAAGCAAGAAAGGTATTTGAATAAAGTAAAAGTAACACCTACATGTTTCTTTACACTTTTTACGATTGTGGACACATTTTTGTAAGTAAACAAAATAAAATGCTATTAGGCAATACTGACTCTCTTTCATAGTAAGTAAATAACAGGCACTATCTACAATTCTATATAAAATAGTAAAATCCATTGTTATCGTTTACTTGGGTTAAATATCACATATCTAAGACCTTATGCGAATCTTTTGTTTCGTGGCTAATTAATTCAGGAGACACATTGTGTATTTAATATAGGTAGGTACGTTTGGTCAGTTTAACAAAAACAACGGCGTGGAAAAGCGTGAAAGGCCAACTTTTGTCCATTACGGAAGTCACATTAGTGTTTAAAGGGAGGCAGGAAGGCATCTTTAATTCGCTTACCCAACATTTTGCACCGGAACCGTCGCAGCATCCGAATTACAGGGCGTATGCCGGACGCTCATCTTTTCAAAATGGCCGCTGAGCGGAAACGCTCGAAACGTGAACGTTTTGACAAACATTTAGTGAAAAGCTCGAGAATGTAACAAAGTGCTATAGAGATGATTTTAAATAAAGTAGTATGCTAGACGATCAGTCCAAGTTCTTGTGTTTTTATGCCAGTCTACATATTTGTAAATATATTAAATAATGAGCCTACTGAAACATTTGCAAAATAATGAAAAAAAAATATAGTTTTTTTCTTCTTTCTAATGTAATCAGTTATTCAATATATATTAGGGTTTTTTTATTCTCAGCCTCACGCTGTATTCCTGACATGGCAGTGTAGGCAGATAGAACTTCGGAACCTAGTGTTAAGACACTTCCGTGCGTTCTCAAGTTTCTGCCGAATTTAAGGCATTGTTTGTTGAGTGGCTTTAAATATTAGGGTAATTTTAGTTCTTTTATCAGAAAACCTAATATTTTTTAGCTATCTAAAGCTATAGCGAAACTCATTAACTAAAATATTACCTAATACTTCTATCACACCATTTAGCACAAGCACAGAGCGTAATCGTTTTTTATGTTAGCGGAATTCTTGTGCAAAGGTCAGCTTTGATGTGCACTAATCGACCACTCGACTAATTAGTGCTGGCAACTTAGTTTGTTTTACTCGTGTTCTGACACGTTAAATGTCACGCTTGAGAAGTGTACTGTATCTTTATTGTCTGTTTGAAATTTTGAAATCGTTTTTAGTTTTGCTAAATCTAAGTGACGCTATACGGTATAATTTTGTTATGCATTAAATAGTTTTTTTTTTTTTGTTTTTTTATAGCTTCACGCTGCATCCCGCACGAGGCAGGGTAGGCAGAGGGAACCCGGGAACCTAGTGTTAAAAAACTCTGTTCCTCACTAAATAGTTTTTTAGTTTTATTTCGTATCCTGCATACGACAGGGTAGGCAAAGAAAACCTAGGTAAATTATTCAGTTCCCCTCTTTCCAAGCGGAAATATAAAATAATGTTGAGTGGCGGAACTCAACGCCGCACTGTCTTGTTGCCTCAGCGAAGAAATGAAAATATTATAAAAGTCTTTCCTCGGAAAGGCACGTCGACGTAAACGTTTTTTGTGGTATACAGTTTATATTATACAAAGACACAATTATAAGTTTAAACGATATTAACGGTGCGACAATTCCTCACACAATCATAAAGCTCGAATAAGCTTGTGTCTCAATATATTCAATAAAAGAGGGGTTACAAACTGCACCGTTTTTTGAGGATAAAATTTGGTAAAATTACAGAGCAAGCCACCCCCGTACAGTTTACATTGTAACGTGAACACCCTAATGCGCGGTTTAACTTAGGGCTGCAGGAAACTCAATTATTTTGTATAATTTTTAATTTAATTATAGAAAAAGAAACTAAATAAATGTTGATTTTGGAAATCATTGTTGATTTCCATTGAAGTAAGTTTCAAAAAACTTAAGACTCTTAAAGGTGACTTCTTCACTTATTATATTTCTATTTATCACATATATTCCATATTAAAAGCTTTATAGTGTAACTCGTTGAAAATTACTATGTAGAATCAAAAACAAAACATGTATGGTTTTAGTCGTTTTTTAAAACTGTCAAAAATGCAGAATAATTATTTTATCGACAAATATTTTAATCTGACAACGTAGATAAATATTATAATTATATAATATCTAAGAACAAAAGCATTAATAGGTATACTGATTAACGTATATATGAATGAATCATTAAAGCATTGAAGCATAAAATATTGAAACCTTAAAAATCTAATAACATTAGACATGTGCTTATAAATAAAATGGCAAAAGTATAAATAAAAACCCATTTCAACAATAGTAATAAATTACTGTACACAGATAATGTTACGTCAACCCTAAGATCTATAGGGTGGCGCAAATTAAATTCTATCAGTTGGCGATGAGACGAGTTAATAAAATGAATTTAGTACGGAACCCCGGTAATCAGGGGCGAGCGGTTGCGGATGCCGGTAAGGGACTGACGAATTTAGGGATCAACAGGACAATGGACAAAGCGTTTGTTTTGCAGACAACATAATTGGCCGATGGGGTTAGGACAGTTTTAGTCTTTTATTTATAGACGACAATTACGGTATTGTGGTTCAATTGGTAAGCGTCCGTTGAATATAATGATTCTTCAATGGGAAAAATGTTTAAATAAGTAGCTTTTACTTGTGAATTTGTCTTCATGGTCAAGTGGACATAGATAATAATTGTGTATGACACAAACACATACTAGCTTAATGCTGTATTCCGCACACGGCAGAGTAGGCAGAGAGAACTACGGCACCTAGTATTCAGAAACTCCGTTCCGTTCCCCACTTTGTGCCGAATTTGAGTGATTGCGTGTTGAGTGGCGGATCTTGCGCTCTCCGCGCTTTGCTAGAGGTTTCAATGCTACTACTATCCCAAACAAAAAGATTATTTTAGTTTAAACCACATTTCATTTGCATGCGCTAATCTTAGGAACTGCTTTAGTGCCAAACAATCTCTTCAGCTGTTTAACATTACCATATTTATGTTTGTAGTCCGTTTAAATGTTACTGACGATAAAGACGTCGTTGCTCAGTATGCAGCGTCTCCTTCCTTTGTACATAATATAGTGATATAGTTATATTACTAGGCTTCTATACGACCTCACGAAAATAACATAGGTACATATACAGATATGAAATATTCTGACAATGCCATAAAAAATAGCAAATCATCACACATAATACCACTAATTTATCGGAAGATACGACTACCTATAGAAGACAAGGTCTCTTTTTTGTTGATCCGCAAAAGATCAATGACATATTATTATTAAACAAACTCAAGTATACGTCTCGGCCAGGATAAGAATAGAACGTAAACGAGCAACAATTTATTCCCCGGCCACGTAATAAACGGATCATTGAATTCCTAAAAAACCAATAGTATTTTCGTGACACGTTCGACAGTGAAAGGGCGAAGTTTCGGCACTATCATTAGGAGATGATTAACCTTTAGCGGTCGAGGGTCGCGAGCCATTAGGCGAAATGTCAACCACTTGACACCCCTGCGCGGGCTTGGTATTTAAAATGGATTAAATTTTATGCTTTTAAGAGTGTAAATATTATCTTTTCCTTTAATCTACTCTCTTCATCGATAGATTAAGGTGATGTTCCTTATGTCTTAATAAATGAACTCGTGGTACCTATTCATTGAAAATAAACAAAATTCACACTTCTTCAACCTTCTTTCGCTACATTGACACATGTGACACATGTTAAAAGTAGGACTATAAACTTGTGGACAATTATAATTGTAATATATTTAATATAAAATGTATCATTTATTTAATTTTTTTGTACTAAAAATGCAATAAAAAAATTCACAATGATAACACGAGTAGTCTGTCCGTGTACCGCAGGCAGGCGCTGCTGACGGCGCGGTCGGACACGCGGGATGACGATGACGAGCGACCCCTCGATGTCGGCGGACCCTCCAGCCCACCCCCGCCACCTCAACAGCACACCAGTAGCTGTAAGTATATCAATATCTAATATTTTCTTACATACATACATGTATGGACGTAAAATTTCCTAAGGAAGGTACAGTAGATGGCTATATATGCAGTTTTTGTTGCAGCCTGGTTCAGTTCAAGTGGTGGCGGAGCCGACTCGGGTGCAGAGGAGGCCGGCTCGGACTCGTCGTGCTCGGGCGGCGCGCGGGCGCCCTCGCCCCCCGCGGGGCCCTCGCGGCCCTCCCCCGCGCCCGACGTGTCGCTGGGCCCGCCCGTGCAGCCGCCGCTGCTGCCCTACCTGTACCCGCCCTCGCTGTACCCGCCGCCGTTCTTCCCGCCGCACCAGATGCCGCCCGGGCTGCTGTTCAACCTGCACCCGCTGCTGCAGCAGTACTCGCTGCCGCCGCCGCCCGCGCCCGCGCCCGCCGCCGCGCCCTCGCTGGGCAAGGCGCACCGCTTCGCGCCGTACGCGCTGCCCGGCCTGGGCTCGGCCTTCGAGCAGGTGGCGCCGCGCGCGCGCAGCCTCAGCTCGTCGCCGGCGCGCGGCGGCGCGGGCCCGCGCGGCGCCTCCCCGCCGGCGCGCGCCGCGTCCGCCGACCCGCCGCCCGACGCGCCGGCGCCGGCCGCCACGCGCGCGCCCGCCTCCGACCTCAAGAGCATCGAGCGCATGGTGAACGGCCTGGACGTGGAGACGCAGGACTGACGAGAGTGTACATAGAGTGTATTTATATCGGCTTTGTCCGCGAGGACACGGGCGTCGTTTTGTATCGTTCCTATTTTGTTTTTCTGTCGAGTTCTATTCGGGTCGAACGTAATGTTTGTAAATAGTTAAGCTTACACTAGATGGTTGTTTAGTCATTAATGTTCGATCGACGGTCATGCGGCCACTTCTTGTTCGTTGGAAGGCTTTCTCGATCGTAGAGCCGATGTGAACCACACGTGGACATTGCTTGATTTCTATTCTCACGTACAAAGATATATTTTTGATACAGATTCTTCAATTTTAGTAACAACCTACAATAGTAAAAAAACCATTCTATTTATTTGATAAATTTGCTCTACAATTGTTGTGGAAGCCTTCCAAGCAAACCGTACTGCAATAACATCTGACGAACAAAAGGTCAATGCCATGGATTTGAGGTTTGTCATCATTTCTTTAAAAGAATATAGCGTTTAAAAATACTAAAAAAATCTGCTTCAACAATATTTTACTGTATCATTTTTTACTTTCTTTGAAAAATCGTATTTATTGTAACTAAGTTATCCTGACATGGTATATAGTATACAATGTCAGGATAACTTAGCTATAAGCAAAATATTTGTAAACAATTTGTTTACAAATATTTTGCTTATAGCTATAATTGCCATTTTTCCATTCTTTTTCCATTATTTCCATTTTTTTAATTGCAATACTGCAAAAATAACGAGCATGACGTCACAGAACACGTAGTATTCAAACACAATAGTTTTCACATTAGACACTCCACTGCAATAGCAATAGGGATAGATAATTCGATGAAACGGGCTTGTTTATGTTAAATTACTTATTTTAAACAAATTATAATTATTAAATATATAAAAATAAATGTTTTATTACTTTACGTTCACTCGTGTTTATGTCGAATTTTATATCTCTCATCACGTATTTAAGTTAAGTGAAACGTCATCGGCCCCTTTCATCGTATTTTTATTTTGTTTAATTTCCCACATAGTTTAAAGTAATCAAATAATATCGCTTTATTTTGTAAATACAATTTATAAGGTGTTTACTAATTGACATATTTTGAAAATATGTTTTGTCAATTGTGCTGTGAGAATAGTGCACTTGGTCGTTGCTTTCAAAAATTAATAAAAAAAAAATAACAGTATAAAAGTTATAATATTCAAAAGAGTATTTATATTTATTACATTTGATTGGAGTTTTGTATGTAAAAATATAATAATTTAAATATGTCTGTTCGTATATTATTTCCGCAAGCAACCACTAAATGCACGTAAAACGATTGATAAAAAAAATCTAACTGTAAGTTAAATTTTGTAATATATAGTTGATAAATATTTAGTTAAAATACAAAATATATAATTATAAATGAATATAATTTTCCATGGAATTCATTAAATTTTAAGCATTATGAAACTTTCATTGGACATACATCCATACATACATACATATAGCTAATGTACGTGAAAATTGTTTTATTTTTCTTTGTTATTATTCTATAATTAATAAACCAGCGATTTGATTAAATACCATGGTAAGAGTCGATTTGCAGTTTTTTCTACAGAAATTAAAAAAAAATGTTGCTTTGTGAAATTGAATGAGACTGTAACTATTTGACAGCTGTATTGAGAATTATTCATTAAAATATTATATAGATAAATCTATTGATAAAATCAATACTATTGTTTTCTTTAACATTCCCACACCATAAATATTTCAACTTTACATAGTAAGTACACATTAAAAAGATATGAAATATATATCAATAAAAATAAACCACTTATAGCAACTTTTGTCTGCCTGTCGTTTTATTTTATTT
The DNA here is from genome assembly GCA_019049475.1 of Eueides isabella. Taxonomy (NCBI): domain Eukaryota; kingdom Metazoa; phylum Arthropoda; class Insecta; order Lepidoptera; family Nymphalidae; genus Eueides; species Eueides isabella. The sequence continues at coordinate 8,233,929 of CM032403.1, read as the reverse complement.
ATCATTGATAAATTAATTATCTGCAGCATAAGTTAAATTTACTTTTATAAGAATAATAAAAATGTAAATATATAAATTTAACGGGGATAAAATAAATTACCAATAATAAATAAGACAATCAAGTAAAAGTTCAAAAAAATCATTAGATCCAGAATTTGACTTGCGAGTCAAGCAAGTATTGACCAAATATTATTGCTTATTAAGCCAGGCAAGTCATAGTCACAAGTCATTAATGCAATCATTCCATTTTTTACGCTTAGTAGCGGAGCATCAACAATTTAATATACGACATTTACACAAATTATTAGATTGTTCGTAACAATAATTATTTATACTTTTAAGAATTGGATTTATTCGTTTTTCTTTAAGTTTCTTTCCGTGTGACTGTAACCGATGGGTTGTGGGTTCGATCCCCACTCGAGGAAATGAAATATTGAATATTTTCAATTTAAATATTTCATCTTTTCGTTTCGTTTCGTTTCTTCGCTCTGTTACAAGACAAAATGCGGCTTTGAGTTACGCCACTCAACACGCTATGCCTCAAAATTCGGCGGAAAGTGGGGAACAGAAGTGGAACGGAGTGTCTTAACACTATGTTCCCAAGTTCCCTCTGCCTACCCTGCCATGTGCAGGATACAGCGTGAAACTGAGTGAGTGGGTGAATATTTTCATCACTAATAATAAATAGATTTTATACTTTGAAGTCTGTGTCGTGTCCAAGAGGCACAAGCATATGATTTGCAGCGCGACAGGTTGTGGGTTCGATTCCCATTCGAGAAAATGAAATATTTTGAAAGTTAATATTTAATATTTTTATTTCTTCGGTCTTATTATAAGGCACAACGTGACGTTGAGTCAACACGCAAAGCCTCAAATTCGGCGAAAAGTAGGGAACGAAACGGAGTGTCTTAACACTAGATTCCTAACTTCTCTCTGCCTAACCTGCCATGGATACAGCACGAAGCTGAAAGAAAAAATAATTTGATGATGATGAAGACGCCTTCATTCAGCAGACAATGACATATAAACTAACAATAGTACACGTAAAAGAAAAGAAACAAGAAATTAAATGAAACAAGCGTAGTGACAGCTCTATTATAATTTGAAGGAAACAAAACAAAGATCCGTAATCTAAGCCGTGACACTCGACATAAAACTTTTTTAGAATCATAACAAGCATATAATTGTGGATACTCCCAAGCAAGTAGGCACAGATGATAAAAATCCCGCGAGGTGTCACGTACAGGCGTAATTGCGTACACTATCTGATTGTCTCGCCATTCGCTCACCTGAGTGTTTGTATGCTAAACTAGTTTTTCTTTAGGCGATAACTTGTAGGTGCAACGCAAAGATGGCAGATACGAGTAAGTAAGCACCGTCAGCTATCGCGCTGTGATCATGTACGAAGATTGTGGTATGCTTTATGTTCATTCATGCGCAACGAGATTTGGGTGGGTAATGAGAAATAATAGCTTGTCTACAAATACTATGCAATTTCAATGTCAGTATGTTCGTTTTAGGAAACTTGAATAGAAATCTATATATTTATAACATTTTTCTATATATTTATAACATTTTTAAGTGGATTATAAAGTGTAATTGTATTTACATCTCAACGCACGTTTTGTAGTGATAAATGGTTTGCTGTGATCGCAAGATTTGCCATACAGTTATCTCCGTCATGTAGCTTACATAAATAAAGAAATAAAGTCTCGCCTATGATGATGTCACACGAGGTTCAAAAGCTAGTTATTGCGTACTGTAGCTGCTTATATGGTGAAATAAATTATAATTTCTTTATTTTACAACTTTATATGAATACTCATATAAGCAAAGTCGTGGTTTGTATGTTGCTAAACATTTAGTTATGATCATACTACATTTATATGGATTCATAAAATAAAATCAAAGGCAACTTTCGCTTTTATACGATATTTAATGTTAATATAAAAAAAAAAAAAAAATTCTTTCAAAATAATTTCTTTTTACAATGAGCCAAGCTACATAGTATGATATAGTAGTATATATAAAATAGTTAAACCTCACTCAATCACTAGTCCTGAAGTGACATTCTGATAGAAATCTTTTAGAAATTTGGTGTGGGTGGAATGGTAAATATAGCTTTTTTAATTTATATATTATTTTATATTATTTGTATTTGTATTATATATTATTATATTATATATTATTTGTATGTTTGGAAAATTCAACTACTTGATACGTTTTATATTTCTCTACTAATCTATAAAATTAATAATAAATTAAACGTGAACTTAAGATAACGTAAATGTCACTTGTGTATTGTAATTCTGTTGATTTCATTATTTTACATTTTGTTAAAATTAGCTTAAATGTTAATAAGATTATGTTATTTTTTCCCATACAAATTGCATTTTAAAGACGCAATTAATTAACTTTAATCGTAACACATTCATTAAAATAGCCTTTTTATCGCAAAAAACGACAAAACAAATATCCAAAACTGGCGGCGTGAAGAATTATTTCAAGAATTTCGAGCCGTGAGAATGAAAATTGAAAAAACCAGCTAACAAGGTATAGGCGAATGGCCATTATAATTAATGGTTAAATCCTATTTCATCTCGTTTCCTTCAAGACTGATCTTATATTTTTATCTCTCTCGTTGAAGCGCACATCGTCACAAATCACTTGAGACAATGCAGACAGATACGGTGGCAATCTACTTCAGAGGTCTTCAACTTGGGGCCCGCATAATGCAAGCTCTATGGTTATTCTAAATGTACGTTTGTATTTATTACGAAATTCAATAATTCCTTCATTTTTAAAATAATCTGCATTTTTGGCATTTTATTTCTTCGGCTTTGTAGTGACACCCTTGCGCCCCAATGCCACGACTACGTTATGACTTAATAGGAAATAAACATTTTCTTACAAACTTACTATCTTACTTACTATCGACCATTGATATTCTGACAATAAAATCTCTTGACATTAAAACATATTTTTTGCGATCTTAACTTTGGTAGCACATGACAAAATTTATTCAAAGTTTATTTAAGACGCAATAAAACTGATTTAGTACGAAATTCTACAACAGCTTAGGAACAAAAGTGTAATTTGGTAACAAATTGAAAACATCAAATGAACCAACGTTATTAAAACCTTGAAGCACCAGCGTACTCTACCTCGAAGTAAACGCATTAGCTATAATATATAGAGAAAAGTAATATGCATTAAAGGCTATTCTTAAAGCATTTGTATGACCGAATCGCCGAATTTAGAGGCATAGCGTGTTGAGTGGCGGAACTCAACGCCGCGTTTTGCCTTGTACCAGAGGTGTTGTAATATTAAATATTCAAATTGAAAACATTAAATATTTCGTTTCTTCGAGTGGGGATCGAACCCACAACCCATCGGTTACAGTCACACGTATTGTGCCGCCATGACAGGTCTCTGAAATTTTTGAATATAGCTATCAGGTATGACGTGTCTATACGTACACGCTTGAGTTGTGGGTTCAATCCCAAAACGAGGCATTGCTTATATTAAAGATTTCATAATGTTAGATATAACGATCTATCATAGATATAACGATGTCACAATGCTTTTACAACCTGTTCGATGTACTTATTTGTAGTATATACTTATATATGTATAACAGATTCCCTGGCTTGGCTAGATGAGAGAGGTCATCGATTGGACTGGATTCTGTCTTTTTAAATCAATAAACGTAATTACCTATAAATATACAAATACTATCCACCAGGTACTTTATCCACTGAGATTGTAAAAAACACTGTTTTTATCATAAAACATAATTTCCCTTCCACGAAAATTGAAAATACAGTAACGGATATCTTTTACATAAATCTACATATGGTATACCATAAAATTGATATACCATCTGGCTGGCGATACAGCACGGGAGCAGTCATAGCGGCTTACAAATACAGTGATTATTTCAGTGAACGGAACCAATTTGCCGAAAACGTATACAGGGGAAAAAAATATCGGAATGTAAAAGGTAAAGTAACAAAAGTTCCCCGTCGCATATATCGGGGGCTCTCTCGTACGTTACAATTTTTTCTCTCCTGTACCGAAACCGGCAATTGTTCGGAAACAAAAAGTGACATTTATTCGGCCATTTTCGCGACGACGAATTGCGACCGACAAAAAGTTATGAATTTTTGGACATATCCATCGCCGGTGGCGCGGTTAGGCGCCGCAGAATTTTAACGAATGTTCATTGACAACATCTTTCGCTGTCAGTGTCGGGTTTTTTATTATTTTCGGGATATTTATGAGATGTGCCCCTCGCTACGACGTTGTTGTCACCCAGGGGTTGTAAGGGTTTCTTGTGCGGTGGAACGAGGTAATGACTCGTAAAATTAGAGATTGGTCGAAATTGTTTTAGCAACAAAATGTTTAGTTCATATCATCCAGATCACGTTTAGGTCGGCTCTCGTGATGAATTTACTTCACGAATTCAATTATTCCTTTTACAAAAAAAAATCTAGTAAGATCTGTTGTATTTGGAATGATCGTATAGATAACGTCACGACAGAGCGACACGTGACACACGAGGCACCTTTCTGGTATAACTCACGATATGAACAATTACATCCTATTTAAGATAATATTCCCTTTATACAAACCGCTAGCTTCAAAGTCTCAAACTCAGCTTTACGCTGTATCCCGCATACGGCAGGATAGGCAGAGGGAACTTGGGAACCTAGTATTAAAACACTCCGTTTCACTTCTGTTCCTTCTATTGAGTGAGTGGTGGAACTCAGAAATGAAAAATATTAAATATTAAAATTGAAAATATTAAATACATCATTTCCTCGAGTGGAGATCGAACCCACAACCTGTTGGTTGCAGTCACACGCTTGTGCCGCTGCGCCACTGAAGGCTTCAAAATAAACCGCTAGTCGCACGTTCATAACGTTTTTCACAACACAACATCGAACTTCAACACGACAACTCATCATCAGTACAAAGCTAGTAAAGTATTTTACTATTATATTTTTTTAGAGTAAAATCTGAATAACAACAAATATTGATAAATATTCAACTAGACTCTATCGAAGCAATTGAATGAATTACGCTTTATCGATTGATTGCATCCTATTTTTTTACTTGTTTTCGAAAATATGTATGTTGACGAATACAAAATGACTTTACGCAGAAACTAATCGACGGGTAATTTAGACAGACAGCCATCCGGCCCCAGACAATAGCAGCCGGCATGCATTATGCATCTCACTGCCGTTTTTGGGAATATGAATATGCGAACATTGTCTAAAATTGTGCACCTTGAATCTCTTAAACTGTAAGAAATTGCTCAACAAGTGCCTTCAACGAGTCTGCAAAATTAACTTCTACATACACAAGATACGGTCTATTTTGAGTGAGCTACAACGCAGAGAGCTCCGCGAGAATGATTCACGCAAATGCAATCACGTCGGTACATTCAGTTTTTAGTATGCACCCGAGTCGAAGTACTTGACGGGTGGGCTGATCTATTTCCGACAGCTACTGAGTAGCGAGCCACCGAACTGCACTGAGATTACCTGCCACGATACTCTAAATTAATGACTCCCGCGACCCCGATATATGTCTTTCAGCGTATGTTAATTCGAAACGAGATTTATCTTATCGCGACCGCCAGCTAAAAACGAGCCAACCGATTCCACCCCACGATATAAACCGAATCAATGCGTCGCAAAGTCGGTGTCGAGAAAAAACAGAAAGTAATTTTTACTCCAATCAATCACCCGAAAAAACGGGCCTTGTTCGTCGGGTAATTCGCTAGAATTCCAGTTGAGATTTAGTAGCGGGTCGCGTGCTAAACCAGAGACGATATAATGAGCGGCGCGCTCATTGTCCGCACCAAAAAGAAAAGATAAATAACCAAATGAGAATGGAAAAACGGCAAAAAACGCTGAAATAAAGGAAGCTTCAATTGGACAAAGGCGCCGAAGAGGGATAATTCGTCGGGGATATGCACCAATTGTCACTATTTTGCTCGATTTTTAAGTGGCGTCCGGCGACAGCGTCGACGGCGCAACGCGGGCGCGAGAGGATTTTAAAACTGTCACCTTCAAAGATTCTAAGTTGTTATCTAAATAATACTGACAGCAAGTGAGATTTATAATATATGATTACATTTTAATATAAAAAACTAGATAATTGTTATTTAAAGTATATGAATTTTATGAATATTGCAGTTGATATCTTATATCACATTTTTTTTTGCTTCACGCTATATCCTGCATATACTAGAGCGAGGAGAACTACAACTCTTTCCTAATTAAGACAATTTCGTTTTCCACTTCTCTCCCTATTCTTGAGGCATTGTATGTTGAGAGGCAGAGTTCAATGCCGCGCCTTACCTCTCTCTCTCTCTCAGCTTCACGCTGTATCCCGCACGAGGCAGGGTAGGCAGAGGGAACCCGGGAACCTAGTGTTAAGACACTCCGTTCCACTTCCGTTCCACTTCCGTTCCCCACTTTCCGCCGAATTTGATGCATTGCGTGTTGAGTGGCGGAATTCAACGCCGCGCTTTGCATGATTACCAGAGCGAAGAAATGAAACATTAAATATTTAAAATTGAAAATATTAAATATTTCATTTCCTCGACTGGGGATCGAACCCAGAACCTGTCGGTTACAGTCACACTCTTGTGCCGCTGCGCCACGACAGGCCTCCAGAGCGACAAAATGAAAATATTGAACATTTAATTTCACGAGTGGGATTTGAAACCACAGCAGAACCGTTACAGAACTACACTTGTGTCCCTCCACTACGACAGGCCTCGTACGCGACAAGTTTTGAGTCAGAATTATTTGAATGAACGATTTTATTAAAACTATGTTTTATATGAATCCACAACATTTTTATAGTATCTTTATGAAGATTTAGTGAAAACAGATATTGTATAAAAAAATGTAAATTAATGTAAAATTTTTATGTAGAGCTGTGAGGGGTAGCCAGAAAAAATAACAGTAACGTTTGAAAATAATATCAGCCCAATTATATAAAAGAAAGCACTCACAGAATATTTACGATATTTTCTAAATAATATGAATAGTTCATATAGATCGCTTGTCACTAAGATAAACAGAAAACGGGAGCTTCGAAGGCTAAAATAATAAGCCAGTTACGTGGCCATTACACAAATTCCCAACCAATAACAAAGATTTTTATCTACACGCTAATATAGAATGGTAATAGATGCCAATCTCCCTTTGCGGGTCGCCCAAGTCGTTTGCTATAGATCCCTAGATCTGCCGCGACGAATCAACGTCAACCGTATAAAATCAACATTTAATATTCGACACCGGTCGCAATCGTAATAAATGTCCAAATATTTGTCGCAATGCATTTCGGTGAATTCAAATAAAACCATGACTAAAATCCCTAGTATCCCTAGAGACCGGTCAAGTGCTGTGATCGTCTCCAATCTATTTCAGACCCTACTCTCTAAAAAACAAAGTATATTTTAGTTTGTATTGCAATAACTACTTCCTACTTAAGACGTCAGAATTTTGTGATCGTATTTGGTACTCAAAGTCTGTGGTCTTATGATATACTTCACGTTATCATATTTCTCTGATTCTCAATCAATCACCAATGGATTTTGGACTTCGTTTCAAGAGTAATAGAGATTATTTTATCAGTTCAATAGTAAATATGTTGGTAAAGTGGACAAACCTTAATGCTACATTCGCAACGGCTAATATTTTGCGGTAATATTGGCTAGCAGATACACGATAATATATTGGGTCGGCGAGCCACGGCTCTGTCACGGTTTTCATATCAAAATTAAATATCTGTAGGAGGGAGAGAATTCGTGCAAACAGCAAACCAACTATGTTTTATCTGTTTACTTTGCTTTCTACTTTCTATAAACGCAATGAGATTTATCTAATTCTTTATAGTGTCTCCTCGATTGTGTATGAATATGAGGCTTTGTTAAGAAATTTATGCGTGCGATATTGATATTGATTCCATCGTAATGACATTGATTGTTAGTTATTCCAGTATGTAGGTTTTGAATTGAAAAAATATTACAAGTTAGTAGTATCATCAAGTATCTATATAGTATATAAGTAGTAGTCATATGAAACTATGTTTAATATGCTGAGGCGCTTTAAACAAGATAAGACGCAAATCTCTGTGTTGTTGTGTGTTTCCTTTCATTTAAGAGCGATTCATTTGAAAGTATTGAAGCCTGTTATGGCACAGAGTCACAAGCGTGTGACTGTAACTGTAACCGACAGACTGTGGGATCGATCCCCACTCCAGGAAATGAAATATTTAACATTTTCAAATTAAATATGTAATGTTGTCAAATCTTTGCTCTGGTAACATGGCAAAGCACGGCGTTTAGTTCTGCCACTCGACACACAGTGCATCAAATTTCCCGGAAAATGGGGAACGGAGGTTCCCGAGTTCTTTCTGCCTATCCTACTTAGTAGTAGAAGGCGACATACAATACCGCATTTTGTCGCAAAAATATCGAATTGCAAGTTACTGAATGTAGCAATTGTGGGTTCAATCGCTATATTCAGTAAAACATGTTTTTTCTGCGCAATAATGACGTCAATATTTCATATAAGATTTTTTCTTAGTGACAGACAACTTCTGATGACAATTCGTTTCTTGGACGACTATTGCTTTTTTTGACAATTTTAAGCAACATTTTCGAAAGAGAATTTAAATATTGTATTACCCTCGCCCTTTTGTACATTTCAAAATGGGACCATAGATCGAGCTATCAAGCGTGTCCCGCTGACTCATGCATTGTCACACTTCACAAGCCTTTGACTGTGACCTTTTGATCAGCTAATCATTCATCTCGTTACAATGGATTAGGTATACATACATGTTACAGTAAAACTACGCAATTAAGTCATTTCTTTCCTTACCTTGCCATATCTGATGATCATCGTTATGAATAAAGTTATGAAGTGTCAGCTTAAAAATAGAGAAAACAAGAAAAAAGATTTAGGCTTAACTTTAATGTTTATATCTTTTCACTTTTTATATCTGACGTAATAATCTTAAAATTTATTATCAACCTTCAATTTTCTCTAATATGTATTTACAGTAATATGTATAATGATATAACTAAATATTGAAGTATAAATATGTATATATTTTTATATATACGAGCTATAGGGTTTATATGTATAGCCATACCAACTCATGTCCTAAGTAGAGGCATAGCCAATGAGTGACTTCCCGCCACGCAATAATCAAATCGACGTTTTATGATGCATGATGTACTTATTCATTGGTGCTAGTTGTGCTAAAATTTATGAATTTGAATATTTTTTTATAATAATGGATTGTATTGATAATTTGCTACTAGGCTTATTAGCAAACATATTTATGGATTCAAGAGACCGTCGTTGCTTTGTAAAATATTAGAAAATTATATCGTCTTTAACTCAGCTTTACCTTGTATCTCGCAAATGGGAAAGTCTTTACACTAGGTTGGGAACTAGTTCCCTCTGCCTAGAGGGAACTAGTTCCCAACCTAGTGTAAAGACACTCCGTTCTACTGCTGTTCCCCACTTTCCGTCGAATTTGAGGCATTGCGTGTTGAGTGGCGGAATTCAACGCCGCGTTTGCCTTGTACCAGAGCGAAGAAATGAAAACATAAAATATTTAAGTTGAAAATATTAAATATTTCATTTCCCCGAGTGTGGATCGAACCCACAACCTGTCGCTTACAGTCACACGCTTGCGCCGCTGCGCCACGACAGACCTTTAACATCTAACATACTATATACAGCTTATAACACACTTCAACAAAAATAAAAATGATAAGAATCTAGAAATACTATTAAGAACGCATATTTATCGGTCTCATAGAATTGACAATTTAATTACAATTCGTGATTTTTACTTAAAGTTTTTTTTAGCGAAACCTTTATTTACAAAAGAGTATTACTTCGCACGGGAAATGGTCGTAACTACAAACTAGTACTTGCATTACGAACATCCGAACTGAACACCATGACAGGTTTAGGGTGAAGCCAAGGGTCGTTTAAATTACACTGCATTAGCGACAGGAAGCGATTTGAAGCGATATTTATTTATTGGCCTGATTTATGCATCGGCTGTCAATTGCTAAGGGTGCGGTCATATGGCCGTGTTGCGCTTCGGCGATTACGACGCGCTGTACAAGATTACTGGATGTGACCATTGATACTATATGGGCTATTATATAAACATAAATTATTATAGAGCATATATGTATTTTAAAATATATTATTGCATATGTTATATTATTAAGAAGTATAAATAAAATATGAACTCAATAAGATTAAAATATTTTGAGGCAGTTGTAGTGCAGTCTAGTTAGACTAGAGTGTTAAATTACGAGTATCAACGTTATGATATTGATTCTAGTCCGAACAATGATTATGTTAAAAACATCTTATTATTTTACCTGCTCTGGTAGATAGGGCACAGTATTAACTTTAACCACTCGACACGTGAGTGAATAAGTTCGTAATCATTAAAAAAGTAGAAATAATCTCCTAGTTACAGATACATTCACAACTGTACTTACAGGCCCGCCGCAAGCGGGCGTGCAAGGCGTGCACTGCACACGGGCGGCACGTCCATGGGAGCGGCAAACCGAGCGATTCATCATCGTCACGTAATATTCAAAGTTCTTTTCATAATAAAGAGTTATCCCTCTTACAGTATAAGAAATGTCATGGCATGGAATAAAAAGTGAGCCGTCAGCGTACGGCTCTAAAGTTTCAAGATAATTCAAGAAGTGAATCAGGCATTGACGGTATTGTTTTGTTTAATATAATCGTTGCATTAAAATTGCATTTTACAGAAAATCTGAATAATAATCCAAAAAAAGGTTAACAGCTTGTTAACCTTTTTATTTTTAAAGAGGAGTGTTAACCCAGCAAGCTTTTTGTATGAGGTTAGTAATGTATTAGATCGCATCATCTATCTCGTCAGGTGTTTTAAGGAGATCGTTATATCAATGCTTTCCTCAATGAATTCTCAGACCCCTCCTCAATCCTTGAGTTTATGGAACAAGATATGAGGCCTCTCGTAGCAAATAATGGACGTCGTAATAGTAAGGACACGTGTGTGGTCTGTGCTATTGTCTAGACTTTCAACAAATTACATGAAAGTTCATCCTTCATGTAATTTGTCGAATGTCCCATTATTATGAAGAAATACAGCATTTTTGGTGTTTTATTTGGATCTGTTATCCAGTAGGTTGGTTCTCCCGGTGATATACACTTGGGATTATTTCCGTCAAGGCGTAACTTTAATTGTCTGCCTTTAGTAGTTGTAAGCCTTGAGCCTCCAGTATGTGTTTTGCGTCCCACCACCAGCTACAAATCTTCCTCCCAGTGATGTAAAAATCTTCGTCAATTGGTGAAACTAAATTCATTAAATTTAGTTTCAACTATTGGCGAATAGTAGATTGCCGAAACGTTCAGCTGGCCACGGTTACCTTCCACTGCAACAGTGGTAACCTGGATGTGCTTTGTCCTATACTCCGGGAACACTTGATGTTCCATAGAATTTCTTATTACAATGGTAATAAATCCTGTAAGACCCGTTCCATCTGGATGATAAGTCACGTTGGTTAAAATTTATAAAGATTTCTAAGCCATTCTTGTTCGAAGCAAAATCATTGATGTTCCAGTTCGCCTCTCTTAGGTCAGTCATTTTGATATTTTATCAACAAGAGTGACTATGAGGCTCATAAAAGTGCCCATTTGTTATAAAGACCATGTCGAATTCTTCCGACTATTTGATTAGCAGTTCGTCTATTTTAATGTTTATACCAGTTGTAGTTGTTGGGTTATTTTTTTATATTTCAATATATCATAGTATATATGTAATTCCTGCAATTCTTTAAAACGTGGTCGTGTAACTAAGGGGATAGTTTTAGTTGGCGCTTCTCGTATTTTTGGTATTGGGATTCTTGCTATGCGACTTTTTAAGACCTCCTTGTAGACTTCACAGCCTTTATAGTTGACCGAATGTGCTCCTTGGCAGAGAACACATTATGCTGGTGTGTTACTTTCTTTCTTTGGGCAGTCTGTTGTTTTGTGTCCCTGGCCCCATTTTACTACTACGTTATAGGGTCTCATGCAGTAATTCTTGGAGTGGCCGTATTGTTGGCATCTTTGAAATTGCGGTAATGTTTTTCTTTTTGTTTGGATCTTCATTTGACAGGCAGCATTTGGCGGTAGATATATTTAATATCTTTCATTTTTGTATTGTTAACTCTGGTTTCGATATTAACAAAAGAAGTTGAGATACTCCTGGTTCCAATTTTGAGTTCATAATTTTACCTAAGTCTTTGTTTCCAGTCTTTTCGATTGCTTCAACGGTTGCACTATGTGGGGTTGTATAGTGTAGATTTTTTTAACGATCCTCTAGCAGCGTGGATCTTTTAAGTTAACAAAGTGTCTTTTGAGTACTTTATTTCGAACTAGTGTTATGACGTTTTTGTATAACGCTGAGTCCAAGTTATTCTTAATTGGTTTCTGTTGTGCATTATGTGTGGGTGGTCTGTAATAATTCTACAAGCTTAATAATATCTTCAAAGCCGTATAATATAATGGGTTGTAGCTTACTAGGCCGTTTTTTTCTTGGCTTTTCCTCAGCATCTTTGGGATCAAGGGGCAACACGCTAAATCTAATACTTGTTGTGATTTTTATGGAGAATGCGTGTTTCTACCTTTTTCGCTTCTATCTACAGAGACTCTTAGTCTGTCAGTCTGATTGTTCGGACTTCAGGAGGTTTACTCTGCAGCATTGTATTTATTGTCGGAAAATGAGGTAGGTTCCCCAGCGACGAGCTTTTCGTTCTTGTAAACCGGCTAAAGTTGAATACCAGTTAAACAAATCGTTTTGCAGTAGCAGTCTCTCGTACAGGAGCCTGGTTACTCACTTCTGCAGGCTTCAGTAGCAAACTTCAAACCACGATGCCCGGATACCTCATGGCGCCGGGGGTTGGCCGAATCACACGAGAATCCATTTTTCTTATTATCCATAATTTTATATGAAAGATGGGAGGATAGCTGCAAATGTTTCCCGAGCCCTCGGTATTTTTTAGTAAATTTGGTCATTTATAGTCTCCTTTGACCAGTTTGATGGGTCACTTAACCGCTGCTCGCGGGCTGCCAAAATGACTATACAAAATTTGTTGATGATAATAATATGATTTTACATTTGAGTAAACAAAAATATTTTTCAATCAAAATAAATGTTTTATATTTGGTTAAATGTTTTTCTCTCAGCATATAGTTATGTAGTTACGGGGCGGCACAATCGGTATTGCACGCGGGCGCTCTAACACCTAGCAGCGGCCCTGTGTACGTATATATGATACGTACAGTTTTGTATATATCTGTAACTGTACGATGGAAAGTAAACGGGCTAAGTGTATGTTTTCTAAAACTTTGCTATGTATTATTTATAATTTACTTTTTTATTCAACTTCACGCTGCATCCCGCACATGACAGCGTTGACAGAAGGAACTTGGGAACCTAGTATTAAGATACTCCTTTCCGGTCGTCATTTTCCTCCGAATTTGAGTTATTGCGGAATTCACTTTTCTCACGTACAAGAGAAAGTCTGGTAATAAGTGAAACAAAGAAATGAAATGAAAAATTTATTTGAAAATATTAAATCTCTTCTTTGAGTGAGTATCGAATCCACAAGCTATCGTTTTCAGTCACACACTGGTGCCTCTGCGTCATGCTGTTATGGGATTCACTTTTATTTCTTGTTAATTTCATAATACCACTTCTAGACACAAAGAGTAGCCAACAGAGCCAGTTTTCACGCGCCGCTGCAGCTATTAATATTCAAATTGGTGCGATCTGTCGCCGCTCCACGGACGAGTGTGGACGCGCCGCTATAATTTATTTGTGAACAAAGCAAAACCGAAATTTTAAATGGACTATAATTGCCGTCACAATCTCTTATTGTATTTTAATACAATTTGATTGTCGGGTAAAGTGTTTTGTCACGCTAGAACGTTTGTATGAAAGAATTTAATATCTCGTAATAATGATACCTATATGTATTATTTTAATGATACAGCTATACTTAGTACTTTATATAAAATAAATTGGTTTACTAAAAATTGTTCCACATAACGTGTAGTGTAAGTGACTCATTTAGTCTGCTTCGATTCTGTAAAAAGTGTTATTTCTGTTGTAGTATTTACATATATGGGAGAAAATAAATATATGCTGTGCAAATTAAAAACCGAAATATATGTAAAATAATATTTTATTTATTTTTATTTTATTTTAGCTTCACGCTGAAGGCAGTGGGAACTGAGTGTTAAGACTCTACGTTCCAATTCCGTTCTCCACTTTCCGCCTGATTTGAGGCGGCATTGCGTGTTGAGTGGCGGATCTCAACGCCGCGCTTTGCCTTATTACCAGAGCGAAGAAATGAAACATTAAATATTTAAACTGAAAATATTAAATATTTGATTTCCTCGAATCGAACACAGAACCTGACGTTTACAGTCACACGCTTGTGCCGCTGCGCCACGACAGTTCTCTAATAATTACTACTCATAATTTTGACTCTAATATAATTATAAATTACAATTTACATCATGTCCTCGCTTTTAAACTGTTTTTAAAAGTAGTAGATATATAAAATCGAGATATGTGTACAGAAGATAAGCAATAAAAACCTTTTAGTAGACAATACAAATAAACATTCGTACTTTAACATTATCTCACACTTAGTAGAGCGTCCGCAGTTTTTTGTGATTTCATATAACGTCAAGTACCAGAACGCTTATTGCCCTATAATTGTATTGTAATTGATAAAGTTGTAATGCACCTAAGTAATTGCAGCGACTCTGTATAAAGACTACATTTATAACATATTTTTGACGCCATTACAACACTGTCTGTACCTGCATGATTGCACATGACATTCATGAGATCTAATCATAGTGTAGAATATGTGGGAATATTATATTTAGAAAACAGAAAACTGTAACCCTTCTGCTCGCTTCGTTCGCCATATCTAATTATAAGATTTTTTTTAATAGAAGGTCAATTTGACAATGTTATATAAATTGTGAAATAGAATATCCAGATGGAAATTAATATATTTTAAAATAAGTAATATTACACGAGAATTGAACCCACAAACATCAGGTGCAGTCGCATTTTTTAAAATAACAATTCACAATTTTCGGCAAGGTACCTTAATAGGACGACCAGGTTTCGCAAAATTAAACATTTTATTAAAGAAAAAAAAAACTTTTTTTGACGATGTAATAAGCAAAACACTTAACAAACAAGTGGCTATTCTGAGCGAAGTTACTTTAAATGTAGATCTGAAGCCATTATAGTGTCACCGGCGATTTGAAAGAGGCTTACGAAATCCATAAAAAGTTTTCTCAATTAAAGGCTCCCAATTCCACAGCCACATTAGGCAATTCCACGTAATTTCAAATATTTCTCACCACTCAGCTACAGTAACGTTTCGCAATTAACCAGACTTCTGAAGCCATCGTTTCCGATAAAAAAATGTTGTAATGTGTGAATAAAACGCAACGCTCCCAAAAACAATTAATGGCGATATATCCATTGGTTTTTTTTAATTGATAGTATGGG
The DNA here is from genome assembly GCA_019049475.1 of Eueides isabella. Classification (NCBI taxonomy): domain Eukaryota; kingdom Metazoa; phylum Arthropoda; class Insecta; order Lepidoptera; family Nymphalidae; genus Eueides; species Eueides isabella. The sequence goes on along the minus strand of CM032403.1, from coordinate 8,218,287 downwards.
AATTTTACTGTTAAGGGATTACAGACCATTCCTCAGGTGGTAATTGAGATCAAGTTACGCGTTATTAGTAAAAGCTTTTATTTATTTCTTTATTTCGCGTATGGAAAAATATTTCTCTTTTAGACGTGTCGTGGCGCAGCGGCACAAGCGTGTGACTGTAACCGACAGGTTGTGGGTTCGATCCCCACTCGAGGAAACGAAATATTTAATATTTTCAATTCAAATATTTAATGTTTTCATTTCTTCGCTCTGGTTCGTACTTATTTAGAAAAAAATCTATGCTAAAAAATTAGAACGTAACGAGATTCGAGCCGGCGCCTGCTAGATAAGTCTGAAAGGTGTGGGTTCAAATCCCGCTGTATGTAAGTATTTACATGTTATCTAAATACGTTTTGATTTCTTAAATGTGGATTAACATATTAAAAATTAGTAAAGACCCCTCCAAATAGTTTTTAATGTCAGTCTACTATCCATTCTTCGAAATACTGCGTTTGCACAATAAGTAAGAGATCTATGTTTTCAGATACTCTGCACTATTCTTAATAATTACAGTTTTTAATTCTGTATATTGCTGTTAAGTGATTTTATAAACATAACCAAAAATATTTTTCTACTCAGCTTCACGCTGTATCCCGCACGTGGCAAGGTAGGTAGAGGGAACTTGGGAACCTAATGTTAAGACACTCCGTTCCACTTGCATTTCTCACTTTCCACCGAATTTAAGGCTTTGCGTGTTGAGTGGCAGAACTCAAGCACTTGGATCTCAAAGTATATTTTACCAATCATAGTAAAGCGTTATTTTCACTAATGTCAGGTGAGGCAACTATAACCTAAATCGATGTTTATATTTATTAGTTTAGATGATCTGCATAACGAATATTTTTTTAAATTACATTTATCATATCATATCATTATCATTACATTTATCACAATATATCATATCATTATTTATAATTAATAACTTTATCATCAATTGCGATACTGTACAATCTATTACGAAATTCCATTAAAGCATACATAGCTTAAGATTAATCAACTTCAATGCATCAAATTCCCATACGAAAAGTGAAACATTAACAAGAATCATTCGCATTTAATTAAAAAGTATGATAAAGAAAGACACTTAATTTCAAATTTAAGATGCCATGAGTGAATCACTCACTTATTTGTTTACATATAGTGTATAGAAACAATTCAGTGGCATGTGAAATAGCCCGACGTACTTCGCAATTTTCCATATTAGCACAACAATACGTTAAGTAGGAAACGTATTAACTCATAGTTATAATAAAAACGTGAATCGCTGCGCTTCTATGTAGCTGTTGATACGAGCGTATCCTACTCGTACAGTTTGTTTGTTGATTGTTATTAATTGTAATACCATGAGAAGATCTGCTATTGTCAATGGGTGTTGAGAAGAATTGTAGTCTTTATAAATATGTTTTTATTATGGATTGTTTATATTTGCCGATATTTTTTTATATTTAGGTTTTTGATTTGGGAACCGTGTCTTAAGACACTTTACTCCGTTTCTCACTTTCAGCCGAATTTGAGGCATTGCGTGTTGAGGCGGAACACAACAACGCACTTTGCCGTGTTACCAGAGCAAAGAAATGAAAACAATAAATATTGAATATTTAATTTCCACGAGTGAGTATCGAACCCACAGCTTGTCGTCTGCTTCGTCTAACCAGTGTATACTCCTTTTTGACAATACTTCGTACACCTTTTGTAATGATAGCAGCGTCATATATTCAATTCTTAATATTTAGAAGTGAAAGATACAATTAGCACTATCGCTGTAAATTTAAAAGAATGGAAAAATATTTATGACCAAGCAGTAAAAAAAGATAATAGACATGGACACAGCACATACTATTGTCGATAATATATAATAGAAAAATAAGTAAACTATTAACTCAATCATACGAGAGTAAAATTTGTCCAACGTCGAAAAAAATACGTATTTATTATATAATTTAAACATTTTTCTACTTCGTTTTCATTATAACTGAATAATTGCTCAGCTTAAGCCTGGTGAATTATATGTAATTATATTAGCTTACATTACGTGTCAATTTATTATATGTCATGGTTATAGACTTGATGATAGAAATAGACACATTCATAAAACAAACATCATAAACAACTAAATGGAGTATACTAGCCCTATTTTAACTTTATATGATGTGAAATTTCATTTGATTTTCTGTTGTATACACTTACGGTCCCTACTTTCCAATGAATATAAGATATTTCGAGTGACGGAACTCAAATGTTTTCTGCCTTGTAACAAAAGTTATATTCGCTCTTTTAACAAAATATTAAATATTTATTTTTCTCTAGTGAGGATCTATCCCACGCGCCACGACAGGCTCCATTCATTTAAAGAAAAAAGTAAAGTTTAAGTTCAATTATAGGCGTAAAGTATCTCCTGCGGAACTCTCATGTATGTAGAAATGAATAAGATTGAAAATAAACAAAATCTTTCTTTATTAAAAGGGATTTAAAACAATATTTTTTTCCGTTACGCACCCAGTATAACGACCTATACAATGTGATTTGCTAAACGGAATTACATAATTATATAAAATCACACACCACGGCCATTGTAACACCTGATTCGGTCACACTTCGACGAGACGGTGCTATTCATTAGCCTGACAAGCTTTTATTGTCAGTTATTCCGTTTGTATGTATGTGTATTTGAGGGCTGTCGTGGCAAGCGTGTGACTGTAGACGCGACAGGTTGCGAGTACGATTCCCACTCGAGGGAATTAAATATTTACTCAGCTTCAAGCTGTATCCTGCACATGGCAGGGTAGGCAGAAGAAACTTGAAACACTCCGTTCCACTTCCGTTCCCCACTTTCCGCTGAATTTGAGGCATGGCGCGTTGAGTGGCGGAACTCAGCGCCGCGTTTTGACTTGTTACCAGAGCGAGGAAACGAAAACATTAAATATTTAAAATTGAAAAGATTAAATATTTCATTTCCCCGAGTGGATCGAACCCAGAACCTGCCGGTTACAGTCACACGCTTGTGCCGCTGCGCCACGTCAGGCCTCGACTATCGATGAAATATTTCATATTTTAATTTCCTCGCTCTGATGATAAGGCGCCAATGACAACAGGACTGAAGTGCTTTAATATTAGGTTCCTTCTTCTGTTTACACTGCTATGTACGGAATAGGTACAGAATGAAGTAAAAAATAAATGAATAAATAATTATTTTTTAATCAAATTACAATACCACTCAAAGCACAAAGGTTGTATTCGTAATCGAACAAATGATCGTAACAATCAAATAAATATCGATATGGTAATTCAAATGTATCCGCTAATGTAATCGATTCCCATGACATGTGGCGGGCGTGGTGACGCCGACGCGGCGTTATTACACGGCTGCGCGCGCGCAATCAGGTGAGACAACGGGCGCAACGGTACGACATTTCACTAACTGTTGTAAATTGATGTTTTATTGTCATAGAACTTATGTTGTTGTCTAATTTATACTTTATTTACGACATTATGGACTTTTAATATGTGTGTTTCACTTTCTGTTCAATTTCTAGACATTGAGCTGTGCAACCCGTTGTCACTTATACTAGAAAAAAAAACTATATAATTGAACTATACATATATTGTCCAGAGTGTGAATAAAAGTTGCAATATTTTATAGTCCAACCAGTGTTGGATTGTGGCGCAGTCGCCACAATGCTACCGGAGAAGCGAGAAGAGAGATAGTGACTCGGAAAGACTACCGACACAAGAATCCTAGATTACTTACTGGGAGATCACTGTGACTCTACTTGTAAACTATTTTTAATAATAAATATCTTTTCTCTGTTTCTCTCTCTCTTTTTCGCTCCAACCACTCTTTGTATTATTATTTTTATTTTAAATTATTAAAACGCCCATAATAACAAGATTTACCATAAAAAATGTGTATTACATCGGAAACAAATTCACAGCTAAATAAAACCGACAGCGGCAAGAAAGAGGCATTTAAAATAATGATAAGATCGCCCGCCGCCGCTGATCCCAGAATCAATATCGGGGATCAGGCAAGTGTCCGGGGACGAACAGTATCCGAGTTGATATTACTTAGTAACGAATCTCAATATATGTATTAGTTTTTGTATTGTAATAATGTATTTTTTGTTTATAAGTCTAAATCATTCTGAAAAAGAAACATGTTTCATTTTTAACTTTGACATTGTTTATCTATATAGGTTGTATAAAAAAAATATGCATAATAATAATAAAATATGTGTAGATTAATATTTTATTTATTGTTGACTCTATGAAGTACTAAATATTAACAATCTAAAGATCTAATGTCAAGAATTACCAATATCTACTGGCCTCCTAAATGAAGAAAGAATATATTATTTATATCTAATTGAATAACTGATTTTTAAACTAATAATCTTATATATTTTTGCATTTATGCATATAATAATTTTAAGAACACAGACAAAGCAAAACTACTCTCATGATGTCCAACAGACAGCTATCCCCAAATAGATGTGTCCGTTTCGTAGATAAATATGTAATCTTAATATAATTGCGTCTTCGATCCGCAAACATCCCTCGCCCTTATTGACTCTTTCGGTCGGATGCCTCGATCGCCCGCTAGCCTGCGACTGATCGCACAGAACATGCTAGTGACATCGAATCGTTCAAATGTAATTAAACAATGTCAAGTAAAGGAAAAGGAATAGGAATTGTTTATACGTACGTACTGATATAATTATGTATTATAATGTTACATATAAAAAATATACATACGATTGATTTATTTATTTATTTTTTATATCAAATTTCATTACTGTAAAACACAAAAAATACCATATAGGTAGTTATTACGTGGCAAGATTCATATAAAATGTAGCATTGAAGATGGAACAAAATATACCAATGTATGGATTCAAATTCTCTCATATGACTTTTTTATTATATATTTTTTGTTACACTACGTACTAAATATTTAAACTAGCCTTATATATCATCAGGAGACCAGTAATTTTTCTTTTTTTACTTAAGTATATTAAAATAACTTAAAACTACATTACTTATAAGGGTATTATTCCCTTATTAAATAAATATTAATATTAGCTACATTTGACGCTATTATATATTAAGCTCTATTTATAGATAACACAAATAATTATTTGTGAATATATTAATTTTAAACGCCTGATTTCTTTAATGATTCAAGAAATCGATTCTATAAGGGTTCCGTTTTTTTCTATTGAGGTACCGGAACCATAAAAATCGAAGTTAATTAATATTTGTAGCACATATATACATTAACATACAAAATTATAACAACATAGTTAAAAATGAAGTAAAACTAAGTGCAAAAAGCATTATTCAGTTAATAGATATTCTTGTTTTTTTTTTTTTTTTTCAATATTTAGTATTGTTGTCTTCGATTACTAAAAACGTTGCAATATAAAAACAAACTCAGCTCTGAACTTATATAGTTGCATCAGGTGCTGATAGAGATGTTAACACGCTATTATTGTAAGTATAAACTTAATCACTAAAAGTTGTCTTACATGTTGCTCAGTGGTAGATTATGTTTAAATATTAGGTTTAATACATATAAATTAGATCTTCTTTTAACCGAAAACCTTAGCAGCATAGGAGCTATGTAGCACCCGACTGTTGGAGACACGGTAGTCGCTTCAATCCCCATTCTTTCTACGCGTTATGTTTTTAATGTAGAGAACTTAACCACATCCATATAAATTCTAACTTACAGTGCAAAATAGCTTGCGACTGTAAAGGTTGCTAGTTCGATTGTCAATTGTGAAAATGAATTACTTAATATTTTCATTTCTTCGCTCTGTAACAAGGCAAAGCGCGGTGTTAAATTCCGCCACTCAACATGCAATGCCTCAAATTTGGCGGAAAGTAGTGAAAAGACGAAATGTCTTAACACTAAGGTCCCAGGATTCCTCAGCCTACCCTGCCATGTGCGGGATACAGCGTGAAGCTAAAAAAATAATATTTAACACCAAAGTCAACAGAAATATAAGCTTCCACAAGAATCCATGTAAGCTCGCCCCGTGTAACAGTGTCAACGGCAACCAGGTGTTGTAGTGCTATTAATATCAATTGAACATCGGCCGTCTGTCCAACGACTACCATAAGCTGACACCTCCACCCCTCGCGCACGTACATTAAAGCACAATAAACTTGCCATTGTACTACAGGCGATAGGTCAACTTAATTCGGAAACGAAATATTTTATGAACCGATATCCGTTTTGCGAAGAGTAACGCGATTTAACGACTAAGCTTACACATGACGGCAGCTTTTTTTCAATTTATCTATATTTAATGTCTTGTGTTTTTTACGCATTTATTTTGTGTTTTGCCTCTATTGTGTATTTATAAAGTGAACAGAGATGAGTGTTGCAGAGTAGTTAATCAATCTGTTCTTTACTATTGACGTACTAAGACTAAAATTTTTAAATATACTGCGACTTATATTGCTTAATGTCGTATTTTCCCCTAGTTTGATAACCAGGGTTGATTTCAAATATTCATTTAAGTTAAGTTTAAAAGGTATATATCGTTTTTCTTTTCGTAGGGAAATTCTTTACTGGTATCACAAAGATTTCCTTTTTTAACTCTCAAAATTGCGTCTCTCCTCGTAGATCTTTAATTATTATTCGAACAGTTCATCCCATACTTTCCAGTACTTACGAATCAATACGAATAGTGTAGTGATTAGTCCAATACTTATGAATACTGTAAAATAAAATATGATTATATTTTTTGTATTACTTATAACATTGCCACCAGTCATCAATAAAGAAAGACACGAATACATCACCCGTGATTTTTCACTGGCTCCCCCTTAAATGATAGCCGTCATTTTTTAGGGAAAATCAGAAAAGATATACAAAAAAACAATCACAATCTCATTAAACTAAGCGCGGTGGCGCACGCGAACTGTCTTTTTGACAATTTCCATGTTATGAATATGTTAAGGCAACTTTACACACATTTTGTATTGAAATATTAGTACATAATTTGGTGTATAAAGCTCTTTAAATTGGAATACTATTTCAGAAATTATTACGTTATTTATTTATCTTTGTTACATTCATTCAAATTATTATTTTTACTAAAATTAAATAAAAAAAAAATTACGTCCCCGTATTATCCTACTCACAGTAATAGGTTAAAGCTTAATGTTTTTTTATTATCTAGTATAACTGAAATAACTGAAATATTTATAAAAACAGCCGTACAGGAAATTCTTTAAATAATGAAAAAAAATAACCTGTATGGAATAGACTCTACATTCTTTTCGTTTGTTTTACAATGTGTTTATCGGCTACTATTTGTTAGGTTGATTGACTAAGTTTTTCACTTTCATTATGTTATGCGTGTTTGATATATTAGAGCTAATGTTTCTAAAGAAACATTAAAAATGGCTTGGATTGGATTTTATATTACGAAATGTTATACTTTATATATAATACAATGATAAATATAAAGATTTTACGAAGAGGTCGCCTGATATTTGAAAAGAATATTGTAAATTGTTTACTCCATTGTGTTTTTTTACAATTTATAACCTATTCAATAAACTAGCCATAGACTTTATCGGCCATCGCACATCTCTATGGTCAAATGACACTATATTTCAAGTCACCCTCGGTCAAAGACAAAGGCGTCAATCGGAAACCCATTTAGCTGACAGGTTGATACTGTTATAGTGTTGGGACACGGCAACCTCGAGCATTGAGGGCGTGCTTGTAAAGGAGCTTCTAACGCTTTTATATTTATTTGTTTGGTACACATCTGTGTCACATATGTTGAGACGAAATCAATGCTACCTTATTTTGATTTTACAATAGTTTAGAAAATAATTTATTTTATCTAATTAATATTTAATTTCGATGAAAATCAAGTTTGATTTTTATGAGAGTTTATGTAAAATTTAATACAGATTAAATATTAATTCAATTTATTAATAAAATAGTAACTCTATAATACACAATAAAGACATTGGTAACAATAATAATAGTATTTAATAATACACTAAGTTACCTTATTGCTAAGTTAACTAAAAGTGAAGTGTAAGTTGTAAGAGATAGTAATTTCGAAGCGTTTGAGAGGGAAAGTGTGGCGCAAACACTCCTCCCTTCAAAGTTCGCGCCAACTTCGCGGATGCGGGCTGAACTTCGATTCAATATTTATACGAACACGTTTAAAGTATAGTTATTTCAACATTGAACTATATGGTCTTCTGTAGTTTTATCTAGGTATGTATGAACTACGTTGACGTCGACTTAAGCGTGGGACTGGCAATGTCATAGGTAGTTGGTTCGATTCCCGCTCGAACAAAGTGCGGCTTTGAGTTTCTATACTTAGTACGCAATGCCTCAAATACGGCAGACAGTGGAGAACAGAAAAGAATTTATATGCGATTGTAAATAATCATAAATGATCCCAATGCGTTTTAAGAACACACTTTACATGAGCAAGTTACTAACATCTAAGGTATAAACAAAATTCGGTTAATTTTTAAAGTTTTAATCGCATTGTAATCAACGCTCCTGTAGGTTATTATGGGTTTTTTTTAAGTAATAGAACATTTCGGATTTGTATTATCAACAAAAGTACTTACATCGCATCGTCTTAATTAAATTTGTTATGTATGTACGTTTTTATTTTAATGGAAATTTCACTTTCATAGTTATTACTTAGAAAGTAACACTTTAAAATACTAGTAAATTTGTAATCAAATAAAAACACTTAGGAAAATATTATATATATTATTATTCTTCGTATACGTATTCATCGTATACGTGTAATATTTTTTTAAGAAAATATCTATTCTCAGTAACATAACCAATTATATATGTTTACAGTTAAAAAAAATGTTAATATATGTCTTTCGATGTTTATTGATTGCAGAAAACTTTCAAAAAAATGATTTAAGTTACTAGACTGATCTATAAACGTCCATTTAAATTTTTTTAATTTTAAATATAAAATATTTGAATATATGTATAGTTTTAATTATATAATTTAAATATGAATTTAAGGTAAAAACATAAATCTGCTAGCTTATCTGCTGCTTAAGTTAAAGATTATGTTCCGTCTCGTTCAGGCTTAAAATAAATAATGTATTTAAAAATTACTAAATTTCATTTTCAACTATTTCGATAGCCACATCGACCTACAGGCGCGTTGCAGTGTATGCCCGGAACAGCATACTTCGAGCATCTGACATTTCTTTACAACATCGACACTACCGGGAACTATAGTCATGAGATTCCAGCTTCGCTGTGACCACTTTTTACTTGTCAATAAAGCACGTAGTCATTTTAAAAATTAAAAGTGATGCCACTTATAAAAAATGTTTAGTTTACTGTCAATGTTTACTATGTTGCAGCACTTGCAATGCACACATGTGTTAAATATGCCATGTCATACACATTTATGCTTGAAACATTATTAATAGAAAATTCAAAATTATACTTTTTTATTAGCTTTGGTTACCCCAAAAGAGGAAAAATAATTAATAAAATAGGTAATCCAATTACAGTGGGATAAATTTTATAAATACAAACTTTTATAATATTAAAACAATATATTTTCACCACAAACAAACACTTACATAATTATTGGCATCACGTACTTATAAGCTTAACAGTTTTATTAGAATATCAAATTTATTGTAAGAATTAATGTTTTTATTGTTCAAACGAGGCTGACTGTATGCGACATATGTCGCAAGCAACAATCAAAAGGGGCATCACGCTTTGGTGGATCCAAAACTGTAGCACGTAGCTTCAGGGAAATGTTATTGATTGCATTCTATCTGCAACTTCTGTTTGAGGGACGACATCATATATCCTATGGATATTCCATATTCATTAGAATATCGATATGGTTCAACAACTCACTAGCAGAACACTAATAAATTAACTTCTAGGCTTGGCGTATTACCGTGAAAAGGGGCCAGCAATCTTCAGAAATTAATTATTTGTTAATAAATTCTGTGTATGCCGTGTGATTCCGGCTTAGAATAGGATCACCCTAGTCATGATGGTGTCGGAAGAGGCGAATAAAGTACATGTGGTAGAGTCACGTTGCCAGTAATGGCAACACGCATGGGCAGACTAGACCGGATTATTACCACCCCCGGCATTTAAGACCGGCGTTAAGTAGTGGCTTTGGCTACTGCGTTTCGCATTAGGTTATGCCGGGCCCCGGTGCCCTTCCACCTTAAAGGACGACAACGCTCCTTTAGCTCATCTGGAGTTGCTCGGGGCCGTGGGCGACGGTGATCACTTACCACCAGGTGACCCGTACGCTCGTTTGCCGTTTTTTCCATAAAAAAAAATACGTTGACTGATAGAGGTCTGTCGTGGCGCAGTAGCACAAGCGTGTGACTGTAACCGACAGGTTGTGGGTTCGATCCCCACTCGAGGAAATGAAATATTTAATATTTTCAATTAAAACATTCAATGTTTTCATTTCCTCGCTCTGGTAAAAGGCAAAAACGCGGGTTGAGTAGAGTTGAGTTCCGCCACTCAACACGCTATGCCTCAAAATTCGGCGGAAAGTGGGGAACGGAAGTTCCCTCTGCCTATCCTGCCATGTGCGGGATACAGCGTAAAGCTGAGTGAGCAAATAATATTATTTTGTCTGTAATTGTACACTTAATACGCATAATGTATACCAAAATATTATCGCCATTATCATAGTATGATAAGAGCATCCGAATGCTCAAGGACATGAAAGCTGATTCAACCATGTTATAACGCTCGAACGTTTAAACTGAATACATTCGTTTTGTCCGAAACCACATTTTGCACATCTCTAAATAAAAGGGTGTCCGCTAGTTACTATTTAAGCTATCTAAATATGCCGTTTAGTTTTAACAAAAAAAAATTAGGGCAATTAAATATGTATTGTTGATGTATATAAATGTTAGTCTTTAAATACGTTCGTCAATCAGATTATTAATTGATGGAAATTTGATTTCGATACTTCATATCTAGAAATATAGAATATTGCTTAAAATCTTAAAACATATTTAAAAAGCAAGAACTGACTGAATCCACACTTAATAGATCAAAATAACAAAAAGTAATAAGCTTTATCACTATTTCTTATCACTTATAGTTTATGAGACTTTAACCATATAATATTCACTATCTGATGGTGTTAAGTTCACAATTTCTCAGGGGATCATCGATTGTCAACCGGAATAGAATGTTAGTAAACAACAACAAGCACATTTCATTCTCGATATCAATCTTGGAGACTCATTGACCGTTCGGAATCCGCGCGAACCCTCCCTGATAATGTTGCTATATAAATGAGATCGATACGACAAGTTTTCCCATCAAATTAACTAGAAACTCAAATATCGCCCTATCAAAACTATACCTCATTCATACATCCTATTCGGAGGGAATAAAGTCGGTAATAGATAACAAATAAAAGATAACAGTGACATACGCTGATAAAGTGGAGGAAAAGTAATAAAAATCAGTAATAATTGTTGGAGATGAATTTGGTAGAATCATATGTGTTGTGAATACAACACAGCTTCATGTCATGAGTTGTTATTTGAAGTATTTTTCATTTGTATCGTTTTGAAATTGCGGTTTTTTTTATCAAGAATATATGCTTGTCGTGGCCCTGCGGCACAAGCGTGTGACTGTAAACGACATGTTGTAGGTTCAACACAAAGAAGTGAAATATTTAATATTTTTAAATTAAATATTTATTATTTTCAAATGAAATATTTAATATTTTCATTTTTTCGCTCTGGTAACAAGGCGTGATGTTTAATTTCATCGCTTAACACTCAATACATCAAGTTCGGCGGAAATTGGGAATCGAAACGGAGCATCTTAACACTAGACTCCTAAGCTCCCTTTGCCTACCCTGCCAAGTGCAGGGTGCAGGATACCACTGCACATGGCAGGACTGAATGAGCGATTGTTGTCAATAGATAATTTTATATTAATTTTATTTTATATTATATTATATTAAATAAGTGTTAGCACAATGAAATTACACAATTTATACATTTCAAATATTATTATTTATAATATTTAAAAAAATAGCTAACTTTTTTCGCAAAGCGCGGCGTTGAGTTCCGCCACTCAACATGCAATACCTCAAACTCGGCGGAAAGTGGGGAACGGAAGTGGAACGGAGTGTCTTAACACTAGGTTCCCGGGTTCCCTCTGCCTACCCTGCCTCGTGCGGGATACAGCGTGAAGCTAAAAAAATAAATAAAAAAAAGCTAACTTTTTCCAAATTCTATCATGCTTTATTATCTAAAGTCTAGTCTAGTCTAGTATCTCAAGTCACAATTATTGAAAACTTATTTGTATAAAATAAAATAATTAATTTATCTACGAAACTTCGGCTGGGGGAGCAAGACGGCGTGTCTTCACTTATAATTTATGGCGAACACCAATTTGTTAGCGCGATATTAAACGTAAACTGTTGAATGGACCGAAAAGTAGGGTGTCATCCCTAGTTTTATTTTTATTTTATCCTTACTATCTTGTAATTGTTAGTAATATTTTTATGTTTTTTAGTACTTTTCACGAACTTGTTGATAAAAATATTATCATACTGAGTTCAACAAGCAATACATCAAACTCATTAGAAAGGGGGGAACAAAAGTAAGTTGATGGAAACAGATTGTCTTAACACTATGTTCTAACAAACTAGCCCAGTTCTAACCCTCTGCCAGCTGAAAACTTTGATACTTTGGAGATATCTGATTTTTATAATTAGTTGTATAAATAAGTAACAAAATATTTAGGATAAAAAGTATTTTTCATGAACCTAAATCACTTATTTTTAATTACCTAGTTAAGTATTAATCAGTCTGACGAGACCCACCAGCATCTTTTGCTTATTAACAGTCACGTAAATCTACAGTTCTAGACTTCAACTTTCAAAAAGGGCTTTTTTACGGGCTTATATAATTTTCTGTATTATAAATATGATTGTGTTAAAATGATTCATATTTGAGAAAGAAACCGTATGCAAACGTTAAACACCATAAATATATTACAAGATCGATACAAGCATTGTAACTCTAATTGCGCAGCCTAAACGGCGTGGTGTCGGGTTATAAACCAAATTTTACGCGCCATAACCTTTGTTGACAACTCACTCGTATAATAGTGCCGTATTTTAGCGGAAATTTGCAATAGTAACTAATGCCTACATTAAGCCAATATGCAATAAAATTAAAATGTTAGGCATTATAGCAATAGATATTAATTGATCTTTAATATAAATTAACATTTTTACTATATCTTTTAGAACATATTACACAGTAATAAACAACTTTACAAATTGATAATAGATTAATATAAAATGCTTAAAATTGGTGGACTGGACCGGAATCACGAAAGTAGTGAACGAAAGTCTTTATGACACCAGACCAGTGTCTTAATACTAGGTTCCCAGGCTCCATTAGCTAAAATAAGTATTAAATAAGATACATTGCTATCTGGAGATCAAGCCGGTTGTTAAACAATATTAACAGATTTTATGAAAAATAATTGTCAAGGCATTACGTGTTTAATAGTGAAAATGTGAACAGCGCCACGTTTTGCCTTGTTAGCAGAATGAGGACATCAAAATTTTAAACATTTAATTTCCCCGAATGGGTATCAATCACACAATCGTCGCTTATAAGTACGCATGCTTGTGCCTCTGCGCTACGACGGTCTCAATTTTTAAACAGTCAATTGTACGGTTGTTGCAACAACTTAACCATGTGTTAACATTACAAAACAATGACACGAAAATATACACCTAAATACAATACTGTTGAATAATATTTTTTTATAGTTTGTCTAAAGCTGATAAGAACGTAATAAAGTAATTTGATAAATATATTTTATTATATACATTCTTTCCAATTAATATTTCTAAACGTACAAAATGTCACTTCCCTGTCAGTGTTACAATAACAAGTCAAGTTCTACGTCAACTGACAGTTACTTACTGTCCAAAATCAAAATACAAAAATGTTTGTGTTAACCTTAAAACTAAAATTTTAATATAAATACATACATTTAATACTTCTTAAAAATAATTAAACTTTGAACTAGCTACTACTATATTTCTTTTATGGAACATTTTCTTATAAGCTTAGAATATTGTGTTAAAACAAGCGGGAAAATATAATTTCGTACTTTTACCTATATATTCTAGCCAATCAGGAAGTACATTCCAATTAATCGACATGTCTGATGATGAAGATGTTATTCCAATAATAACAAAACCTGAAATAATAGATTTAACAGAAGACACTCCAACTGAAATAGTAACTACTCCTGAGTATGAAAAGCATCAAAGGAAAGCGAATATAAATAAAATTTTTTCATTATCTTCAATGGATACTGATAAACCTAATTGTTGTTCGCCGCAGTATCCCAAAGACATAGGTGGTGTAAGAGTATATATACCAGTTATACCCTACAGATGTCAAATTAATGTAATGTCTAAGGTAAGTTCAATTTCTCTTACAATTTTTTTAACACTATTCTCCACACACAACTGAATTCATTTAAGTTTTCAAGTAAAAAATCTTCACACAGAACCTAATTCAATTTTCAAGATGTTGCATATTGAATGACAAAACTTTATGCTATGCTTCACCTGGTTAACAGTGCTAAAAAAAAATAATATCACCCTCAAGTGGAATTTGAACACACATCTATCACATTTACCCTCAGGCTGCACCATTTCGTCTCTAGAATCTATTTTCCTATCCTTAAATTATTATTTCAGGTCATCAGATCTATAGACATGCAGTACAAATGTTTAGTTGAGAGTCCAACAGGCACAGGAAAGACGTTGGCCCTACTTTGTGCATCTTTAGCTTGGCAGAAAAGAGAAAAAGGTAAGTTTTTATAAATATTAAGAAGACAAAAAATTACTATGTTTTAATAGCCTTCCAAATATTCGCTGTGTTGGTGTGTGAGGGTGATGATGCAGGATGGGGAGTTCTAAGAAGAGCCTAAGACTTCAAAGCCAAGTATATATATGCTTCAAGGGGGCCTGTTTTATTATGCATTAACACTTGTCTCTAGAAAGTAGCTCCTTGCAATACCATCACCGAATTCTTACTCATGGTATTTTCAAAGTACAGTAAAAAAATAATTAATGATTGGTCTATAAAGGTCACAATCTTTTACCAAACTATAAAGACAATTTGCTGTTATACCTAGCACCTACTTCGCCTGTTTTGTATGAATAAATAAAATATGAATTATAAAAAGATTAATAAAATAATTATTAGAGGCCAATATAGTACAGTGTAACAACTGGTTGCAAAGTGCACACTTAGTAGTAAGGGGTTCATCTATTCGGGAGAATGAGTTTTTCTATTCCCAGCTGTGATAGACAATGTATGATATCAAGATCTGCCATTTTACCCATAAAAGCTTGGGTGGTAAGAGAGGAATAGAGTCCTAACACTTAAGTTTTTTTTACCTATTGTGGCTACCTTGCCACATGCTGGCAAGCGTGATGCTAAGGAAAATATTAATCACAGTATTTGAATAATTCAATTGCCTTATAAATTAAAGCTTACTAGAGGTCTATTTACTTTTCTAGTAAATATTATATCAAGATTTGATATTGATCATGTTGAATGACAGAACTCATTGCTGATCTTTGTTTGTCTGAAGTCGAGCTTCAGAGCTAGAAAATAAGAATAGTCATAAATAAAGATCTCTTATAGAGATTAGTCCACTGTTTGTAAACATTCTTTTATACTGCATTTTTTATTTTTGTTTGTATTAAGTGCAATAAAGAATATATAATAGTACTTCATTCTCCTGAGTATGAATTGAACCCCCGCGCCACTATATAGCCTTTGGTTTTTCAAATTTAACTAAACGTACCAGACAATACTTGGCTTTTACATTAAATTAGATACTAAATGTTATTTATTTTTGGAACATGATTATATGCTATGATTATATGCTGTCAAATGTTTTTATTAGAAAAAAAAATGTAAATAATTAGATTTTATGCACTAAAAACTAATGCATAAATTTAAAGCAATTCCATGATGAAGCTTAAATCATTATCATTAATTATTCATTCCATCCGTATCCATATATATATATAATTTGAGATTAGATATTTTCTTATCATAATTGTAAATTATTCATTACATGTATTTTATGATGCAAACCGATAAAGTATATAAATAAATTAAACAAAGAATAATAAATATATGAGTGTGACTGTAACCGACAGGTTCTGGGTTCGATCCCCAGTCGAGGAAATGAAATATTTAATATTTTCAATTTAAATATTTAATGTTTCATTTCTTCGCTCTGGTAATAAGGCAAAGCGCGGCGTTGAGTTTCGTCACTCAACACGCAATGCCTGAAATTCGGCGAAAAGTGGGGAACGGAAGTGGAACGGAGTGTCATAACACTAGGTTTCACTTTCGTTCCCTCTGCCTACCCTGCCTAGTGCGGGATACAGTGTGAAGCTGAAAAAAAAATAATAAATATAAAATATTAGGTGTCAGCTGTAGGACTATTAAGGCCGGTTGAAACGCAGAGGCACTATCAAATAATTATTTACGACTGTAAATACGACCGGTGTGGGTTCAATCCCCATTGAAGGAAATTAAATATTTAATATTTTCATTTTTTCAAAGCAAAACGCGGTGTTCAGGTCTGCCACTCAACACCCAATGCCTCGAATTTGGCAAAGAATTGGTAACAGAACGGAGTTCTTTAACGGTAGGTTCCCAAATTGCCTTTGTAGGCAGAGCTACCATGCGCGGGATACAGATGAAACTGAAAAAAGAATGTTAGTACTAACATTTCTTTTTATATTACTTATACTCACATAATTTATATATATTTTCTAAGATTAAATTTTATCATAATAAGTACTTGATAAAAGCTTTATTACTTTTTTGTGAAATTATTTACTTTATCATATTATATTTATAATATTCTTTGGTTGGTAGTAAATGCTATTTTATTCTTATTGAAAAACTGAATTTCTATTGTTTTTAATTCTAATGTTTTATATATAAATGTCTTTTTTTTATCACATAACAATAATAATCATGCACGGTTGTATTGTTTCAAAGTTATATTTCTGCGGATGAAAATAATAAAACAAAAACAAAAACTTTCATGTATGCAGTGTGGATACGAAAAGCCATCTTAATGTAATGGATACAAATCGTTTGACTGTACTCCTTATGGTTGTATTGTTTCAAAGTTATATTTCTGCGGATGAAAATAATAAAACAAAAACAAAAACTTTCATGTATGCAGTGTGGATACGAAAAGCCATCTTAATGTAATGGATACAAATCGTTTGACTGTACTCCTTAAGATCGGATATATATATGTTTTATATATTTTGATTTCTGGTAATTATTTGGAGGGCGACAATGAATTGACTAAGTCTTTTTGACATTGTGCTTTTTCTTTTCAATATACAAATGCAGAATAAATACATTTTAAATCCCTTCTGTTCGAATTTAGAACAATGACGGTGGGACGCCAAAGTTAAAAGAAGCGCCAATTGATCGCAAGTGCTCGCGTGCTCCAGTTCGGCGCAACCGACAAGCTTACACATAAATCACAAATACTGTCACACGACATCGCAAACAGCCTAACATGAAAATTGCAGCTTAACCAAATGCAGTTGGTGCATGCGAACCATTTGCATTGTAAGGGGGTAGCTGATATTTTCCATGTTTTTTATTGTTACCTGATTGGACCATTCATTTCTTCAATAGTCTAGTAATACTGATGATCCTATCGTTTATAAAACGTGAATTGTTTCGAACATATCTCAATTTGAAGCTTTTGAGTTATTTTTTGTTAAAAATTTAGTAATTTTACTATCATTTAATAACTAATATCTTTATATAAAATGATGATCTGTAATAATATAATGTAGCTCGTCCCCAATTACATAATACCACCTTATTTTCTTATGATACAAATTTTCATAACAAAATATGTTTATTTAATTTGTTATTCATAAATTTTAAATTTTTTAAAAGGTTTCATTAGTTATAAAACTCAATTAAATCATGAGACAAAATTTATCAAATCACAATAGCAGTATTTACCAATAGCAGTCATTATTGTTGTAAACAGGAAATCCTATTATCATTTAGTATTGGCGCGAATATATTTAGTAACAAGTATTTCAAAGTAATTTTTACACAAGCAGAAATATGTCAAGTTGTACATATTTTGAAACATGGTTACGGCTTTTAAAATCGTAGTATTCCTTGTCAACATTATATCGACGATCTAGAGTAGTAGACACTTTATTGGAATTACACCTACACACGGCACAGGAAGCTACATTATGCTTAACTGTCAAGTAGATTTTATATTAAGGAAGTTTGCGTTCATTTATTTTGGTTTGATTTTTAAACTGTCCAAATTTTCTTTAGACTTACGCGCAGAATTATTATGTTATAAGTAGTAGCATATCTGGAAATTATATGTAATATTAAAGCGATGATGAGTTTGGCATACAATATAAGAAGTAATTTTAATGATAATTGATTGATAGCACAAAAAAGTATTACTATTTGGTATAGTGAGAAAAAAGTATTAAAGCCATTTGGTGTTGGCGTGTTTGATCTAAGTCCCCAACTTTTTTGGTCACGATATTCTTTCGCTAATTTTCCTTATGTCAA
The DNA here is from genome assembly GCA_019049475.1 of Eueides isabella. Classification (NCBI taxonomy): domain Eukaryota; kingdom Metazoa; phylum Arthropoda; class Insecta; order Lepidoptera; family Nymphalidae; genus Eueides; species Eueides isabella. The sequence goes on along the minus strand of CM032403.1, from coordinate 8,199,552 downwards.
AAATCTTGACGTCTCAATCACGTGCCCCTAAAAGATTTTGACAGATTGTAAGTTTTTGTTTTGTCACGGAACATTTGCGGTTAAATTCACACGAATTTTAAAATAAACTTGGCGACTAATTTTCTACTTTGTTATTGTTTAACGTAGTGTTCTGCGACTGGGTAGATACATAGAATCATTACATTAGAGAAATCAGCATGATGATAATTTCAGTTTTTTATATAAAAAGGTACATACAACCTATCTTGCATCTTAACCAATGTTCGAAGCGAAGGGACAGATTTGAATGAAACTCTTTTTTTTTGCCTGGTTCTGGAAACTGAAACATCTGATGTAGACCCTTAACAGGCCAGCTAAACTATAAGAAATGTAGAATAGACGCCTTAACAAAAAGTTGTTTAGGGGGATAAGCTAAGTATATAAGTTTCTTTTGAGATATAAAAAAATAAAATATAGAACATCTAATGACATCTGATGTATATCCGTAAAGGATCAGCCTATCTGTAAAAAAATATAGAAATTATGCCTTATTAAAAGTTAATAACGATGATCAGAGGCCTGTCGTAGCGCAGCGGCACAAGAGTGTGACTGTAACCGACAGGTTCTGGGTTCGATCCCCAGTCGAAGAAATGAAATATTTAATATTTTTAATTAAAATATTTAATGTTTCATTTCTTCGCTCTGGTAATAAGTCAAAGCGCGGCGTTGAGTTCCGCCACTCAACACGCAATGCCTCAAATTCGGCGGAAAGTGGGGAACGGAAGTGGAACGGAGTGTCATAACACTAGGTTTCACTTCCGTTCCCTCTGCCTACCCTGCCTAGTGCGGGATACAGCGTGAAGCTAAAAAGTTAATAACGATGATGTGCGTTTTCTGATGACGTATAAAAATTGAAGATCTGAAATATTTGTATTTCAACTGAAAATGATTTATACAGCAAATGTTTAACTTATTTTTCAAAATACAGCACTTACGCGTACAAAGTCGCGGGCACTAGCTGTAGCTTACAATATAAATAAAATAGAAGCGTTAATACATAATGGTAGAGCTTTTGCAAACAGGTTTTATAATATAACAGCTAAATTTCTTTGATTTTCGCGATTGTTACACATTTTAAATGAAACACTTTTAACCGGATTAAACCGGTAGACTCTGTCTGTCTGTCTACCCGTGACCACGGACTACTGTAAAGTGTTCCAAACGTCGGGTTTTCAAAAAACATGTTTAACAATCAATATACACTATAAATCCGGTTAAAAGGGTTTCATTTAAAACAGCTAGATTTTTTTAAAAATCTTGATAATCTCATAATACTTATTAGAATTTATATAATAATTAATATGGTTTAGTACAACTATTGCTTAAAAAAATACTGAGGCCCTCGAAATAAAACGTAATTTCTAAATTAATATTATGTAATATAAAGCAAAAACAAAGAAGGAGGAAAATAGTACTTCTATTTATGAGAATTATGTAAATTATTTCAAATATACTGTTTTCATGTTAAAAGCGCAAACATATTTGAAAATAAATAACACATTGTATTTTAGTCATATATTATTCATCCTAATGTTCTAAACGTTGTTTGAACCTTACCTTATAATTTTGAACGCATCAATTACCCTGGAGCCAAAACCGCACGGGTATGCGACACGTCGCCGCCCCAACATGTCTTTGAGCTTCCCTCGCCCAGTCTCCCTTTACTTTTACCGCTTTTTTGCCATTCCGCGTAGCTGACAACCCTTTTGCTAAATTGAATTAGAATGTCTCTATTTAGGATGCCTTTGTCGCTGGCCTTTACATCAGAGTTGAGAGAGAAAATTCAATAGAAATCGGCACTTTGTATATTAACGACCATACGTATTTACAATTAATATTTCAAAACATATTTACATCGAGTTTGTGTAACGGAAGCATTAAATTAAATTTTATGGACAATAATCTAGCTTGTAATAGATAAAACCTATATGTAATGTGTCCGTTAGCTATTAAGCGTTTTAATATTTGAATCGTGCATAAATAGTGCTTAAGTGTGCCTTAGTATATCAGGACAAGGTACCTCCCGCGTCGCGTTAATTTCCCCAGCAAGGGTTGCCGCCGATGTCGTCGAATCGTAAACGTTATTTATGACGCCGCCGGCCGATTATTGCCGCGAACTCGCTCTTCCACTCATTTGCATACAAATTTATGCAGTAGTGATCATACCCTTCGACTTTACGTTTCCGCATTTCTTCGTTAGGGAAACATTTCCAAAAAAACATTGTTAAATTTAAAAACAATATCAACTTACAACAGACGTACTCGTACAGAAATAACCTCTTTTCTAATGGTAGCTCATGTCTGGGATAGGATATGGAGTTATTATGTGTACATGGGGTCGATATACTATGCATAAAGTAAGTACGTACCGTAAAATGAGATAAAATAATTGTCTTAGAGAATATCCTATAAAACTTTATTTTTAGGATAAAGACAAAAACTAAAAGAAACCCTGAAATAAAAGTGTTTTTTCAACTTCACGCTATCCCCAATATAGCAGGGTAATTTTAATTGTAACGAATTTGGGAACCTAGTGTTAGATAGTTTGTTCCGCTCCCTACTTTTCGCCAATTTGAAGATTGCGTATTCAGTGGTGGAACTTAACGCCGCGCTTTGATTTGCCAACACAAAAAAATAAAATTTATAAATATTTCATTTGCAATGCGTGGACATCGAACCCACAAAACATCGCGTTTATAGTCACAGGCTTGTGTCCCTGTGCCACGAAAGACCTCAAACCTGAAAAAAAAGTATTCACTTAAATTCATATTGAAAAGAAAAAACTTCTGTTGTAGCTATCAATTGTATATCAGCCACTCCATTAATAAGTCTGTAACCTCATACTCAAGTATAAATGTACTCGTTTGTATCTCTAATACCAGTTAGAGTATTAATGAGTTACTTTTGTTTATGCCTCCACTTTATATGTAAGTACAAGAATTTTAATCAATACAAGTCCTTAATTGATAATCCAAGGCATATATTAATATTAGTCACATCAAGGGATTGTTGCAAATAATTACAAGACTTGCTCTTATGTGTTTGTTTATATTTTTTTTAACTTTTAAATTTATGGGTAATTCTAAAAAGTGGCAATGTTTTTTCCATTATGTATGTGCTTTCAAAGCAATAACACGGTATCTGGTATCATCAATAACTAAACTAGATTTATAATAAATCTGTCACCGATTACTGTCTGTATATGGAAGATGTATTAAAAAAAATATTATAGGGGCCATTTATTAATGTAACAGGGCCTAAAATAGTGATTTTTACTATTTTCTGTTGTAATCTTAAAAAAAAACGACTTAACGAAGAGAATTGCTACTTCCTTATTCATTTAGCTGTAAATTTTAGGTTTCAATGATTAGTCTGAAATATTTGTATATTATAATATTGTCTTAAAACTTTGATTATGCTGTTAGAGCTAAAAAGTAGTTGTAATGAGTACATAAAATGGTGTACATCAAGCGGGCGAAGCCGTGAGCGGGTCGGTAGTACTTATAATAAAATCGTAATGGATTGTCCATATATGGAATGTCTATATATAATAAAAACGTTATTGTGTTTAATAACGTAATAGAAAGAAATATAATATTTTTTACAAATATTGCCTGTTTGTCTGTGCGTTTGTTCACTCAAATACTTATACTAAAAAGGTAACGGGTCTAAGTCTGTATATAGAAGATACATATATAAAAATAATGTTATTAGTGGATTTATAATTAACTTCATATCTTCATTAAAATTTTTGTCTAAAAAAATTTTCATTGTTGACAAAAATATTGGCGTTGTTCTTAATATTATCTCAGAAACGACTTAAACGATTTATTTATTTCTTTCACTAATGTATTTTGGCAAGCATCCCTTAAAAGTTATTTATTTTTGTGGTTTATCGTAATCGGATTACAATTAAAAAATGTTATTCCATTTTAAAGAATGTTACTCAACAAAATTGCTAAAAAATTTTTCATTGAATTGAATGTACCTTTACTTTTCAATAAAGGTTGTTGATTTTTTTTTTAAAATGATATTATTATTGTTGCAAAAAAATATATTTGAGTAACTTATAAAATGGTTATTAAAGTAAATTTTCAGTATTACTTCGTTACGTTTCATTATTATTCTCTCATTAAAGTTAGCAAATTTATTTATTTGTGCTAGTTTCGTGGTTAATTAGTTATTCAGTATTAATTAGACCTACCCTTAAAAGATAAAAAAAAATGTAGATAAAATTTGTCTCTAGCATTTATCATTTTTCATTTATGTTAACCAAAAAGATGTAACTACTAAACTATTTGATATCGTAAAGATTTGTATACTCAACACTACTTAATACTGACCTACCTATTCATATTCTAAGTATAAGAAACTAACGGTAGGTATGCAAATGAAGCTCCTCGTTGGTGCATAGAGCACGACCGTGCCGTGACAATAAAAGGGGTAGCCGAATTTGGAACATTTAAATGTCGTTACTTGAACAGCAGTAAAATAAATATGATTGTGGCCAGATTATATCTATATACGGGGCTTCCGCGATAAATTTTACAGAATATTTTTACAGCAAGTTTCGATGTAATCTGTGAATTGATTTAAATTTACATTGAATATCAATATTGGACAGTAATAGGATTCGAGCATAACAAGTATTTTACAAGCTTTTACTTAAATTGTCGCGTTGGTTTTTTTGTTAGTGTATGTGGAGTGTTGCAAACTGAATTTGAAAATCTTTCCAGTGTCTGATTGAGCTGAAATTTGGAATACTACTTTAGTTCTGATGGCAATGAAATTATATGTAACCAATTTTGTTGTTTATCCAAAATTACAGACAAAAGTTTGTACAATCAATGTAATATGATTAAAGTCTGTCGTGGCGCAGGGGCACAAGCGTGAGCCCGACGGGTTGTGGGTTCGATCACCACTTGAGGAAATATTTACAATTTAAATATTTTTATTTGTTCGCTCTAGTAACAAAGCTAAGCGCGCTATTACGCTCCGTCACTCAACACGCAATGCTTCAAATTCAGCAGAAAGTGGGGAACTGAACGGACTCTTAACACTAGGTTTCCTAGTTGCCTCTGCCTACCCGACCATGTTCGGGACACAGCGTGGCTCAGCACGTACTTGTAAAATATCTTAAACAATGAATAAAACGTTAAGAGAATATAAAGCTGGAAGAGGACTTCTATACTAAGGAAGGTAGTCACATAAAACAGATCGATTATATTGGACTTGTTTTATTTGTCTTGACGAGTACTTAAAATTTAACTTTGAATAGAAAGACACCTTGCAAAAATGACGCGTTAATAGAAAAGAGAAAATTAAAAGTAAGTAAGAAATAAAATATAACTTACTAAATTTTTTTTAAAACAAACTTTTATTCAAAAAAGCACGCACGTACAGCTTAAAAGCTGTATATAGCAAAAATCTCACTACAGAGATGCTAACTCACTCACTAAAACATAAATAGGTTGTAACTACCATATAAGAATTTCCACGTAGCTTCATGAGAACGTATAGCTGAGTGGTCAGAGCGGGTTCGAATTCAGGTTAAAATTGTTTACGTTACGTTACGTTATCTTAATATGTTCTTGAAGGAAGATACTTCCACTTCCATCACAATTAAAGTAATTTATTCAATTTAAAATTCTATGAATTTAAATAAGCGAATCTCTTTCTTTACCAAATATCTCTGTTCTATGATCGTAACGATAGATTCTTTAGGAGGCGTACACTGAGAGCTACATCCAGCTTGCAGTGTAACAATGTATTTACGTTGCACGCTATAGCGAAATTATAATCTTGTAACATATGTTTTGTGAAATACAAAGCGTTCTATTTTTTTTTTTAATTATTTAAAACCGGTCAAGTGCGAGTGGGACTCACTGATAATTCTGTTTCAGTATTGTAGGCCAACGATAAACTGATTGTAAAAATTGACAAACTTAATTATGCGGAAGAATACATTAATTTTAAAAGAACTTCAACCATAACTATGTTTAATTTTACTCCAAATTTTCACATCTAACTTATCTTCATAATTATAGGTCAATTGGAAAATACCTTTTATATTTTAAATGCGCGGCGAATAAAATTGACAAATTTGCTTGCGGGCGTAAGCACAACCAGTAGCTTTACAGTCACATGCTTGTATTCCTGCGTCTCGACAGGCCCGTATGTATGTATAAAATAAATTACAAATAAAAATTTGTTCTAATTTTTTTTCTATGAAATACTTATATTTTTTCAGTTTTATTCGTTTCCTTTACGCATATTCTAAGTGTGATAATTTATTAATGTAGATCTGACGGAAGTACCCTATAGGTTTTGATTACGTGGTGAATTTCTTTTTTTTTTTTATGGGAAAGACGGCAATCCAGCGTACGGGTCACGTGATGGTAAGTGATTACCGTCGCCCACGGCCCCGTGTAGCACCAGAGGAGCTACAGGAGCGTTGCCCGTCTTTAATGTGGATGGGCACCGGGGCCCGGCACTACCCAATGCGAAACGCAGTGGCCGAAGCCACTACTTAACGCCGGTTTTAAATGCCGGGGGTGGTATTGGTCCGGTCGAGTCTGCCCATGCGTGTTGCCATTGCTGACAACGTGACTCTACCACACGCACTTTAATCGTCTCTTACGACACCATCAGTACCAGGGTGATCTTATTCTAAGCCGGGATCACACGGCAAAAATTCGAATAAGGTGAATTTCATATGCAATACAAAAGATGCATAAAGCTTCGTGTCTTTTAATTGCGTTCACTTAGAAGCTTGATTGTTTATGTGCGCCAGGGAACCGTAGATTTGAATATGATATTAATTTTAGCTTGATACCTTCTTGCGATCTGGAAATCAAGATCCTTTTAAGTTAAGGAACCCTAAAACTCAAACTTAACTTAAAACAGATTGAGTGAGTATTGTCCGTTCCAGTTAAATTGACTGAGGCGTTGGTTGCTCACGTCAAGCCATGATTGTTACTATATTTTCTTTATATAGTAATATTTGGGAAAGCTCGTCTAGTAACTTTTGAACTTTTTAGTAATGAAATTAGCTTTCAAATTCTTTAACTAAAACCTAGAAATAGCCAATTTAATAAAGGAGTTAAATGATCAATTAAGTGCTACGTAGGTTCACGTAAACCACGTTAAAACTTCCCACAGCTGCTGACGTAATAAATGGCGTGATTTATAGATATTTACCAACATGCAATAGTTAAAATATTCACAATGATTATAAAATACAGGCTATCACGGATAAACATAATTATTACTTCAACGATAATTTTATAAGATTTCTTCTCTATTTTAATTTACAATTTTAAATAAAAAAAACATAGCTGGAAACATACCTAAATTGCATATTTATCCATGAAAGTAAAGTATATCTCCTTACGACTCGATTATTAGAAATTTGCAATAATATTATGAATACCTACTACTGGGTATAAAGTTTAATAAGTATAGTAAAAGTGACAATGGAATTTCAAAACGTTTCTATTCTACTCTAAACGAACTGACAGCGATATCGCGTCGACCACTGACTACTTTAATGTACTTATATAAAATGTACAGTGAACACCTTTAATAAATATATAAATTAAGGTATTTAAATTAATAGATATATAAATTATTGTTAACCTAAAAATTTTTTTCACTTACGGACAAGGTAATGATTAAGTTTAGCTCTACTTTGTTTTAGTATTCTCATAGCTTTATAAATATATAACATCATTTTCATCTAGGTATAGGCCTCTCGTGGCAGAAGCATGCACCTGTAAATGCGACAAGTTGTGAGTTCCCCACTCGAAGAACTGAAATGTTTCATATTTTCTATTTAAATATTGAATGTTTTCATTTCTTTGCTCTGGTAACAAGGTAAAAGGCGGCGTTGAGCTCTCGGCGCCTCTCAACACGCAATTTCGGCGGAAAGTGGGGAACGGAACGGAGTGTCTTAACACTAGGTTCCTAAGTTCCCTCTGCCTACCTTGCCGTACGCGGGATACAGCGTGAAGTTGAGTATGTATATAGTTTTAATAACTCCGAAATCTACTTACAAATTACAATCCTTTGGTATAAAACATCCCTTATTCCATATCTTACAAACCATTAAGCGACAAGTTTATGCCGCGTGCCATGTGCGCGTCGTCGCTACCCCTAAAACCCTAAACGAAGCTATTTTTTAAACGTTTTTTTTTTTATTCTTATACGAAATGGTAATTTTACAGTTTTAAGCACGTCAATCTATTAATGTGATAGACGTTTACATTACCTTTCGTGACTCCATAGAAGTTTTATTTGGAATTAGTACCTACCTATTGTCTTTAATATTTTTTTTAAATTGTACCATCGCTCGGTCGTAAATATAAATAGGAAGGCAGTTCGCTATGCACTGATTGTTGATTTATAGTCGCGACTGTTTCACATTTTTTTTTACCTTCTGATCTAATCGTGAAGTTGTCGTTGTTCAAAAGAATTGAAATTTTACCGTATAATAATTAAATAAAATATATATTTAATAAATCTGTTTGTATTGTTATTGTATTGATACAGCGTGAAGGTATCAATATAATAACAATATATTTAATAAAATAAGTAACCTATATTGTAAGGTTAAGTAGGTAAGTATTTATTTAATTTATTGATTATTTTTTCCTTATTTATGACAAAAGCCTTACTGGCACCAATTCTCTTTTGTATTTACTTTGTTATTTTTTTTGCAATTTTTGGTAAATTTAATAAAAATATTCAATGATTAATAAATTATTTCAATTATTTACTTAGACTATTACATGTTATTGAGGCCTGTCGTGGCACAGCGGCACAAACGTGTGACTGTAACCGACAGGTTGTGGGTTCAATCTCCACACGAGGAAATTAAATATTTAATATTTTCAATTTAAATATTTAATGTTTTCATTTCTGCGCACTGGTACAAGGCAAAATGCGGCGTTGAGTTCCACCACTGAACACAATAATAACAGCAATGCCTCAAATTCGGTGGAAAGTGGGAAACGGAAGTGGAACGGAGTGTCTTAATACTAGGCTCCAAAGTTCCCTCTGCCTACCCTGCCTCGTGCGGGATACAGCGTGAAGATGAGTTAGAGTTATTACATGTAATATAAAGGTCGTTTTCCTGTTTTACCCCCTTTGAGTCTATAATATTTTTTTTTTTATTAATTTGAAATTATTAAGACGTCAGACCGTCATGTCTTCCCGATGACCAAAATATATTGTCGAAACTTACATCTTGGAATATTAATATATTATAGATAAAAAAATAAAAAAAAACTGTGTTGTCTTTGCAAAAACAGCTATTTTATATAAAATTAAATTTATATTTTTTTGTTTTGGACGCCATCTATGGTAGACATAGCAAACTACGTCTTAATGGGTCAGGATAACTTGCAAAGTTTGTGTATAGTAGCGCCATCTTTCTAAATACATCGGCACCTTGTTGTGCTTTATACAAAATTACAAGTCTAACATTACAGCTACGAACAAAGATATTAAATTGCTGGGATTATTTATTTATACCAATGATTAAATACTGATTGACGTTAGTAAGTGTAGGTAGCTTTCCCCAAAAATTTTTGGCAATCATAAAGAATTTTTTTCCGATAATCAAGAAAAAAGAAGAAACTGCAACTTTAAGGTTATTAGGAAGCATCACGTGGCTTTCGGATAGAACATATAAATTAAGAACAGATGTACAAGATTTAAACGTAGATAGATACATTATGTCAGTCCAAGGAAAAAACTAGTGATCAGTCTGGGCCAAAACCGAGGAAAAAGAGAATTCTTGGGTTATTTCTGGCGAATAAGAGATCCCGAGAGAGTCCCTTTTTCAAAACGTCCACCCAATTATCTTCATAGCAACTTTAAAAACGGACGCCTTAACTTTTCGTGCTGATCATGGCACAGAATTTCAGTCGATATACAGCTCGTTTTTATGTCATTAATTGTTGTTTAGTTTCGAATTCAATGTGGTGGTTCCAGAGATTTCATCTGTGATCGTGATAAAAATTGTCCTGAGCGGCTTGGAATTCTGCGAAGTTTGCTCTAAAAACGCTGACTCGTTCGTTTCATTCGTTCGTTCTTCCGCTTCATTAATTAACTTTCGACACCAATTACTTGGAAACCTTTCATCATCATTATTTTTAGGCCAGGAAGTGGATGGGAGCTTAAACGCCGAAGAAGAGCGCTTTAACGTTTCCACTAAGTCGCTTTGAATATCTTTAGTTGATACGTTTTACAAGCAGAGATAATTAATGACAGCTTAAATTTATCAGTTCATATGACACTTCAAGAAAGCGTCACCAATTTAAGTGATTTTTTCCTGAACTAGGAACTTAGGTATCCTCACCAAAGCAACACCTAAGTACACAAATATAAAATATTTTAATTTTATTTTTAAGTTTACGAGAAGTAACCAATTATCATTACAAATGATCCAACCAATTATCATTACAAATGGATCAAACCTTAGGCGCGAGTATTTGCTACATTGTAATAACATGTAGAGTGCGGGTATTGCAGCCTCCTCAATTTTTCAACGGAGTGTTGACAGTAGGTATGTAAGCTACGCTTCAAAACGCTGTTTTTAACCAACTGAGGTTAACTTATAAATAAGAATCACAGGAAACTCACAATAATGTTACCCAACGACTTAATTTAACCGATTAATTTCAAATATACTTCAATATGCACCTACCTAAATATCACATTTCCTTTCAAAATTAATTACTTGCGAAATGTTTTTTTTTATTCGTAGTTGAATTTACAAATTTCTATTACGTACGGAAAGTGGTAGACAATTGTTCAGCATATATTGTGTTCAAAAGATTCACTCACTCACTCAGCTTTACGCTGTATCCCGCACACGGCAGGATAGGCAGACTTAACTTGGGAACCTAGTCATGAAACATTGTTCCGTTCTTAACTTTCCGTCGAATTCGTCGTCGGGTAGGGCATTGAGTTTTGAGCGCTGCAACTTAACACAGCGCTTTGCCTTGCACCAGAGCGAAGAAATGAAATTATTAAGTATTTAAATTGAAAATATTAAATATTTTATTTCCTCGAGTGCGGATCGAACCCACAACCTGTCGGTTACAGTCACACGCTTGTGCCGCTGCGCTACGACAGGCCTCCAAACATACAAAACATGATTTCATTGATTGAAGATATCTGATAATATCTATCTTATGCTAATTCGTTGAGCTACATGTTTAATATAGAAATACTTCAATACCATATAAAATATTTGCAGCTTCACGCTGTTTCACAAACATAGCAGGGTAGGTAGAGGGAATTTGGGAACCTAGTGTTAAGGCACTTACGGTGGTAAAGCCATATATACATACATTTTTGTTATTCGTCTGTCCGGTTCATTTTTTCTGCAGTTTATATGTAACTAGGCGCGTAATCGTACAAAATGAAAACTTAAGTACAATATAAATACAGGTAAAAAATCCGAAAAACATAAATTTGTACATTACAATTAAAGCATAAATTTATAAATTGTGCATAAATTTATAATTTGAACATTTTTCTTATGATCATCACAGACCTATAATTGTAGTTCATTTCTTACAAAATGAGGGTATAAGGTATTTTTAACGTATACTGCTTGTCGAAATATAATTTTTTGGCGAGTCTGTCTCGCCCTTGACAGGTTTTTAGTAACGTATATATAGACATGTGAGGACTCCTCAGCGAAAACGTTATAGGTTACTGACTAATAACAGTTAAAGTTGATAATTCATTACATTTCAAGGCCAAATATATAACTTTATTCACTTCCTACTGACGTAACGGATATTAATGCGATTTTGACTAAAAATAAACAGTCAAAGAAGACATATATATGTATGGTTAATATATATACCTGCATATTATATTATAATATAATGTTGTAAAACACATATTTTCGTACTCTTGAACGTTTCTTTAAATATACATTCCAAGGACGAATTTGACGTTATCATATAACTACACCAAATGTATAGAATGTGTAACACTACACCAAATGTATAGAAACTACTTTTATATGTTTTTATATCGTTTACGTTTGTTGTCAAATTATATAATAAAGTATATGTTAGTATGATATTTTAATGTGCATGTGCATATTATTGAATTCTTAATATAAGAAATCTAATTTTATTTTTTTATTGTAATTATTAAAGCCGGATGAATCGCGTAGATGTTTCGTTGTAGTCCGTGGTCATGACTCAAAAGTGAAATGCTTAAAACATCGGGTTTTCATAAATAAATAATACTAAATGTATATTTAATTATATGTGTAAAATTCTCGAAAATCAAAGAAATTAACATTTTTATTCAATTCAACTCAGCTTTATAATAATAATGACGACAATGAACCGATTTCCCTGAAATGCACTTAACTCAAGTGACAGTTATAAAAAACATTAATCTACTGCATTTGTCAAGCATGCCCTAAGGGAAAAATCCTTTGTAAAATTTGGCATATCAATGGCACTACCTATGTATTAATTATAAGGTACACGACAATCTGTATAATGCAGCTTTTAACTACACACCCTAAAGAATAATACTTTAGGGTGTGTAGTTGAAAGCTTTAAAACTAAACTCAATCTTCGTGTAATCGTTTAAAGTTCAAAAACGTATATCACATCTGTTCATATTAGCATGTGAAAACTGACATTTTTCTCCATCAGCCACTCTATTTTCAATTCTATTACGTAGAAATACATTTCATACTTGATATCGGGGATTGAGCGCTAGGGGTGTGAATTAAAATATAATAAAAGCGACAAGAGGGGAATGTCACACGAGCGCTTAGTGTCAAGCTTGTGTCTTTGAAGTTTCATGTAAAATGTTCGGATGGGTTTATTTACGGGGCAAATGGCGTCGTTGTTGTTCTGGGCGTACCTATTGTACCCGTGTCAGGTTTTGATGACAGATTATATACTCTCCCGCCCTTGGGTACTTTAATTAAAACTAGAATGTTTATATTGTTATATATCTCCAAACGTGGACTGCTATTGATAGCTTAAAAATATTTAATGTCAACACGGTTATTATAATTATACAATTTATTATATTTTAAGAACCATACCAGTACCTATAGTATAATAATGATTGTTATATATTGATTTGTGCTTAACTGTTAAAGATCTCGAAGATCTTTGTAGGTAACTAAAAAATAGAACTGGATTAAAATCCAGTTCTATTTTTTATTTTATATTAAATAATGCAGATTAAACACAATTAGAATTATGCTACATTTGAATAGAAATAAATATTTTAAAGACTTTCGCCTAACAATTGTTTAGCTTGATAACTTGAAGTAAGAATATAAAATATAAAAAAATCATACTAAGAATAAGTAAAAGACATAGGGTGGGTATATTTTATATAAATAAAACAAACGTTGATTTCCTTCACTCCCAGCTCATTTATACTATCCAGAGGGTCCTGGGTCCTTTTCAAGTATAACTGACGTGTAGCACTCATTCAATTTCCTGTATTGACTTGAGGATGGTTTCTAATTATTGTGGGGTTTACGGTTGCCCATTTAAATATTGCCTACAATACAGTACAGTTAAAGTAAAAGGAAAAGAAATAGTAAATACCTACTCGTTTTACGCTGTTTCCTATCAGGGAAGCTAACAGCCACTCAATCACCAAGTTCATACATATTATAAAATACAAAACAAGACTTGGCAATGAAACTAGCAGAAAATCGGCAGAACGAGAAAGACCGTTTGGCCTTGTACGCCCAGGTTCGGCCTCAAATGAAATATAGTTCTCACCCCTGGATTGGTGCACCCCAGCATCAGCTTGAATCATTTGATCGCATACAACCTAGAGCCATTTAAATCGTTTAGTCGTTCGACACTGGTTTTGCGTAGAGATATAACCCCGCTGTGCTTTTACTACCGCATATTTTACAAGGAGTTTTCTGGATATCTGTTTGACTTGGTACGTGCCGCGTAATTTTATAACCGTACAGTATGTCACGAGTTGAAACACCAACATCCAACATTAGATTTCGTAAAAACATTGTAATGGCCTACCTCCAGCAGTGACTACAGGTCGATACGACATGATACATATAGAAAGCGCGTCTTTCTTCACTTTAAAAGCCAGCAGTGAAACTGTAACCCAACTGGTGTCATAATAAGTTTTACCTAATTAAGTTGTTCCAAGTATGTAACATAAATAGATAACTTGTAGAGTTAATTTTATTAAACGTTAAAAAATCCCATATTTTGTGCATGCATCATGCTAGTTGCACTTGAACCTCATTTTCTGTCTCCTAAAGAAATATTAATTATATTTTAACTCTCCAGATATTTGGTAATATTTATTAGTGGTGTCCCTTTGGAGATGTCTATCAGTGTACGAACAGTGATGACTTCCTGTTTGTATACTTTTACACAAACGTTCTTTCAACGGGGTATTAGAATAAAAAATACTATTTAATATTAAATCGTATCAAGCTATAGATAAAAACAACAGTAATTCCTTGTTGCGATTACATTTTTACAAAATGAAATTCACAATAGATTTGACAAAAACAGACATGTCGCCTACAATACATACCCGTTGACAACACAATGTATTTTTTTCCAAATGAGATGGAGTTTAATCTGAAAAGCCCCTCGAGCAAGTGAAGGATTGAAAAAAAATATTTATCTCTAGTTGACATGAGCTTCCTAGAAAAAAAGTTATCTTATTACAATTGATTTAGTTATTATCAAAAATATATATACAATAATATATATAGTATTTTGTATATACTTTTGCTGTTACTATTATGTACCTTCTCGATAGATATTGTTTAAAATGTACCTATCTGTAATGTAATGTATATAAATTTATCCCAGTAAAATCTCTCTTTTTACTATGAATTACTTATACTTATGTTATAATTGAATATTAAGTATAATTTTAATTAAAAAGCACAGCGTAGGTAAAACTTAATCATTAGATAAATATATAAAAAATATTAACAATTTTTATCTATATTTTTTTTAAAATAGAAAAGTCAATTATAAATATATTGTATTCTTGTGATATATTATAACAAATTTATATATACGTAACGTTTATAATTATGGTTGCATGTCTATGCATATTCTCTTAAACATTCTGAATAGGCTCTAATGTTAGCCGTTGTGACAAATCTTATTGTGCGATTTCTACAATTTGTAATGCGGAAGCATGATACTTTGTTCAATTCGGTTTCTATTTATCCTACTTCAGATTGTCACCAGAGATTGTATTTTGACGTTTTCATCCCATTTTGTCGCATTGCCGCCGGCTAATCGTTCAGAAACTATCCTAAATACCTTTAACAATACTTATGGTGAATCGATGCGTTCATTGTCATGTGATACGTGTTTGAATGCCGCAAACTAAATGCTATGGTAGTAGTATAAAAATGGTTTAATTTAATATTTCTCTCTCAGCTTCACGCTGTATCCCGCACTAGGCAGGGTAGGCAGAGGGAACGGAAGTGAAACCTAGTGTTATGACACTCCGTTCCACTTCCGTTCCCCACTTTCCGCCGAATTTGAGGCATTGCGTGTTGAGTGGCGGAACTCAACGCCGCGCTTTGCCTTATTACCAGAGCGAAGAAATGAAACATTAAATATTTAAATTGAAAATATTAAATATTTCATTTCCTCGACTGGGGATCGAACCCAGAACCTGTCGGTTACAGTCACATTCTTGTGCCGCTGCGCCACGACAGGCCTTAATTTAATTTTTTTTTTTATTTTGTTTAACATATTTGCGCGTTGTGTCGATGATGTAGATTCTATTTTACATATAACTTGCCTTCACAATTGTTTTAGTGTGGATTATTCTCTAAAACTTTCATACTTTTAGCATATTATCACAAATTTATTTGACGAATTAAAGCTTTATGTTTTAATGAAGAAATAATTTACTATGTTTTGAATATAGATTTGATGTAAAATCAGTTTTTGGAATATAGTGTAAAGTAAGTAAACATCATTTTATAATACTTATAGGCGCAATTTTTTTACAAGCACGTAATATTTTACTTATATTTTAAGGTGTATGGTCTTGAATAATTTTACTACTCATCTCAAAATATTATCATGTCGTAGCAAGCGTGTGTGAGCGTGATAAGTTGCGGGTTCGATAACCACTTGAGAAAATGAAATATTTAATGTTTTAGTGTCTCCGCTCTAGAAACAAAGTAAACCGCGGTGTTGAGTTTCGCCACCAACCGACACAATGCCTCAAATTCGGCGTAAAGTAGGAAACAGAACAGGTCGCTTAACACTAGGTCCCTAAGTTCCCTCCATCTACCCCTGTCATGAGCGGGATACAGCGTAAAATAAAGAAAAAAAAAACTCAAAATATAACTTATACTTATTCAACATTGTTGATGATAAATTATGACGAATGATAATCCCATAGCACAACAGCCGAAATATTAAATAAGATTCGATGAAAAGGCGCTAAAGCACCCACTTTCATATACAATGGGCGATACACATTTCAAAAATTCTTTATTCCCTTACAAAGATTTAATAACGTTTTGTTAGACCAAATGCTCTTTTTACAAGCAACTCAATGACCAAAGACGCTCTTTGTAAATGCTCCTTACGAATTTTGACAAATTAAGTTGAGCTTCTTAACCTTTTTCTCTCAATATCTTTATCAGATTTTAGCTGAGAGAGTTCAAGTGTAGCTAGCTCATTTTACATTGGACTTGTGCCTACAGCTTCAGTTTGATTGATGGCATTTGTTATTTAAAATAATTAGTAGTATCGAGATCTAACATGCAGAAAGTACAAATTTAAATCATTTTTTGTAGATAAAATTAAATGATGAATATTCCAGAAAACTTTTCGATATTTTTTTTTATTAAATAAAAAGTATGTTTTAGTTATTCTAACTTCAACTTTACATTTAAAAAATAAAGTGGTTTGCTTTTATGTGAATATATCTCAAAGGTTCATATAATAAAAGGCAATTGAATAAGGATATTGTAATATTAATATTTTACAATATTTAATTATAACGACGATATTACACTGCTAGGTTTGGATGGCAACTGGCGACAGAAATATATAATAATTTATTAATTCGCTATGTAACATATCCGATATCGATTCGTTACTATGTGCCAAATATGGACAGTGATTTTTGCTTACATTAATAAGATAATCATAATACGTGGAAAATGTAATATGGTTCATTTTCTAATTTTAACTTCACTTCAACTGCTGTGTCCACATGGCAAGGTAGGCGGAGAGATCTTGGGAACTTAGTGCTATGACACTCTGGTCCATACTCCAATTTCCAATGAATTCGAGGTATTGCGTGTTAAGTGGCAGAACGCCGCCCTATGCCTTGTTATCAGAGTTCCAAAACTGGGACACAGGATACGTTTCCTAGAACGTGAAAGTATAGAATATAAATAAAAAATGATTTAACAAATATCATTTATTTTCTATTTACTCTTCCTCTCACTCAGCTTCATGCTGTAGCCCGCACTTGACAGGGTTAGGCAGAAGAAACTTGAGAACCTAGTGGGATTCGGGAACGGAACTAAATGTCTAAGACATTCAGTTCCGTTCCCGAATTTCCACCGAATTTAAGGTATTGAGTGGCGGAACTCAACGCGTCGTTACCAGAGCGATAAAATTACAACATTAAATATTTCACGACAGGATCCAAGTTTGACAGGCTATTTTATCTTAACTAACTTTTACAAATGAAAATATCAATGGGTCATGCCTCATGTTCCCGGTTGTTAAGTTTAAGTTCTCCCGTTTTAAGAATATTTTTCATTATTAATTCACTCCTATTAATCATAGCGTGATATCACATACCTTATTCGATAAATGAGATAGAATAATGTTACTTAAGGTATGGACAGTAGAAAAATAATATAAAATATATATGATATAGAACTATACATAATAAGATAAAATAACAAGAATCAAAAGACATTCTCAAAAAAATATATATTTTAAGAAAAATATGAAATTGACAATTTAATATAATTAAACGTCCCTGGTTATATAGAAACATACTGAAATGACCAACGAATCGCTCGGAGCAAATAGTAAGACAATACTTATATAATATCATGTGGTGTAGTTAGTTTTGGGACGATATTGAAGCCCAAAGCGATTTCGGACAATGAATTACTTTCATAGGGCTACCTACCAAAAAGCTTTAATATGAATATTTAATTTTTCGTTGCAAATAGATGCGATATAGTTATATTGGTAGGGCAGCGTAAAGACACTCCCTTCTACTTCTATTCCCCACTTTCCGCCGAATTCATGGCATTGCGTGTTGAGTGGCGTAACTCATGGCCGCGCTTCGTCTTGTTAACAAAGCGAAGAAACGAAACACCTAGTTATTTTAACTTTTTCTTTAAATACTTTTTAAATATGTACTGATTTTATTTATTTATAACTAAGTCATGTTTCTCCTGCATCTTTCCAGGTGAGAATAAAAATAGTACTATTTAGCATCACTATTTTCTTATAGTGATGCTAAACACTACTATTATTATTCTTAGTCATCATTCAGTTAAAGATTCACATGTCTTCTATTTTAATATATTAACAGCAAATTGAGGCCTGTCGTGGCGCAGCGCCATAAGCGTGTGACTGTAACCGACAGGTTGTGGGTTCGATCCCCACTCGAGGAAATGAAACATTTAATATTTTCGATTTAAATATTTAATGTTTTCATTTCTTCACTCTGGTACACGCCAAAACGCGGCGTTGAGGTCCGACACTCATCACGCCATACTTCAAATTCGGAACGGAAGTGGAACGGAGTGTCTTAACACTAGGTTCCCAAGTTCCCTCTGCCTACCCTGCCATATGCGGGATACAGCGTGAAGCTGAGTGAGTGAAGGAGTAACAGTTAATATTTTAAAATATATGATGTAGTATTGAATAACACTAGCAACACTATATAGAATCATTCTGTTTTCTATTTCATAACTTTTTTTTGACATGTCCAAGGAGTTTGTTAATCTCAATTTATCTATACATAATAATTGTTAACACAATTATTATTTGTAAATTGTTAATGAATGAATACGTCTACTTCATATGTTATACAAATTTAACATATAAAAGTAGCTAGTTTGAAGATATCTTTACAACTATTTAAATTATCTATTTGTTTCACCATATATAGTTGAATACAAGAATTGGAACGTAATTCTGTTCGTTTTATTGTCCCCATATTCCTTGCTCTTTTGGCACAGTAGGCAATATAAAAAAAAATAAGTAGACGACACCCATAATTATTTACTTATTTAATCTTTTCTGTAATAATTGAAACAAAAATATGTACAAAAGGCGGGCTTAACAAGAGAAATAATATGTGCGCACCTATATACGAATTGTATAACGTTATATATTTTAAAATAGATAGTGAAACTTTTTCTAGCCGGGCCATCGCGGCATAGGAGCTCAAGTGTGTATCTGTTTACTATCGTGACAGTAGTAGGTTCGTTTCCCACACAGAGGAGTGACATGTTTTATATTTTTATGATCCATCAATGAGGTAAAATGCAGCATTACGTTCCGCCTCTTAACATGCAGTGTGTCAAGAATTTATCAAGAATTGGAAAACGCTAGTAATCTTAGTGGGAGCGGATTGTTTTAACACTAGGTACCCTCTACCAACAAATGTATGACGATGCAACGAGAAGCTTGGAGCAAAACCTTCTAAGTCATCAATTAATCTAGTCTCTTTTTAGATTGATTTTGCCATAAATTGATAACATTACCAATTATTATGTATATTATACACTGATAACTACATTTTCCCCGTTTCATGCGATTTTTTTTTTTATAATTTTTCATAAATTCTTTAGCAACCCTAACTACATGACATCTTGTATTAAACTAACACACACATACGTAATACGTACATACACATAGTAAAATATATAATATCATGTCAGTTTTCAGAAACAGCTAGTTACCAGTTGAATCAAATTATACATCACCCATCATGGAGTATATAATAAGGCTTCCGATTATATATATATTAATTCATATTTTTAGATATCGAACCCAGTATGACAATGGTCACGTTTATGAGCTATGTCGTTACGACGATCTAAATGAAAAGAGGTTTAAATGAATCGGTACAATATGGATGCTTCTTATTTTATTATAGTACCTATGAATGTTATTGTTGTGTTTTATTGATACAGTTTGTTTAAATTTATATGTTAAATTATAATCTTGTTTAATTATAAGTTGTAATAAATCATTATTTATTAATGACTAAGATTTGTATGTTTTCAAATTATAAATGAAGTTACCTTATTTAGGTCGAAAGCTTAAAAAAATGTACAATAGCGTAAACAATATTAAAACAACTCAATAAACCTCGCACGGAGTGTAAACACTGAACGAGTACATACTAACTGAAATGCCCCACACGGCTTCATGTGAAAATCTAAATAAAATAAAACACTTCACGGTGTAGCGTACGTCCAAATTAGGCGCGAAATCGCTCACGAGAGCCGCTCGCAAAAACCTCGTTAGCCGCCATGTTTGTTCGGCGACAGTGAGGGGCGCGCCCTCTATGTATACAATGACCACGTAACGGAGCAGATATAAAAATGTATATTATTTTCTTGACGGTCCTAACACGTTGGTTTAAGGGCGGTAATCGTATGGTGGTATACTTGACTCGGCGCAGTGACTCCTTGGTCGGGGTGTGTGTAGCTGACACAGGGGTGTGGGTTAGGGGTGTCGGTGTCGCGATCGTGCGACGCAATAGCGTATGTGAAATGGATATGCAATTTGATACCGAAAGTGATAGCGAGTTCATAGTGAAGTAGTTTTGTTGTTGATAACTGTTTGATGATGTCTCTATTTTTTGGTATTTTTAAGTTTATTTCAATTTCATTTCTTTCTCTTTGCACAGTCCATTTGACAGTAATCGATGTACTCTATCAAGACACTTTAATAGTATATAGATATATTAGTATGTACTTTTGTTTGCTTTATACGTTTGAACACAAATAAAATATGATTTTTATAAAAATAATTAATATATGACTCATATATTAAAAACTTATAGCAACACAAGACGAAGCTATTGTGCCTTCTTTACGTTTTATAAAAAGCTTTAGTGCAAGGTATTGAATCAGCGTCATCAGGGACTAGTATCGATTGCGATTAGACCCTCCTTGCCACCCATCGAGGGTCGAACTAAAGGACACCGTTCACTGGAATACATAAGAAGTTTAGAGTGTATATAATATACATTATTATTTTTCATGGTATATTTCATATGTATGAAAAAATGTATTAAATAGAGTAAATACAATATTTACAGAATAGATGATATGAGCTTTTTATTTATTTGATTTTTTAATTATTTTGTGTTTAATTAAATGTAGCTTATTTTGAATCATAATTTTTTAATATTTAAAAAAATAACATTTAAGTAGTTAAAATATTGTACTTAATATAATACCTACAATTGTTTGGTAGATAACAATTCTTGGCGGACGATGGGTCGATATGAACCAAAAACAACCAAAAGTAACAAGTACCTAATTTTTTGCGTAATACACCTATGGAGCCTATGGAATCTTAAAAAAATGCATTGATACATGTGTAAGCTTTTAATTTCTATAGCGTTACTCATCTGACAAATCAAATATTGTCATTCCAAGTATATATGTAAGTACTTGAACAGACTTTATTACATATAACATAAAAAATATAAGATATTGCTAAGAGTTTAGTTTTAAAGTATAGAGAATATATAGTAGTTATAACCAAAAAGCAAGTAAAATATGTAAGTGTAGTGAACACTTAAGAGCACAACATCCAGTACCTAAAGTTCGATGATAAATGGAGAACGGAACGGAGCGCCTTAACACTAGGTTCCCAAGTTCCTTCTGCCTACCGTACCATGAGTGGGATACATCGTGAAGCTGAAAAAAGTAATCATTTAAATTTTGTTTTCTTTCTCTACTCCATGTGGATGCGGTAGGTAAAAACTAGTATTTGTTAAAACAACAATATTTTGATAAATTTAAAATTTATAGGCTGAAGAAATTGATATTTTTTTTTTCTAAATATATATCTCTATGGACGTTCTCCCTTAAGTTTTAAGAGGACGAATTAATTCTAGCAATTAATAGAGGGTTTAGGACCGAAACTCCGAAGTGATCCCCCAATCCCAAAATTCAATTATTGATACCGCCGACTGAGCTTAGCGCAAACGATTTGCGTATATTCATAGCATGAATAATAAATACGGTCTAGTCATGTTTCACAGATAACTCTATTAACTAGCTCATTTCGCACTAACTGAACTGGTAATGGATCCGGATTGTCAATTTATGCGTTTCAACAGCTACCGATAGTTTTAAGTACGTCAATTACCCTACTAATATAAATGTCGAAGTTTGTATTTTGATTTGTTGTGTTTCCTTCGTGTCTTCTCTACACAACGTGATATTGGCGAAGTGATATGTGCTCAACTGGCACGCTCGGAATGCCATATTCAAAGAACCATATTACACCTTGATTTATGGAGTTTGTCAATCAAGTTAAATGGATTTTGATTTTCGATACACTTATGGTAAATAACCTCAATATAGATATTCAAGGTAGTAATTAAAGGCTCTACTGTTATAATTTTATCACATTAAACATTGCCTTTTTTTTTCATTAATCTAGATATAAATTTTGTAACAAAGTTAACAGCTTTATGGCATGTTTAGTTGTTGCTCAGTTATTTTCAATAACCTTATTTTAAATAACGACTTTGTATCCAGGTTCTGGAGGTTCGGAATCGGTATTATACTGTTATAGTACTTAATTTTTATCTAAAAATAGTTTCTAAATTGAAATTGAGTAATACCAAAGTATTTACAAATAAAATTAAGAAATACAAAATAATGTCAACCAATTATGGAAATTATTTAGTCAATCGATTTAGTTCCAAAAGCAATAAATAAATGAATGTCTTATTTCAGTTTTGTCTATTCAATATTAAAAGTATCGAATTTTGCCTTTGAAAGTATACATACTTTGTTTGTATTTTACAACATCATCTTAAAATAACTATTTATGTACAGTTTGTAATATCAATATTAAAATAATTGTACATTTACAAGTGGCTACCTCAAAGTTTAATACCATTAAAAAAATCAAGAATTTTTTGCACTGAATCTCACAAATTACGAGGAAAACTTAAATTTGAAGAATGGTAGAGTAATGTGGTATTTATGTATTTCTGAAAGTAGCGGCTAAGAGGAAGTAAGGTAGCGCTCTGAGCTACGGGTCGAGCGGTGACAGAGGCAAGTGCCTGCTAATTGCCACTCGAGCGCCAATTACGAGATACGCCGTGACGATATGCTCCAAGCGAAGCTACGGACTCGCTCCCGGTTGGAGCGTTTTTGAAAATGCTTCAGATAACTCACTTGAACTGTTAGGTATTTACTTGTTCTGGACAATAAATCTATTTTTCCAATATATTAACATATCTATGTTGATATTTGGGAAAAACACAGACTTATCTATCTAAATAGATTAATATATTTGTATATTTATCTCTATTATATCTATACGAAGTATTCGGAATGCTGTGAATTAAATGTAATTTTCAACTGTAAGAGATGTGACTGAAGAATATTTCTAAAAACTACCTAACATTTTTGTTATACTCGCATATTACTTTATTGGAAAGATTCAGATTTTTACAAAAACATATGTATATACTTAAATTGTTATAAATTGAAATAAAATAAACGAACGTCTATAAATAATTTTCAAGCATTTCTGAAAAAGTATATCACCTACATCAATTTTTATTGTCTACAAGACGGTTACACGCAGTCAAATTCTCTTACAGGTACGTATGGAAGATGGAATTGTATCCTATATATAGTATATATCCTACATATATATGTAGGATATATACTATATAGTAGATTGTTGTTTTAAATTAAACATGCATATATGTCGCCGACGCTTATCACCATGTTTGCTCCACGTCCTGAAGTGTGACGCTTTCGCGACGAATGGAGAGCGAGCGAATGTGAAACACTTGAAACACTCGAGCGAGCGCGGATTACGAGCGCGCTTCAATCGTCAACAAAAGATGTCGTTACCAACCCGCGCAATGCGCCCATGTACCACTTGAAGAATTGCAAACATAGGGAGCCCGTATACATACTGGAGAGACTACTTGAGTCGTGTATTTTATAAAAGATAATGGTAAATATAGCCCCCAACTCTATCTTAAGCCACATCAATACTTTATGGAACGTAGGCACTACTCACTTGGCAATCTTGGTTTGTTAAATTGGGACTGTATTATAATATGTCTACACTGATATTTTATTAAAATCGTGTTCTGAAAGAGATTATAGCTTTAAAATGAATATGCATTATTGCAGTGCAATTACATTATGATGTACATAGGTAGGAGCTTTTTACTAAAGTTGTTTAAATTATTCTTGTGATCATTAAGATTTTAACCTGCATCTATTATAATGTTAAGCTTAACCTATTTACAATTATCTTTGATAGTGCATTAGAGACATACTTACTCGATTTAAAACGTTTCAAAATAACGTTCTCCCCATGTCAAAAACAGAGCCTGAACACTAAAGAGTAATGTACTAAAGCGAAAAAAGACTCGTGTAAGCGACGTGACTTTCCACTTAACTTGTAGTGCCTCCCCACCGAGGCGTGTCTATTGTACACTACATTATACATATATATGTCTCATATCCACATATATACCACTACGTACGTACCTCATTATAATTGTAAAAGCCGTTACTTCGTCTATTTTGCTTTTATACTTTCACAAGTCTTACGACTCGAGGCACTAGCATAAGAGTACAAGCTGAAATAGCATATGCAGGCTAATTGCCGGCCTCAATTATTCAAGTGAAATTAAAAAGCATCATAAACACGAAGGAGATTATTCGTTGAATAATAGATAAGCGACAAACTACCCTCGGTCCGTATTTTGATAGCTGCGTAGGTATCATTACTAGCTTCTTGTGCGTAATTAATCGCAAGGGCTGTCCATAGTCCCGACGAGCCCGGCTTTATTAAATTTTAGCGCTTTCTGGCTCCCTCGGCCGCCTCTCTCCACTGCCCCGGAAGGGAGGTCCCCCTCAGAATGAATAGAGCCATCACTTTTACTATTCACAGCGGGCCGGTGGATTAGCGAGATGAATTTCCTGATCCTCCCGGGGTTCAAATTGTGCGTGGGGGATCATTGGTGCGGATTTGCTGCGATTGCGTCGCGATTGTGCAGCCTTATTGCCTATTATATACAGAATTGAGAACACACAGGCTGTTCAAATATTGTTCTACTTAGTATTCCAACTGAAACTTTTGTTACTTTTGTCGAGAGCCGTTAGTTTTAATGGTATTATTTAAAATATATTTACTAACTGGATTTTTTTTATGTTATATAATTTATATATTTTTGAAAATAACGTGATAAATTATAAATATGTTAAAATTTATAAAAAATATTATAATAATAAATAACTTTAAATATATAGGCTATAAAGTAATAACTAGAAATTGAGTAAAGTTAAATAATAAATTGTATACATAAGTGTGTAAGTACCTACACAAATTTATTATTTATTTGTGCACGCTCGAATGCAATGGAATTGAATCATGTTAATTTTATGGTAATCTCCGTAAGCAATTCAAATCAGAGCAACATTCGGCACATGGCAGCTCGGTGTTCGTTCTCACATAGCCGCCTGAGGGTGTAATATTTTTCGCCCCAACATGCGCTATAAAAACACGACGAGTTCGCCCCTTTTGTCCAAACGACAATACATGTTCGTTATTAAAAAAACCGGCCCCGCAATCGATGGCCGCCGGCGTCTGCTACCGGATCACACAGTTAATTATTGACACATCCGTTTTTTATACGGCCCCAGCTTCAAAGACCCATTGTGGTTTCCTAACATTATTCCCTTTATGAAGAAGCTGAAACTGACTGTTTTCTTACCATTGTACTATTTTCAGATGCGATTTGTTCATTGTTAGATAATTATTGGTTATAAGTTTCGTTGGAAGTTCGCTTTATTACTGAATATTTTAGAAATATGTATGTACTATTCGTATTACTTGCATTGATATTTTCTATAAAAGATTATGTACGCAATAGGTTCTTAACGGTACAGCACAATATTATGTAGATATATGGAAATTATTCATGATATTAACAATTACAGTTGTCAACAAAATTTTAACTTTTTATGTCACGTGAAATTTTATATCAAATTTTGAATGTACTGGGGTCACAATAATATATGAATTAAAAGATATGATAGATTGACACGTCAGGTTTCCTTGTTACATCAAAACATCTTTTTAGTTAAAAATTGCAAACATCAGCTACATTTAGAGAAATTATAGCTTTATATATAAAAGGAAAATTTTGAACTACGATTACAAACCATTTCCAAAATCGTATCTTTTATCAATTCGCGCATGTTTTGAGCATATATACAAATATTCGCTACAATGATTTTCATTCTGCTGACTTTGAACACGTTCTGAAGTAAAATCCAGATTTTCTGATAGATTAGGAGGATTTGGCAGTTCGACATTATGTAGGATGGTTCTGTTGACAGTAAACAAATTTGGATACCTGATAGTGTGTTTAGACTTGGTTGCTCTTAGTTAACAATAACAATCACTTGATGCTTTGATTTGGTCCAAATCATTGATATAGCAATAGGCATATGTTTTTTGTTCTTATTTAGTCCCAACCTAAAAGCAGGCTTGTATACGTTACACAACATTTATGTGAAACCCAGGTTTTATCTTGATATCTAACAGGATATCTAAAACAGTCTAAATAGCATTGTTCGATTAATGACGTGAAATTTTGACGCTGAGAATTAATTTTCCAAACTCATAACAAAAAGTGTAGTGGTCGCCAGAACACTTGCATATATTCGATGTAACACGTATGTATGTATATAGGATGTATGTTCATTTAATGTAAGAATACAATTGTTATGCAAACGTAAAAATATTGGTAGTTATACAAAAAAACAAGAAACGTATATGACATCAGAAATGAATAGGTTTTTGTCACAAAAAAAACTGAACGTGACATAAAATTAGACATTATATATTATCAATAAGGATACACCAAAATAAAAAAAAACAAAGTTCGTGTGACAAAAATGGTGTTTACTAGTGTTTTTTATTTTTTTTTAAATTACACTCTAACGTACTGTAAATTTAATAATCCATTGTACTTAAGTCTATGATATAATATAAAATATTCGTTTACTTCTCGAAGCAAAAAAAGTATTCAAATAGAAATTATCTACTAAAACACAGTTTCATTACTTAACTGGCAATACATAAAACTTGATGAGAAAAATATGAACTTATCACAGTAGCGACTAGTCATATATGTGTTGTCCATCAAACCTATAACAAAGTCAATAAGAATTTCGTCGTAAATTAAAATGCTAATACCAGTCTAGCTCATTAATTCTCAATAGCACACAGTTCTTAAGCAGTGCTAGTTAACAAAAAATATTGCGGTAATGAAATACGGAATACTGTCGGCGACATCACTCGCTCACCCCATCTGATAAAGGGTTATCGCGCTCGACACGGTACGAAACCCATCGCTCGCTTTCCCGATAACGTTTATTAGACACGAAAATTAGAACGCGTTTCCATTGTATAAATAAGAGAAAGAAATCGTCTTAATTCCGTAGAAGTAGTCTCAAGAGACACTACAAATTTTACAAAGTTAGTAAACTGGAATAGGCCCCAGCTAAGTATTGTTCAGGAATTGAATGCCAATTTAGAAAATATTTAACTTATAACATAAGGGCCATAGCTTTTAAAATAATTTTAAAGATAAACATCGAAATGTTGCTTAATAACATTACAAATACACAATAAAATAAAAATACTTAGTCTAGGTTTGCCAAGATTTGATTATGTAAAACGTCATTTAAATTATTCCATTGCTGCTTTTATCGCGTCTAACTATTTTTCAGGTACTTTTCAAATGTTTTATATTAAGGAATTTAATTGCTCGGCATAGTTACATAAAATTGCAAAATTCGTGTTGAAGCAGCGTTTTACCAACTTTTATGCATTAGAATTTTCTTTTCATCTATTATTTCTTTCGATTTAATTAAAGCTTATATCCATTATACGATAATTACCATAAAACATTTTAATATCTTCCAATACTTAATTCTGTAGTGTCTGAGTTGAAGAATTATTGAAGTTAAGATAAAAATATGTGAACCAAAAATATTACACCTGTAGCTATTAAACTATGTATTTGCATTTTTTTAAATATAATCGTATTGTAATTTATTATAGGGCTTATTGTAATGTTTTTTAAACATTTAGTAAGACTTTAATTGTAATTTTTTCTCAGTTATATTTTTTGATTGACTTTGATGTAAGTTAATTTATCTGGAATATTTTATAAATGATGTACTTGCCTAGACAGGCAGTTTAGATACGAGACGGACGTCTCGTTGAGCGAAGTACGTAAAATTCGGTGACCAAAAATGCAAAAGCTTAAAATGAAAGGAAAATAGGGACAAACATGATATCTGCAATTCCAAAAGGCGTTTGATGTTATAGGTTTTTATTTATATTTATTGTAAAATAAAATTCGTTAAGGAACGGCACTTTGAAATTTTCTTTTAATTGATATATTGTCAAAAGAATATAAATTTTAACTTTACGCTGTAACCCACACATGGCAGGGAAGGAACCTGGGAACCTTATGTAAAGACTCCCCGTTGCGTTGCCCACTTAAAGTAAAATATTTACGACTTACCGTATAATAAGATTTTGTTTGTTATTAACATATGGAAACAAACATTTTTAGATCCTATAAAAATATAATTTGCGTGTTATGAAGAACCAATGTTCGATTGTAATCGTAAATCTTCCCTTCTGCATATAATTTTTAACTATCAGTATTTGATGTCAATTTTACTCAACTTCCCCGTGTATGGGTATAATAATAACCGACCTTTTTTGCTACAAAGTATAAATGGTGACTTTATACTGCCTTTAAATTTCCTTTGGTTTCATAATAAAGAGGAGACGCTAGTTGAGTAAAAGTTATGTTACCACGTTGTTTTGGGGATATGGTATAGCACTATAGAAATTATAATAATAATTCGTATCTCTCATTTCCCTTCTAAGCTACTTTTATAATATCTTTTGCTTATTGTCAGCCTAACTGAATTATCTAATTAATAAATATAAGATACTATATCTTGAAGAATATTTATTGTAACGTTGAAAAACTGGCATGCAATTTATATATTTAATTTAAAATATTAATACTTATTCATAGTTAGGGAACAGAACGAAGTGTCTTAACATTAGGTTCCCAAGTTACCTCTGCCTACCCTGCCATGTGCGGGATACAGCGTCAAGCTACTATCGGTATTGCTAACAGATTATACATTTTTCTGTATGCCATGTTAGTTATACACGAACGGAACTTGAATGTTAAAAACGAATTCTAACCATTATAGTACTTCATAAATCCGTTTGCCCTTAAACAATCATGAACACCTCTCATTCAAAATTGATATGATTGGTAGTGATGCGCGGCGAAAGACAAAGCTTTACGTACTACCGATTTCTGAGGGCATCACATTACATCGCCGCTTTTATTTGCACGCCGATAGAATAAAGGCTGTATAACTTTGAGGTTTGCCGATATGACTTCTTTTTTCATTACCTTTTTCGATAAACGAACTAAGGGCGTATTGTCTTACGCCGTTATTTGTTCTTATTTTTAATTGTGTTTGTATGAAATGTTTGTATGAAAGCGTAGAAATTTTGATTTTATTTTAGGTTGTCTAGACCTTTGAGCTCTAATTTGATGTAGGTACTAGCAGGTATGCGTTTGTGTGGACTCGATGCTGTGTTAATCTCTATTGCCTCACAGTTGTGTATTTAGACTTGCGCGTTTGTAATGTATTGTATCATGTAAATAAATAAATGTACGCTTTATAATTTGTAAAGTCTCATTTAATTTTCAATTTTGCTACAAATTTATGGTAAATACAATTTAAGTAATTAAAATTTTTAGTTAATCTGTGAATTAATGATAAATAACACTTTCATACAGCATACTTTTCATACGTAGGTACGTATGCAAATTATGAAACATTTCTGTAATTTTATTTTTGTTGTGTTTTATAATTTGCTTTTATGAAACATAATCAAAATGTGTTAACAGAAATTCCTTTTGCTCAGATTTTCTCGTTGGTCTTTAAAAGTATACTAGTTGGGTAAATAGACTTACTCGTATTTCCATTTTATTAAATCATAAAAAATGGCTTAGCTTAAAAAATGTAAATACCTGCTTATAAGGACAGTGCCTTTGAGAAAATCAAAATATACATACATAATATTTATATGGTACCCACAATTAAAATAAGTACAGGTAAGTACGGATGATGTCGACTAATCTCTTATAGGCTTTCATCGTCCACAGAACTTTAAAATATATCTTTTTAATAATTTATACAAGCAGTGTAGTGTTTGTATATTTTTATAAAAGTGATTGTTACAAAGCACTTTCGTAATTGAAACGCAAATAAAGACGTAGGCGGGTTCGGCGACATCCCGTGCCCGGCTCAGCCCTCTAATGGAAATGACAAGTCTAATGTAACAACTGAAAACATCCCGGTGGACGGATCTAACAAAGCATTCATTTTCTGATGGCGGTAATCTCGCCCAAGGGCGGCATTGTTCATGATTTTCTACGAGTTTTTTTCGCATTTTCTTCTCGAAAAGAATAAAAATACTGAACAGTATTGTCGACGCCGACGCTCGCGTCGTGATCGCGCAAAAAGGAGCCCCTGGATGACAACGAAATGACGAGAGCGTCCGGGTGGCCTCCCCTCTCCCCCACTTGTAAAAATGTCGCCCGGGGTGGGGCGGTGTGCCTACAAGACGGCATTTTTACACACATCTACCGATTCGAAATGCTCTATGCGCCAGTTTTGGATAAACCAAAGTTAAGGTTTAGTCCAACACTTTAAGGCCTAAATTACCATGATCCTGATAAACTTGACTTTTTAAAACATAAACTTGTGCTTGCGATAAATCGATAAGTATATACGTACGTTAAGAGTAGAGGGTACAAATTGCACGGATTTTACAGTTCTTTGTGTCGAATAGGGGAGGGGTTAGCGGTTTCCGTCGCCTGTTTTAGGAAATATGTTTTTTTTTAATTTCCTTTCCAATTTTGATATTTTCTTTCCGACCATAACCAATAGAGTTTTTTTACTGGATAAAGAATATATTACACCAAATTGAAAATAAAATCGTAATAACTTTGTTTGATGCCACTTTGTTTTTTTTTTGTTGAGAAACCAAACACATTAAAGATACTAAGATACTAAAGATACTAGGAGAACCAGAACACGGTTAGAAGGATTTTTTTGTATATGGAAAACATTAATTAATTATCAGAAAAATAGTTATTTATATAGGTAAATAAAATAAGTTGATTTAATAAAAATTATAAATCTTTTTTCAGAACGTATCGCAAAAAGTGTTGCAGACAATCATCCTGAGCTTCGTTGTGATAACCAGCCGAACCTAAGCAAGCCAAGTCCAAGCAAAAGTAGCACCAGCTATACAGAACTTTCATTTACTAAGAAAACCTTTGGTAAGTCGTATTTTTTTGGTATAATAATGTTAATTACACTTTAAAATTAAAATTTATCGAAAAATTTATAAATATTATATTTATAAATTTTTTATATATCTATTTCGAAATTTTTAAGAAAAATATGTTACCTACCTATGTTAAAATTAAAGACTGGTTAGTATGTGTCTATCAATACCTACTTACTTATGTAACTAAAGATGATTATTGTACAA
This sequence comes from Eueides isabella, assembly GCA_019049475.1. Taxonomy (NCBI): domain Eukaryota; kingdom Metazoa; phylum Arthropoda; class Insecta; order Lepidoptera; family Nymphalidae; genus Eueides; species Eueides isabella. The sequence goes on along the minus strand of CM032403.1, from coordinate 8,167,570 downwards.
TAAAATTCATCAGGGTTTAGTAAGTATTCATCACGTATCTATATGCAAATATACCTACTTCTGATATCTGCAAAGTGAAAATTACGGAAACGAGACATAATTATAACAGAAAACCTATCTGCCCATCACTACGAAATTTCGACTACGTAACATTACATGTCAAATATTCAATATAATAATTTATTTTTGTTCTGATATGTTTAACATCTTCTAGAGGCCGTTGTGTAATCGTAACATTTCATATAACATTATAAGCTTACCCGCACATGTTACACGTCGCTGCCAGAATCTGCGCCGGCGCACATCACGCTCAAATGCCTTTCCATATTTAAATTATCAGATCTGTCGATCAGGGCGCGAACAAAACGCTACAAGCATAATACGTAGCCGTAAAATTAGTTGTATTACTAAAGCGTACAAATGTTCTTTTGTTCATACTCGCGCATCTGCTGTGCGATTGTATAGAATCGGAATTAGATTTCAAGTGTTTTTTTTTTTGTGAATTGTACGTCGTGGAATGTTGAATTGATCGTCCCTTTGATGTTATTGATGTAATCTATGGTTTATGCTAGTTTAGTGTGAAGACAAAATAGTCTTTATAGTAATTAGTAGCGACTGAGGTAAAAGTACGTTATGGAGGTAGGTGTACCGAAAATAAATATCAAAATTTTGAGATAAAAAATAATAATATACTGAAAATTAATAAGAGGCCTGTCGTTGTGCAAGGGCAAGGGCACGTGCGTGCGACTGTAAACGCGACAAGCTGTGGGTTCGATCCCAACTTGAGGAAGTGAAATATTTAATATTAATATCAAATATTTTTATTTCTACGCTCTGATAACAAAACAAAACGCGGCGTTCAGATCTGCAACTTCGCACACAATACCTCGATTTTGGTGGAAAGTGGCGAATGAAACGGACTGACTAACAACTAGATTCGCAAGTTCCCTCTGCCTACCCTGACACGTGCGGGATACAGCGTGAAGCTGAAAAATAATTATAAAATTATTAACTGTTATTATATTTCAACCCATTTAAGAAATCAAATTTACAATCATAATTGCGTACCTATCCAATTAGAATAAAATATACTTGTCTCAATTTATAATTTTATTCATCTACATATACAACCGTCCCAAAGTTTGTGTCCTGTTGAATCTACGATATTATTACCTATAGGTATATAGGCCATAATCATTTTACTTTCTGTTTACACCATCATGGGGCAGTATTATAGCGATCTGATTATATAAGCGATGGCTGTAGATTCTTATTCTAATCAATCCCTCAAATCTTCACTCGATTTTTTTTTAATTATTTTCATGTCCCCGCTCTAGTAAACATATCGCGATGTTTATTCCGCCTCTCTAAACTCAATATATCTGATAATGTGTCTTAATACTACTATCCTTTAACCTACCTCGCTATGCGGAGAGTCAATAATAAATAAATAAATGTACCTTAATATATAGAAAATCTTAGTTATTAATAAGTCTTCATTTTTCCCACATCATTTACAATATTAACAATAAGCTAACACTGAATTATATTATAATATATATAAACCAGTTTTCTTATCCATTCTATTACAAATGTCGTATATTTTAATACTGAAAATGCGAAAAAAGAAAAAGTGTACCTGTGTGTGTAATGGGCTCGGCCAATCATCACCTTTCGTGTGAAATGTGGGCGGAGCTACACACCCGCAGCGTCAACCACGCGATCGATTTGAGACGGAATTCGGAATTATTTGGGCCATATTGCGAGCCAGGTAACGTAAGGAAAGTGGAAAATATTTTCATTTATGCTTGCTTAAATTTTACAAAGACATGAACGCTTTATTTCTTCACTTTTTTGTAAGTTAATTTACATATGTTGTAAATACTGTATGATTCAACATTTTATTTTCATCTAATCTATTTTAATTTGTTAGAATCTTTCACATAAGAGCGTTTCTAAATGCTACGACTTACCATGGAAAATAACATATAAACCTGCTATAGTTTTCCACGAGGAATTTAAATTTAATTTTTTCGTAATTCTCTGTTAATCCTGCTTCTTAATTGTTTTTCGTGAATTCAGTAACTCTTAAGATTGATTTTTAATACTTTCTTTGATTTTAGTTACAAAAATTAGATACACAACTTTCACATTTTGTTATAGTTATTTTAACTGTTACATAACGATCACCATCGATAAAATCAAATATATATTATTATACACGAACAGTATGAAAGCGGACTGTTATTTTAAGATGAAGAACTACAAATAAGCTATAAATATCCGAAGGCAGAAAACATAATTGTAGCAAACAATACTATTGTTGTTACCTGAGTTGATATTTTGTAAGAGGTTTATATTACTTCACAGAGTTGCCCTAACTTGTTCAAACTTGCCGTCTTTTTGCGAAAGGTTGTACAATGTCTGTACTAACAAGTTATGATGATTTCAAAATTATATATGTGTTGTGTCTAATATCATAATTGTTACGACTTTGTACTTTAAATCCTAATATATATATAAATCCTAATATATACCTACATATATATATATATATATATATATATATATATATATATATATATATATATATATATATATATATATAAATCCTAATATATACCTACATGGTTAGTTTTAATATTCAGTTATATATTTTTATCCGATTGCGCGATGTAAAAAATGATAACATCTTCATCAGTCTATGTATATTAGTTTCTATCTGACACAGCAGTCATTTCTATATGCACATTCCAATTTCAAAGAATGTTTTAGTAATCTAATAGTCTACCTGGCCTGTCGTGGCGCAGCGACACAAGCGTATGACTGTAACCAACAGGTTCTGGGTTCGATTTCCAGTCGAGGAAATGAAATATTTAATATGTTCAATCTAAATATTTAATGTTTCATTTCTTCGCTCTGGTAATAAGGCAAAGCGCGTCGTTGAGTTCCGCCACTCAACACGCAATGCCTCAAATTGGGCGGAAAGTGGGGAACGGAAGAGGAACTGAGTGTCTTGACACTAGGTTCCCGGGTCCCTTCTGCCTACCCTGCCTCGTGGGGGATACAGCGTGAAGCTAAAAAAAAAATAGTCTCTACCTTAAGATTGTCCAAAGACAATAACCAAAATTCAACACTCTTTTGTCGATTTTTATATAATGAAACGGCAAATTAACGTAACAACGTACCGTATCCATAATATTCGTTGAACATAAATTTTCCTTTAAATTAACTATTTCATATCTGTGATACATAAGGTTTTTTTTTATCTTCACGCTGTATCCTTCATATAGCAGGGTGGACAGGGGAGACATGGAAACCTAGTGTTAAGACACTCCGTTCCCTTTACTACGTTCTGCTGACTTTTTAACCCAATGCCTCCCATAGTCGCACTCTTGTGCCCCTGCACCGCTAAAAATATATACGATAGTAAAGTTTTTATGTAATTTAGTCTTGTCATTCTTATATCACGTACTACAAACAGTACAGTAGTATATAAGTACTGTATTATTTTGTTTTATTTAGCTGTAATAGCCTAGTACTTGTGGTATGACTGTGAGTTATGAAAGTAGAGGTCGGTTTCAAATGGCCATAACTACCTTAATGAAATAATAAGATTGTGAAAATTGCCATCTTATTATTGTAGTAGTACATATATAATTAGCCGTGTGATTCTGGCTTAGAGTAGGATTACCCTGGTACTAATGGTGTCGTAAGAGGCGACTAAAGTACGTATGGGAGAGTCACGCTGTCAGCAACGGCAACACGCATGGGCAGACTCGACCGGATTGTTACCACCCCCGGCATTTGAAACCGGCGTTAAGTAGTGGCTTTGGTCACTGCGTTACGCATTAGGTAATGCCGGGCCCCCGGTGACCATCCACTTTAAAAGACGACAACGCTCCTGTAGCTCCTCTGGTGCTACACGAGGCCGTGGGTGACGGTGATCACTTACCTTCAGGTGACCCGTACACTCGTTTGCCGTTTTTACTATGAAAAAAAAGTTACAACTGACAAACTCTTTAAATTAAATCTCGGTCGGCAATCCTTATATTTTGCTAAAACATATTGATTTGCAGTGTATATCGATAATAAGACTTTACCGGAATAGAGAATCAGACCAAAAATCTGAACTATTTGGCGCAAGCAAAGAAAGAACAATCTTTCTTTTACTTAGTCAGGGCAGTTTTCAACTAAACAATACTTTATCTTCAACCATTTTTATTTGACTTATATTTGATTATAAAGAAATAATCTAAACGTTCATATTGTATGGGGTGTAAACATAAACGTACTATTCAAAAAAGATGGGGTGGCTGCTGACAATTGCAGATCACATGCAGTATTTCATAACAAGGGATTCTTTAAAAGTGAAACCGTGACATTTCCCTCTACATTTAGGCACCTAAACCTTTTGCAAACAACATTGAGAGTGCGCGAGTAAATGAGCAGGGGGAGGGGTCCTAAACAAAAGGTGCTAACCCCCCCACCCTCGGCCACATCGACCCGACCTGAAGGGGAGTTTATAAGGTGACCATGTTGCTTGGTCCCAAGGCACTTACGTTAAATTATTGGTTTCTGTATTTTATTAGTTTGTTTTATTCAGACATTGAGATTTATTACCATGATTATTATTATTTACTGGTTATTTCTTATTCTATTTATAATCTTAAAGCTCGATATTCTCTGCGAGATGTTTTTACACATACATATACAGGTATTTTTACGGTTGCTTTTCAATATATATTTGACAATATCTTGTTTTTCTGGCAACATACTCAAAGCAATATAGGGACGAGAAACAAGGACAAACTTGTGACTCCTAGTTATCGCCTCCAAAAAGTAAATAAATCATTTATGGGTCTGAGTATACGTTTCTATAATAGTATTCCGCAATGTATTTTGTATTTGCCACTGAAAAAATTTGAAGTAAATGTTAAAGCAATGGTAACCAAGAAAGCTTACTAGTCTGTTCAAGAATATTTTAACGACAAAAATGTATTTAATTAAGATCATTTGAATTTCATGCAGGATTATATTAAACAATGAAAATGTAACATTCAATATTGAAAAGAGCAACTGTTGAAGTTCATGCTGGCTCTTCTCAGCATAACCGCATTCCGAGCCGGTGGTAATTTTTTATGTTCGTTTGACGATTCAAAAGTGCTTGCAAAAGTGTATTTGAATGAAGAATGATTTAAATTTGAAATTTAAAGTTTTAAGTCGCATTGGTTAGAAAATCGCTTCATAAATATAAAACAATATCATTATGTGCGTCCCATTCCAAAGAAGAACGGAATTCTATTTGTCTATGCTGTTGAAATAATCCTAAGAGAAATAGAAATATTACTTAAATAAATTATTTTTAATATATATTTCAATGTTAATGTACGTATTATTGGAATTTTACAACTCTTCTTCGATGGCTACTTCATGACGTTTTTACACAAAAAAAAAATATGTAAAAAAAATGTTATCCCTCATTTTTAAAAAACGTAGCTACCACAAACACGGGGCGGTTGTGCTTTTTCGCAACGCGTGTCACTTGTGCGGCGGGGTGCGGGCGCGGCGGCCGACACCGGCGGCGTCGGGAGCCGGCGTCCGGGCGCCGCGTCGCCATGGCAACGACACCGCGACACCGCCCGCCACCCGCACCACCCCCCAACCACCCTCATAAACAACACACGGCCCACGACTGCTCACTTATATACCACCCTTATGTGTATAAGGCCACTACATAAGACGGTACGGTCAGGCGATGTAAATAACGCGAGATAACTTCGAGAGGGTCTAATGGAATAGGGAATCGTGTTTTGGAAAGTGCCCCGGAGAATCTCGCTTGTTAGCCTACCCTGCCATGTTAAGTGAAAGTCGATAGGGGATTACGTTGGAAATTTGATTATTCAAACGTTCAAGTAATAGCTCTTTAGGCATGATTTTCGGTATCCCGTTGTGTGCGACTAATAGAACTTGGTTGGCTTGTATTGCTATGATTACGATTGTTAGGTGATGAATTACGTTGCTTGTAATATTATGCCTACGTTCATTTTACGAATTTGATATATCTTATCTTAGAATTAATTAAACATCTAATTATGTGGTATAATAGGCTATTATAGGCAGATGTCAAGTGCATAAGAACATTTTAACTGTTAATTTGATGAAATATATTCCATAGCAGAAATCCGAAAGCTATTTTTAGCTTTTAAAGCAGCTTTACTAAGAAGAGTCGGTCAAGACCGGTTAATTCATATCGTACCTACCTACATTAAGGTATTTATTGGTAAATTTCATTGAAAAGTAGGCAATGTTAAAGTCAAAAAATATTAGTTTGTTAATACTTTTTATATAGAACCTGCTATAATATATATTGCACAATTAAATAAGTACTATATTGAGAAACAAAATCAAATATTCTCTTTTATTACTTAGACATTTTATTAATATTTCTTAATTATCAAAACCACCTATTATTCAGTAGCTTCACGCTGTATCCCGTATGGCAAAGTAGACAAAGGGGTACTTGGGAACCTAGTGTTAAGAAACTCCGTTCCGTTCCCTAAATCGTTATATATACGACTACATTATAAATAATTAACTTAAACTTTTGACTTTTTACATTAGATAAAGAGTCAGAAGTGCGATATAAAGTGTAGGTGAAATTATAACTGACTCTTAGTTGTAATATTTATATAATGCAACACCTTCAAAAACCATAAATTAATATTAACATATTTCAACTTTAATATTACATTATTTTTTTTATGTACATATGTCACATATAAAATTATCCAATAAAATTGTAATATATGTTATTTTTTTAAATAAAATTTATGATAGATATATCTTAAATTTTTAATTAAAATTGTTTCAAAAATCTCACTGGACCAATTCAAAAACTCTCGTTACTGTTTTATCGAGTCCTTCAGCCGTGGTCGTCTGAAACACAAACACAAACTGAACAAGAGAAAGATCAAAGGGCGCAAAAACGATTCCGAATCGCCATGAATTCGTATCGAAAATTGATTGGAACTGAGGAGCCTTTGAGGCTATAGACGAAAATGAATATAAAAATCGCTATACAAATTTTTATAGCTTTCTTTTTTCTTATTAAAGACATTAGACACTTTATTCGTAATAGTTAATTGTCTTGTCAGTATGCGTTTATTTAAGTCACAATATGGTCTTAAAAATTGAAGAGAAACGTTCCTTGTGTTTGGTAGAGTTAATTATTTTCCTAAAACATTAAGAACTCGCATAGTAATATTATTTACTTTCCCCACTTTCCGCCGAATTTGAAGCGTTGCGTGTTGAATGCGGAACTCAATGCCGCGTTTTACCTTGCTACTAAAGTCAAGAAATGAAAACTTTAAATGTTTAAATTGTCAATATTACATTTTTATTTTCTCAAGGGGATCTAATCTCGTTTACAGTCACATGCCTCTGCGCCACGACAGGCTTAAAGTAATATTCCGTAAACATTTATAATGTGGTCATTTAATTTTAGATTACTATTACTATACATTAATTGTCACAGCTCCTGTTTATCGACGTTTTTACTTTTTTTTATAAAATACATACGTTCTTATATTTTGCAGTAGGTGTAGTAGTCTACTACTTTCTCTCATTTTTAATTCTTACTAAAAAAATGAATAATATTTATTGTTTTCTTCTATTTCATTTCTTCTAGTACAAGGCAAAACGCGGCGTTGAGTTCCGCCACTCAACCAGCTATGCCAAAATCGGCGGAAAGTGGGGACCGTAAGTGGAAGGGAGTGTCTTAACACTAGGTTCCCAAGTTTCCTCTACCTACCCCGCCATGTGCGGGGTACAGCGTGAAGCTGAGTGAGTGAGTAATTTAAAGCAGTGTGGCCTTTCTAGAGTTGACTATAATTAAAATTAATTGTCATTTAAAATATATATATATAAAATTGTAACCTACAATGATGAGTTTATCGTCAAAAAATTCTCGCACATGTTTCGACGTCCTCCCGTTCGGCTCTACTTGTATGTGTGTCATCTTATTGCCCTCTAATGTAATCAATGCCTTCACCTGGAAACGGAAACGTAAAATATATTTAAAAACTTTAAAAAAAAGAAAATATTTTTTTAAAGGTTATTTTTTTTTATTTTGGTTTATTTTTTATGCAAAAACTGGACTTTTTACACATCACTATCATTTGTCTACTACTTGTATATGTGTTAGTGTTTTTGTTGGTAAGCAAACATATCAAAATATTTATGGAATGATGCTTTTAATAACAGTGTTCTGAATTAAAAATTATATAGTAACATATGTTAATAATTTTAAAAAATGCGAGTCTTATACACATGTTATATTACATCATTATTCTGTCGCTTTTATATATATTCCCAAGAATAACAAGACTTTTGACTATAAAATAATACCCAACTCTAGTTACTGATTATAATTGTTTGCCGATCTACGCTGTATCCTGAACTTAGCAGGGTAGGCAAAAGGTACTTAATGTTAAGGCCTAATATTAAGGCAGAGGGAACTTGAAAACCTTGTGGTGAGACACTCTGTTCCACTGAATTTAATGTGCCGCTGAATTTAAGTCACTGCGTGGCGTACTTCAAAACCGCGCTTTGCCTTCTTACCAGAGAGAAGAAATGATACATTACAAATTTAATTCTCGAAATATAAAATATTACATTTCCTTAAGTGAGGACCGAATCCACAACCTGTCGAAGAACAATTGATTGTAATTTTAGGATATAAATACAATCTAAAATTAATATATGCATGAGCATGACATTGTCAAGGTTGAGACAACCTCTAATGCTTCTAAATGGGCAAAGAGTAGAGACAAACGTGACTACTCTGTATCCATAATTATCTTTTTTATTATTTGTCATAAAAAAAAATATTTATTGTTATTTCCTTGTTCTAGTGAACAATGCACAGCGTTTAATTCCGCCACTAAACAGATAGTGTCTCGAAATTAAGCGCAAAGTTGGTAATTAATAACTTTCCCTCCTTGTTTTATTTTTTTAACTAAAGCCTTGAGGCCTTTCGCTACGTAGGGGTACTATGCGACTGACTTTGAGCGAGAGATTGTGGGCTCGATTCCCAGTCAAAGAAATTGTATATTTCATATCTCGTATACTCATTGCCTCAAATTAAAGTAGGGAACGGAAGTGCCTTAATTAGGACGGAGGTTCTTATCACTAGTCTCTACCTTTTTTGCCATGTACAAGGTAGAGGATGAAGCTGAAAAAAAAAATAATAAAAGTGGTGGCAATATTTGAGCTTTTTCTTATTATGTTCTGAATTGTTATTTTTTTTTTTAGGACATGATTGAATATGTTCGATTAACACAGCAAAACCCTGAAAATGCGTATGCCCCTTATTAATATACTTAAATGTTGCTAAGCCCTTTCCATGAAGAAGATGATAAAATTTGGTTTATTAGATATATTTAAAGCGTATCGTGGCGCAGGGACATTCGATTCTTAGTCGAAGAAATGAAATATATAATATTTTAAAAATTAAATAATTAATGTTTAATTTCTTCGCTCAACTAACAAGACATAGCGTGGCGTTTAGTTACACCACTCAATATGCAATGTCTCAGATGTACGGAATTCCAAAAAGTGGAAAAATGGAACGGAGTTATATTTTATGGTTAATGTCATTTTATTAAGATTATAATAATACTTTAAGCGTACCTACTAGTTTTTTTTTTAATATTTTTAAAAGATTATTGTAGCCTCGGTTTTTGCGACATTGATAATCATGAACAGACATTAAATATGACCATGAAACATCAACATTGTTTAAACAAATATATTTTGAGGTTTTAAAGATATAATAAATGTTCGTTTTTATAGTTAATTTCTTAATACGATGTGTACGTCTATGAAGGGTATTTTAAAAAATCTAAGATTGTACCATCATACATTTAATGTCGTTTCCAATATTTATAATAATGATATATATAAATATGTTTTTAGTGTTATACTAAATTAATTTGATCGAACACGCTGTCTCTCTTCGTTAAGAATAGGTTTCCAAGATCCCTCTGCCTCCCCTACCACGTGCATAATACAGCTAAAAATATTCTCATTTAGGTGCAGCTTAAAATCTATAAAGATTCTTACTTATCTGTTACCTTTACACCGTCTGGTTTTGTTTCTACAAATTGTTCGCCAGGTATGAATGTGATATCAAAAGAAACAAACTTTGATTTGAAACTGAATGTGTATGTACCATCATCATTTTTTGTCAAACATTGTATTGGCTTTATTTTTAAAGCTATTTTTCGTGCCATAAAACCTACATCTGTAAAAAATAATTAACATAGCGTCATTGCTAACGCTTTTGCATATTCATACTTAATTGAGAATCCATACAACCAATTGCGAGCGACGGCTAGTAGCTTATAAAAATTCTTAGTTATCTAATAAAAAGGCATCTGAAGGCATCTTATCGTGGCACAGGGAGACATATGTGACTGTAAACGACAGGTTGTAGTTCGATCCCCACTCGAGGAAATGATAGATTTAATATTATCAATTTTTATATTTAATATATTCATATTTTCGCCGCTCAACATGCATTACCTCAAATTTGGCAGAGAATGGGTAACAGAGCGACTTAACACTAGGTTTCCAAGTTCCCTCTGCCTACCCTGCCATGTGCCGTGTGATACCGTGTGAAGCTAAAAGCTAATAAAAACTTTAATAATTATCAGCCACGTTCAATAGGTTAATAATGTTTTTATAGATACATTGTTGCATATCAAGGTATACATTAAGCACACATTATTTTTTTAAGATATCGCCCGTATTAAAAAATATTTTTGTTGTTTTTTTTATTCAACCATTATTTATAAATTACTTTATCATTGAGGTCATGGCGTGTGACTGTTAATGAAACGGGGTGTGGGTTCAATTCTAGCTGGAGGATGGAAATATTTATTATTACCAGTTCTTTGCTCTGCCCAAGGATTGACGCACAATGTCACCAGAATTCGGCGGAAAATGGGGCGCGAGGTGTCTTAATACTAGGCTTCTTCTGCCAGTCTACTACATGCGAGATATAGCGAGAAGGTATTTTGCATGTATAAATGAGAAAATAACTTCTCACTATGGTATTTGCGTAGAAACATGACACCAATATTTAATTCTATAGTTACATTTACAGCCCTTACGTCTGAATGTAAAATGAAGAATTTATCAAAGTTTTGTTTATATTAATGTTCAGATATTATATATTAATTAGATAAGTATAAACTATTGTTTTCAATGAGGCACATCTTAGCGTTAATTACTATTTACTAGGAAATTAATAATATATTAAACATATTTACTCAAATTTATAAAATACTTGAATTGTAATTATATTTCAAATGTAATACTCTTACACTAATTTCACCAAAAATAAATATAAGCGACTATTACATTTTTTTTTATTTTAATATTTATCAAAATTGTATATATACATAATTAAAATTGTATTATTATGTATATATAAATATCGCTTCAAAAAATGTTCACTTGCGGTTAGCAAGTCGGTTAAGATAATCAAAAAACTAAATAAAATAAAAAATAATATTGTTTATGTGATATAAAAAAAATTATACGCTAAAGATAACGTTTATGACATTTAAAATATTACCAATAAAAGACAGATATTCTTCAAAGTTTTCTGTTGACACCATAACATATTGTTTGCCGAGAAAGTTCTCCATATTGAAACAACCACACGCGTTAGAACTTCACAATTAAATGAGTTTATCTGACAGCTCCACGATACGACTATCTCATTATCTATTGATAAAACTAATTCTTTTATACACTGAGGTTAGTAGAAATTTATATAAATACCGAATTGGCAAGATGTCGTTGAGATTAACCGCTCATCTACAGTATCTATAGTAACAAAAAAAAATGCTTCGATAGTATAAAAAAAAACATTACGTTAAATTATAACCGTAACTAAACAAACGGCTTGTTTAGTTACGGTTATAATTTTGGGAACAGAATTTAAAAAAGGCCGACATGGCCCAGTGACACATTGTGTGCACTGCAAACCTATCCCGCATGGCAGAGTAGGCAAAGAGAGTTTGGGAGCCTAGTGTAGGCATTGCGTGATATGTAGCGGAACTCGCCACGCTTAGCCTTATTTTCCTTTTGCCTATCCTGCTACCTTAAGTACAGCGTGAAGCTAAAAAAATAAGAAATATGTATCTATATATAACTATAATATTTAAAGAGAGCGACTTAGATTACCTCTTATATTTAATTCATTTATTTTTTGCTTAGATTGAATAACTAACAAACAATACAATCTATTCCCAGATGTTTTTTATATAAAAATTGTATATTTTATATACATAATATAAATATATAAATGATATCTTGTAATAGAGATTTTCATAGATTTTACAACAAAATGAATTATTAGCAAAAAAATTTTTTCAGGTGAAAAGAGTATATACGATAGCAGTGTCAACGATGGGAACAAGCAATTTTTAAACAGACTTCAACAACAAGCAGGTCCATCGAGCGGCTATCCTAACGGTACATTGCCCATTTTAAAATATTACGTATAAAATATTTAAATTAATATAAATTCTTGTTAATTTGTATTTCGGAAATTATAAACATATTTAGTTACATTAACATACATGTCATAAAATACATTTCTGTTAATTTAACTAAGTAATATTTAGTGCTGAACTGATTTAAATCAAATATAACACTAAGTGTGAAAAACATTGCCAAAATACTATATTCAAAATTGCATTTAAATAGGATAAGATTTTATCTTATATTTTTCATACAGGTACAGATAGCGATGAATAACGATTCTATTACTTGTATAGATAGTCAATTTATATAATATTTCGCTGTGAGAAAATAAAGGATGAGTCGAAACAGTAAAATATAAATAGTTTTACCTGTACGATATATGTATATTATCTTAGTTAATTCCTTTTGTGTAAGCGTTTATGCGACGGAATTATTTTAATACATTAAAAAATTAAGTTAATCTATTTTTTTATTAGTACTTATTATATTTTTAAAGTACCCAGTTAATTACTCATGTGATATTCTCTTATTTCTTACATAGTGTAAATAGCATCTATAAGATATATATTTTATTGAAAGCGTGGTTTGGCTAACATTGACGAGCTTGCATTATAACTAAGTATTTAAAAAAGTATTTTTTTTTTAAAATGACTGCACTGATTCAAAATGGCGACGTGCGATGACAATGACGCCATTACGGAGATTACGACTCGCCCTAATGAAAGTATACAATTCGACCCCCTTAATATAGGGTTGGTATTTAGTTTGTTTTATATTTTCTTTAAAATATTTATTGCGTAAATAAATATATTTTTATAACTTGCTACGTGCTTAAATCTTGTCAAAGAATTACAATAAAATCACATGTTTGCATGAATGGAATGGTAACAGTGTATTTAATGGTAATTAACAGCAAAAACATCTTCTATATATCATAGATATTTAAATTTGTATTATAATTGTATATAGACAATAAATGTTCAAATACCTTTAAGGTATACGTAATTTTCACAATTGAGCGCAATACTAGTTACGAAAACAAAATTTAATAATAACACAAGATCCAGCCCCCTTTCATCCCCTCTTAATCTGTCCTCTTTCATGCCAACCCTACCGTGATGTCTCTTACACTTCTGTTCAAATTGTAATGTTAATATTTAAGTATATATTTTCTAAAATATATGCTTTATGACGGCTCGTCGAATATAAAATAAAAAGTCAAGAAATTTCCTAGAAAATGTTTTCTAATAAGATTTTTTTAAATATCCTTAAATTAGGCAGATTTAGTAATGGATGGTATTTTCAATGGCTACCAAATTCTGTTGAGGCTGTTGTTATATAAGTTTAAATTTAAATAATCTATAGTATATTCTAGAAAATCGTTTTGTTACTATTAAGGATTTTTAGATTGATTTAATGGGGCTGACATTTTTGTTACTTTATTAACTTTAAAAGTCCCGAAAGAAATAAAGATAAAAAATAAAAAAAAAATGGCAGAATACAAAATAAGCCGTTGATGTACTTGACATTACTTTGTAATTTAAATATAATTTATGTTTATTATACAATATAAATAATAAAGCCGACCATTAATTTCACAGCGTCCAAACTGCTATAAATCATATTAGACTTTTACTGACACACGCTTCTAGCTTATTACATATAGGTATATATTAGGATGTATTTATGTATTTTTTGATTTTGTTGCGAATATTAAATAAAAATTGTGAATTAGAATTCGCATTTACTACTACTTATCTAGCTAAATCTGAAAAAACTGATTAAGAAAAAATATTTCTACGCATGAGACCGTCGGGACGCAGGAACACAAGCTCGCGACAGTTGTCAATTTGATAGCCTCTCAGTGGAATTAAATATTTAATATTTTTATGTCCTCGCTCTGCTAACATGGCAATAGGCAGCTTTGAATTCCAACACGCAATGCTTCGAGAATTCGGTCGAGAACTTGAGAAGAACTTAGGAAACAGATGTGCCTTAATGGGCACAGAATGTATTTACTAGTGTTAAGTAACCTGTTTAGAGCGGAATACAGCGTGAAGCAAAAAAAAATACAGTAGTGGTTAGTACACGATCAGATTTCAGACTATACCGAGTCAACGCTTATTTCGTATAGTCATATTGTTCTTCATTTCTATCAAAAAACAATTTAATTAAAATAATCATCGCACTCCTCTGTATATTTTAGATAATATATATTTATTTAATAATTATTCAGGAATATCTTTTTTTATATAATTACAGAATCATCAGAAAATAATTTAGTGAAATTACATAAACACAAAGAAATGAATTTCGAAAATCCCACTACACCTGAAAAACAAGCCCAGCCAGAGTCTGCAATGCCGCAAAAGAAAATGTAAGTTATTTTTTTTTTTAAATCCTATTATTTTGGTAAGAATAAAAAACAAAACAATGTCAAATATGCACTATGGCACGCTATGAAATGCACTAGCACATTCACTCATGATCAGTTTTTGGTTTCTAGTAAAAATGGTCATTGCCAAGTTCCACGCTTGCATTATCACTAAATAGAGATTGTATCTTTGTGAAGGCCTAAAAGTGTGCATGTCTATCGTTTCCACAATCGGTTTTTTTAGATAACATATATATAAAAAGAAATTATTTTTATTTAAGTACATAGAAAAAACTTGTGAACGCACTCTGTTTTTTATTTTCTGTCGAAATTGGGGACATGGCATGGTTACGCTATGTCTTTCCAGAATAAACTTACAACCCATTATGTGGGGAGTCAGAGACTTACTATCACTGCACCACGACTGTCTGGAAAATAAAATTATTTATATGTTCATATAAATATATGGTAATGTAATTATAAATCCAAAAAAATGTAGTAATACAGAGCCAGATTATAAAG
Organism: Eueides isabella; assembly: GCA_019049475.1. Lineage (NCBI taxonomy): Eukaryota > Metazoa > Arthropoda > Insecta > Lepidoptera > Nymphalidae > Eueides > Eueides isabella. The sequence continues at coordinate 8,152,113 of CM032403.1, read as the reverse complement.
GCAACGACAGTCTCTGCTCTGCACTGCAAAAAGCGGTGTTAAGTTCCGTTAACAACAAACTATATCTCTAAATTTGGACGATACGTAGTAACAGTGTCTAAACACTTCGCCCGGCCGACCCTGCGGTATGCGGAAAAGACTGAATCTGCAAAATGTATGATATGCATGTGAACGAATTTTTGTTGTTTTTGGTTTTTTTTTTTCATAAATTTTACGTCATTTTGGCATGCGTAGATATGGCAAATAGTACTTGTTGCATGAAATGTTAATGGTTTTATCTACTTTAATGTTAGTATGTATTATGTAGGATTTGTATGTGTGTGTGTTTTTTTGACATAAAGACAGCCTTAGGAAAATTATGAGCTGTCTGTAAAAAAAGTGTATTTTTAGAGCAACTATTATTAGTTTCCTCTCCTGGCACAAGAATGTCGTAATAGTTTTAAATTATAAGGATAGAGTATTAGGGACAATTTAATATAAAAAATAGTTAATTGAAATTATTTTAGAAATTAGTTAGTTATTTTATATAATATAGACTTGTTGTTAATATTTATTATTATACATATATATGTCTAATATATCTTTAAAATATATTTTTATATAAATATTATATTATATATTTAAGTATTATGTAGAGTAGTCATTTAGGTGTTGGTGCTGGTTTTCTTACAGAATCAATACATCGCTTGAGGAGACGCTTAACAATACGATAGAGATTCACGTTTCTTCCAGACTTCCCGTAATTTACTATGGCGCTCGAACTCATAAGCAATTAGAGCAAGTCATCGCTGAGTTTGGCAAAACAATATACAAAGATTACGCGAAAATGACCATCTTGTCTAGTAGAGAAAATAGTTGTATACGTGACTTTGATCCTAACCAATGGGAGTCTAGAAACACGATGTGTAGGTCTTGTATCAAGGTTGGTATGAGTTCAAATTCAGATACTTTATTTAAAGATAAAGTAACTTATTATTTATAAATGTATCCTTATTCCCTATTAATTAAGTCCAACAGAAAAGGCAAGAATATTGGCTTAAGGAAAGCATCCTTTTATCGATAATTATTTTTATACTGTTAATATTTTTTTATTGCATAGCTCATATAAAAATATGATTAAAAAAATGTGTATATTTATTAATATCATTTTTTAGCCGTATCCCGCAAATAGCAGAGGGAACTTAGGAACCTAATGTTAAGACACTCCGTTACTTTCCCCACTTTCCACCGAATGTATCAGGGCTCAGCTTCACGCTGTATCCCGCACAAGGCAAGGTAGGCAAAGGGAACATGGGAACCTAGTGTTAAGACACTCCGTTCCCCACTTGTTACCCACCCAACATTTGTGGCCTTTCGTGTTAAGTTGTGGACTCAACGCAAATTTCATGTTACATAATCATTTTTATTTTTTACTTTAGTCGACCGCATCAGCAGGTACCTCTAATAATAAAGACGCAACTGGATGTCGATACTTCGATAATCGCAAGCGCTTGAATCGTGATACACTGCCTCCAGTGTTCGATATAGAAGAATTGAAAAAGAAAGGAAAGGAATTGGTAGCTTGCCCCTACTACGCGGCGAGGGAGTTGAAGGGAAACGCCGAAATTGTATTCTGCCCGTATAACTTCCTCATCGACCCTACTATTAGAAACAGTGTAAGTCTTTTCTTGTATATCTCGTGACTACTTCAATACGTTAAGTAGACTGAAGAAAATAAGTATTACATTAGTTTAGATTTTTTTTCAGTTTCTAGCGTAAAATTATAAAAGATTTTATTTTGTCTTTTTAGCTGCGAATCGATTTAAAGGATGATATAGTAATTATTGATGAAGGTCACAATATAGAAGATATCTGCCGGGAAGCCGCTACTTTTAGTTTTACGAAAAAAGATATACAAGCGGCTCTTAAAGTAAGGATAATTAATCATATCATATACCTATATGTCTAATTCTTTTTACTTCAGCTTTAACACATGTAAAAATTAATTTTATGAAATAACTTATAAATTCGTTACAAAATATTATTTATCGTAAATGTAATATAAAGTCCAAATAAGCGGTAAGCAGTAATGTGTGATGATTAACGTATAGTAGGTACGTTAATATAGATCGCCGATGAGGCAAGACTGCACTGACCAAAATGCTGACTGGCTGGTCTGAACGTGCACCATTGCATGCCAACTTGGGAAACAGTGGCCGAAAAGAACTCCGATACTAGTCTCTAATAACACTTTACAATAGTAAAAAAATATTGCACTGACATGTAGGTACTTACTAAATTTTATGTTTTCATGGCGTTAACTGTAACGTCTCATTACATTAATTTATAGTAGAATAAAGCCTTTTTTAATCTCCAACTGTTAATGCACCCCGTTCCGCTCTCCACTTTCCGCTGAATTTGATGCATTGCGTGTCCAGTGGCGGAAATCAAGGGGTTTCCGCCGCGGGTTGCCTATCGGAGCTGTAATTAAAATATTTAATAATTCATTTCTTCGTGTAGGCATCGAACCAACAACTTGTCGCCTTTACGTTTTGTCTTTATTTTACTGTTATAACACAATACACATTTAAATAGATAAATTTATTCAATATACAGCAGGTTTAATTCAACATTATTTTTCTATTTTTCAAGGAGCTACATAATGCCATGGCTTTTCGTTTCGCTAACAATGACGCCATGTCTTATATAGAGTACTTAATTAAAGCATTGGAAAGATGGGAACAATGGTACGTATTTCTTATTACTTTACGCATCTTCTGAAATTTGTAGCATAAATATTCAAATGTATGTGATTTTTTTTACATTATATAATTCTAGAGATAATATTTTTTAAATATTAAAAAAAAAGCCTTTAAACAATAAAAAACACGCTTTTTTTTCACGCTTTGCCTTTCTCTTAACAATCATTTTTTAACATTCATTGTTCTTCCTGTCTTAAATTCAATTATTTTCTTTAAAGTTGTATTTGTGAACAATTCTATTGTGAACAATTCTATTGTATTTGTAGTAAATAGTATCATGTAATACTTTATATAAAATATCTTTTGTTTTGGCAGACTATTTTACGTCTGTCATCGTAAAAATTGCCTTAAAAATATGTATGTTTTTATATAAAGTTGAGTTGCTTTTAGACTGCTTAATTTTTACCTACATTTTTTTGATCTACATGATGACATTTTTTATATAAGAGTTACTTATTTAGTTATTTCGCCTCAGACTGATTTATCGCTCGTTTAACACGATCTCCGTAAATTAACTATATAAGTTGTGTTCATAAGGGCTAACCCTCATCAATGTCAAATTAATATTGTAATTGTTTGAGGGACTGAAAATGTTCTAAAATATCATTCCCAAGGTCTCATAAAAGGTCTATTTCTCTCCTCGATTTTAATAAAACACAAAATATACTGCAGTTTTCAGTATTATCATATTTTTATATTATTTTCTAAGTACAATGTACTAAATTGCAGGTTTGAAGACCAAATACCGCTTCTAAGAAAAAGTCCTCTGAGCGAGTGTCAATCATACGTAACGTACGATTGGGAAATGAAATATTTTGTGGAGTCCCTGCATTATCATGACATAGGCAAACAACAATATAATGGTAAGAAACTTAAAAAAAGAAAATATTTTTTTTCTTGGTGTTCTAACTTTTCCGAAAGTTTATAACAATAAAAAATAAAGACCAAAGAATACCTCCTCTTTTTACAATCTCTTTTTTATTTTTTCGTTTTATTTCAAAAAAAAATTGCTAAGAACCACCTGCTAAGACAATCTTAGCGCCTCTTTGAATAAAACTTTTGATTATAAAAAAAGCTCAAGTCAGTTTATTAATTCAGGAACTACGGCGCCACAGACAAACAATTTAAACTTTTAACGTCTCTTTTTGCATCGGGGTTAAAAAAATATTAACAAATTATTTATGCAAATTATCCTACAGGATAATTAAAATACATTTTATTATGATGGCATAAAATATAAAGCCCCAGCCTAGTTTCCTGGTTTTCCTGGAAGATTTGAAATAATTATTTTTTAATAGATAAATATGAAATATAAAGAGTTCGATATAAGTGTATGGCTTATATCAGTGATACCATACAAGCTATCCTTTTTTATTTCTAATTTTTATACTCAGCTTCACGCTGTATCCCGCACATGGCAGGGTTACCGATCACTCTCTGTTCATGGAAGATATAGTAGAAAATATAACAGGTTTTTTTTAATGTAATGTTAAAATATTAAGTTCGACAAAATTGTCACATTTTTTTTAATTTTCAATGTATAGATATTGTCTTTAAAGTTATTTTTTATTACAAGAAAGAACTTGCAATTAGTAAATAAAATAGTGCAATTCAAGGGGCGAAGCCGCGGGCGGGTCGCTAGTTATATATAAAATTCATAAAATAATTAAACCATAACGCTAACAAGTATATAAAGCACAATAATCAATATTATATTACAGAATTCAATAAAAACGTGTCACAGCTTTCCAATAAACTGCGGAACAGTCCTGAAACTCTGAAGCAGGTGACTGCAGTCACTGACACTCTACTAGAATCCATTAATAATATACTAGGTGAGTAAATTATTTTCTAAATTTATAAATCATACATATATACAATAAAAATACATAAATCACAATTTGTAAAGTGCGTGTGACTGTAAACCACAAGTTGTGGGTTCGATCCCTACTGGAGAAAATTAAATATTTAATATTTTCAATTTAAATGTTTAACATTTTCATTTCTTCGCTCTGGTAAAAGTCAAAACGCGACCTTGAGTTTCGCCACTATACGCGCAGTGCGTCAAATTCGGCGGAAAGTGGGGAAAGGAAGTGGAACGGAGTGTCTTAACACTAGGTTCCTAAATTCCTTTTCCTTCCCCTGCCTTGTGCGAGATACAGCGTTAAGCTCTAAAAACTTCTTATTTAAGGTTGTCGATAGCATATTATAATATATTATAATTTTAGGTTACATATTCGGTGATTACATGGATAGTTATGCGACAATATTAGAACTAAAATTTAAACAGAGTCTCTTCAGAAATAACGAGTGGAGGACTTCGACATTCGATAACGTAAGTTTAAAGTTACTACTAATATACTAATAAAGTAATTACAGTACTTTATTAGTACATTAGTAAGTCAAAAACTGTATAAATCTACAGTATATTTATAATAAAGAGTATAAGTATTATATACGTTTGTAATGTTATTATTTTTTAACGTCATATTGTATCATGTACATAGCTAAGTAGGCAGAGAAAACTTGGGAAACAATCAACTTTCCGCCAAATTTGTGGCATTGCAGGTTGAGTGGCGGAACACAACGCCGCGTTTTTCCTTGTAACGAAGACATTAAATATTTCATTTGAAAATATTAAATATTTCATTTATTTGAGTGAAAATCTCCCACAACCTGCCGCTTACAGTCACACACATGCGCCACTGCGCCACGACATGCAAAATATATTATAAAAATATATACTCGAACATGGACATTAACAATTTAATTTTGGCCTCACGCAGATGTCGAACCACGAATATTTAAAGCTGCATTTGTGCTGTATGAACTCCGCAGTAATATTCTCCCAGTTGTCCACCGCGCGCAGTGTGGTGCTCGCGTCCGGCACTTTAACTCCTATAACCAGCTTGGAATCTGAACTCGGTACCACCTTCAAAATAAGAGCTATTGAATCGCATATCATACCAAAGGAAAGAGTAAGTTTTGTTTATAATACTAATACTGCATATAAATAAGTATCTATCACGTTATTCGGGGCTTGCTCGATCTTTGGCGGCCGAGGAGGTTTTAGTCAATATTTGTAATTTATATATATATATATATATATATATATATATATATATATATATATATATATATATATATATATATATATATATATATATATATATGTATATATATATATATATGTATATATATATATATATATATATATATATATATATATATATATATATATATATATATATATATATATTTTTTAGTTTGTTTACCTTTTATTTTATAGCTTTTGGATATTTGAATATGGTTAAAGTTATGATAAAATATTTATTTGTATGTCTTGTTATATAAAGAACACACAATAGAAAATAAAATTCTGGTGAATGTTCTTAATTTGAATTTAAACCACGTTGGCTAATTTAGTTTCGGTCGTATAAGAGGTGTTGCGGCGGAATTCAATACCGCGCTTTGTTTTGTCACTGGAACGTTAAATATGAATCCACAAGGTCAATAGTTCAATACTCGTCTCGACCGGGCAGGTGTGGGTGGGGTCGGTGGGGCGCGCGGGCGCCGCGGCGCTGCAGTGCTCGGCGGCGGGGCTGCGCGCGGCGGGCGTGCGGCGCGCGCTGGGCCGCGTGCTGGCGCGCGTGTGCGCCGTCACGCCGCACGGCGTGCTGTGCTTCCTGCCCTCCTACTCCGTGCTGGACGCGCTGGCCGGCGAGTGAGTATAGCCTAGCTTGCACCAAAAATCCTGACCTGCAAGTGTGGTGGCGTTAGTATAAAGATTACACTCTTTTTTTCTATTTGTCCCTACTGTAAAAGGTTTTGAACTTTATGGCTTTCTTTGTGATATAATATCATGTGATATAAATATCCCTACCCCTACTCGAAGAAATTAAATATTTAATATTTTTAATCTAAATATTTAATGTTTTAATTTTTTCGCACTGGTAATAAGTCAAAACACGGCGTAATGCTTCAAATTCAGCGGAAAATGGGGAACGCAGAATAGTGTCTCAACACTAGGTCTTAAGTTCTCTCTGACTACCTAGCCATGTGCAGGATTGCAAACCATCAGATATTTTTTTAATAAATAGAAAGCCAAAAATTTTGAATAAAAGTAATGATTATTATTACAATTACAAAACTTTCTACTACTTTATACCTCCTTGAATTGTAGAAGGCCTAAACTGTGCATTGCAGTAGTTAGAGTTATTAAAAAAATGTTCTGTTGTTCTGTTAAAAATATATTTGAAAATGAAGCTTACTCAGAAAATATATCAATTCTTCTACGCTGGACTTTGCGTCTTCAAATTTTACTTTCATTTGATGTATCATTTGTGACAGATAAATGTGATTCTTTCTCATCATCAAGGACACCGTTGCGTACACATAAAATTTATATATTAATATAAATTAATATTTAATACTAGCGACCCGTCCGTGGATTCGTGCGCTTGAATTACACAATATATTTTCTATTTTCAATTACTTTCTTCTAATAATATTATCACATTTAGAGAGCTGAAGAACATTGAAGGCTCAATTTTCAGCCAGATTAATAAAAAATAGGTAGCAATCTTGTCGAACTTAATATTTTGAAATTTCGTAATTTTTTAACCGATATAAATAAAGTAGAGAGAGGAGAGAGAGAGGTTGCCAAAATATAATAGTGAAAACTCCATTAAAAACTGCTTACCCGCTTCTGAGATTAGCACGTACACGCACGTTAAACGCACTCACACACGCGTCTTCCATATACTTACATATGTTATATATGGTAACACCATTTTTTTATTATATTTTAGATGGAAGGAATGCGGTATTTGGGATGATATACTGAAGACGAAAAAGATTTTCACAGAAGCGAATAATGTAAGGGACCACGAAAAGGTTATGAAGGTCTGTATAAATATAAATATTTTTTATATTTATTCATATTTTATTGTGCGACTAATGTCTATTAACTGTAATAGTACTAACAATGGTAGTAGACTCGATCTCTACGCGATTATGTGCTTATAATGTCTTATTTTTTTTTTTATTTATTTATTTGTTTTTTCATTTTCATGCTTTATCCAGCACATGACAGGGTAGACAGAGGGAACTTGGGAGTCTAGTGTTCAGACAGTCGTTACACGTTCTCCACTTTTCACCGAATTTGAGACATTGCGTGTCAAGTGGCGGAACTTAACGCCGCGTTTTGCCTTGTACCAGAGCTAAGAAATAAAAATATTCAATATTTAACTTGAAAATATTAAATATTTCATTTCTTCGAGTGGGGATCGAACTTACGACGTATCGCATTGACAGTCATAGGTTTGTACCGCTGTGCCTGTGTCATTGCACATAAAATAATGTAAGCACTTAAACATTTTTCTACTGCCTAGCTGTAGTATTGATTTGCTTAATGAACACCAGGCGTACAGCAGCGCGGCGGAGGTCGAGTGCGGCGGCGCGCTGCTGCTGGCCGTGTACCGCGGCAAGGCGGCGGAGGGCGTTGACTTCAGGGACCGCCAGGCGCGCGCTGTTGTGCTGGTGACTACACTATTTTATATTTTAGAAGAAAAAAATATATTTAACATGTGCTGCAGTTAGAATTTCTTTATTGGAGCCCCGACGAGTCTTATGATAGGCGTTGAGCAACTTTTATTTTACAACTACGAGTACATGCTGTTTCCCGCTTTAGGAGTGTAGACTGACTGATTCTATTGTTAGGACACGAAATACCACTGGAGGCAGACAATGTTGAGCTGCGAAATTGAACAATGCGCTTTGCCTTGTTACCAGAGTGAAGAAATTAAATGTTAAATATTTCATTTCTGGCTTGAAAATGATGATGAAAATATTAAATATTTCATTCGCACGTGTGGGGTTTCAACGAAAATCGTTACGTTTACAGACACTCCCTTGTGCCATTGTGCTACAACGGCCTCAAAAATCTTTTACTATTTTTTTTTTTCAAATCTACATAATATACAGAAGGACTTTAGGAACTTTGTGTGGATTTTCTTATTCTTTTGGTAACGAGGCAAAATGCGGCGTTGAGTTCCGCCACTCAACACGCAGTGCCTCAAATTCGGCGAATAATGAAAAGCTCCGTTCTTAACACTAGTCAACCAAGCTTCCTCTGTTTACCGCAGGGTACGAGCGTGTAGCTAAAAAAAATTATTATACTTTTACTATTATTAAAATGTATATCATTAAAATTAGTATTATTTAGAAATTTATACCAAACAAATTTGTTAAGTTATTTGTAAATGCAGGTGGGTGTGCCTTTTCCAAACAAGAAGAACCAAACGATATCACAAAAAATGAAATATAATGATAGGAACAAAGTAAAAATGCAGCTCCTCTCCGGCAGCGAGTGGTACTCCATACAAGCTTATAGGTAATATGCTTGCTTCTGTTAGCTTCTGAGTTTGCTGTCGAAAATGTCGCTAAGATTTTGTGCGATTTCAGCAACAATTGAGAATTAACGTATTTAGGACACAAAACATTGTTTAAAATGGTTTGAGCCAAATTATCTTTACCATTATCAGCGAAGTCTCTTATTGTTAGAAACGGTAGACGTTGTTGGTGATAGTCCAGAGCGTGGTTCGTCAGCATCTCGGCTTGCTGTGGTCAAGCTGTACCACGTTTTTTTTGTGTCATCAGAGGCTTGACGCAAGATTTTAAACGTGTCCAAACAAGAGTATTCGTTTGGAAAACAAAACGAAAAACTTACTTTTTTTATTCAGACAGTCTACCAGTTTTTTTATCACAATAGTATTTAAACTATATAAAAGAATAATTTTAAGCTGTCATTGTATTATGACACAGCGTACTGGATTAATGATACAAACGTTGTTGGAATCCCATTCTGAGGAATTAATTATTGTATATTTTCACTTTCTCCTCTCCAGTAACAAAGGGTGGGGTCACGAGGGTGACACTGACTTCAATCACTCAACGAGCAATGTCAAATTTGACGGATATAGAAAATGAACTCTTTTAATCCTAGGTTCCTTGTTGTTATCCTGCTGTGTGCGTGATACAGCGTGAAGCGTGAAGCGTGAAGCCGTAATGTATATATCTGTGAACAGAGCGTTGAACCAAGCGGTGGGGCGCAGCGTGCGGCACGCGCGCGACTGGGGCGCCGTGCTGCTGCTGGACGCGCGCTACGCGCACCACGCCTACACGCACCACCTGTCCGCGTGGGCGCTCCGATACGTACGTACACACACGCACACACACACACACACACACACGCACACACGCACACACACACACACACACACACGCACACACAATAATGATTAACCTAGCGTTTTCGAATTCCCTCTGCATACCTTGATGCTATACTATTTGTGGTAGCTCCTAGTGTTCGGACACTTTGCTTCCACATAACACAGCCCATCGCCCCGTCCACCCACTTTCCGCAAAATTTTCCAACAATCACATGTGTCAAACGCTAACACTTATCAAGTATTCTCACAATTTTACATAATAATGTATTCTACATATATATATATATATATATATATATATATATATATATATATATATATATATATATATATATATATATATATATATATATATATATATATATATTGTTCTTTTTGTAGTTGGGAAACAATCACCACGACCTCCAAACATTGATGAACAATCCGAACGGTATTAAAGCGTTCATGGAGATTATGACGCAAAAGGAAATAGAAGAAAATCAAGAAAACACGTAAGATTTTATTTTTATAAGTATAACATCACATTGTTGAACTAGCTACTATGGTGATTATTCAAACATACATATATACACACATATGTAAAGTTATATACATATATGAGTAATTTTATGGAATATTTAATTATTTTTATAATATTTATTGAAATTTGAAAACTTGTGAATAAAATGTAATTTTTTAAAATAGCTAAAAAAGCAAATTTTACATACATTTTTATTTTTAAAAGAGCTCCTCAACATTTCGTAATACAGTAGAGCGTCGTTTATCCGAAGTAATTGGGGGACAGGGGTGTTCGAAAAACCGGTATTTTCGGATAATCGAACTGTATTGACGTTGCCGCACATATTTATATCCCCACGGGTGAAAAAAAGCCATATTTACACACCTTCATAATTATATCTTTATTGAAAAATAAGAATTAAAAACCAAATAGACCTTAAATAGATTTGCAACAAAACATTCTAAGTACAATACTGTCGAAAAGCGAAATGATAGAAGTGTTAATTACTAACGTTTAAAAAATCTTCACTTTTCGTCTGCCGAAGCCAGCCAGCCTACCCGTTTACGAGAGGCTAGACATTTGAAGCTGTTAGATTTCGGCTGGTGTTTCAAACCAATGCAAAGCAATATGCTAAGCAAGTAAACGCTTCTGGAGACCCAATTATGTTTACGTTTTACGCATTTTCAAACGGGTGTTTACTTTCACGCGACAAAATTTAGTTTATTTTCTAGTCACTACTCGAAAGTAACTCACATAACATACGAATAAAAAGTAACAAGTCAAAAAAGTATGCGCACGAACGCGGGGCGGGGGAGAGCCGGGAGTTCGGATCAAGCGGGCGTTCGGTTGATCGACGTTCGGATAATCAACGCTCTACTGTATATTCATTTAATATACGAAATATTAAATATATAATAGAAACCTTAAAAGTTTACGAGTTGCAGAACATCTTAAATAAATAACATAAAATTTAAAACAAGTTTAAAATTAGCATCCCCTGTTTTGTACAATACATTAACCGCGAACCGCAATTATTATTATTATTACTTTTTTTTACATAAGCATACATATTCTTTAATATGTTCGTTCTAAAGACTTTATTTTCACTTATAAAAACTTTTATTTACGTTGATATTTAAAAGTTACAACTTACAGTGTACAATCATAAAAACTATTTTAATGATAATAAAATATGAATCGATGTCTCTAGTATAGTTGTAATGTTTGGTTCATATAGGAGAAATATATGTAAGGAATTGAAAGTCAAGAGTAGCAAGAGGAAAAAATGCTTATTTTAAGAAAAAAAGGCTAAAGTGAGTCAACATTTTTTTATTACATTTATCTGTGTGTGTGTGTGTGTGTGTGCGTATATATACATCGTAATTTAATAATTATTTTATTTATCATACAGTGTAAACTCTTTTTAAGGATTTCCTTTATAACGATAAACCTTCTCTATAAAGTAGTAGTGAGCACAACTTGGTTGGTTAAAAATACTCAGTCCCTTTTGTACAATGTACCTATAAATAGTTTACACTGTATGTTAATATATAATTATTTATTAAATTTAATTGAAATTTCTTAAATTGATTCTAGTAAAGATCTCAAAATTCAAAAAATGTTTTTTTCCTATTTTAATAATAAACTAGTTCTTTTGGTATTGTTGAAATAATTTTAATTTGTAAAGCATTTAAGCAAATGTGATTTATAATATATAGTAATTTGTATAGTTGTGTATTTACGTATTATGTTAGTAAGAAAAAGATATCACTCTTAAGTGATAAAAATTTCTTAAAATTTATACAAATTAAGTAAATTTCTTAAAATTTATACAAATTAAGCTTGGGTATGTCTTGAATTAAACAATTCGGTCGAATTATGATAATTTTTCATCTTAAAGAAAATATTGTAAAAAAATAATGATTAAAATTCTTGTGACTAAAAAGTACAGTTACATATATTTTTTGAACTTATGGATGGAGGCTTCGAGCATAAAAATGTTTCTTTAATGTAATATATCTAGGTATATTTGTATAATCTGCGGCACCCTAACCGTACTACATGCACCAGATGTAGAGTGGTGTGATCGTCGCTTCAAGAAATTCTGCAGTTAGTTATATTTTTATAAATACATATAATACATTTTGAATATTAGGGGCAAAAGTACTGTAAAAAAGAATGGGAAAATAAAACATTGTAAATGCTCAGAAAAAACTTTTATATACTTTTTTTACCATGTGTTGTATATAGAGGAATATTTAAATAAATAAACTATTCGCTATTAAACTATATATAAATGTATGTACTAAGTGCCTTTTACAAAATTTGAAATAAAAAGACTTAAATTACAAAAGAAAATGGTTTTATTTTAGTTCTTAATTATTTGTTGTTCCACCCTCTGTCGCCTATCAAGTCTGAAAAAAAAATGTTCTAAATATATAACGTGGATTAGGCTTTGCTTTGAAGGTAACTTTTCAGCTATATTAAGAAACATATTAAGATCCTCTGCTCATCTGAGGCATTGCAATTGAATATCGGAGCTCAACGCCGCGCTTTGTTACCAGAGCAAAGACAGAAATATATTAAATATTGCATTTTTCCGAATGGGGATCGAACCCAAAACCTATCTTGTGACGGTGATACGCTTATGCTCCTGTGCAAAGTAAAATTGTCGCAATCCATCCCAGTCTGTTGACTTATATGACTAGACGTGCCGCAAGGATGGTCGGAAGTGTATTTAGGCTTGCGCATGGTGCTTGCCCGGACTAGCCTAGTGGTGCATCGACTGAAAAAACAAAACAAAACACAGCTAGAAAACAGTGTTATTTTACTGTGTCATCCTCTGTAAGGAGAAAGTTCTACCTCAGTCGGCGGCTACAATTGTGATTATGGAACGGCTACAATCAATGTTTTAAATACATTTATTTTCAAATTTTCCTGCTAAGGCCATTATTATTTTTGGCCGAATTCGAAACGTTGCCTGCAGTTTGGCGAAACTCCACACCGCAATTTAACTTCAATGTTGTTGAAATATAAATAATACATTGCTTCGAGTGCGATCGCACTCACAAGTTTGGTGCACGTTTTGAGTGCAAACCCCAGGTTGTGTTTAAATACCTTCGTTTGCAGTCGACGAGCCGCTGGTGCCGGCGCAGGTGTGACACGTGGAGGAAGGCAAACTGACATACGTCGCACACGTAGGGCCGCTCGCCCGTGTGGTACCTGTGGTGTGGTCGTCAAATATTACAAATACGGTAATTTTAATAACGTTTTTTATTTTCACGATTATTGCTCATTCTAAAATAAAGAACTTTAACCGGATTAATCGCGTATATTGTTTCTATACATTTTTCGAAACCTTTCGTGTTTTGAACACTTTTCAGTACAATATCATTGTATAGAAAATAATATACGCAATTAATCCGGTTAAATTTGTTTAATTTAAAATACATATTACATATATTTTTTTTTTATTATACTATATTGCGCATATTGAAGTAGGGTAGGGATATTATACACGTATATATTAGAGAAACAGACGAATAAGGTGTAAAATAAACAGTCAGTAATACAAGTTGCATACCTGTAGTGCACGTCCAGATCGCACTTCTTGTAGAACCTCCTGCCGCAGCCGGGCGCGGCGCACGCGTGCGGCGTGAGGCGCTGGTGGTCGCGCTCTATGTGATTCTTTAACTGAAACAAAAGTATAAATTAACACATTACGTATTAGAGTTCACTTATTCACTAGATTTTTCTACATTTTACACACTTAAATTACACGTACATCATAAAGATATTTAATAAGGAGGTTTTGATTCGTAATTTTTTTTTTTTTTTTTTTTTAATTTAGCTTCACGCTGTATCCCGCCCATTACAGGATAGACAAAGTTAACTTAGGAATCATTACACACACAGTACATTAATATTTTAATTTCCTTTATCTACACAATCCTCGAGTGGGGATCGAAGCCACAACACACACCATCCAGGCGGCGGCGTAGACGCGCGCGCAGGGCGCGCAGGCGTGGCGGGCGCGCGGGGCGGGCGGGGCGCGCGGCGGGCGGTGGCGCGCGGCGTGGCGCACGAGCGTGGAGCGGTAGCTGAAGCGCGCGCCGCACGCGCGGCAGCGGTGGCGGCGCAGCGCGGCGCTGTGCGTCGCTGGGGGCCACAGAGACACTTATGTTAACTGGTGTGAGGAAATTAAATGCAAAAAAAAATATTTTCTCGGTCTGGCAACGAGGCAAAGCGCTGCGTTGAGTTGCGCCACTCAACACTTAATGTCTCAATAATTCGGCGGAAAGTGACAAATGAAACAATGTTTCATAGTATAGGATAGATTCTGTAGGTCGCCACCAGCGCGGTCGCGGCCTTCCAGCATTATAACTGCTCTAGCTCCTAAACTGCTATCGGTCCCATTATGAAACTTGGTATAGATTATCTGTATACCAAGATATATTTGTAAAAAAAGAATAAAAAAAATAAACGGGTCCAACTTTGAAAAAAGTTAATTTAAAAAACAAAAAGCATTTTATTATATAAAAAATATATATTTTTTTAATTTAAAAAATGCTATTAGATAGCTCATTAAGTCGAGTATATATTTAATTAGTTAGTTTATTCGATTATAAATTTTTAAAACTTACTTTTTGCGTTTGAAATAACAAATACTATAGTTAGTTAAAACCTCAATGTCCTACAACTTATTAACTATACATAGTATTTCAAAAATATAATATTTTGCTTGAGGGCATATATACTTATAACATATTTAAACATTACTAAAATTGAAAACATCAAACATTTTCTACCTGCCCGCTTGACGTGGAATACCCCTTATAGCAAATGAAATAGAGTAATCCTAGTGTGTTAAGACACTCTAAAATTTCCCATTAACATTCATTGACGTAACCGATTCTGTATTTTCGACATTTTTCAAAACGACGCAATAAAAGGTGGCACTAAACTTCGCACTTTATCTTCTTATCCATCCCATGTACCATGAGACACCAAAAAATATATAAAATAAAAATAATAGTTACCTATATGAGATCTATAATTATCTTTCTTCTTAAATATTTTATCACAAGTTGAGCACACGTAAAGCACTTGTTTCTTACATTTCTTAGTTTTCTTAGAGCTTTCCGCTTGCCCTGTGTCTTTAACATTTTCTATTTTAATAACAATAGGCATATCATTGCTCACTTCATTACTAACTGTATCATTATTAACTTTACTTTTATCATTATCTGCATTAACAACTTCAACGCCTATATTCAACATGTCCGTCAATTGTTCAGCATCAATTTCACTATTCAACCTAATGATAAACATATCATCGTCTTCAGTAGAAATATATTGTACTGTATTTTCACCAATAAGTTGATTAAGATTTGCTGCTAAATTAGTACTAGCCTCTAAATCCACATCACTTTCAAATATGGTAGCACATTCATTTACTGGCACTGAATTTTGAGTGTCTACTTGCTTTGGTGTTTCCACACTCAATATATCGTCCGGCAAATCAGCTTTCACATGGTACAGCGCACTCATTAGATCTTGATCAACTTTACTCGACATATCATCAAATAAAATACCATGTCTATCATTTATATAATCTATATCGCCATTTATATTATTGTTTGTATTAAACGAATCAAAATCAATATCATTGTATAGTAAATCTTCTTCATTCTCATCTAAAATGTGCAATTGATTCATTTCTTTAAGGAATTCTATTTGCATGAGATTGTCGTAAGTGTTTTGATCTGGGAGTGCTTGTTGGTTATAATTTTGTAACGTTTGTGAGGACATCGTCATGTAGTCGTCCTCCGCTGACAGTATGTCATCCACTATGTTGTCTTCAGTTCTATTTGTGTCTATGTTGACTTGGCTCATTTGTAATTTGTCCTCGTTATTGTTGCCCGCGGTACTGTGCTGTCTGTAAGAAAAGGTTACATATAATCAGTATTAATATACATAAATCTAACCTCTCTTATATAACTAATTACAACTAGATAAATATATCCATAAATATATAATAATATATATTTATAAATACAATAACGACATTGGTACGACAACGAGCGTATGACTAAAGGACATGATGATTAGATTTTCTCTCGAAGAAGTGAAATATTTAATTACTTCAACAAGACAGAGCGTGACGTTAAATTCCGCCACTCAACGCGCTCCTCAAATGTGCGGAACGGAATGAAGTGTCTCAAGTACCGTGCTATATGCAAAAAAATGCTCAAACAAAATTATAATAAGTTTCTTAGGAAAAAAAAATACTATAATCCAGAAATGATATTTTATATAACATTTTATTTAATATATGAACAAAATAACAAACCACACACACTAACATACCTCACACAATGTTCTATCAACGCACTTTTGTATTGAAACGTCTCCCCGCAAATTCTACAATAGTTTTTTCTCGTTGTGTCCCCACTCTCACTGTGATTAGAGAACAGAACGCAGTTCTTCTGGTGTCGTTTCAGTGAAGCTATCTGTAATTTTAATTTATTTTGTTTTGAGGGCCGTCGTGGCGCAGAGACACAAGCATGTGATTATTAAGGCGACAGACTGTGGGTTCGATCCCACTCGAGGAATGGAATTTTAAATATGATTAAATGAAATATTGAACATTTTCATTTCTTCGCTCTGGTGACAAGGCAAAGCGCGCTTATGCACACAATGTCTCAAATTCGGCGGAAGGTGGGTAACAGAATCGAGTAACTTTACACTAAGTTCCCAAATTTCCACTGCCTGCCCTGCCATGTACACTGTATCCCAAATAAAGCATGGTAGGCAGAGTGAACTTGAGAACCTAATGTTCCCACTAAGACACTTCCATTTTCCACTTTTTATTGATATCGTGATATTGCGTATTGGGTGGTGGCTTTATCTTGTTACCAAAGCGGAAAAATTAAATAATTCATTTCTCCAAGCAGAGAAAAAAGTGTGCCGCCTTAATAGACAATAAATTTATTGTCTATTTAAAAATAACTTTTTTTTCAATACATTTGTTATGATATTTAGTATTTGGATATGTAACCTTTACAACACTGGTAAGCTGTCCAATCTGCATCGATAGCCAAATCGATCTCTGACTGTAACCCCAATGATTATGGGTACGATGCAAACTTAGGGAAAGAATTTCTTTCCCATTTCCTCGCTCTAACAAAACATGGCGTTATATTTTGACATGAGGTGCTCAATTTATACCCTGTTATGTAAGAAAAGCCTGATGCATCATGGTACAGATAAACAATTTTTAAGCAACAAGAGACACTTTTGCTGCTTATGGGCTTCCAGAAGCAATGTACAACTGAAGGTATTTTGGCGTTTTTTACTTTTTAACGATACCTATTATATATACATAATAATTCAACTCAAGAACGAGAAAAGAACAGGATTTTACATTTAATAGTTAATACAATTGTAGTTGAAATATAGATAGAGAAAAAAAAGATGCATAGTTAAATACCTGTGTAAATCTGTTATTGCATCCAGTACAGCTGAAGGGTTTTTCATTTGTGTGTGTTAACATGTGCCTCTTCAAATTCGATTTATGTCCAAACTCTCTTTCACAACATGGACACATATGTTTTTTTACATCTAAAAATTGCATACAGCATGAAGCTAACTTATACTTATATAAATTAATTTTATTATTATAGAGTGCAGTGCTGTCTTGGTGCTAATTTGCCCACTAAGGGGAAAGGTTTGATCTGGTAATGAGGCAAAGTGTTGAACTCCGCCACTCAATACATAATGACTCTAGAAATTGATGGACAGTGAGACAGAGAACAGAAGTGTATAACTATATCCTCAGTTTCCCTTTGCCTATATTGCTATGTAAAATAGTTATGATCTTCAACAATATTATAGTATTTCAAAATAATTATTAGTCAAATCTATGGTTTTTGTCATGAAATGCATCAAAACAACAAGTTAAATATTACCATTATGTATGTCTTTGTGCTTTTTAAGATCCGATGGTTTCTGGAATGATTTTTCGCATTGATCACACTTATGTGGTCTGAAAAGGCCATACAAATATTTATTAGTATAATTTGTTAGTTTAATAAATTCTCTTAAATACTTAATATTATTGTGTATTGCTAGATATGAACACCAATAGAATACTTTTTTATTCGCTTCATCATTATTTTTACTGATATTTAAACTTATTTCATTAAATTATATGTGTTTATAAAATAATTTAAATATTTTGTCAGTATAATATTAAATAAAAGTAAACTGTTGAGCAGCGGCCCATTCTGTTATGTTTGGATATTGTGTGAATATGTATAAATCACATATTTATCACAAGTGAGTTCTTTTGTATATGTTTTTCTTAGTAACAACTTCATAATGGCTAACTATCCAGGAGAAATCCTGCCATTACATCCACTGTGACATTTAACTTGTTGAGACAATGTAATAATACTAGGGCATAAAAAATTGTGTATGAACACACAATTTTTTATCTAATAATTCCCTATAAAGTTAATTTAGTTTCTTTTATTTCTTTTCTACTTTAAAAAAATAAGCAGAATTCTTTATCTAGAAATCTTGTGGAGATATCAATTTGAAGTTAATATGAAATATGTCTTGAAGCAGGAAAATCATGCTCCTACAATAACACTTTTATTTATACAATAAGGACCATGAGAAGCACTATTGGAATATAGAAATGTCTGTATTGTCAGTCCTACCGGAAGCTACTAACGAATCATATTTATTTTTGAACTTCAATCCTGTATTTGGTATGGAACCCTCAATGGTCCAACCCACACTTGATTGAATTTTTTTATTAAATTTTGTGATAGTACATATCTTTTGCAATTCATAAATCGTCTTGTTTCCACATGTTAATTTAATATTAAAATATATTCAAACTTATTATACAATCACAAACACATGTTTAAACTTCAATTTAAAAACTTTTACAAGCTACAATTTATCATTATTCATTAATAATTGACATCCAGCTTACATAACTTACCGACAATCAAGTGTTTAGTAAACACATGCTGTTGAAGACGCCACAGGGACTCAAATGCCATGGAGCATTGAGGACATTTCCATACTCTTGCAAGGGGCTTGTGAGTGAGACTGTGCTTCATTAATTGTTGCTTTGTTGAGAACTTTTGATTTGGACATTTCTCTGTGTAAATAATATTTTAATAAAATTTACTAGTCTATACCATCATGTACAAAAATAATAGTAATTTATAACATAGGTGATAACAATAATGACAATATTTTATGTTTCATTTCTTCATTCTGGTAATAAGGCGAAAGCGCGGAGTTAAGTTCCGCCACTCAACGCGCTATGCCTTAAATCGGCAGAAAGTGGGCAGGTTCCCCTCTGCCTACCCTGCCTCGTGCGGGATACAACGTGAAGCTAAAAAAAAAAAATTTTGTCAATTTTCGCCTAATATTTTTTACGTCAACATGAACAATTATCATGCTGAAGTAAATGTACATACCACATATCCAAAGATTATCTTTAGAATGCACTCTCAGATGTCCATAATATTTTTTTGCATTATCAAATCTTTTTTGACATATTTCGCAATGTAGGGTGGCTGGTCCATTTAAATCTGGTTCTTCTAAGGGTCCATCAGCGGTCAATAATTGCGCTAGCTCATCATCAGTGCCCAATAAAGCACTTTGCGAAGGTAATTCACTTTGAAAGTCATAATCACAGTCGTCGACTTTCTTATTAAACACTAGATCTGATGTCTCTGAATCAACAAACTAAAAAAAATATAAATTATAAAATTATAAATTGATATATATTAACACCTTTACTCATAATTCATTTCAACTCACTGGTAAACTAAAGAAAGACATGTTGGACTCCATTTTCTTCAATGTTCACCCTGTAATACTGCATAAATGATACTCATCATCATATTTCTAATTAGATTTTACAATTTATCTACATTTTTGTTATAAATTGACTAACTATTATTTAAAAAACAAATTCACCATAACAATTTACAATTTCTTCTATTACCATTGACGTTTAGCTTAGAAAATAGACAGACTCTCACTTTTGACATAAAATTTTATCCACAAAAAGCGCATAGATTAGTATAAATTTAATTTGTAATAACTCTCTATATTGATGAAAGGGGTGAATAGAATCAATAGAGGTTTTGGACTTTCTGTTGAAACATTCGGAACTTTAAATATGAAACATTCTATATTAAAGTATATATATATATATATATATATATATATATATATATATATATATATATATATATATATATATATATATATATATATATATATATATTATAAAATTCAATATATGTCAATTTATTTAAACAATATCATTTATCTTTATATTTAATAAAATTATGCCACGGAGCAGAATTATTTTTAATTTTCTATGCACCAATAGTTCATAACATTCGCCACTCAACATGCAATATAGAATGGAAAAAGAAAATTACATAAAATTAGACTCCCATGGCTCTATTACAAATAATGTAAATATAGTTTGACATACATTCGGTTTGGTAACAAAGAGTAAAGGAATTATACTAAGATTGAGATGGTTGGTACTAAGGATGTGCTATTTTTCATTCAATTTGTATTTGAACACCTGTTTTGAAGAAGTGAAAACGATACGATAAGGAATACAGATTTCAATTTTTTGTTTATATATGTTACGTATTTAAAATATATTTTAAAATAAAGATTGGAAAATATTTCTAGAAGGTGTATAAAATCATAACCAAGGAGCCAAGGAGTTATCAAGGAAGGCTAAAATATCACTAAAATTGAAATATGTAACATCATTTTTATTACATTTTATATGGCATTTATTCGCTTGCTGAGACTTGCCAATTGTTTACAAACTCCTGTCAGTCAAGGATGACTGACGTGGATGCTATAATTATTTCAATTTTAATTTATGTTTAAGTTTCAAAATATATAATTAGAAAATAGAATTAATCAATGTCGTTTAAAAATGCATGAAGCTAATTAATATTTTTAAAGGACTTGAAATGGTTTTGATTCTTTATTTATTCTGTTTAATAATTAAAATATTCTAATAATAATGTTCATATAATTTAGCTTATTAAATATCCTTGTTATTGTAGTTTTGTTTTACTTGGTTTATATTACAATAAACCAGCAACAGTGTATCATTACACTTTATTATTTGTGATAATTGTTAGGATGTTACTAATCAGTAACCAGCATTATGGTTATAAATGAGACTGAATATGCGCCTACGTGTACTGTTAAAAACACTCCTTGATCTGTATTGAGAAAACAAACTCTGATCCGGATTGACAACATCAAAGAGTAAAGTAATTATACTGAGACAATATAGAGAATATTGTATCTCGTTTGGTATGTAATAAGGTATGGTGTGGCTCGTAACAGCTTGTTACTAGCTACGCCAGGCACCAACGTTCTGAAGCTTTTGTTGAGAAAACAAACTCTGATCCGGATTGACAACATCAAAAAGTAAAGTAATTATATAAATATAATAATAATAAAGCCCATTTATTTCCAATCTACAATTCTAGTTACATGGGTTGTTTTGGTGTATACATACTTATTATTTAATCTTTAATATCCTAATGATTGTATAACCTAATTATATCTTATAAATATTTAAAAAGAAAACTTAGTGACTAATTTTATTCGGTATGAATTTGTTGGATATCGTCGATCGGAACCCCTTTTTGGGTAAAGGCCTCCCCCAGCTTCTTCCAAACCTCTCTGTGTTTAGCTTTTGTTTGCCACTCTCATCCCGCTATAATCTTTATATCGTCTATCCACCTTTTCCTCGGGCGCCCTTTTTTCCTACCTTCGTCCGGTCCATAAAGTAGTCCTTAACGTCCATCTTTTGTCGGTACACCTAGCTATATGTCCTGCCCATTGCCATTTCTGTTTTAGAGCATATTGTAAGGCATCTATTACTTTAGTCTTAAGTCTGATGTTTTTGCTTTTTATTTTGTTTATTTTCTTTATTTTTAGTACGCTCCTTTCCATTGCTTTTTGGCATGTTACTAATTTTGCTTTTTTTTTTTGTCTTAAATGTCCACGTTTGGCAACCGTATGTAAGAGTAGGTAAGACGCAGGTGTCCAAGACGTTTTTTCAAGTGTAGGGGGAAATCGCCTTTCAGTATTTCTTTCAAAGACCAAAACTTTTTCCAGCTCATATCGATGCGCCGCTGCACTTCTATTTCTTCGCTTCTGTCTTCAAATGATAGTTGTTTGCCGAGGTAGATGTATTTGGTTACATATTCGAGTGGTTTTCTGTTCATGAGAATAATTTTTGGGTGACTGTTCGTCATTATTTTAGTTTTACTTTCGTTCATAATAAGACCTACCTTATTACTTTCTGCATTTAGAGTGTTTATCATTTTTTCTAGCATTTTACTTGTGTCGGCAAGTAAAACAATATCGTCCGCGAATCTGAGGTGAGTTAGTCGGTTTTGGTTAACTCTAATCCCTTCCGACTGCCAGTTGATGTTTTCAAAGATGTGTTGTAGTACCATTATGAATAGTTTTAAAGAGAGAGGATCCCCCTGTCTCACTCCCCTGCAGATCGGTATGTCGGGACCTCGCGTCTCTAATCTGACTTGGCTTATGCTTCCCTTGTAGATATTCTTTAGAACTCGTGTGTAGCTTTCGTCTACTTGACATTTGACTTGGCAAGCGCTTCCCAGATAGCCACGTGAGAGATCGTGTCAAACGCTTTGGCGTAAAGTAATTATACTGAGACAATTCTCTCATATCTCGTCTGGTGTGGCTCGTAACAGCTTGTTACTAGCTACGCCAGACACCAACGTTCTGAAGCTTGTGTTGATCAATATACTTGCCAAACCGACATAAATATGTAAATGCCACATGCAAAAGAAACAGCTGTTAGAATTGACATTACCATAATAAATTATATTTAGGTACTATTTGTATAATTATTATTATTAATAAAGACAAAGAATATTTTGCTTTTCTCTTATCGGTTATCTCTTATCAATTAATTCTTATGACTAAAATATTAAACATAATAGTAATTTATTTTATAGACATTATATAGATATTTCAATTTCATTATTTTAAAATACTAATCACAGCGAGATATGAAAAATATATATATAATGAGAAAATTATTAAACTAGTTTAGAGACTGGCTGGATTAGACACTATACACAATGTGTATTACTTTTATTTACAATGGAAATGATGAAGTAGAAAGTGACTTTAGTCTTATACTAGCATCTAATAGAGATGAATTTTACAATAGGCCTGCACAATCTATGGCATCTTGGCAAGAAGATCCATCTATTTATGGAGGTTTGCAATATTCCCTTTCGTGCCTATTTTAATTTACTTTTAAATTTATATAATTTATTTATCTTTTCAGGTCGTGATTTGGAACCTGGATGTGATGGCGGAACGTGGCTAGCTGTAGCTCCAACAAGAAAAAAAATAGGGCTTTTATTAAATATACCAGGAGTGAAAAAGGAGAATGCAAAAAGTAAGCAAATAGTTATTATCTTCTAAGAAAACAAGTTTAAAATAATATTTATTTATAATTAATTTTCATTAACGTTTTACAGGTAGGGGGAAAATAGTTAAAGATTTTGTCAAAAGTGATATAACTATGCTTGATTATGTCAAAACAATAGAGCCATACAGTAAAGATTTAAATGATTTTTTATTTGTATCAATTGAATTTAGGTAAGGTAACAATTTTTATAGAGAAATTAATAATTTAAGTTAGAATTAACATTCAATAAATATATAATTTTTTTCAGTGACACAAGACCCATAATAAAATCATATACTAATACAACCAACACAATAAGTCAATGGTCCGAGCAATGTATAGGTTTTGGTAATAGTCTTCCAGATAAACCTTTAGAAAAAGTTAAATATGGAAAGATTCTTCTTAAAGATATATGTACCAAATATAACAAAGTAAATAATAAAGACATATTGATAGAAGAGTTAATAAAATTGCTAAAGGATGAACACAGGTATTTATTATTATTTATATTTTCACTATGAATAAACTTTCTCATATAATATAAAAAAATATGTATTAAATGTTTTAGAAACTTACCTGATGCCCAGTTGCAAAGTCGGCAACCAAATATATATAAACAATTAAGTTCAATTTATGTGAAAATACCTGAAGGAAACTATGGAACAAGGTATGTTAGGGTAAATAAAAGTACTATATAAAAACCTCTAATTAGGAAAATTAAAAATTAAACAGAAAATCCAACACAAAAAAGTACAATCTTGCCTTGCATAGCTAACACTCAAATTACTTCATTAAGTCAAGAACTACAGTGCCACGGACAGAAAGTCAAACACTAATAAAAAAAGAGCACATCTGGGGATATTAATATGTACATAATAAGATTGTTATCCACATTTGTTAGAAACCAAATAGTGCTTATTATTAAATAAGCCCTATGGAAGTTCCAACAAGCGCAAGTCTCACTGCATATAATTTTTATCTACAGAATAACACTTATAAAAAAAATTAAAAGCAACATTTTGTATTCTTTATATTAATATAATTTATTTTTGTTATATTATTTTCCAGAACACATACAATTTTACTTGTAACAAAACTTGGAGATGTAAATTTAATTGAAATAACTATGAAGTCACCAATTAACATAGAAGAACCCAACTGGACAAGAAATGAATATCAATTTAAAATTTAACAATATTTTATTTTCATGAATGTTGACATAAAGAGTTACAATAAACTTATTGCATTTAATTGCTGGAAAGTGAGACATAGATGAATGCTGAATTTTTTAAAAGTAATATGCTTAAATGGCTTTAGTTAAATTTAACAAAATAATCAATATATAATTTTCTACATTTGAAGATGTATGTTATTGTTTCTAATTTGTTTTATTGAATTTAATAAAGAATATATTACACATTTGTTCCAATAGACCAATTCTCCACCCTTAATGGTTCAGGTAGAACAAAATCATTATCTTGTTCTAAAACACAAGCCAATAGTCTTGGAACATTTAGAATCGTTCCTGATAATATATGAGGGAATTTGCTTTGTTTTTCTTCACTATAGGTAATCATGAGCCTTTTGCTTATAAAGTCACCACTCAAAGAAATATTTCCAACCTCAACATAAGTTTTTAAAGAGCTTGAATACATTTCAATGACTAATTTCAGTGACTCCCATGTTTTCAATTTGTTAGCAGGTATAAATGTCAATCGGTAATGATAGCCTAATTTGTTATATATAGTTTTAACTACATCAATCACATTATCTAACATATTGTCAAGTTCTTTATCATTTATGGTAACAACAAATATTTGAATAGCTGAACTCTGGCTCACATGAAACATGTTGTCTTCTTCTATTGGTGATGGCACATACTGCCTTCCCATTGAGAAATATTTTAATGGAAACACTTTGTTATGCAAAACATTCTTTGTATGATAAGCTAAAAAAGAATATAACGAACTGCCTCCAGTTAAATGGAGTCTACTATCTATGCTAGGTTTAGAATCGTCATTGCTCTGTATTATAAAAGTTGAATCTGAGTTTGTATGATCTTCTCCACATCCTTCAATTACTAAGCTCTTAGCAAAATCAGGATTAGAAAATTGAATGAATTTATGTTGCTTTAATATGCTACTTATAAAAAATTTAGCACCCAACTCAAATATGGCTGCATCCCCTTTGAGATAATAATTTTCATTTTTAAGAAAATGAATCAAATCATGTTTTTTACCAATTACTAGATGATCTTTATTATTGGATGGTTGTGTGCTATGTGTATGTATTATATTGCTGGCTTCATCAGGGGTCAATTTGTGCAGTCGAACAGGTAATTTAAGAAATTCTATTATGGCAGCTTCTTCAGAAGACCACAATGGAATTTTTAATTTTTGAATGTTTTCCTTAAGTAAATTGAATTGTATTTTTATTTTTTCTTTATGATCACTTTCTTCTTCATTGTGTAGTAATTGCCCAAATTCTTTACTTAGAGTTGCCTTCTTCAAAGTAAGTTCATTTCTTCTATTGATTAAAATGTCATATACATTCCAAAGATTCTCTAATTTCTGTAAATCTAAACACATTTGTCGCTTATTCAGTTCAGTCTTAATGACTTCTTTGTACTTTATTTGCTCATGAAAATCAATGTATGGTGTAACAAAAAGAAAATTTTCAGTTGCTTTAGGGCCATTCATAAACAATGCAGAATATCTCCTTGTTGTTATTTTTTTAGTAAAAAAAAGATGATATGTTTTACGTAGCATTATCCTCAATCTTCTTCTTTTTAATAGGACTCTCTTCTAAAACTTCACTATCTCTGTCGGTAATGTCTGTACTTTCTGAATTTTGTGTAACTATTTTCCTTTTATTAGGAAGTTTAAAATTACCGTGTCCAGCTGCCCTTTCCGATTCTTCTACAGTGTATGGCTCTAATTCAAGAGCTTTTAATCTTCTTTTATGTACTTTAGTTTTAAAATGTTCTACAAGCGCATGATTATCAATGAAATATCGTGCGCAGTGTAGGCAATAATGTTGTGCAGCGCCTGGTACGTCAAGATCAACTTCTTGATTTAGCAACTTATCGGCATTTTCTGTAAATAAATAAAATGAATTTAATTTACTTGTGTAACATAACCTTAAACTAATACACATGTGTCTCTCACGCGTAAACTACAACTGTACCTTCTTTTATGTCGTCGTCAATTTGATCAAGATCTTTCTTTCTATTCCTAACTCTCCAACGTTTCTTCAGATGAGTATCACCATGGTGGTACTTTTTGCGCTTATAGGTCATAATATTTTATATATCTAGACGTTTACACAATAATTGTTGACTGTTGTCAGTTGTCAAATGTGGCGTGACAATGACATTTGTAGTTAGAACGACAAAAAAAACCATTGATCTTTGGTATTGTGGATATGGAGTGAATTAATTGCATTTGAACGATATATTTTTTTTTCACATTATAAATAATGATTCTCCTTACGTCTATTGGTCCCCATATTCCTACGATTAAAAACTATCAGACTTTTTTTCGCTTAAAACAATCGAACAACGTGACGACTTCAATTAATACGAAGTATAGAGTACTTTGTATTTATTACAGTCGTCACTTTGTTCGATTGTTTTAAGTGAAAAAAAAAATCTGATAGTTTTTAATCGTAGGAATAGGGGGACCAGGTGGTTTATGCCCACCCCAGAATGACCTAATGCTAATGCAATTTTTTTATCAGTAAAATTGCAAGGTAGGCCTTAGAAATTCTAACGGTATATAAGATAAGCCTCCAAAAATTCACCAAGAGCAAACCTTTTTACGAACATATTTTTTCTACGAACATGTCTATTCCACATAGCAGTGTAGAGGATAGCACAAAAAGCATAACTTTATTTAAATCAAATATTGTACACATATAATGTAAATGTACTGAATTTAATCACCAAGGGTGTAATTGCAAAATAATATTTAATTTTTGTTTCATTGATTATATACACTATATTTATTACACAGTAATATGATTTATATAATCAGTCTCAAGTCAAATATAATATTGTCGTAATGCCATGATAAATATTTTTTTTAATTGACAATGGTTTTCGAGAGCTGCTACTTGAAACATAGTCAAGTGCAATTAATTACTTTCTAAAAATGTTTTGCAAATAAGCAGTTCGCGGAGGAAGTGTCAGTGTATATAATCCCTATACAATCCCAAAAAAAGCTCTTGTGTTCACTTTTCCGCTCGTCGGTCAGTTGACGCGCGACTTGTATGCTTGTTTGGCAAAACTATCCCAGCGTCTCGACAGGTCAGGGAATCATTCTCCACAATAAGCTGTCATTCACAGAACACATAAACCACGTCCGCCACAAGCAGGATTCTTTATTAACCGCCTGTTATTAATCTGCTCTAAAAGGAGTTTACTTTTAGACTTCAATAAGAAATAGGGTCCGTCACTAAAAAACATGCATTAGACTCATTTTCTCCTACGTCAGTGTTGTCTTCGCGCAGATTGATCTAGGGAAATAACAAATTCTCCAAAACTGATTCTGAAGCATGGCCTTGCGCCGTGGTACATGTATAATACAAATCTCCATAAAGATATCAAATTAGATTCTGTAAACGAGCATTGTCGCAAACTGTCCAGTAGGTACTTCGTTAAAGCCGAGATCCATCCGAACCCGCTGGTGATAAAGCATAATTTCGCTTCAGGGACCCCATCACTGAGGCAAACAAGCCGAAGTATATAGATGCGGCTATTCACCAATGCACACACACGCTTTACACACCGTACCGGTCGGTAGAGAGAAGTTCTCAGTCAGTATCCCAATCGCTTTTAGGCGGAAGAGGAACCCGCAATTAAAAATCCAAAAGGACATCAAGAGCCAGATGCCAGATTAGAGAGACAGTAGGCTTAGCTTGGACCGAGCCAAGCAATGTCCCAACTACCAACGAGGTGCGCTAGTTGCGGTCCGATCCCATAGGAGATACCATTGCGATACCGTGTTCTCTATAGTTGTTTCCTTACACGGTAATCAAGCTACGGTCAGAGATTTTTATATCGGCCTCCCCAAATCCGAAAATGGGAAACGGAGTATCTTAACACTAGGTTCCCAAGCTCCCTCTGCCTACCTTGACGTGTGCGGGATACAGCGTGAACCTGAGTAAGAGTACGAGAGTACGAAAAAAAATTATTAAAATCTGTAATTAACAAGATCTCTTACTTTCGTTGAACTAAGAATTTTTGAAAACAATTATTTTAAACATTATATTTTTATCATTTCCTTAAATTTATTACTATGAATAATGCTTACGTCACGGGAAAAGGTTAAAATATAAGAAAACACTTATTTTTATTCATATTATATAATCTTACAATAATAAAAATTCAGTGAAATAGTATCATACATGAATAAATACAATACTAATAATGTATTAATTAAAATTTTCTGGCTTACTTTGTTATCATTTGCTTTATTAAGAAAAAATAAACATTAAATAAATGACAGGAATGATTTAAATGATCCTTTTATAATAATTAATCAATCATATATATATATTATAAACTCACGGTGACATTGTTACCAATAATATAACAGTATGTGGAGCTAACAATTTTCATGAAAATATATTCATAAAATAATAATAATCTCGTTAATAATGAATGATAAGAGTTGAAACAACAAAGGGCTCTCTCGGGCAGCCGGTTTAACCATAAGTAATATTCTTAAGTATTATCTAGTGAAGGCATACCAAGGTGTGATATAAGACGCAACGCAATACAAGATACAAACTCGCACACGCTCGCAAACATAATAATAATAATAATATTAATTAAAAAATAATAATAACATACCACTATCTCTGCCTAAACTAAATCTAACCATACCTACAGTTCTCATTTATTACCGTTAGTTTGCAATTTTAAATTTCTCATTTCCAACGCCCTCTACGCCCACAATTGCAATCTCGAAAGCATTATATACATATAACAATAATCATTCGAAATGAACATTTCAATTTTGTACATTAAATTATATTTCATGATTCGGATGTCAAACAAATTGTTTATACTCAACCAATTATTGCACTGTTTTTAACAAAAACAAAGCTCAACTGTACTTTACATCTCTGCATAAACATTTTTGAATATTAATTTATCTAATTATTTATAATGTTATTTATTTTTTGAATATGACATATTACATTGTTTTTTTTTTAATTTCACATAATTTTCTCACATATTCAGTTAGTTATAATTTTAATAGCTAATTATCAAACGACAAGTACAATGTACACAAATGTTCAATAGTTTATCTATGCACCTAATGGGGTACATCTAAGCTCTCACAAATCTAAAATTTGGTTACAGCTGCTCGAGTAACGGTAGCGAAAACATATTATTATATATTTTGAATCACATAAAAGCAAATATAGTAATATCAGATAGCTTTTTCTATTCTGTTTGCCTTATGCAAGTAGTTACCATATGCATTAAAGCAAAAACATTTATTTTCTAACACTACAAGAGTGTAACAATACTCCAGGTTGTAGTCTAATAATGTTTATTAGAAAGTCACAAAAACATATTTAATTTAATTATCCAAATATTTACCCAAACGGAGATTGCTTTATTTGCTTCTATATGATTTATTTGTTAATATAACTTACATATACATATTTTAAACGATGGTATAATTTTAAGAATGATAAAGAAGCATCAGTTTTAATAATTTAAGGCCAAGTGTATTAGTAACTGTTACATATGTGAAATGTCTGTAATTTTTGCTTACTTGTAGTAAGGCTAGTACGATGATCAGCACGCAATGTATTGAGATATCTATATGTCAGAGATTCAATGCACTGGGCTAACTAATTTAACTAGCATAACGAGAATAAAATGCTAAACGTTACCATCCAGGCGATTGAATCTCTATAAATATTAACGATGTATATTAACAAGTTTCTACCTTGAAAATGTATAGTAACGAGAGCTATAGAATTTTAATACGATTCTTGCCTTTATTCAATAAGATCTCAGTGCATTTTCGATTATTAATACTTATAATGACCAAAAAAATCTCAATTAGGCCATGCCGCTTACTAACATAAACCCGTTATGTATAAAATCTAGACTATTTCACAAGATTGACCTCATCAACGAAAATTACAGTTGAATTCGAAAATGCAGAGAGTTCCGCTTCTAAACAACAACTGAAATGACACGCCGACGTCCATATTTGTTGGGTTTCACTGGTCTACTTTTAAACTCTAATCAACATCTAATTTATAATACGATTCACAAATAATAAGCATAGTAATATGTACACTATAGGGCGACTTCGACGTTGTCCTCAATGGATGTAGTTAGTATGTATGTCGGCATGTCGTGTCGGTGTGGGTGTCGGTGTCGGCGAGTCGTGTCGGCGTGTCGGCACGTCCCTCAGAAGTGCGCAAAGGACCCCCAGGCAGGGGCGGCGGTTCCCTACATGCCGTAGCCGTGGTAGGGCGCGGGGGAGGGCGCTTGCGCCGCGTACGCGTACGGCGACGGCTGCGCAGGAACACCGCCGTATGGCATTGATGGACCTGGGAATTGATATACTAGTTCATAATTTGTTATATTGTCACAAATTTAATTTATATATTTCAATGTGACGAGAACAGAAAAGCGTTAGAGATTCTTGTAATTTCTTTTTTTAGTTTCAAGTTGTGTCGCACACATAGTACGGTAGGCAGAAGGAATTTCAAAACCTTGTTATCAAAGCAAAGAATAATATGAAATATTTTATTACTTCGAGCTGGGATCGAACCCACAACTAGTCACATTTACAGCAGACATGCTTATACCACAATAGGCCTAAAAGTTATAACACTTAATACCTAAGAGTCATCTAGATCAACAATATTATTTTATTTCAAAGCAGTAAACATTATATATGAAAATATATATTTTTATATATATAATATTTATTTATTTTTTTTATGGAAAAAACGGCAAACAAGCGTACGGGTCACCTGGTGGTAAGTAATCACCGTCGCCCACGGCCCCGAGTAACTCCAGAAGAGCTACAGGAGCGTTGCCGTCCTTTAAGGTGGAAGGGCACCGGGGTCCGGCATTACCTTATGCGAAACATAGTGGCCAAAGCCACTACTTAACGCCGGTCTTAAAAGCCGGGGGTGGTAACAATCCGGTCGAGTCTGCCCATGTGTGTTGCCATTACTGGCAACGTGACTCTACCACTCGCACTTTAGTCGCCTCTTGCGATACCATCAGTACCAGGGTGATCCTATTCTAAGCCGGAATCGCATGTATGTTATAACAAATCATAATAAACCTACCAGCGGTAAGCATAAGCTGTGGTTCCATAATCATAGCGGGCTTAGCCTCTTGTTCTGCACTCTCAGTACTCCGCTTGGCGTCAGCTTCCTCCAGCTTCTCCACCTTTGTCGACAGTTCGCGCACCGTTTGAATGAGGTATGGCATAGCAAAGTCCATGATGTTGTGTCTCCACGCCAGTTCGATTACTACGTCAGGTTTCAATAGATCGTAGCACTGTAAGGGAATTTAAATTGTTTTCATAAAAATGGATAAAATATTAATAAAAAAAATTTCTATATCACTTATATATACATGAGATAATATTTTAAAGCAATAAAAAAATTACATTTATATATTAGAATGTTATATTATTTTAATAATTATTATGTATAGAGGCCTGTCGTAACAAAAGGCACAAGCATATAAAAGATACATCATTAATTTGACTATTTTTATAAAATAACGGTTGGTATTGAATTTTGCCACTTAAATAAAATTCAATGTATTTGAATTTGGTTGGAGCAGATATTCATTACAATAGCCTGAGCTAATAAATAAACAAAAAGAACCAATCACCTGGTACAAACAAGCAGAGAAGCATTCAAAGTTATTGCGCTCCAGGAACCAATCGAGCAGTTCCTCGGCCACCTCTGGCTGGCGGGACTCGGACGCGTACTCCATTGCGTCGGCGTACAGCGCGTCCTTCTTGCAGAGCTCCACGCTTTGCTTCCATCTGTTGTTGCCTGGTCATATGTTAAATAAACTTTAAATATCTGTTTAGGTAAATCATTTTACATCTGTGTATACAGGATTCTGTATAAAACATGACATTTATATGCAAAAATTAAACTTTGAAACTATATAAGTATTAAAACATAACAAACAAATATCCATAAATGTAGCTGCATATTTTATAGCATTTTATTTGAAAATTTCATTTAAGTCCAGTAGTAATTACTTTAAGCATCTTTGCATTCTTTTTTCTAAATACTGAAGTACAAAGTTAGTCTGTTTCCTAATATATATTGTTTTGACTTCATAATAGCATTGGAAGTACATACTATTTATATTTAAGATAAGATATTTATTTTTTTTTAATATTTTACAAATAAATCTTCGTTTATAAATTAGCTTCTTTGACAACAAATGTTGAAGTATTCATAATCAATTTATAGAATATTTAGTGAGGTTAAAGTATTACCTTTATATAAGTAAGCAGCAATTCGTCTAAACTCGGTTAGTTCGTGTTTCTCTAATTGTTGTGCCAACGCAATAGTGTCGAAGTTGTCGAATGCATCTATCGATGTTCGTAGGCCCTACAAAGAAAACATTAATAATTAATAATTCATATGTTATAAATAAACGACATAACATTTTTTTTTTCATTTCCCTACTTTAATAGTTGAGGTGGCATTGAGGTCCCCCATCCAACTCACTTACTCTGAATCTGAAGAATTTCCTATCCCCATTGGTGTCAATAACACTAGTTTCCCCTCAAAGTTAAAATAAAAAACAAAAATTAAAAAATAAATGGTTTCAATTCTTATACCTGATAATCTTCCTCATCAATAAGTAAGGAATTCAGTGCTTCGTTCACAGCCTTATTATTAAGACTCTGGACAGACCTCAGATAGGCCTTCACTAGTTGCAGGTGACCGGCTTTAGTGAAGAAGGCGACTGCGCGTGTGTGGTCCATACGGGGGGCTAGGACTAACAGCAGGTCGTTGAGGAGTAGAGGTTTATAGTCCAAGTAGAACTGGATAGCCTTGTAGTATAGCTCCATGTTTGCCACCTGGAATGATTTAGATTCATACATTAGTTTTCCGTTCCCTTTTTATCGCTGAATTTAAGGCATTGTTGTTGAGCGGCGGAACTCAACGCCGCACTTTGTCTTGTTACTACAGCAAAGAAATTATAACATTAAATATTAACATTACATAAAATTTCGAAAATATTAAATATTTCATTTTCTCAATGTTGTTTTATTAAATTATTTGTTTATTTTACTTTGTAAGTGTTGATGTGAAAAAAAAAAGATCAGATTTTTTTTATTTCAACTTTATACCTTAGTAACAATATCCTTGAAATGTCCTTCACGCCACGCCTCAGTAGGATGCTGCATCATTGTGAGAGCCGCATTATCATATTCCTCGTACTTGTCGTAGAGGAACACCAGCTCTGACCAGAGGTGAGCTTGTTCAGCTGCTCGGAGCACCTGGAACAGGAAATTTTTGTTATAATCAGATCTCCTTCATAGCCTTAGACAAGACAGTGTTTCATTGTATTGCATTGATGTTGTTATGGTCTGAGAGTGATGAGACGATATTTATGAATCAAAATTGTGTCTAATAACAAAACTATGTTTATGCATCAACTAAAGGTCTTATTACATAAAAGGAAGCTTGTAAAGGATCACGTCAGTGAATCAGTTTTTTGGACCAAAATTATCAGTATATTTATTTTTATCTTATTACAGTCACAATATATTATTATAGTGTGCATAATTAGTTTAAATTTTAGATTTAATTTTTTGTTGATTTCTTAGGTTTAATAAAGGAACCATTAAAGAATATTTCATTTCAATTAACAACATATAATTTTTTATAGAAAATCATTAATGCATCCTGGTTTTTATTTTAATTTCTAAAAAAATATAATAATTTACCTTGGGAATGTTAACACGTGACCAAAACAGTTCTAAATGCTCGCGCATCTTAGCGGGCTTGTATTTAGAGTACAGGATCGCAAGCTCCGTGAACATTCCCATGTGAGCTCTCTCCAGGCCTAAGGCTGCTTCTAGAAGACTGATTAGCTCGTCGAAGTGACCACGATCCTGTAAAGGAGAAATCAATTAAGTCAATGTATTTTGTTAAATGCTGACGAGCCGATTTAATTTGTGTAGTGTTTCCAAAACATAATATCTATTTATATAAGTTAAATATTGTGCGAGACGGAAATCATCCATACTAATACACGCTTAAGATTGAGATTGCTAAGATTTGTTATCAGTTAGCTTCACACTGTATGATTGGTTACAATGAAATAACTCAGTTACAAGACACTGCAATTTCATTTTCCAACTATATCGAGAAATGGCTTGTCGAGCAACATAACTCCATGTTGTGCTTTGTCATCCCAGTGGTGGTGAAAGGAAATTAATTTATTAATTTCGTCTCGCCTCCTTTCAATATCAAATTAAAAATTAAATTATCCTTATTGTTTTTTTATTATACCTGATAATAGTTAATAAGGTCTTCAAGTTCATCGGCGTGGACAACAATGTGCAGTCCACACATCTGGGCGAGACGGAACTCGCCCGCGTCGACGCACGCGAAGCACACCTCCTTCCACGTGCGGGTGGAGTTGGCTTTGCGAGCGCTGTCCACAGCACCTGCAACCATAAAATATATATATTTATACTATGCTCAAAGTGTTATTCCACACTTAGGAAAGAAAAATACTAATTTATAAAATTTTTGAATGTAGCAGGATTTGAAACCGCGGTCTCTTGGAAACCGTCCAAGAGCGCAGAAAATTTGTATAGAATATGTATTTTGTTAATATATTCATAAAATAGCGTAAGTGTAACTTTTAATCTCTTTTAAAATAAATCACTATAAATTCATCAGTTTAGCAACAAGAAAAAGTATTGAGTTCTATCACTCAATAAGTCTCGCAAATTATGAAACGAGTACCTTTAAAACTAACTTAAATAACAACTTGCCTGATACTGTCGCTTATTACATAAAGCGAATTGGCATTCAATTACATATATCATATATTAACTAAACTTTAAGTAAAAAAAGTCCAAACCTTGGAATTCCTTCAAATGCACCAACGTAATGGCCAAACGTGCAAAATTGCTAACATTATTGTACAACAATTTAGCCGCGTTGTACATTTTATCATCGAAGCAGCGGTCGCCGATCTTCTGTATGTCCGCGTGGTTCGGTCCCGAGATGAACTCCTCGAGGTCGGCGAGGCGGCCGGTGCGGGCGTATGCGTAGATTAGTTCCGACTCTATGTAGGACTCGCGGGCTTTTTTGCGTGCCATCTGTGGATATATATTTTTACTTTGAATAAAAATATGTTGAATATTGTCAACTTTTGAAAGGTTTCAATTGTCGTTTTGTTTATTTTAGCTTTTAGCTGTATTCCGCATTTAGCAGGGTAGGCATGGGGCACATTCTCCCCGTCTAAAGATTTATTAAAAAAATACTATAATCATCGTTGCATTTATTCAAATAATAAATTACTACAATAATCTATATTAAACTTAAGTAAATATATAATATAGCATTAAAAAAGAACATATTAAACGGAACAATATATTTTTTTACCATTTTGCATGTAATGGTATGACGATGATAATGATTTTGCTAATTAAAATTAATGTGTCAATTAACTTAATCAGGTATGATAAACCCCACATACTCGCTAGAGAGAATAGATATATCCCTAGAATGATCCGCGAGGCTATTGAAATACAAAAACATCCTAATTTCAATAGAGAAGATGGTTGGAAACTTTCTACCACCTGAGACCTACTCTTAAAAAATTTAAAGTCTCAAGTACACCACACTAGAGGACCAGATACAGTTAGCTCATTCTGCAAGAATCCAGGGCAGTACGCGAGGCAATTAAGGAATCGTTGGCGGTAGTTTGATATAATAATTATATCAACTGACAGACAAATGCCACCTCAGTCTACCCACGTGACCACGGACTACTGTAAAGTGTTCAAAACGTCGGGTTTCCAAAAAACATGTATAAAAAACAATATACGCGATTAATCCGGTTAAAAGTGTTTCATTTAAAATGTGTAACAGTGGCGAAAATCAAAGACATTAATTATAACGTGTCAATTAATTAATAAACAGAGGCTGTGTCTTGTGACTGTACGCACGACAGGCTGCGGGTTATATCTCCACTCTTGGAAGTGAAATATGTAATATTTTCATGTCCTCCCTGTGGTAGCAAGACAAACAGCGGTGTTCAGTACCTACGTTGCTACTCAACACACAATGTGTGAAATTCGGCGGGAAGTGGAGTGTCATAACATTGGTTCTCTCTGCGTGCCCTGCGATGTACGGGATACAGCGCGAAAAATCACGGGAATTAGTTAAGCTTGAGCACTTGGACATATTGCAAGAGGCGCGGGTTCATATCATGCTACGTAATTTTTGTTTTTTTTTTTCAAAAAAAAAAAGTATTTTTCTTCCCTATGTGCGAAATATCACTTCCAATATTTTGAAAACAAAATAATATAACTAACGGTAATAAGGCAAAGCACGGCGTTGAGTTCCGCCACTCAACATGCAATGCCTCAAATTCGGCGGAAAGTGGGGAATGCAAGTGGAACAGAGTGTCTTAACACTAGGTTCCCGGGTTCCCTCTGCCTACCGTGCCTCGTGCGAGATACAGCGTGAAGCTAAGAAAGAAAGAATATAACTAACCTGTAAATACCGTACAAGATCCTCCCACGATTGTTGCTTAGTGGCAGTATCAACCACGTCCATATAAGCAGAGGGGTCGTCCGCCTTTATATATGAGTCTATAGCTTCCTTTACTAAGCCTTGTTGTAATTGGGCCTTGGCTAGTTGAGACCACACGCCCGGCTCGTTGCAACGCTCGGCGAACTCGTATGCACGTTTCAGGTCTTTCACTTGGTCGATTAGCACCTAGAAATTATAATTAGTTTTAATTATAGTTAAGTAGCTAGATGTTAGATAGTCAGTTTATCTGCCAGATAAACAATTATAACAATATCGTCGGCTTAGAGTGTAACAGCAGCCTATCAACAGCCTTTTAAATAAATTCTGTAATGCTAAAAACATTTTCAAAGAACTATGAGCTATGTTGTTACAGTTTTGAATGGTATAAAATGTCCGAGTATATAACGATAGAAAACGTATTTAGCAGGCTTACATTACTAAGTCCTTATGGGTTACGTACAACAGGACACTTAGTGCAATAGTGCAAGACTAGCATCAACTATTCGGCATTTTCACCGCCATCATAACATAATAAGAATAATTACTTGATTTTGAACCTGGATGTATTCTAGACATTCTAATTAACATTTAAAATGTTATTAACAAAATAAATGTAATAATATATGTACATAAAAAAATCGTAGAAATTGAATCATTAAAATTTCCTTCTCATACATTTCTAAATTGATAAATATTAATTTTTATTATAAACCGTAATTACAAGGAAAAAAATATCATAATCAAATACATACTTGAATAGCGGAAGTGTTAACATCAAACTTCTTGAATATAGCAAACGCCTCTTCATACAGTTCATTGTTGATGGCGATGTTCGCGATGTCGGGCGCGTCGTAGTTGTCGAGACGGTTTATGTACTCCATGACACGGGTGCGGTCGGCCTTTATAGCTGTCAAATGCAATTCATCAATTATTTACTAACAAAAGCGGTACAATTTGGTATATCTTTAATATAAATAAGTCAATAACACTTCATTTATTTAAATTGCTCTTAATATTAATAACTTTGGAAACTGTGACATACAAATTCTAAATGTTTATTTTAACGGTTACTTTAAGGTCCAAAATAAGTATAATAAGTGATGAAGATAAACTTTTGCTTAAAACAACCTGCTCTTATCTTTTTTTTAGCTTCACATTGTATCACATTCATTGAGTGTAGAATGGCTGAACTCAAATGCCTTTTTACCAAAGCGAAGAAATGAAAATATTCAATAAATCACTTCTTTGAGTGTCAATTGAACCCACAACCTTTACAGACAAACGCTTGTGCCCCTGTGCAACAACAGGCCTCATCTATGACCCCTCTACACAGTAATATTGAAATATTTTTAGTTCACCGACTTTGCTTGGTAATTTATGTACAAATCTGAGAAAATAAATAATCTTTACTAACCAGTTAAAATAAGCAAATTTTGTAAATTCCTGTGATCAGAGAACACAGAGTTATCAAGTACAATTTTCTCAAGCAATTCAATCAATTCATTGGGTAGATCTGCTGTCATGAAGGCTTTTACTGTCACTGAGATGTCCTCTGGGTCTTGAGTCTCTGAGAGGGCAGTTTGGACAACCTAAAAAAAAAAACAATTGCTTATTAATGTTTATGTGATTATTATATTATTTTAAATAGTTTTCAGATGAAATAGCTATAAATACTAAAGTAACTGCTAAGTAAAAGAAATGTTTTTACGATATATTAAAAAAAGAATACTTTTATCGGTTAACTTTTGAAGATTATTAAAATTGACCAAGTAATCGACAATAGAATTTCAAAACAGTTGAAGTTAATCTTCTCCTATTTTTGTAAATTGTTTTCCGACCAATTGGCAGATTTCAACTCCGCTCTAATTGCCAAAGCATAAAACTGTGCAAACCTGATCAATAAGCTGCCGCTTGAACGGATTGGACTCGGCCAAGACCTCCAGCCACAGGTCCTGGTCGCGGCGCCGCACCAGGTAGCGCGCCTGCGTCTTGAACAGCGAGTTGTCGTTGCACACGGCGATGAGCTCGCGGTCGCACTGGCCGCGCTCGTACGCCACGCACGCCAGGTGCGGGTCGCGCTTCTCGCAGTAGCGGCCCACTACGCGCGAGTCGTACCTGTACATGTCAACATTTATTTTGAAAACCTTTCAAAATATGAACGTAGTAATTAATACTTCAATATTAGTAAAAATATTTAGTGGGTTTTTTTTCATTTCGTGTAAAGAAATCTTGAGGTAATTTAAATTTGGTTGGTGGATGGTTGAAATGTACTACACATTGCAAATATTATGCTATGCTACGCTGCCCATTGTAAGTCAATTAAGTAAATAAAATAGATTAATAGTAACAAAATTAAATCTTATCTACAGCTAACTTCAAGGGCTTTAGTCAAACTTAAATTAAATAAAAGGTACAACAATTTTGTAGTGAAATAATTAGATATTCCAAGACAATGTTGTGTTGTTGCAAAAAAAGTTTGCCACAACACAGCAGTTTGTTTTAAGTGTGGACTGACTTGTTGAATGGCATTTACAATTTTATATAAATCTTTAACTATTTGCAATTTAAGCAGAAATGCTTTCTATAAGAAAAGGATTATGCAAAAATAATTATAGATGCTAAAATATGAAATATGATAAAATCTTAAATTAACATTTATTTTTTACTATTAATAATTTACCATTGATTCTCTTTTAGGAACCGTTCAGGATTATTATTA
This sequence comes from Eueides isabella, assembly GCA_019049475.1. Classification (NCBI taxonomy): domain Eukaryota; kingdom Metazoa; phylum Arthropoda; class Insecta; order Lepidoptera; family Nymphalidae; genus Eueides; species Eueides isabella. The sequence goes on along the minus strand of CM032403.1, from coordinate 8,111,567 downwards.
GAGTCAATATAAATCTTGGCTAGTGCATTGTGTGTGGCAGGCTCGTTGCAGCCCTCGTGCACGCGGGTCTCTAGCCATGGGAGAAGCAGTTTCAATCTGTAATAATAAGTACTATATTAAAATCTCATCTCAAAAATAAATAAAAAAATATATAATAATATATGCTGTCGTGGCGAAACGCGGCGTTTAGTTCCATCACTCAACACACAACAATTCGATGGTGAATAGTGTCATAACAACTGGTCATCAAGTTTCAATCCGCACATGGTAGGGTAGGCCTACCATGTGCGGAATACAATGTTAAGCTATAATAAAAAAATTATAGCACAACTTCTCATTCTTTTCACTAACGGAATTTATTATATTCAAAAAAAAAATTAACAAAAGGTAATTTCGTCCATTTGAAATGCAATGTAAATTCGGAAAATTCTAATTTTATTTTTGAACTATATCAAAACCATCATAAGCCTTTAAAAATATCCTATGATCTACTAAATCTATTATTTTACAAACACATACAAACAGTATAAAGATTTATACCTGTTTCTCTTTTCCACTTCAGCAACAAGTTCATCAGTGGAGAACTGTCCTCGCACAACAAGTATTAAATTCTTGATGATATCTTCAGCACAGTCCACGTCCAAGAGACCGCCGACAACAACGGGCAGACGAGACGGGTTTACCTGAAAAATGAAGACAATAGACATATTATAAATACATGCAAAAAAGAAATATCTAATTAAATTTTGAAAAATGTTACTTGTACATACTGCAGCAAAAAAAAATAGATAAAGTAATATGTATAAAGATTTAATGTAAAAATACAAACAAGTTTTCGAGATACTTATAAGACTAAGTAATTTAAAAATTACCCAACTAAAAAGTCTGAGTGTGAGAAAAGAAAAGTTTGTGAGTTGTTTGATTTTTATCAAATTATTATAATTTTTTCGCTCGGATAAATGGTTAGAGTGGTGTCAGGTTTCACCACTCATCACGCGATATCTCCAAAAATGGGTGCAACACTAAGTTAATTTTGCCTACCTTGCGACCAACAAAGCCAAAATAAAATATCACCTAATCAAAATATCTACTAATAAAAAATATCAAATACCTTTTGCACATATATCTCAATGTACTTCTGCAAGCTATTTCTATACAAATATAGCACAAGATCGTGCACGAAGTCGAATCTATCGCACACTATGATAAGTGGCAGTTGGTCGGGCAACTTGGCTTCTTTAAGGAAATTCTTTACGCGCTCCGCGTTGTAGCAGTTCGATTCACGGCAGATACGTTCAACTTCCTTAATTTGTCCTGTTTTACATGCAGCCTGAAATATATACATATTATTTAATTATTACTATTGTATACAAATTACTAAAAAAATATATAATTAATTTTATTTCTATATAACTTAAGCAAATACTCTATTAATGTTTACTTGTTATTTAAAATTGTTTTTATTAACTTGCTTATCAAAAAAACTCTTTTATCAATGTTATTATTGTAATTATTTTTTATCGTTATATTTAAATATAAAAATTATACTCAATAATTAAAACATAGTAGTCAACACTAAAATGAATATGTCTCTTGTAGCGCAGGGCACAAGCATATGAATGTTAACGCCAGCCTGTGTGTTCAATCCCCAAAAAATTAAATATTTAACATTTTTAAATGTCATATTTATTATTTTTATGTTTTCGTTTCGTTTTGGTAATTAAGCAAAGCAACATTCAGTTTCGCCACTCAACACGCAATGCCTCCAATTCAGTGGAAAGCGAGGAACGGAAGCGCATGTATTAACACTAGGTTCCCAAGCCCTCTGATTAACGTACGGGATATAACGTGAAGCAGACAAAAAAAAATTGTTTACCTGAATATATTTAAAGTGCACTTCCGAATCCTGGCTAAAGTTGACGATGGACCCGAGGAAGTAGAACAGTCCCTCGTAAGTCTTAAAGCTCTCGAACAATTCTATAAGTGATTTAGTAGTAAGTTGTTCGTGGTACTTAGTGGCGATTTGTACGCAAATTTGCAAGTTCTGCCTAATGTTGGCTTGTAGCATTGCCTTGAGGCATTCGAGAGAGTCTTCAACTGATAAGGTACCGAAGTAGGTGACGAGCCAGTCTGCCGATAGGAGGTGGGTGTGAACCTGAGAAAAATCACATAGGAGTCAATTTTATAAAATAAAATAATAAGTAATATAAATGTAGTAAGACCTCGATTGACCTTTAAAACTACAGTATCTACGATACTGGAGGACAGTGGACGAGGCGAAAGAGGTATGCCAGCATAGTGTATAGCGCTCCATTGTCTCTGCCAACCCCATAAGGGCTGTAGCGTGAATGTAAGAAATGTTCCAATGATGAATGTTTTGGTTTCCATGAGATTATTACTCATACGCATTTAATTAAAATCTACGCCCATTTATTTATTTTGGCATTTTATTCACACAATCCAATTTTATTTTATCATAAGAAATAATAAAACAAAATGGTCTGTAACGTCTAGTGAACCCACAAGAGACAAGTGAGAATATGTGACACATTGTTACTAATGAACAATGGATACTGGCCGCGGCCTCGTCTACTTATTACTACTATAAAAATCTTTTTTAAATTATAGCCCATGATTATTTTGATATATTGTAATGTCCATCAATCCTCACAAACATTCACATATAAAAAAATATATGTACTAAGAAAAAACATATGACAATTAATTAAACAATAAAATAAAATAAAAAAAAAACAAAACATAAAACCTGTATTAACTTACCACAGCCCGTTTAATATCGTACAAATCAGTGTAATGCTCAAGAGCGCGTTGCAATAGGCCAGCCTTCTCACAGAGCTGGGCAACGTGCGCCCTGTCGTAGTGAGTGAACATGCCGTTGCCGAGGATCGCGTCCGCCACTTGGGGTGCTGACATCAGGTTCATTTCTAGCAGCCTGTTGGAATTAAATAGAAGAATCAATTTAAAAGATATAAAAAATTTTTTATTTCTTTTTCCAATAAAATAAAATAAGAATTAATATATATAATATCTATAGCATCTAATTCTTAAAGTCCAATTTTGCATAGTCTCATTTTAAATCTACAACCATTGATAAAGTCACAGAACATATAATAATAAAAAAGTTAAAAATATGTATCTATTTAATTTGTTAAGCTATAGCCGAGACCTAGCCTAGGCCTAGAGGGTAGACCCTCTGTTCTACGAGGCCTATAGCAGAATTGTAGTGCATTGCCGCATCATATATACCTATAAGAGGAATTCTGTATAGATTGCTGCTAGGGGCACCTACCAACACGCAAGCCATAATAGTTAAAAAAATGAAAAGATAAAATCACCTGGTCTGTAAAGCACCTTCCTCTGGTCGGTTATTCTTCAAGGCGTCCAGCAGGAAGGCAGTACATTGCTGCACCATGTTCTGCTCCATGAAGACATCCACAATCTGTTGTATATCAGCCAGGGGAGGATCTTCAGCTACCAGCATGCCTGCAAACCCTGCTCCTTGTTCAGGATTGGTACGCATCACGGAGCGAAGGAGGTAAATGTAGTCTGGTGTGTAGCTAACCTGGTTGATAAAATATACATAATATAGATTTTCTAAATTTATTTTTATGGGGTTTTAAAAATATCAATAAGCAAAAATATAAAGTCCCAAATATTCACAATATTTTTATCTTCTTTAGTTTAAATTAAAATAATTACCTTTTTGGCATAAAGCACAATTTTCTGAAATTGTCCAGTTTCGGCAAAGCATTGGATTACTTTACTCGCTACATTGGCTCGTAAGTATACAGAGAGCGCTAAGGTGGGGTCCACTTGCTTCACAAGATCACCCAATTCCTCTGAACACTCCAACTTTTCTTCTTTAAGCCATTTCTCGAGCAACTGCTTACGACCTATTGTTGAAATATAAAATTAAATTAACTTTTTACTTCATAAAACTAAAAAGAAACTACAAATTAAATATATGTAAAATCCACTTTACCTTGCAATAAAACAGGTCGACACAGTTCGAGAGACTCAAACTTGTTCAACTGGGCCTGGTCCAGGAGTATGCCGAAGTATTGCAACAGAGGTGACGTCTGTCCCGGCTGCGTGGGCACTTGCTGGAAACGCTGGATGGTTTGTGGGGTGCGGAGGATGCCTCGAGGCGCCATTGCTGCCACCTTAACGTATAACAATTAACAATTATTGTAATTACCTTATGACTTTTATTTAAGACAATATCTATACATTGAAAACTAAATATTCAGGTAAATGAATAACTATTTTGTAGCCTCTAGCGAAATAAATATATTTTGAATTGACGTAATTTTTTTATTTATAACCTATTTAAATTAACTAAGAAATAAATTTTGAGGGAAAACTGCCAAAACATAATAAATAAAAGTATATTTAACCCATTAGCGCCCGCTGTACACAAGCAGGTACACCGACAAAAATAAAGATATTTGTTAAACAAATCTGCTAACTGATGTCATTTGTTTTTTGAACTGTTTACAGAAGTACAGGTTACTATCGTAGACAGAAAAAGACTGAGTCCAACCTTTTAATTAATTTAAAAAGAGTGTTTTGTTTTAGTGTTTTCTCGAAGTGCGTACCGCAAGTTTATTTGTGATTATTTTTTTAATTATTACAGATAAATCGACTGAAAATTTCTTGTTAAACAATAGTATATACACAAATTTAACTTGTAAATTGTCTTAAACTATAAATAAATTATTCAGTTTTATAAAAACTACGTGATTTTCTCACTGTACCTGAGCAGGTACATTGGGCAGATATGTGAAAAAAAAATGTTTTTTCGCAAATATTGCTATCTATAGACAATGTTGCAAAGACGTGGTTTTTCGGCACAAAACCAATATATACAATTAGAAGAAGCTATAAATTCTATTATTGCTGAAGAAAGTGATGAGGAAAATGACTTATTGATTGTTCCGCCTGAATCTCTGGTGCAGTAACTGATGAAGTGGAGAGTCCAAAAGACGACATTGTGACACAAACATTGTTTGTGTCACAATGTCGTCTTTTGGACTCTCCACTTCATCAGTTACTGCGAGAGAAGTTCCAGGGACTATTGAAGTAGTACGGCGTGAAGGATCACCCACAGACGAAAATAGTAGTGACAATGAACCCTTTCCGACCTATGCATCCACAGTCGTACGTCGGAGACTTGCTAATGCGAACTCTAATTGTAGAAAAACCTTACCACTCTACTCCACTTCAAACGATATATATTGTGGGAAGTCAAACGAAACTTCCACGGACCATTTAGGATCTAGAGTGGTTAAGTCTCTGCTGATAAAAAAATGCTGCAAATCGCTGTCTAATTTACCAATTTGTCGAATGACTTGAGAAAGGATGGATTCAGAGCTTCAGGGATTATTTCAGAGAATAGAACGAAGAAATATCCACTAGATTCGGTAAAAGAAATGAAAAATAAACCTCGCTTCTTATGACTATCTCTTCGACGAAACCAATGAATTACTGTTTGTTAGATGGAAAGATAATAGTGTTTGTACTATGGGAACTAACTTTGATAACATTGAACCGTTAGCCAAATCCAAACGTTAGTGTTCACAAAACAAAGAAAAGGTAAGCTTAACAAAGGGATAGGTGATGTTGATGAAATGAACCAATCAATCGGACTGTATCTGTGGTGATGAGAGGTATATGATGATTTGATGGTAATGAGAAATAATGGGGGTAGGTTATTTTTAATTACCGTGTGGATGTGCCAGTATCAAAATATTTAGCGTCTACATTTGATTTCGAAGAATAATGAAAAGTCTGAATATATAGACCAGTTGACATTTGGAATAAGCATCGCTCGTGTCTATTTGCGTACATCTAAACCCTCAAAAAATTGTTCCTCTTTAAGTGTAGTAATGGAAGTAGACCGTAATAATAATGGACATATTCCTCAAAGAATCATATACCCAGTAAAATGTGTTGTATATCATAATAAAGTACGTTGGTGTTGTCAAAAGTGCTTAACTACTCTCTGTGTAAACAAACTTTGTTTATCGCAATTTTGTACTTGATCTGCCCATTGTACCTGCTTGTGTACACCCCTATAACTCGGACAAAAACTTTTTTTTTCTTTTTTTTTTCTAACTGGCCTTTCTAATTTAGTGATTTTTATTATAGAATTAAAGTATACTTAACAAAAATATGAGTCGTTTCATTTTGGGCATTAATGGGTTAAATCTGGTTAGCAGTTAACATACAGAAGCACAAACGAACAAAAAGAACATCACTATATTGGGCCCTATTACATAAATAAACTATATTTTTCATTTAAAAATAGTAAGTTATTATAAGTATAGATGAGCACCAACTGCTATAGGAAAAAAATGTGGGATGACTACAACTCAATAGCTCATTCTCTATTAGATATGTTTGATAACGATGTTAAAATAAATAGACACCGAACTATATGTATCTAAGAAGGTTTCATATAATGCAACATTATTACCAGTTACGAATAAGTTTCAGATAGTCATCTGACAATTGAAGCTATCTCACAGATAAGAAGCAAATATATTTTTTTTCTTTTTCACATTCAAATTCCCTTATACTAATCTGATAGGTGTAATAATCACCTACGTAAAAGCGTCGACAACAACGCGAAAAATATATCGCTTATCTGACAGATAAGGCTAGCCGGTAATATATCAGCCAATGGTGAAACAGGCCCTAATAGATGAGTTTAACGAATAACTAAAAAAGAAAACTAAATTTTAATTTATAATAATAAAATCAGCAAATAGAATGATGCGAACATTATTTTATGTTGACGTAAATAATCAAGTACTGTTCCTAACGTTCCGTAGATTGTATCTTAGAACATTTTAAACAAATTTTTTTAAGTGTTGAACGACCGCTCCATATACACTAGGCAGAAAGAAGGTTGCTTTTTGGCAAGAGTTTTGCCATCCCATTATTATTATTAGTGAACTATCAATTTGACAAGAAATGGGTTACAGTTAAAAAAAAAAATTTACACTATATTGAATAATTTACAAGTAACTATAATTAATATAAACAAAAAACGTGCGACTGGTAAAAATGTACTGCGCTCGAAAAATATTAAAAATATATCTATAATATGCATAATTTTGGAGAGGAAATATGCTATTGGCAATGGGAACGTTTTAAATATGCAAATGCATACAACTGGTCTGTACTGACAACTAATACTCAATAGCCGCTAGTGTGCGATATTCTTGAACCATCGCTATGTCGATGTAATGGAGAATCTGGACATCGATAAAAAATAAATATTTTTTTTAATAAGAAACATCGATTTAAATTAAGCTTATAATATATTACACAAATAAGAAGCATAAAAAAAGGTTCACATCTATTTTAAAATGTATCCATTGCTCCTAACACGATATTTGTGTAAAAGAAAACATCGAAGCTTTAGTTTCTTAAAACATATACAGAAGATATATAGTTTTTTTTAAAAGGAGGCCTGTCGTGGCGCAGCGGCACAAACGTGTGACTGTAACCGATGGGTTGTGGGTTCGATCCCCATTCGAGGAAACGAAATATTTAATTTTTTCAATTTGAATATTTAATGTTTTTATTTCTTCGCTCTGGTACAAGGCAAAATGCGGCGTTGAGTTCCGCCACTTAACACGCTATGCCTCAAATTCGGCGGAAAGTGGTGAATGGAAGTGGAACGGTTTGTCTTAACACTAGGTTCCCAAGTTCCCTCTGCCTACTCTGCCATGAGTAAAATAAACGTTAAAAGGAAACGTTTAATTCATACCTTAGCAGCTTCCCCATACTGTCCATTAGTGAAGAGCATGTTGAACTTTCTAACAAACAACTCCTCAGCACCCGCCAAGTTGTTCCGAACTGCGAGACGTAGGGCCAGCTCGGGATTTTGCAGTACAGTGTTAATGTATGGGACTATTGAGTCTTCTTCCACCGTCACTGACAGTACTTGGCCTTTACGGTTTACACCTAAGAATAATTAATTATAAATTTAAATACATCTATACTAGGATAAGAGTTTCTTTGGCTAAAGGTGCTTATCTTAGAAATACTAATCCGAATTTTAATTCAATTTAATAAGGCTATAGATTATAAATACGTAAAAGAGAATGAAATGGAACAACTCTTAAAATTGGTAATATCTAGAATCATTTTAAATTAATTTAATTTTAACTTTTCCAATCTCAGCACTTACAAAGAAAACTTTATATAACCAGACAGCATACAAATAATGAATAAATAATTTAACAATTCCCAATTCAATTAAAATAGCGTCTAACTCTATGTAATTCGATAAAAAACGACTTCAAATCGAAAACTATATGCACAAATTTAGACTTAAATTAAAACGTTACATAATTTTAAATAGCTTAAACATGGAGATAATTAATTGTAAATTAATAAATAAAATTATTGATACATGCTGAGGCCGATCGTGGCTTAGTGGCACAGGCAGTTGTAAACGCGATAAGTTATGGATTTGTTCCTCTGGGAATTGAAGTATATAAAAAGGCACAACGCGACGTTGAGTTTTTTTGCCGTGTGATTCCGGCTTAGAATAGGATCACACTGGTACTGATACTGATAGTGTCGTTAGAGGCGATTAAAGTGCGTGTGGTAGAGTCACGTTGTCAGTAATGGCAACACGCATGGGCAGACTCGACCGGATTGTTACCACCCCCGGCATTTAAGACCGGCGTTAAGTAGTGGCTTTGGCCACTGCATTTCGCATTAGGTAATGCCGGGCCCCGGTGCCCTTCCACCTTAAAGGACGGCAACGCTCCTGTAGCTCCTCTGGAGTTACTCGGGGCCGCGACGGTGATCACTTACCATCAGGTGACCCGTACGCTCGTTTGCCGTCTTTTCCATAAAAAAAAAAGGTTCCGCCACTCAACGCGCAATGTCTCAACTTCGCCGCAAAGAGCTTTAATAGGAACGGAGTGTCTTGAACATTAGGTCCCAAGTTCCCTCTGCCTACTAAGCCACGAAATACAGCGTGAAGCTAAAAATAAAATTGACAAACGCATACATTACATTCAACAAGTAATACAAGAACAACTCACCAATAATACCACCAGTGGACTCATGTGGGGCCGTCACAAATATAGTATCGGAGGAGATCCTGTTCATATATATGCATGTACCGGTTTCAATGTCGTACATGTGTATATATCCGTACTTGGTGATAAGATAGATGACGTCATACTTGGGTGACACTTGCATGGCCACGGGGAAGTCGTTTTGGGCCTCGGCCGGGAAGAACACGTCCACTGCCTTTTTGGGGAACGGCTGGTTGCCGGCTGGAGTTTGACCAACCTCTGGAATAAATATGTGATTTATGAATATTTTTGTTTTTCTTCTTTATTTATTTACACAAAGTTTAGTAGTTTAGTTTTATGAAATATTACACGTATTCAATATCACACGTTTATTAGTTTTGTAAATAAAGAAAATTAATTTACTTTACCACGGATTTGTTCTATTTCATTTTGGTCAAACCTTCTAGATGGGATGACTTTTATGTAGTGTTGTGGTATGGTGAGGTTAATTGTTACTAAATTAATAATCATCTGGTTAGATCCTTTCCTTTATATTCTAAACAATTATTAAATATTTTACTTTAGCCACTTAAAAAACTATAACTGTGCAATATTATAAAAAAATATAGTGATTTCGAAATTGAAAAGAAAAAATCTGCCGTCTCTTAAAGAACACAGAATGTACTCCATAGAATGCATAGCACTACAAGGAAACACTAGAGAAAAGTAGCACTGGTTGTTCCTAAATACTACTACTCACCGATAATATGCAACTTGCCACCCTGAGCGGTCCTCACGGCGAAGCAGAACAGCGTAGACGGCTCCGCGTTGCCCTCCGCCTTGAACGTGGCGAAGGAAGCCGCGTGCCCCTCTATGGGCTGCGAGCACTTGCGCTCTACCGAGTATAGCTGCATGGCTCCCACTACGCGATTTTGTTGGGCTGATATGCCTATGAAACATTATTATAGGTCAAATTTTATAATAATAAACTTATTAACTTGTATCCCGCATATGGCAGGGTAGGCAAAGAAAGCTTTGAAATTTAGTGTTAAGACACTACGTTGTGTTCCCAACTTTCTGCCGAATTTAAGGCATCGCGGGTTGAGTGGCGGAACTCAACTTCGCGCTTTTCCTTTTTACCAAAGCGAAAAAATTAAAACTTTGAAATTTTAAATTTTTATAACATATTTTATTTCCTAGAGTGGGGGATTCCCACAATCTGTCGTTTACAGTCACACGCTTGTGCCACTGCGTCACGACAGGCATCTAAAAAGAAATACATATAACAAAAACATAACATACATTATTATCTATAAAGATTATTGTACAATGGGCGGTCTATCGTTGTAGTTGTATATAATTTAATATTATTTGACATATTCATACTAGTTTTTCGTAAATATTGTTATGTGTGAGTTTGCTATAATATTTAAAAATAACATTCTAATTAAGTTTATTTCCGAAATGGAAGTGTGCAATCATTTTGTTTAATATTAAGCCTACTACTATAGTTCAAAGTTCTGGTGAAGTTTTATTTTACATCCAAATTATATGTTTATTTTCATTCTAATAGAAATATCTTTTTGGTAAATAAATATATATAATTTTTACACCAACCTTCTATCTGTGAATACACAATAAATATAAGAAGCCAAACAAAAACTTACCAACTAGCAGTAACCATTGTTGTTTCGGATCAGTTCTATAGTTGATAATTTGGCACTCAGCGAGCGAGGAGTGTCTATCGAACATCTTGACTGGCGTAGAATCACCTTCCATGGACCAGTGGTAGACCGACATCTTGGTAACCAGGGCTAAGGTGTTTGGAGATATCCACTTCCAGAAAACTACGTCCTCGGTCATTGTATGCGCCTTCATTTTGGATTTCATCTCAATGTTGAATATTTGCAGCGTCTTTTGCGCTGCTGAGACATTATTATAAATAAGTATGGATCGTCAGATTAGATGTGAACTAATTAAATATTTTGCGTTATGATAAGCAATAGTATAGAGAAACAGTTAATATATTAACTAATAGTTATTATAGATTTACGTCGAAGATATTAAGCGTGCGACTGTAATGCTACAGGCTGTGTGTTCGATCCTCACTCTAGGGAATAATTATTTATTATTTTCATTTCTACTCTTTGGTATACAAGGCAAAGCGTGGCGTTTAGTTTCGTTACTCAACACGCAATATATTAAATTCTATGTAAAGTGGGTAACGAAAGTGTCTTAATGGTAACAGACGGTCTTAACACTAGATTCACAGGTTGCCTCTGCCTACCGCAACGTGCGTGATAGTGTCAAGCAGACAAAGATGTTTTTACAGTCGCCGTATGAAAAGTCTCTTTTATTATATATAACTTTACATATTTAATGACAATGACATATAATTAGAATATTAATCAAGAGAGCTGGCAAGTAAACACAGTAATAGAATAAAAACGATAGTAAAAATAGATATTTTATGTTTTTTCTATTGCTATAAAAGAGAACACTGACCTAAAGATAGTTCAATAGAGTTATATACCCGAGGTCAATCTCTTATAAATCACATGACACGCATCATTTTATATACGTATTCTATTTAATTATGTACTACTTTTTTACCATTTAAGTACTTACGAGCAACATTACATGGTAATTTTTTATTTCAAATGAAAGAAGCCCTTCATTTGTCAAGTGCAGGTGCTTTAGGGATCCACGATGAGTTTAACAAGTGTTTTATGACCTTTCACTAATGTATAATAATTGAAACATTTCTAGTTAACTCACACTAGTGGGACTTCTGTACTTCATATTTCATAAGGCTTTAGCATATGATTAATGGCAGTGATCTAGTTGCAGTATGGTTAATTGTTACCAACAGACAGATATAAACAATATAGCGATAGATTGAGAGAGAGAGAGAGAGAGAGAGAGAGAGAGAGAGAGAGAGAGAGAGAGAGATGATTTGATATAACAACGTTTATTATTTAAAATTTGAACAAAAAAATATTAAAAAGTTAATAAAATACGAAGAAAATAATTGTTTCATTTTCGTTCTATGAATAAAAAATAACAATCGATTTTACCATATCGCATATAACAGCTTAGAACGCAGTCGTGCGTACTCGGCAATGCCATTTTCTAATAATATTAGCCTCTTTAATACAACACATAGGAATGTTACTTGGTGACGGCTTTCTTTTTTAAAAATATAAGGGTGTTTTAATATCTTGTCTACTGTCCGGTGGAAAAAGCTTAGTATGAATGATTTTATAATTTATGTATCAGTATGATATCAAAAATATTGTGTATAAGGAAGTACTGCTTAAGTGCTGTAATACATGTTGTATTTATAACGTAGTGCTTTAGATTTGTTTATTTTTTGTCAAAAAAATTTTTATTATCGTGGACAAAGAGAGTTGCGGACTATAGGATATAACTTAGTTTCAAATATTTTAAATATTGTATAAAAGAAGAAGTATAAAATAGGTAGGTACAAATTATTATATAATTATTAATATTTTTAAATGAAATACAATGATAGTATATAATTTAAACATTAATTTTTAAATAACTAATTTTCTTAGTCTTATCTAACTCACGATTTCGACAAGCAGAGCACGTAATGTTTTAACATTACATTTTTTTTCCTATCCACTCTAAACGCAATGCCTCAAATTCAGCGGAAAGTGGTGAACGGATGTGGAACTGAGTGTCTTAACACTAGGCTCCCAAGTTCTCTTTGCCCATCTTGCCGTGTACGGGATACAGCGTGAAGCTGAGTAAGATGAATATACAAAATATATATATACAGTAATTGGTTAAGTAAAATGCTCTTAAATAATTAAATATACCGTTTAATTAACTGTATTAAATCACATAATAACTGGCTAAATTAAAGCTTTTATACACCTTAATATAACGGGTCATTGACTTAGTGGGTACGTTGTCAAGGTCACTTTGATAAGATTAACATTATTTATTTACGTTTTTTTTTAAATTAAGTAATAAAACACAATGCCCGCTATTCCTTACACGTATATGGATACATATACATTTAGTTTCTCCAGCTTAGAATAATAAGTGTAATTATGTTTATTTTTTTTAATGCAGGTAAAAATAGTAATAAGGCTACGCCTTGAGGTTACTGTGATGAGGTCAACACATTATTATTATTATGTAAGTGTTAAATAGCTATATGGTCGCTGCAAACAAGTTATTTGCGACATCGATGCATATAAAATATTTAAATATTATTTGAAATAAAACTCGAAATTTCTACTATTTCTCTATTTTTGTGTACAATGTGAAATATAAACAGAGAATGTTAATATTGTACATAAAATTTAAAAAAGAAATAGAAATTAATATATAATAAAATTAATACACGCAATTAATTACGGTTAAAAGTAAAACTTTGAAATAAAATTAAAAATGTGTAATAATCGCGAAAATCAAAGAATCCTAATGATTGTATTAATTTTCTATAGTTTCCTTCCGTCTAGTAATAGATCTTAAATAAATTCGAAACAATTTTATTTTTAAAAAATAACATAATATTAATGGAATTATTCAAAGTGAATATGAATCGTTGTTTGTGTGCATGAAGCCATTTTACTAGATTATAATTAAAGTCTCGTTAAAGACTCCGTTACTTTAAATAAAAAAATATTTAATCCTTATTAAAAGAATACATTTCTATGATAATTCTCGAAATTAAATTAAATAACGCAAACATAGCACCGGACGTCATTAAGATGTCACACAATAAATCACGTGTGTATTATTTGTTTATACACCTACGAATTTGCTTATAAAACAATAACAGAAATAATAATTTTGCTTATAAAATAATAATAGAAATAATAGAAAAATAGTAATAAGTATAAATAAAGAATGCTCAACAAATTTAATACGTTTTTTTAGCTTCACGCTGTATCCCGCACAAGGCAGGCAGAGGGAACCCGAGAACCTAATGCTAAGACACTCCGTTCCACTTCCGTTCCCCACTTTCCGCCGAATTTGAGGCATTGCGTGTTGAGTGGCGGAACTCAACGCCGCGCGTTACCTTATTACCAGAGCGAAGAAATGAAACATTAAATATTTAAATTGAAAATATTAAATATTTCATTTCCTCGACTAGGGATCGAACCCAGAACCTGTCGGTTACAGTCACACGCTTGTGCCACTGCGCCACGACAGGCCTCATATTAATATGTCACAATTTAATATGTCAACTAAATTATTTAATAACATTTTTAATTACTGTTTGAAATATTGTGACGCCATTTTTACAGTTCTCTGTTCCGTGCACATTAAATGATTCACTGCCGAGACAAGAGTGTACGACCGACGCGTCATGACGTAATCCTCTACGTGATAAAATAAAAATGATATTCTAAAATATGTTTAATATGCACATATTTCTATTTCATTTATCCTTAAAATAAAAACTTGTGAAGATCGATAAGTTTTTATTTAAAATAATAAAATTATTTTATTATTTTTAAATTCTTTCTTTCTAAAACTATTTTCATATATTTTTACTTTTAATTTCTACCCCATCATTAAATTTGCAAGGCTATGGTTCAATAGTTAGCTATGTTTTGCTCACGATTACAAGATAGTGGGTTGGTTCATAATTAATACAATACAATATATTTCTACTTTAGCAAAAAGGGTCGACTAAATTGCCATAAATCTGAATCAGTAAAAGAGAAATATATTTTTTTAAATGTATGTAACTCCACGTAAAAAATAATAATAATATTTAAATAATTTTACAAATAGGTGAATGGCGTGCTCTTTCTCTCAAAATTAACCGAAGTCGAACAAGCAGAAACTCTTAGTAAATTTATAAGAACGTTACATTCAAATTTATAGTAATATTGATAAGATGCAAACGTATTAAATCGTTTGTTATCTCAATTAACAGTAATAAAGTTAGGCAAGCAGTTACCTTATGACATAGTAATACAACTTTCTACGATAATCTTGGTCGTTTTGTATAAATAGATATTTTGAATAAAATAATATCAATCTATTAAATGTATACGAGGCCTGTCGTGGCGCAGCGGCACAAGTGTGTGACTGTTATCTGTTATGGGTTTGATTCCCATTCGAAGAAATAAAATATTTAATATTATCAATTTAAATATATATACGAGTATATAAATAATTAGTTGGGTTAGAAAGAGCGCAACATTGACTCGCGACTGAACTAGGAAAAGTGATAAATAAAAGCCTGGACCTATGATAAAATTGTCTGTCTATAGAAACGAAATTAACCGTAATAAAAACTAATTATTCAACACATTAACTGAAATACTATAAAATTCTTTCGAATACTTACTAAATACGTATGGAAACAAAATTTAACCATTTGTAAAGAAATTCAGATATAATGTTGACCTAACTGGCAAACGAGTTCCCAATTTCTTTTGGCTACATAAATCAAAGTTGAAGGTCAATAGTAGGGTGGATAATATAGGTCGAATGTACACGACCTAAATTTCAGGAAAAAGAAAAGCATTAAATACCTCAAGTAAAAAAAAACTATGTATTCGATTTTATATTTTTAATTTCGAAATTTAAATGCCGAACGCAAAATGATCATTGCGGCTTCTAACTTCCGTTACGTTAAGTAATTCTGACAATTATTTGGTAACGGTAACAGAATTACGAAGTAATTGTTTTCAACAGATCACAGATTTTTTTTTTATGCTAAATTTATATTATCCATAACATTTTTATTTACTTTCTAACTATAGGAGTGCGGTGCAAATATAAATATTATTTATTTTATTATTAAGACACAGTTAAGTAAATCTGCCGCATCACGAACGATCAATGTCGCACTGATATTTGGCTTTTGATTTGGCGTTTTGCCGGCGATTTAATTTTTTGATAGATTTTCATATAACCATATATAACAACGTAACGTTTATCGAGACATCAATGTTGCGATAACCAAACTAGCTTTATTAATAAAGTACTATAAAAAAAAATATTTGCATTAAAAACGTACGTTGATGTTAGTGAATGTTATTGAAATGAGATGTTTTTTTCTTTGGTTTTTGGATTAATGCTGAATATGTTTCCAAAATTACATATTATGACTGTAATTTAACCATTATGACCTTTTTTTTTAAAGAAATATCTATTTCTTCTATCAACTTCATCTATCCATTTTTTTTTTTTTTTTTTTTTTTTTTTTTTTTTTTTTTTTTTTTTTTTTTTTTTTTTTTTTTTTTTTTTTTTTTTTTTTTTTTTTTTTTTTTTTTTTTTTTTTTAGTTACAAAAATTAGATACACAACTTTCACATTTAGTTATAGTTATTTTAACTGTTACATAACGATCACCATCGATAAAATCAAATATATATTATTATACACGAACAGTAAGAAAGCGGACTGTTATTTTAACATGAAGAACTACAAATAAGCTATAAATATCCGAAGGTAGAAAACATAATTGTAGCAAACAATACTATTGTTGTTACCTGAGTTGATATTTTGTAAGAGGTTTATATTACTTCACAGAGTTGCCCTAACTTGTTCAAACTTGCCGTCTTTTTGCGAAAGGTTGTACAATGTCTGTACTAACAAGTTATGATGATTTCAAAATTATATATTTGTGTGTGTGTCTAATATCATAATTGTTACGACTTTGTACTTTAAATCCTAATATATATATATAGTAGTAATATAATCCTAATATATACCTACATGGTTAGTTTTAATATTCAGTTATATATTTTTATCCGATTGCGCGATGTAAAAATGATAACATCTTCATCAGTCTATGTATATTAGTTTCTATTTGACACAGCAGTCATTTCTATATACACAGTCCAATTTCAAAGAATGTTTTAGTAATCTAATAGTCTACCTGGCCTGTCGTGGCGCAGTGACACAAGCGTATGACTGTAACCAACAGGTTCTGGGTTCGATTTCCAGTCGAAGAAATGAAATATTTAATATGTTCAATCTAAATATTTAATGTTTCATTTCTTCGCTCTGGTAATAAGGCAAAGCGCGTCGTTGAGTTCCGCCACTCAACACGCAATGCCTCAAATTGGGCGGAAAGTGGGGAACGGAAGAGGAACTGAGTGTCTTGACACAAGGTTCCCGGGTCCCTTCTGCCTACCCTGCCTCGTGGGGGATACAGCGTGAAGCTAAAAAAAAAATTGTCTGTACCTTAAGATTGTCACCAAAGATAATAACCAAAATTCAACACTCTTTAGTCGATTTTTATATAATGAAACGGCAAATTAACGTAACAACGTACCGTATCCATAATATTCGTTGTACATAAATTTTCCTTTAAATTAACTATTTAATATCTGTGATACATAAGGTTTTTTTTTATCTTCACGCTGTATCCTTCATATAGCAGGGTGGACAGGGGAGACATGGAAACCTAGTGTTAAGACACTCCGTTCCCTTTACTACGTTCTGCTGACTTTTTAACCCAAAGCCTCCCAAAGTCGCACTCTTGTGCCCCTGCACCGCTAAAAAAATATACGATAGTAAAGTTTTTATGTAATTATTCTAGTTTAGTCTTGTCATTCTTATATCACGTACTACAAACAGTACAGTAGTATATAAGTACTGTATTATTTTGTTTTACGCGCGGATAGCAGCTGGAATAGCCTAGTACTTGTGGTATGACTGTGAATTATGAAAGTAGAGGTCGGTTTCAAATGCCCATAACTACCTTAATGAAATAATAAGATTGTGAAAATTGCCATCTTATTATTGTAGTAGTACATATATAATTAGCCGTGTGATTCTGGCTTAGAGTAGGATTACCCTGGTACTGATGGTGTCGTAAGAGGCGACTAAAGTACGTGTGGGAGAGTCACGCTGTCAGCAACGGCAACACGCATGGACAGACTCGACCGGATTGTTACCACCCCCGGCATTTGAAACCGGCGTTAAGTAGTGGCTTTGGTCACTGCGTTACGCATTAGGTAATGCCGGGCCCCCGGTGACCATCCACTTTAAAAGACGACAACGCTCCTGTAGCTCCTCTGGTGCTACACGAGGCCGTGGGTGACGGTGATCACTTACCATCAGATGACCCGTACACTCGTTTGCCGTTTTTACTATAAAAAAAAAGTTGCAACTGACAAACTCTTTAAATTAAATCTCGGTCGGCAATCCTTATATTTTGCTAAAACATATTGATTTGCTTAAGTGTATATCGATAATAAGACTTTACCGGAATAGAGAATCAGACCAAAAATCTGAACTATTTGGCGCAAGCAAAGAAAGAACAATCTTTCTTTTACTTAGTCAGGACAGTTTTCAACTTAACAATACTTTATCTTCAACCATTTTTATTTGACTTATTTGATTATAAAGAAATAATCTAAACGTTCATATTGTATGGGGTGTAAACATAAACGTACTATTCAAAAAAGATGGGGTGGCTGCTGACAATTGCAGATCACATGCAGTATTTCATAACAAGGGATTCTTTAAAAGTGAAACCGTGACATTTCCCTCTACATTTAGGCACCTAAACCTTTTGCAAACAACATTGAGAGTGCGCGAGTAAATGAGCAGGGGGAGGGGTCCTAAACAAAAGGTGCTAACCCCCCCACCCTCGGCCACATCGACCCGACCTGAAGGGGAGTTTATAAGGTGACCATGTTGCTTGGTCCCAAGGCACTTATGTTAAATTATTGGTTTCTGTCTCTTATTAGTTTGTTATATTCAGACATTGAGATTTGTTACCATGATTAGTATTTACTGGTTATTTCTTATTCTATTTATAATCTCGAGCTTTAGCTCGAGATTCTCTGCGAGATGTTTTTAAATATACAGGTATTCTTACGGATGCTTTTCAATATGTATGTATTTGACAATATCTTGTTTTTCTGGCAACTTACTCAAAGTACTATATATGTAGTATAGGGACGAGAAACAAGGACAAACTTGCGACTCCTAGTTATCACCTCCAAAAAGTAAATAAATCATTTATGAGTCTGAGTATACGTTTCTATAATAGATAGTATTCCGCAATGTATTTTGTATTTGCCACTGAAAAAATTTGAAGTAAATGTTAAAGCAATGGTAACAAAGAAAGCTTACTACACTGTTCAAGAATATTTTAACGATAAAAATATATTTAATTAAGATCATTTGAATTTCATGCAGGATTGTATTAAACAATGAAATTGTAACATTCAATATTGAAAAGAGCAACTGTTGAAGTTCTTCCTGGCTCTTCTCAGCATAACCGCATTCCGAGCCGGTGGTAATTTTTTAGGTTCGTTTGACGATTCAAAAGTGCTTGCAAAAGTGTATTTGAATGAAGAATGATTTAAATTTGAAATTTAAAGTTTTAAGTCGCATTGGTTAGAAAATCGCTTAATAAATATAAAACAATATCATTATGTGCGTCCCATTCCCAAGAAGAACGGAATTCTATTTGTCTATGCTGTTGAAATAATCCTAAGAGAAATAGAAATATTACTTAAATAAATTATTCTTAATATGTATTTCAATGTTAATGTACGTATTATTGGACAACAACTCTTCTTCGATGGCTACTTCATGACGTTTTCACAAAAAAAAATATGTAAAAAAAAATGTTATCCCTCATTTTTAAAAAACGTAGCTACCACAAACACGGGGCGGTTGTGCTTTTTCGCAACGCGTGTCACTTGTGCGGCGGGGGGCGGGCGCGGCGGCCGACACCGGCGGCGTCGGGAGCCGGCGTCCGGGCGCCGCGTCGCCATGGCAACGACACCGCGACACCGCCCGCCACCCGCACCACCCCCGAACCACCTCATAAACAACACACGGCCCACGACTGCTCACTTATATACCACCCTTATGTGTATAAGGCCACTACATAAGACGGTACGGTCAGGCGATGTAAATAACGCGAGATAACTTCGAGAGGGTCTAATGGAATAGGGAATCGTGTTTTGGAAAGTGCCCCGGAGAATCTCGCTTGTTAGCCTACCCTGCCATGTTAAGTGAAAGTCGATAGGGGATTACGTTGGAAATTTGATTATTCAAACGTTCAAGTAATAGCTCTTTAGGCATGATTTTCGGTATCCCGTTGTGTGCGACTAATAGAACTTGGTTGGCTTGTATTGCTATGATTACGATTGTTAGGTGATGAATTACGTTGCTTGTAATATTATGCCTACGTTCATTTTACGAATTTGATATATCTTATCTTAGAATTAATTAAACATCTAATTATGTGGTAAAATAGGCTATTATAGGCAGATGTCAAGTGCATAAGAACATTTTAACTGTGAAATATATTCCATAGCAGAAATCCGAAACCTATTTTTAGCTTTTAAAGCAGCTTTACTAAGAAGAGTCGGTCAAGACCGGTTAATTCATATCGTACCTACCTACATTAAGGTATTTATTGGTAAATTTCATTGAAAAGTAGGCAATATTATAGTCAAAAAATATTAGTTTGTTAATACTTTTTATATAGAACCTGCTATAATATATATTGCACAATTAAATAAGTACTATATGAAAAACAAAATCAAATATTCTCTTTTATTACTTAGACATTTTATTAATATTTCTTAGTTATCAAAACCACCTATTATTCAGTAGCTTCTCGCTGTATCCCGTATAGCAAAGTAGACAAAGGGGTACTTGGGAACCTAGTGTTAAGAAACTCCGTTCCGTTCCCTAAATCGTTATATATACGACTACATTATAAATAATTAACTTAAACTTTTGACTTTTTACGTTAGATAAAGAGTCAGAAGTGCGATATAAAGTGTAGGTGAAATTATAACTGACTCTTAGTTGTAATATTTATATAATGCAACACCTTCAAAAACCATAAATTAATATAACATATTTCAATTTTAATATTACATAATTTTTTTATGTACATATGTCACATATAAAATTATCCAATAAAATTGTAATATATGTAATTTTTTTAAATAAAATTTATATAGATATATCTTAAAATTTTCAATTAAAATTGTTTCAAAAATCTTCACTGGACCAATTCAAAAACTCTCGTTACTGTTTTATCGAGTCCTTCAGCCGTGGTCGTCTGAAACACAAACACAAACTGAACAAGAGAAAGATCAAAGGGCGCAAAAACGATTCCGAATCGCCATGAATTCGTATCGAAAATTGATTGGAACTGAGGAGCCTTTGAGGCTATAGACGAAAATGAATTTAAAAATCGCTATACAAATTTTTATAGCTTTCTTTTTTCTTATTAAAGACATTAGACACTTTATTCGTAATAGTTAATTGTCTTGTCAGTATGCGTTTATTTTAAGTCACAATATGGTCTTAAAAATTGAAGAGAAACGTTCCTTGTGTTTGGTAGAGTTAATTATTTTCCTAAAACATTAAGAACTCGCATAGTAATATTATTTACTTTCCCCACTTTCCGCCGAATTTGAAGCGTTGCGTGTTGAATGCGGAACTCAATGCCGCGTTTTACCTTGCTACTAAAGTCAAGAAATGAAAACTTTAAATGTTTAAATTGTCAATATTACATTTTTATTTTCTCAAGGGGATCTAATCTCGTTTACAGTCACATGCTTATGCCTCTGCGCCACGACAGGCTTAAAGTAATATTCCATAAACATTTGTAATGAGGCCATTTAATATTAGATTACTATTACTATACATTAATTGTCACAGCTCCTGTTTATCGACGTTTTTACTTTTTTTTATATAATACATACGTTCTTATATTTTGCAGTAGGTGTAGTAGTCTACTACTTTCTCTCATTTTTAATTTTTACTAAAGAAATGAATAATATTTAATGTTTTCTTCTATTTAATTTCTTCTAGTACAAGGCAAAATGCGGCGTTGAGTTCCGCCCCTCAACCAGCTATGCCAAAATCGGCGGAAAGTGGGGAACGTAAGTGGAAGGTAGTGCCTTAACACTAGGTTCCCAAGTTTCCTCTGCCTACCCCGCCATGTGCGGGATACAGCGTGAACCTGAGTGAGTGAGTAATTTAAAGCAGTGTGGCCTTTCTAGAGTTGACTATCATTAAAATTAATTGACATTTAAAAAACATATATAACATTGTAACCTACAATGATGAGTTTATCGTCGAAAAATTCTCGCACATGTTTCGACGTCCTCCCGTTCGGCTCTACTTGTATGTGTGTCATCTTATTGCCCTCTAATGTAATCAATGCCTTCACCTGGAAACGGAAACGTAAAATATATTTAAAAACTTTAATAAAAAGAAACTATTTTTTTTTAAATCGTTTTATTTTTTATTTTGGTTTATTTTTTATGCAAAAACTGGACTTTTTACGTCACTATCATTTGTCTACTACTTGTATATGTGTTAGTGTTTTTGTTGGTAAGCAAACATATCAAAATATTTATGGAATGATGCTTTTAATAACAGTGTTCTGAATTAAAAATTATATAGAAACATATGTTAATAATTTTAAAAAATGCGAGTCTTATACACATGTTATATTACATCATTATTCTGTCGCTTTTATATATATTCCCAAGAATAACAAGACTTTTGACTATAAAATAATACCCAACTCTAGTTACTGATTATAATTGTTTTGCCGATCTACGCTGTATCCTGAACTTAGCAGGGTAGGCAAAAGGTACTTAATGTTAAGGCCTAATATTAAGGCAGAGGGAACTTGAAAACCTTGTGGTAAGACACTCTGTTCCACTGAATTTAATGTGCCGCTGAATTTAAGTCACTGCGTGGCGTACTTCAAAACCGCGTTTGCCTTCTTACCAGAGAGAAGAAATGATACATTACAAATTTAACTCTCGAAATATAAAATATTACATTTCCTTAAGTGAGGACCGAACCCACAACCTGAAATCACCAAATGAACCACAATCTAAAATTAATATATGCATGACATTGTCAAGGTTGAGACAACCTCTAATGCTTCTAAATAGGCAAAAAGTAGAGAAGGGTAGGTACAGTACAAACGTGACTACTCTGTATCCATAATTATCTTTTTTATTATTTGTCATAAAAAAAGATATGTTATTTCCTTGTTTTAGTGAACAATGCACAGCGTTTAGTTTCGCCACTAAACAGATAGTGTCTCGAAAGTTAAGCGGAAAGTTGGTAATTAATAACTCTCCCTCCTTGTTTTATTTTTTTAACTAAAGCCTTGAGGCCTTTCGCTACGTAGGGGTACTATGCGACTGACTTTGAGCGAGAGATTGTGGGCTCGATTCCCAGTCAAAGAAATTGTATATTTCATTTCTCGTATACTCATTGCCTCAAATTAAGTAGGGAACGGAAGTGCCTTGATTAGGACGGAGTTTCTTATCACTAGTCTCTACCTTTTTTGCCATGTACAAGGTAGAGGATGAAGCTGAAAAAAAAATAATAAAAGTGGTGGCAATATTTGAGCTTTTTCTTATTATGTTCTGAATTGTTATTTGTTTTTTTAGGACATGATTGGATATGTTCGATTAACACACCAAAACCCTGAAAATGCGTATGTTATTAATATACTTAAATGTTGCTAAGCCCTTTTCATGAAGAAAATGATAAAATTTGGTTTATTAGATATATTTAAAGCGTATCGTGGCGCAGGGACATTCGATTCTTATGGCCGGTTTCTGAATTGAGAAAACCGCGAATACTCATCTGAGTATTGTCAAATCTTTAAGCACGAAGTTAACTTTTTTGCGTTTCACACTTCAAAACGTACATTCGTCAAACTGTAATTAACTGATCGTTTGCTCAAATCCCTTTGAGCACGGCTTTTACGTTCCGATATACGTTTAAAAAAACCGATACTTACCGGTAATCTTTTAAATTATTAATTATTTTAATTGTAAAACAAAATTAACATTCCAAAATATGTAACGTATATGTAATATAATTATTTCTTGTAGTTGTGCTATAAAAAACTTAAAATAAATATAAAAATAAAAATATTTATAATAAAAATAATAAATCATGTAGTACATTTCTTACGTGAAACGGACTATTAATATCAAACTAAATATAAGCAATGAAGTTATTTATTTCTATTTCTAACTTAAATAATAATAAATGGGCACAACAATAAAAGTAAGAAGTAACCTAACGATACTATGAAAAAAAAAAAAAGAATCTGCGTTTAATTATAGAAAGGCAAGTACATATACGCAGAAAAAAGTTTAGACTTCTCAATATATGGCATTATTGTTGTAATATTTTACTTTTATCTTTAATTATTATGCTTCAGATGCCGAAATTCTGATTGTAAGAAGACAGGAGCATAAAATTGCATAAAATGCAACAACAAAAATAGGGAATATGTGGTTATGAAATACAACAGCATAATAAATACACCACGAACAGCACAAATAACAATATTTAGCACTGCACAAGAAAAGATTTTTAATAGAAAACGTATAAATAATAATAATAAACTAGTGTTTAAAATCATTTTATTGAAATCCCAAAAATGTCACACCAGAAATATATAAATGTTAAAAAAGGATTTGTGAAGCAGTTGTCTTCAAATATTAAACGAAGACTTCTTAACACAGCCCTTGACTCATAGCCAAGCAAGCAAACTGAGAAATATATATTATTTAAAAGTATCCACTGTATTTTCAATTATAAATACTGGTTACTACAAAAAGCAACTTATTTAGTGACTAAAAAATGTAATATTCTCAAAACAATATATATTTTAACTTGTAGACTGTTGAAATTAATATTATTGACTTTTTTGTAAATGGTCTATTAAAATATTAAAAGAATCATGTAAATCAAAAAGTTACCTACTTTAACAAAACAGTAATAGGTTATCAATTCTGTTGAAATTATTTCTACTCTCAAACAGGGGGTCGTTCCTATACTCCTGCTTACACAGAGTTATTGCTAAATACTTTCAACTGTAGATACTCAAATAGACCCCATATGATATAATAGAATTATAAGAAATATTTACAAATAACTTGATCTTGAGTATTTATACTTATGTTGATATTCTATAATATTATCCTTATATTTGATTATAATTAGTTTAATAAAAAACAATTTTCATTCAAGAAGTGTTTTATTTATTAGCCTTTTATCTAGACAAAATCCACAAAATACCTATTTACAATAACTTAATTTAACACAACATTTTACTGATTTCATTTTAACTGATAAAGTCCAAATTCAGACGGACATGTCTCATATGTTGAAAATTTTAAAAATTTTATAATTTATTTATAATAACAACTAAACAGTCAGGTAAACAATTCAAAACTCTACAGTTATAAAACACATGTGAAGAGGCACTCATATAATGTGAGGTATATATAATTCTATAATGTAAAATCTCTTCTGATAGCAAAATGTTGTGTATGGGCTTTGGTACTTAATGCTTAATGAAGTTCATTTCAATGTATCCATCAAGATGAGTATTTATGTTATGCAACAGAACAAGTCACAATATAACTTTTAACACGAGAAGGCATAACAACCCCGTTTTTAAGACACCAAAATTTCTCTATGTGTTTGTTGTTATTATATGGGCTCAATTGGATGCTTCTTGAGGTGTAGTTGGTTTCAAAAAAGGTGGCATCAAAAATCTTTAGCACTTTATAGCCACTGAGCTGCAAACTTGCTACAACGGTTTGAATCTTTAAGTTAGCACCAAATACAACCTGAACATTTTAACAGAAAAATGTCCCTTTCTTTTTTTCAGCTCTGTTTCCTCTTGATAAAGCTATTTTAAACTGTGTGCACAATCCACTGTTACCCTACGCTATCTTTGGTCTTTCTCTAACAGTGGGCTTCAAAAATATTTACAACTTAGCAATGCTATCTCACATGTCACTTTCACTACTTCACAGCAAACTGCCTGAAAGCTTCCTATTGCATTACATTTAAAACTATCAATAATTATATCATATATCAACTTATTAACAATAGGAGGATTGTAATTCCGGCGTTGTATGCTTTGCACTAATTTTGGCTTGATTTGGCCCTGAACAAATTTGACGGAACCCTTTGGTGAAGCGGAAGCGACTCATAAATTCTTCTTCATTGAAATTCGTGAAGAAATCTGGTCCATTTCTTTGTATTCTGCGAAAGCGTCGTAGTTGCGTGGACGCAGTTGAGGTATCTCCAAAGACGACAACGATGTATCGTCATCGCTAATTATCTCAAGAATATCAGTCTACTGATAGATAAATAATATCGACGCAAAACAAAAACATTTTCTTCACAAAAATCGCAAGAAAAGTATTTGAGCACAGGTTAAGTAGCCAATTACGCTCGCTTAACTTTTGACTGATTTAAGTATGGTTTGAGAACTGTCAAACGAGTTTTACTCAGTTGTGAAACGCAAAATACGTTCAAAAGTATGAGTTAAGCACGGTGATCAGTGAAATTCTCAATATTGTTTATGGTTTGAGAAAACTCAAATCAGAAACAAAAATTTGCTTAATTAGCCGTTGAGCACGGTTTGACATTTGTTTAACGTCAAATTCTCAATTCAGAAACCGGCTGTTAGTCGAACAAATGAAATATATAATATTTTAAAAATTAAATAATTAATGTTTAATTTCTTCGCTCAACTAACAAGACATAGCGTGGCGTTTAGTTACACCACTCAATATGCAATGTCTCAGATGTACGGAATTCCAAAAAGTGGAAAAATGGAACGGAGTTATATTTTATGGTTAATGACATTTTATTAATATTATAATAATACTTAAAGCGTACCTACTAGATTTTTTTAAAATATTTTTAAAAGATTATTGTAGCCTCGGTTTTTGCGACATTGATAATCATGAACAGACATTAAATATGACCATGAAACATCAACATTGTTTAAACAAATAAATTTTGAGGTTTTAAAGATATAATAAATGTTCGTTTTTATAGTTAATTTCTTAATACGATGTGTACGTCTATTAAGGGTATTTTAAAAAATCTAAGATTGTACCATCATACATTCAATGTCGTTTCCAAAATTTATAATAATGATATATATAAATATGTTTTTAGTGTTATACTAAATTAATTTGATCGAACACGCTGTCTCTCATCGTTAAGAATAGGTTTCCAAGATCCCTCTGCCTCCCCTACCACGTGCATAATACAGCTAAAAATATTCTCATTTAGGTGCAGCTTAAAATCTATAAAGATTCTTACTTATCTGTTACCTTTACACCGTCTGGTTTTGTTTCTACAAATTGTTCGCCAGGTATGAATGTGATATCAAAAGAAACAAACTTTGATTTGAAACTGAATGTGTATGTACCATCATCATTTTTTGTCAAACATTGTATTGGTTTTATTTTTAAAGCTATTTTTCGTGCCATGAAACCTACATCTGTAAAAAATAATTAACATAGCGTCATTGCTAACGCTTTTGCATATTCACACTTAATTGAGAATCCACACAACCAATTGTGAGCGATGGCTAGTAGCTTATAAAAATTCTTACTTATCTAATAAAAACGCCTATCGTGGCACAGGGACACATAAGTGTGACTGTAAATGACAGGTTTTGAGTTCGATTCCCACTCGAGGAAATGATAGATTTAATATTTTCAATTTATATATTTTCGCTCTATTAATAGGCAAAGCGCGGTGTTGAATTCCGCCGCTTAACATGCACTACCTCAAATTTGGCAGAGAATGAGAGAGATGAGGAGTGACTCAACACTAGGTTTCCAAGTTTCCTCTGTCTACTCTGCCATGTCATACAGCGTGCAGCTAAAGGCTTATAAAAACTTTAATAATTATCAGCCACGTTCAATAGGTTAACAATGTTTTTATAGATACATTGTTGCATATCAAGGTATACATTAAGCACACATTATTTTTTTAAGATATCGCCCGTAGACAGACATATATGTATATTAAAAAAATATTTTTGTTGTTTTTTTTATTCGATCATAATTTATAAATTACTTTATCATTGAGGCCGTGGCTCAGGGGCCAAGCGTGTGACTGTAAACGAAACGGGGTGTGAGTTCAATTCTCGCTTGTCGATAGATATTTAATATTTCTAATTCTTCGCTCTGCCGAAGAATTGACGCACAATGTCCCCAGAATGACTTAATACTAGGCTTCTTCTGCCTACTCTGCTATATGCGAGATATAGCGAGAAGCTTTTTTGCATGTATAAATGAGAATGTAGCTTCTCACTATGGCATGTGCGTAGAAACATGACAGCAATATTTAATTCTATTGTTACATTTACAGCCACTACTTAGATGATATCTGAAAGTAATATAAAGAATTTATCAAAGTTTTGTTTATATTAATGTTCAAATATTAATTAGATAAGACTAAACAATTGTTTTTAATGAGGCAAATCTTAGAATTAATTACTATTTACTATGTACTTAATAATACTATGTACTTAATAATACTAGGTAATTAATAATATATTAAACATATTTACTTAAATTTATAAAATACTTGAATTGTAAATTACGATTTTTTTTGAAAAATAATATAAACGACAATTACAATTATATGTTAATATGTAACCGCAAGTCGGTTAAGATAACAAAAAAAAAACAAAAATAAAAATAATATTGTTTATACGATATGAAAAATTATAAATAAAGACAACGTTTATGACATTTAAAATATTACCAATAAAAGACAGATATTCTTCAAAGTTTTCTGTTGACACCATAACATATTGTTTGCCGAGAAAGTTCTCCATATTGAAACAACCACACGCGTTAGAACTTCACAATTAAATGAGTTTATCTGACAGCTCCACGATACGACTATCTCATTATCTATTGATAAAACTAATTCTTTTATACACTGAGGTTAGTAGAAATTTATATAAATACCGAATTGGCAAGATGTCGTTGAGATTAACCGCTCATCTACAGTATCTATAGTAACAAAAAAAATGCTTCGATAGTATAAAAAAAAACATTACGTTAAATTATAACCGTAACTAAACGGCTTGTTTAATTACGGTTATAATTTTGGGAACAGAATTTAAAAAAGGCCGACATGGCCCAGTGACACATTGTGTGCACTGCAAACCTATCCCGCATGGCAGAGTAGGCAAAGAGAGTTTGGGAGCCTAGTGTTAAGATCAATCTGTTCCGTTACCACTTTTTAGTCGAATTTGAGGCATTGCGTGATATGTAGCGGAACTCGCCACGCTTAGCCTTATTTTCCTGTTGCCTATCCTTCTACCTTAAGTACAGCGTGAAGCTAAAAAAATAAGAAATATGTATCTATATATAACTATAATATTTAAAGAGAGCGACTTAGATTACCTCTTATATTTAATTCATTTATTTTTTGCTTAGATTGAATAACTAACAAACAATACAATCTTTTCCCAGATGTTTTTTATATAAAAATTGTATATTTTATATACATAATATAAATATATAAATGATATCTTGTAATAGAGATTTGCATAGATATTGCAACAAAATGAATTATTAGCAAAAAAAATTTTTCAGGTGAAAAGAGTATATACGATAGCAGTGTCAACAATGGGAACAAGCAATTTTTAAACAGACTTCAACAACAAGCAGGTCCATCGAGCGACTATCCTAACGGTACATTGCCCATTTTAAAATATTACGTATAAAATATTTAAATTAATATAAATTCTTGATAATTTGTATTTCGGAAATTATAAACATATTTAGTTACATTAACATACATGTCATAAAATACATTTCTGTTAATTTAACTAAGTAATATTTAGTGCTGAACTGATTTAAATCAAATATAACACTAAGTGTGAAAAACATTGCCAAAATACTATATTCAAAATTGCATTTAAATAGGATAAGATTTTATCTTATATTTTTCATACAGGTACAGATAGCGATGAGTAACGATTCTATTACTTGTATAGATAGTCAATTTATATAATATTTCGCTGTGAGAAAATAAAGGATGAGTCGAAACAGTAAAATATAAATAGTTTTACCTTTACGATATATGTATATTATCTTAGTTAATTCCTTTTGTGTAAGCGTTTATGCGACGGAATTATTTTAATACATTAAAAAATTAAGTTAATCTATTTTTTTATTAGTACTTATTATATTTTTAAAGTAGGTACCCAGTTAATTACTCATGTGATATTCTCTTATTTCTTACATAGTGTAAATAGCATCTATAAGATATATATTTTATTGAAAGTGTAGTTTGGCTAACATTGACGAGCTTGCATTATAACTAAGTATTTAAAAAAGTATTTTTTTTTTAAAATGACTGCACTGATTCAAAATGGCGACGTGCGATGACAATGACGCCATTACGGAGATTACGACTCGCCCTAATGAAAGTATACAATTCGACCCCCTTAATATAGGGTTGGTATTTAGTGTTTTTTTATATTTTCTTTAAAATATTTATTGCGTAAATATATTTTTATAACTTGCTACGTGCTTAAATCTTGTCAAAGAATTACAATAAAATCACATGTGCATACATTGTTTGCATGAATGGAATGGTAACAGTGTATTTAATGGTAATTAACAGCAAAAACATCTTCTATATATCATAGATATTTAAATTTGTATTATAATTGTATATAGACAATAAATGTTCAAATACCTTTAAGGTATACGTAATTTTCACAATTGAGCGCAATACTAGTTACACAAAACAAAATTTAATAATAACACAAGATCCAGCCCCCTTTCATCCCCTCTTAATCTGTCGTCTTTCATGCCAACCCTACCGTGATGTCTCTTACACTTCTGTTCAAATTGTAATGTTAATATTTAAGTATATATTTTTTAAAATATATGATTTATGACGGCTCGTCGAATCTAAAATAAAAAATCAAGAAAATTCCTAGAAAGTGTTTTCTAATAAGATTTTTTTTAAAATATTAAGGATATTTAGTAATGGATGGTATTTACTAATGGATGGTATTTTCAATGGCTACCAATTCCGTGGAGGCTGTTGTTATATAAGTTTAAATTTAAATAATCTAAAGTATATTCTAGAAAATCGTTTTGTTACTATTAAGGATTTTTAGATTGATTTAATGGGGCTGACATTTTTGTTACTTTATTAACTTAAAAAGTCCCGAAAGAAATAAAGATAAAAAATAAAAAAAATGGCAGAATACAAAATAAGCCGTTGATGTACTTGACATTACTTTGTAATTTAAATATAATTTATGTTTATTATACAATATAAATAATAAAGCCGACCATTAATTTCACAGCGTCCAAACTGCTATAAATCATACTAAACTTTTACTGACACACGCTTCTAGCCTATTACATATAGGAATATATTAGGATGTATTTATGTATTTTTTGATTTTGTTGCAAATATTAAATAAAAACTGTGAATTAGAATTCGCATTTACTACTACTTATCTAACTGAATCTGAAAAAACTGATTAAGAACAAATGTTTCTACGCATGAGACTGTCGCGACGCAGGAACACAAGCTCGCGACAGTTGTGAGTTTGATAGCCTCTCAGTGAAATTAAATATTTAATATTTTTATGTCCTCGCTCTGCTAACATGGCAATAGTACCATCCACATCATCTGGACACGTGGCATTCGACTACTGTGCGGTTTCGTAGGAATTTTCTTCCACGCGCCACACATCTGTGGAACGACCTACCCGCGGCAGTATTTCCAGGTCGATACGACATGGGTACCTTCAAAAAGCGCGTCTACCTCCACCTTAAAGGCCGGCAACGCCCTTGTAGCTCCCCTGGTGTTACACGGGGCCGTGGGCGACGGTGATCACTCACCATCAGGTGACCCGTACGCTCGTTTGCCTTGTCTTTTCCATAAAAAAAAAAAAAAAAAAAAATAGGCAGCTTTGAATTCCAACACGCAATGCTTCGAGAATTCGGTCGAGAACTTGAGAAGAACTTAGGAAACAGATGTGCCTTAATGGGCACAGAATGTATTTACTAGTGTTAAGTAACCTGTTTAGAGCGGAATACAGCGTGAAGCAAAAAAAAAATACAGTAGTGGTTAGTACACGATCAGATTTCAGACTATACCGAGTCAACGCTTATTTTGTATAGTCATATTGTTCTTCATTTCTATCAAAAAACAATTTAATTAAAATAATCATCGCACTCCTCTGTATATTTAGATAATATATATTTATTTAATAATTATTCAGAAATATCTTTTTTTATATAATTACAGAATCGTCAGAAAATAATTTAGTAAAATTACATAAACACAAAGAAATGAATTTCGAAAATCCCACTACACCTGAAAAACAAGCCCAGCCAGAGTCTGCAATGCCGCAAAAGAAAATGTAAGTTATTTTTTTTTTTTAAATCCTATTATTTAGGTAAGAATAAAAAACAATACAATATCAAATATGCACTATGACATGCTATGAAATGCACTAGCACATTCACTCATGATCAGTTTTTGGTTTCTAGTAAAAATGGTCATTGTCAAGTTCCACGCTTGGATTATCACTAAATAGAGATTGTATCTTTGTGAAGGCCTAAAAGTGTGCATGTCTATCGTTTTCACAATCGGTTTTTTTAGATAACATATATAAAAAGAAATTATTTTTATTTAAGTACATAGAAAAAACTTGTGAACGCACTCTGTTTTTTATTTTCTGTCGACATTGGGGACATGGCATGGTTACGCTATGTCTTTCCAGAATAAACTTACAACCCATTATGTGGGGAGTCAGAGACTTACTATCACTGCACCACGACTGTCTGGAAAATAAAATTATTTATATGTTCATATAAATATATGGTAATGTAATTATAAATCCAAAAAAATGTAGTAATACAGAGCCAGATTATATAAAGGCAACGACAGTCTCTGCTCTGCACTGCAAAAAGCGGTGTTAAGTTCCGTTAACAACAAACTATATCTCTAAATTTGGACGATACGTAGTAACAGTGTCTAAACACTTCGCCCGGCCGACCCTGCGGTATGCGGAAAAGACTGAATCTGCAAAATGTATGATATGCATGTGAATGAATTTTTGTTGTTTTTGTTTTTTTTTTTCCATAAATTTTACGTCATTTTGGCATGCGTAGATATGGCAAATAGTACTTGTTGCATGAAATGTTAATGGTTTTATCTACTTTAATGTTAGTATGTATTATGTAGGATTTGTATGTGTGTGTATGTGTGTGTGTTTTTTTGACATAAAGACAGCCTTAGGAAAATTAAGAGCTGTCTGTAAAAAAATATTTTT
Source organism: Eueides isabella (assembly GCA_019049475.1). Taxonomy (NCBI): domain Eukaryota; kingdom Metazoa; phylum Arthropoda; class Insecta; order Lepidoptera; family Nymphalidae; genus Eueides; species Eueides isabella. The sequence goes on along the minus strand of CM032403.1, from coordinate 8,078,370 downwards.
TAGAGCAACTATTATTAGTTTCCTTTTTTGGCACAATAATATCGTAATAGTTTAAAATTATAAGGATAGAGTATTAGCAAATTAATATAAAAAATAGTTCATTGAAATTATTTTAGAAATTAGTTAGTTATTTTATATAATATAGACTTGTTGTTAATATTTATTATTATACATATTTTTAATATATCTATTAAATATATATTTATATAAAAATTATATTATATATTTAAGTATTATGTAGAGTAGTCATTTAGGTGTTGGTGCTGGTTTTCTTACAGAATCAATACATCGCTTGAGGAGACGCTTAACAATACGATAGAGATTCACGTTTCTTCCAGACTTCCCGTAATTTACTATGGCGCTCGAACTCATAAGCAATTAGAGCAAGTCATCGCTGAGTTTGGCAAAACAATATACAAAGATTACGCGAAAATGACCATCTTGTCTAGTAGAGAAAATAGTTGTATACGTGACTTTGATCCTAACCAATGGGAGTCTAGAAACACGATGTGTAGGTCTTGTATCAAGGTTGGTATGAGTTCAAATTCAGATACTTTATTTAAAGATAAAGTAACTTATTATTTATAAATGTATCGTATTTTCCTAATAATTAGGTTCAATAGAAAAGGCAAGAATAATGGCTTAAGGAAAGCATATTTTTATCGATAATTATTTTTACACTGTTAATATTTTTTTATTACATAGCTCATATAAAAATATGATTAAAAATGTGTATATATTTATTAATATCATTTTTTAGCCGTATGCCGCAAATAGCAGAGGGAACTTAGGAACCTAATGTTAAGACACTCCGTTACTTTCCCCACTTTCCACCAAATTTATGGCTCAGCTTCACGCTGTATCCCGCACAAGGCAAGGTAGGCAAAGGGAACATGGGAACCTAGTGTTAAGACACTCCGTTCCCCACTTGTTGCCCACCCCACATTTGTGGCCTTTCGTGTTATGTTGTGGACTCAACGCAAATTTCATGTTACATAATCATTTTATTTTTTACTTTAGTCGACCGCATCAGCAGGTACCTCTAATAATAAAGACGCAACTGGATGTCGATACTTCGATAATCGCAAGCGCTTGAATCGTGATACACTGCCTCCAGTGTTCGATATAGAAGAATTGAAAAAGAAAGGAAAGGAATTGGTAGCTTGCCCCTACTACGCGGCGAGGGAGTTGAAGGGAAACGCCGAAATTGTATTCTGCCCGTATAACTTCCTCATCGACCCTACTATTAGGAACAGTGTAAGTCTTTTCTTGTATATCTCGTGACTGCTTCAATACGTTAAGTAGACTGAAGAAAATAAGTATTACATTAGTTTAGATTTTTTTTCTCAGTTTCTAGCGTAAAATTATAAAAGATTTTATTTTGTCTTTTTAGCTGCGAATTGATTTAAAGGATGATATAGTAATTATTGATGAAGGTCACAATATAGAAGATATCTGCCGGGAAGCCGCTACTTTTAGTTTTACGAAAAAAGATATACAAGCGGCTCTTAAAGTAAGGATAATTAATCATATCATATATATGTCTAATTCTTTTTAGTTTTTCTTTAACACATGTGAAAATTAATTTTATGAAATAACTTATAAATTCGTTACAAAATATTATTTATCGTAAATGTAATATAACGTCCAAATAAGCGGTAAGCAGAAATGTGTAATGATTAACGTATAGTAGGTACGTTAAGATCACTGATGAGGCAAGACTGCACTGACCAAAATGCTGACTGGCTGGTCTGAACGTGACCCCATTGCATGCCAACTTGGGAAACAGTGGCCGAAAAGAACTCCGATACTAGTCTCTAATAACACTTTACAATAGTAAAAAAATATTGCACTGACATGTGGGTACTTACTAAATTTAATGTTTTCATGGCGTTAACTGTAACGCCTCATTACATTAATTTATAGTAAAATAAAGCGTTTTTTGATCTCCAACTGTTAATGCACCCCGTTCCGCTCTCCACTTTCCGCTGAATTTGATGCATTGCGTGTCCAGTGGCGGAAATCAAGGGGTTTCCGCCGCGGGTTGCCTACCGGAGCTGTAATTAAAATATTTAATAATTCATTTCTTCGCGTAGGCATCGAACCCACAACCTGTCGCTTTTACGTTTTGTCTTTATTTTACTATTATAACACATAAAAATTCGACCAGGTATTGCCTCAACAAATTTTACTTACTAAGGTAGTGAAGAAAGTTAAAATATAATTAATATTTTTTATATACATTTAAATAGATAAATTTATTCAATATACAGCAGGTTTAATTCAACATTATTTTTCTATTTTTCAAGGAGCTACATAATGCCATGGCTTTTCGTTTCGCTAACAATGACGCCATGTCTTATATAGAGTACTTAATTAAAGCATTGGAAAGATGGGAACAATGGTACGTATTTCTTATTACTTTACGCATCTTCTGAAATTTGTAGCATAAATATTCAAATGTATGTGATTTTTTTTACATTATATAATTCTAGAGATAATATTTTTTAAATATTAAAAAAAAAACCTTTAAACAATAAAAAACACGCTTTTTTTCACGCTTTGCCTTTCTCTTAACAATCATTTTTTAACATTCATTGTTCTTCCTGTCTTAAATTCAATTATTTTCTTTAAAGTTGTATTTGTGAACAATTCTATTGACAAATTGTATCATGTAATACTTTATATAAAATATCTTTTGTTTTGGCAGACTATTTTACGTCTGTCATCGTAAAAATTGCCTTAAAAAAAATATGTATTTTTTTAAAATAAAGTTGAGTTGCTTTTAGACTGCTTCATTTTTACCAATTGTATATATTTGATCTACATGATGACATTTTTTTATATAAGAGTTACTTATTTAGTTATTTCGCCTCAGACTGATTTATCGCTCGTTTAACACGATCTCCGTAAATTAACTATATAAGTTGTGTTCATAAGGGCTAACCCTCATCAATGTCAAATTAATATTGTAATTGTTTGAGGGACTGAAAATGTTCTAAAATATCATTCCCAAGGTCTCATAAAAGGTACTATTTCTCTCCTCGGTTTCAATAAAACACAAAATATACTGCAGTTTTCAGTATTATCATATTTTTATATTATTTTCTAAGTACAATGTACTAAATTGCAGGTTTGAAGACCAAATACCGCTTCTAAGAAAAAGTCCTCTGAGCGAGTGTCAATCATACGTAACGTACGATTGGGAAATGAAATATTTTGTGGAGTCCTTGCATTATCATGACATAGGCAAACAACAATATAATGGTAAGAAACTTAGAAAATATTTTTTTCTTGGCGTTCTACATTTTCCAAAAGTTTGTAACAATAAATAATAAAGACCAAATAATATCTCCTCTTTTTACTACTCCTTTTTTTATTTTCTCGTTTTATTTCATAAAACATAGCTAAGAACCACCTGCTAAGATAAGTAAAGCGCCTCTATGAGTAAAGCTCTCGATTATAAAAAAGCTCAAATGAGCTTATTAATTCAGGAACTACGATGCCACAGATAGACAATTTAAACTTTTAACCTCTCTCTTTTTGCATCGGGGTTAAAAACATATTTACACATTATTTATGCAAATTGTCATGATTTGATTGTGATGGCATAAAATATTAGATCCCAGCGTAGTTTCCTGGTTTTCCTGGAAGATTTAAAATAATTACTTTTTTAAATGATAAATATGAAATATAATAAGTTCTATATAAGTGGATGGCTAATATCAATGATTCCATACAAGCTATCCTTTTTTTATTTCTAATTTTTATACTCAGCTTCACGCTGTATCCCGCACATGGCAGGGTAACCGATCACTCTTTGTAAATGGAAGATATAATAAAAAATATAAGAGGACTTTTTTAATGGAATGAAAAAAATTAAAAATCACTATTTAGGGGCCCTAAATAGTGATTTTTATTTTTTTTTGTCTGTTTATCGTTAATACGCGCTTATCTCAGAATCGGCTAACCAGATTGAAATGCTGAAACGAAAAAAGTTAAAATATTAAGTTTGACAAAATTGCCACATTTTTTTTATTCACAAAACTGAAATTTTCCTTTCCAATGTAATAGATATTGTCTTTAAAGCGATTGTTTTATTACAAGAAAGAACTTGAAATTAGTAAATAAAATAGAGTATTTCACGCGGGCGAAGCCGCGGGCGGGTCGCTAGTTATATATAAAATTCACAACATAATAAAATCATAAAGCTAACAAGAATATAAAGCACAATGATCAATATTATATTACAGAATTCAATAAAAACGTGTCACAGCTTTCCAATAAACTGCGGAACAGTCCTGAAACTCTGAAGCAGGTGACTGCAGTCACTGACACTCTACTAGAATCCCTTAATAATATACTAGGTGAGTAAATTATTATCTAAATTTATAAATCATACATATATACAATAAAAATACATAAATCACAATTTGTAAAATGCTTGTGATTGTAAATGACAGGTTGTGGGTTCGATCTCTACTAGAGGAAATTAAATATTTAATATTTTCAATTTAAATATTTAATATTTTCATTTCTTCGCTCTGGTAAAAGTCAAAACGCGGCGTTGAGTTCCGCCACTCGACGCACAATTCGTCAAATTCGGCAGGAAGTGGGGAAAGGAAGTGGAACGGAGTGTCTTAACACTAGGTTCCTAAGTTCCTTCTACTTCCCCTGCCATGAGCGGGATACAGCGTTAAGCTCTAAAAACTTCTTTAAGGTTGTCGATAGCATATTTTAATATATTATAATTTTAGGTTACATATTTGGTGATTACATGGATAGCTATGCGACAATATTAGAACTAAAATTTAAACAGAGTCTCTTCAGAAATAACGAGTGGAGGACTTCGGCATTCGATAACGTAAGTTAAAAGTTACTACTAATGTACTAATAAAATAATTAAAGTTACTTTATTACTACATTAGTAAGTAAAAAACTGTATAAATCTACAGTATATTTATAATAAAGAGTATAAGTATTATATACGTTTTTAATGTTATTATTTTTTAACGTCATATTGTATCATGTACATAGCTAAGTAGGCAGAGAAAACTTGGGAAACAATCAACTTTCCGCCAAATTTGTGGCATTGCAGGTTGAGTGGCGGAACACAACGCCGCGTTTTTCCTTGTAACGAAGACATTAAATATTTCATTTGAAAATATTACATATTTCACTTATTTGAGTGAAAATCGAACCCACAACCTGTCGCTTACAGTCACACACATGCGCCACTGCGCCACGACATGCAAAATATATTATAAAATAACCTCTCTATACGTATTTTATGAAATGTAAACATACTGGAACATGCACATTAACAATTTAATTTTGGCCTCACGCAGATGTCGAACCACGAATATTTAAAGCTGCATTTGTGCTGTATGAACTCCGCAGTAATATTCTCCCAGTTGTCCACCGCGCGCAGTGTGGTGCTCGCGTCCGGCACTTTAACTCCTATAACCAGCTTGGAATCTGAACTCGGTACCACCTTCAAAATAAGAGCTATTGAATCGCATATCATACCAAAGGAAAGAGTAAGTTTTATTTATAATACTAATACTGCATATAAATAAGTATCTATCACGTTATTCGGGGCTTGCTCGATCTTTGGAGGCCGAGGAGCATTGAGGTTTTAGTTAATATTTGTAAATATATATATATATATATATATATATATATATATATATATATATATATATATATATATATATATATATATATATATATATATATATATATATATATATATATATATATATATATATATATATATATATATATATATATATATATATATATATATATATATATATATATATATATATATATATATATATATATATATATATATATATATATATATATATATATATATATATATATATATATATATATATATATATATATATATATATATATATATATATATATATATATATATATATATATATATATATATATATATATATATATATATATATATATATATATATATATATATATATATATATATATATATATATATATATATATATTATATATATATATATATATATATATATATATATATATATATATTAGTTTGTTTACCTTTTATCTTATTGCTTTTGGATATTTGAATAGGGTTAAAGTTATGATAAAATATTTATTTGTATGTCTTGTTATATAAAGAACACACAATAAAAGAAAATAAAATTCTGGTGAATGTTCTTAATTTGAATTTAAACCACGTTGGCTAATTTAGTTTCGGTCGTATAAGAGGTGTTGCGGCGGAATTCAATACCGCGCTTTGTTTTGTCACTGGAACGTTGAATATGAAATATTACATCAATACTCGCCTCGACTGGGCACTAAGTACGTAGTGTGTGTGTGTGTGTGTGTGTGTGTGCGCGTGCAGGTGTGGGTGGGGTCGGTGGGGCGCGCGGGCGCCGCGGCGCTGCAGTGCTCGGCGGCGGGGCTGCGCGCGGCGGGCGTGCGGCGCGCGCTGGGCCGCGTGCTGGCGCGCGTGTGCGCCGTCACGCCGCACGGCGTGCTGTGCTTCCTGCCCTCCTACTCCGTGCTGGACGCGCTGGCCGGCGAGTGAGTATAGCCTAGCTTGCACCAAAAATCCTGACCTGCAGTTGTGGTGGCGTTACTATAAAGATTACACTCCTTTTTTCTATTTGTGCCTACTGTAAAAGGCTTTGAACTTTATGGCTTTCTTTTAGCTAAATTTATAATATATTTATATAATTTATAATCACGGTGATATAAAAATCCCTACCCCTACTCTAAGAAATTACATATTTAATATTTTTAATCTAAATATTTAATGTTTTAATTTTTTCGCACTGGTAATAAGTCCAAACACGGCGTAATGCTTCAAATTCAGCGGAAAATGGGGAACGCAAAATAGTCTCTTAACACTAGGTCTTATGTTCTCTCTGACTACTTTGCCATGTGCAGGATTGCAAACTATCAGATATTTTTTTAATAAATAGAAAGCCAAAAATTTTGAATAAAAGTAATGATTATTATTACAATTACAAAACTTACTACTACTTTATACCTCCTTGAATTGTAGAAGGCCTAAACTGTGCATTGCAGTAGTTAGAGTTATTAAAAAAATGTTCTGTTGTTCTGTTAAAAATATATTTGAAAATAAAGCTTACTCAGAAAATATATCAATTCTTCTACGCTGGACTTTGCGTCTTCAAATTTTACTTTCATTTGATGTATCATTTGTGACAGATAAATGTGATTCTTTCTCATCATCAAGGACATTGTATAGACATAAAATTTATATATTAATATAAATTAATATTTAATACTAGCGACCCGTCCGTGGATTCGTGCGCTTGAATTACACAATATATTTTCTATTTTCAATTACTTCTAATAATATTATCACATTTAGAGAGCTGAAGAACATTGAAGGCTCAATTTTCAGCCAGATTAATAAAAAATAGGTAGCAATCTTGTCGAACTTAATATTTTGAAATTTCGTAAATTTTTAACCGATTTAAATAAAGTAGAGAGAGGAGAGAGAGAGGTTGCCAAAATATAATAGTGAAAACTCCATTAAAAACTGCTTACCCGCTTCTGAGATTAGCACGTACACGCACGTTAAACGCACTCACGCACGCGTCTTCCATATACTTACATATGTTATATATGGTAACACCATTTTTTTATTATATTTTAGATGGAAGGAATGCGGTATTTGGGATGATATACTGAAGACGAAAAAGATTTTCACAGAAGCGAATAATGTGAGGGACCATGAAAAGGTTATGAAGGTCTGTATAAATATAAATATTTTCATATTTAATCATATTTTATTGTGCGACTAATGTCTATTACCTGTAATAGTACTAACAATGGTAGTAGACTCGATCTCTACGCGATTATGTGCTTATAATGTCTTATTTTTTTTTTTTTTTTTTTTCATTTTCATGCTTTATCCAGCACATGGCAGGGTAGGCAGAGGGAAGTTGGGAACCTAGTGTTCAGACACTCGTTGCACGTTCTGCACTTTTCGTCAAATTTAACGCAATGCGTGTCTAGTGGCGGAATTCGACGCCGCGTTTTGCCTTGTACTAGAGTGAAGAAATAAAAACATTAAATATTTAATTTGAAAATATTAAATATTTAATTTCTTCGAGTGGAGATCGAACTTACGACCTATCGCATTGACAGTCGTAGGTTTGTACCGCTGTGCCTGTGTCATTGCACATAAAATAATGTAAGCACTTAAACATTTTTCTACTGCCTAGCTGTAGTATTGATTTGCTTAATGAACACCAGGCGTACAGCAGCGCGGCGGAGGTCGAGTGCGGCGGCGCGCTGCTGCTGGCCGTGTACCGCGGCAAGGCGGCGGAGGGCGTCGACTTCAGGGACCGCCAGGCGCGCGCTGTTGTGCTGGTGACTACACTATTTTATATTTTAGAAGAAAAAAATAATATTTAACATGTGCTGCAGTTAGAATTTCTTTATTGGAGCCCCGACGAGTCTTATGATAGGCGTTGAGCAACTTTTATTTTACAACTACGAGTACATGCTGTTTCCCGCTTTAGGAGGGTAGACAGACTGAATCTATTGTTAGGACACGAAATACCACTGGAGGCAGACAATGTTGAGCTGCGGAATTGAACAATGCGCTTTGCCTTGTTACCAGAGTGAAGAAATTAAATGTTAAATATTTCATTTATGGCTTGAAAATGATGATGAAAATATTAAATATTTCATTCGCACGAGTGGGGTTTAAACGAAAATCGTTACGTTTACAGACACTCCCTTGTGCCATTGTGCTACAACGGCCTCAAAAATCTTTTAATATTTTTTTTTTTCAAATCTACATAATATACAGAAGGACTTTAGGAACTTTGTGTGGATTTTCTTATTCTTTTGGTAACGAGGCAAAATGCGGCGTTGAGTTCCGCCACTCAACACGCAGTGCCTCAAATTCGGCGAATAATGAAAAGCTCCGTTCTTAACACTAGTCAACCAAGCTTCCTCTGTTTACCGCAGGGTACGAGCGTGTAGCTAAAAAAAAATATTATACTTTTACTATTATTAAAATGTATATCATTAAAATTAGTATTACTTAGAAATTTATACCAAACAAATTTGTTAAGTTATTTGTAAATGCAGGTGGGTGTGCCTTTTCCAAACAAGAAGAACCAAACGATATCACAAAAAATGAAATATAATGATAGGAACAAAGTGAAAATGCAGCTCCTCTCCGGCAGCGAGTGGTACTCCATACAAGCTTATAGGTAATATGCTTGCTTCTATTAGCTTCTGAGTTTCACAATATGTAGAAGTCGCACGTAGTCAAATTAGGCGAATTCAGTCGTTGCGAAACGATGAGTTTGAGGATTTTTAGAAAAGAAAATGTCGCTAAGATTTTGCGCGATTTCAGCAACAATTGAGAATTAACGTATTTAGGACACAAAACATTATTTAAAATGGTTTGAGCCAAATGATCTTTACCATAATCAGCGAAGTATCTTATTGTTAGAAACGGTAGACGTTGTTGGTGATGGTCCAGAGCGTGGTTCGTCAGCATCTCGGCTTGCTGTGGTCAAGCTGTACCACGTTTTTTTTGTGTCATCAGAGGCCTGACGCAAGATATTAAACGTGTCCAAACAAGAGTATTCGTTTGGCAAACAAAACGAAAAACTTACTTTTTTTATTCAGACAGTCTACCAGTGTTTTTATCACAATAGTATTTAAACTATATAAAAGAATAATTTTAAGCTGTCATTGTATTATGACACAGCGTACTGGATTAATGATACAAACGTTGTTGGAATCCCATTCTGAGGAATTAATTATTGTATATTTTTACTTTCTCCTCTCCAGTAACAAAGGGTGGGGTCACGAGGGTGACACTGACTTCAGTCGCTCAACGAGCAATGTCAAATTTGACGGATATAGAGAATGAAATCTTTTAATCCTAGGTTCCTTGTTGTTATCCTGCTATGTGCGTGATACAGCGTGAAGCGTGAAGCGTGTAGATGTAATGTATATATTTGTGAACAGAGCGTTGAACCAAGCGGTGGGGCGCAGCGTGCGGCACGCGCGCGACTGGGGCGCCGTGCTGCTGCTGGACGCGCGCTACGCGCACCACGCCTACACGCACCACCTGTCCGCGTGGGCGCTCCGATACGTACGTACACACACGCACACACACACACACACACACACACACACGCACACACAATAATGGTCAACCTAGCGATTTCGAATTCCCTCTGCATACCTTGATGCTATACTATTTGTGGTAGCTCCTAGTGTTCGGACACTTTGCTTCCACATAACACAGCCCATCGGCCCGTCCACCCACTTTCCGCAAAATTTTCCAACAATCACATGTGTCAAACGCTAACACTTATCAAGTATTCTCACAATTTTACATAATAATGTATTCTACATATATATATTGTTCTTTTTGTAGTTGGGAAACAATCACCACGACCTCCAAACATTGATGAACAATCCGAACGGTATTAAAGCGTTCATGGAGATTATGACGCAAAAGGAAATAGAAGAAAATCAAGAAAATACGTAAGATTTTATTTTTATAAGTATAACATCACATTGTTGAACTAGCTACTATGGTGATTATTCAAACAAACATATATACACACATATATAAAGTTATATACATATATGATTAATTTTATGGAATATTTAATTATTTTTATAATATTTATTGAAATTTGGAGACTTGGAATAAAATGACATTTTTTAAAATAGCTAAAAAAGCAAATTTTACATACATTTTTATTTTTAAAAGAGCTCCTCAACATTTCGTAATACAGTAGAGCGTCGTTTATCCGAAGTAATTGGGGGACAGGGGTGTTCGAAAAACCGGTATTTTCGGATAATCGAACTGTATTGACGTTGCCGTACATATTTATATACCCACGAGTGAAAAAAAGCCATATTTACACACCTTCATAATTATATCTTTATTGAAAAATAAGAATTAAAAAATAAATAGACCTTAAATAGATTTGCAACAAAACTACTACAATACTGTCGAAAATCGAAATGATTTAAGTGTTAATTACTAACGTTTAAAAAAATCTTCACTTTTCGTCTGCCGAAGCCAGCCAGCCTACCCGTTTACGAGAGGCTAGACATTTGAAGCTGTTAGATTTCGGCTGGTGTTTCAAACCAATGCAAAGCAATATGCTAAGCAAGTAAACGCTTCTGGAGACCCAATTATGTTTACGTTTTACGCATTTTCAAACGGGTGTTTACTTTCACGCCACAAAATTTAGTTTATTTTCTAGTCACTACTCGAAAGTAACTCACATAACATACGAATAAAAAGTAACAAGTCAAAAAAGTACGCGCACGAACGCGGGGCGCGGGAGAGCCGGGAGTTCGGTTGATCGACGTTCGGATAATCAACGCTCTACATACTCTACATATTCTTTAATATTTTCGTTCTAAAGCCTTTAATTTTCACTTATAAAAACTTTTATTTACGTTGATATTTAAAAGTTACAACTTACAGTGTACAATCATAAAAACTATTTTAATGATAATAAAATATGAATCGATGTCTCTAGTATAGTTGTAATGTTTGGTTCATATAGGAGAAATATATGTAAGGAATTGAAAGTCAAGAGTAACAAGAGGAAAAAATGCTTATTTTAAGAAAAAAAGGCTAAAGTGAGTCAACATTTTTTATTACTATTATCTGTGTTTGTGTGTGCGTAATGTAATAATTATATACATCGTATTTTTTTTTTTTTTTGTATACATCGTAATTTAATAATTATTTTATTTATCATACAGTGTATACTCTTTTTAAGGATTTCCTTTCGATAAACCTTCTCTATAAAGTAGTAGTGAGCACAACTTGGTTGGTTAAAAATACTCAGTCCCTTTTGTACAATGTATAAAGAGTTTACACTGTATGTTAATATATAATTATTTATTAAATTTAATTGAAATTTCTTAAATTGATTCTAGTAAAGATCTCAAAATTAAAAAAAAAAATTCCTATTTTAATAATAAACTAGTTCGTTTGGTATTGTTGAAATAATTTTAATTTGTAAAGCATTTAAGCAAATGTGATTTATAATATATAGTAATTTGTATAGTTGTGTATTTACGTATTATGTTAATAAGAAAAAGATATCACTTAAGAAATTTATACAAATTAAGCTTTGGGTATGTCTTGAATTGAAACAATTCGGTCGAATTATGATAATTTTTCGTCTTCAAGAAAACATTGTTAAAAAATATTAATTAAAATTCTTGTGACTAAAAAGTACAGTTAGATATATTTTTTGAACTTATGCATGGAGGCTTCGAGCATAAAAATGTTTCTTTAATGTGATATATCTAGCTATATTTGTATAATCTGCGGCACCCTAACCGTACGACATGCACCAGATGTAGAGTGGTGTGATCGTCGCTTCAAGAAATTCTGCAGTTAGTTATATTTTTATAAATACATATAATACATTTTGAATATTAGGGGCAAAAGTACTGTAAAAAAGAATGGGAAAATAAAACATTGTAAATGCTCAGAAAAAACTTTTATATACTTTTTTTTACCATGTGTTGTATATAGAGGAATATTTATATAAATAAACTATTCGCTATTAAACTATATATAAATGTATGTACTAAGTGCCTTTTACAAAATTTGAAATAAAAAGACTTAAATTACAAAAGAAAATGGTTTTATTTTAGTTCTTAATTATTTGTTGTTCCACCCTCTGTCGCCTTTCAAGTCTGAAAAAAAAAATGTTCTAAATATATAACATGGTTTAGGCTTTGCTTTGAAGGTAAGTTTTCAGCTATATTAGGAAGCATATTAGGATCCTGTGTTCATTTGAGGCATTGCAATTGAATGGCGGAGCTCAACGCCGCGCTTTGTTCCCAGAGCAAAGACAGAAATATATTCAATATTGCATTTTCTCTAATGGGGATCGAACCCAAAACCTATCTTGTGACGGTGATACGCTTATGCTCCTGTGCAAAGTAAAATTGTCGCAATCCATCCAGTCTGTTGACTTATATGACTAGACGTGCCGCAAGGATGGTCGGAAGTGTATTTAGGCTTGCGCATGGTGCTTGCCCGGACTAGCCTAGTGGTGCATCGACTGAAAAAACAAAACAAAACACAGCTAGAAAACAGTGTTATTTTACTGTGTCATCTTCTGTAAGGAGAAAGTTCTACCTCAGTCGGCGGCTCCAATTATGATTATGGAACGGCTGCAATCAATGTTTTAAATACATTTATTTTCAAATTTTCCGGCTAAAGCCATTATTATTTTTGGCCGAATTCGAAACGTTGTCGGCAAATTGGCGAAACTGCACACCGCACTTTATCTTCAATGTTGTTGAAATATAAATAATACATTGCCTTGAGTGCGATCGCGCAAGTCTAGTGCACAATGTGGGTTCAAATCCCAGGTTGTGTTTTATACCTTCGTTTGCAGTCGACGAGCCGCTGGTGCCGGCGCAGGTGTGACACGTGGAGGAAGGCAAACTGACATACGTCGCACACGTAGGGCCGCTCGCCCGTGTGGTACCTGTGGTGTGGTCATCAAATATTACAAATACAGTAATTTTAATAATGTTTTTGATTTTCACGATTATTACACATTTTAAAATGAAAGAACTTTAACTTGTTTCTATACATTTTTCGAAACCCGACGTTTTGAACACTTTTCAGTACAATATCATTGTATAGAAAATAATATACGCAATTAATCCGGTTAAATTTGTTTAATTTAAAAAAACGTTTTTTTTTTTTTTATTATTCTATATTGCACATTTCGAAGTAGGGTAGGGATATTATACACGTATATGTTAGAACAACAGACGATTAAGTTTCAGTGGAAATTAAGTCTAAATAAGGTGTAAAATAAACAGTGTAATACAAGTTGCATACCTGTAGTGCACGTCCAGATCGCACTTCTTGTAGAACCTCCTGCCGCAGCCGGGCGCGGCGCACGCGTGCGGCGTGAGGCGCTGGTGGTCGCGCTCTATGTGATTCTTTAACTGAAACAAAAGTATAAATTAACACATTACGTATTAGAGTTCACTTTATTTATTAGATTTCTCTACAATTTACACACTTACGTTACCTGTACATTATAAAGATATTTAATAAGGAGGCTTTAATTTGTAAAAATACATTTTTTCACCTTTTTTTATGTTCTGTTACGCTGTATCCCGCACATGACAGGATAGACAAAGTGATCTTAGGAATCTAGTGTTGAGACACTCCATTCCTATCCCCACTTACCATCTAATTAGGTATATAAAATTTTAGATATGGCACGTTAAGTGGCGGAACTTAATGCTCTGTTAAAAAATAAAAAAAATGAAAATATTAATATATTTATTTTCTTTATCTACAAAATCTTCGAGTGGGGATCGAACCCACAACACACACCATCCAGGCGGCGGCGTAGACGCGCGCGCAGGGCGCGCAGGCGTGCGGGGCGGGAGGGGCGCGCGGGGCGGGCGGGGCGGGCGGCGGGCGGTGGCGCGCGGCGTGGCGCACGAGCGTGGAGCGGTAGCTGAAGCGCGCGCCGCACGCGCGGCAGCGGTGGCGGCGCAGCGCGGCGCTGTGCGTCGCTGGGGGCCACAGAGACACTTATGTTAACTGGTGTGAGGAAATTAAATGCAAAAATTTTTATTTCTTCGGTCTGGTAACGAGGCAAAGCGCTGCGTTGAGTTGCGCCACTCAACACTTAATATGTCAATAATTCGGCGGAAACAGACAAATGAAACAATGTTTCATAGTATAGGATAGATTCTGTAGGTCGCCACCAGCGCGGTCGCGGCCTTCCAGCATTATAACTGCTCTAGCTCCTAAACTGCTTTCGGGCCCATTATGAAACTTGGTATAGATTATCGGTACACCAAGATCTATTTGTAAAAAAAGAATAAAATAAACGGGTCTAACTTTGAAAAAAGTTAATTTAAAAAAACAAAAAAACATTTTTTTAATAAAAAAAATATATTTTTTTTAATTTTCAAAAATGCTATTAGATAGCTCATTAAGTCGAGTATATATTTAATTAGTTAGTTTATTCGATTATAAATTTTTAAAACTTAGTTTTTGCGTTTGAAATAACAAATACTATAGTTAGTTAAAACTTCAATGTCCTACAACTTATTAACTATACATAGTATTTCAAAAATATTGTATATTTAGCTTGAGGACATATATACCTACAACATATTTAAACATTACTAAAATTGAAAACATCAAAAATTTTTACCTGCCCGCTTGATGTGGAATACTCCTTATAGCAAATTAAATAGAGTAATCCTAGTGTGTTAAGACACTCTAAAATTTCCCATTAACATTCAATGACGTAAGCGATTCTGTCTTTTCGACATTTTTCAAAACGACGCAATAAAAGGTGGCACTAAACTTCGCACTTTATCTTCTTATCCATCCCATGTACCTACCATAAGTCGCCAAAAAATATATAAAATAAAAATAATATTTACCTATATGAGATCTATAATTATCTTTCTTCTTAAATATTTTATCACAAGTTGAGCACACGTAAAGCACTTGTTTCTTACATTTCTTAGTTTTCTTAGAGCTTTCCGCTTGCCCTGTGTCTTTAACATTTTCTATTTTAATAACAATAGGCATATCATTGCTCACTTCATTACTAACTGTATCATTATTAACTTTACTTTTATCATTATCTGCATTAACAACTTCAACGCCTATATTCAACATGTCCGTCAATTGTTCAGCATCAATTTCACTATTCAACCTAATGATAAACATATCATCGTCTTCAGTAGAAATATATTGTACTGTATTTTCACCAATAAGTTGATTAAGATTTGCTGCTAAATTAGTACTAGCCTCTAAATCCACATCACTTTCAAATATGGTAGCACATTCATTTACTGGCACTGAATTTTGAGTGTCTACTTGTTTTGGTGTTTCCACACTCAATATATCGTCTGGCAAATCAGCTTTCACATGGTACAGCGCACTCATTAGATCTTGATCAACTTTACTCGACATATCATCAAATAAAATACCATGTCTATCATTTATATAATCTATATCGCCATTTATATTATTGTTTGTATTAAACGAATCAAAATCAATATCATTGTATAGTAAATCTTCTTCATTCTCATCTAAAATGTGCAATTGATTCATTTCTTTAAGGAATTCTATTTGCATGAGATTGTCGTAAGTGTTTTGATCTGGGAGTGCTTGTTGGTTATAATTTTGTAACGTTTGTGAGGACATCGTCATGTAGTCGTCCTCCGCTGACAGTATGTCATCCACTATGTTGTCTTCAGTTCTATTTGTGTCTATGTTGACTTGGCTCATTTGTAATTTGTCCTCGTTATTGTTGCCCGCGTTACTGTGCTGTCTGTAAGAAAAGGTTACATATAATCAGTATTAATATACATAAATCTAACCTCTCTTAGATAACTAATTACAACTAGATAAATATATCTATAAATATATAATAATATATATTTATAAATACAATAACGACATTGGTACGACAACGAGCGTATGACTAAAGGACATGATGATTAGATTTTCTCTCGAAGAAGTGAAATATTTAATTACTTCAACAAGACAAAGCGCGACGTTAAACTCCGCCACTCAACGCGCTCCTCAAATGTGCGGAACGGAATGAAGTGTCTCAAGTACCGTGCCATATGCAAAAAAAGGCTCAAACAAAATTATAATAAGTTTCTTAGTAAAAAAAAATACTATAATCCAGAAATGATATTTTATATAACATTTTATTTAATATATGAACAAAATAACAAACCACACACACTAACATACCTCACACAATGTTCTATCAACGCACTTTTGTATTGAAACGTCTCCCCGCAAATTCTACAATAGTTTTTTCTCGTTGTGTCCCCACTCTCACTGTGATTAGAGAACAGAACGCAGTTCTTCTGGTGTCGTTTCAGTGAAGCTATCTGTAATTTTAATTTATTTTGTTTTGAGGGCCGTCGTAGAGACACAAGCATGTGATTATTAAGGCGACAGACTGTGGGTTCGATCCCACTCGAGGAATGGAATTTTAAATATGATTAAATGAAATATTGAACATTTTCATTTCTTCGCTCTGGTGACAAGGCAAAGCGGCGCTTATGCACACAATGTCTCAAATTCGGCGGAAGGTGGCTAACAGAATTGAGTAACTTCACACTAAGTTCCCAAATTTCCTCTGCCTGCCCTGCCATGTACACTGTATCCCAAATAAAGCAAAGTAGGCAGAGTGAGCCTGATAACCTAATGTTCCCACTAAGACACTTCCATTTTCCACTTTTTATTGATATAATATCGTGATATTGCGTATTGGGTGGTGGCTTTATCATGTTACCAAAGCGAAAAAATTAAATAATTCATTTCTCCCAGCAGAGAAAAAAGTGTGCCGCCTTAATAGACAATACATTTATTGTCTATTTAAAAAATAACTTTTTTTTTCAATACATATGTATACATATGTATATTTGGTATTTGGATATGTAACCTTTACAACACTGGTAAGCTGTCCAATCTGCATCGATAGCCTAATCGATCTCTGACTGTAACCCCAATGATTATGGGTTCAATATAAACTTAGGGAAATAATTTCTTTCCCATAATAATGTCTTTGATTTTCGCGATTGTTATACATTTTAAATGAAACACTTTTAAACGGATTAATCGCGTATATTGAATGGTAAACATTTTTTTTGGGAAACCCGACGTTTCGAACACTTTACAGTAGTCCGTGGTCACGGGTGAGTCTACCCGTGACCACGGACTACTGTAAAGTGTTCGAAACGTCGGGTTTCCCAAAAAAAATGTTTACCATTCAATATACGCGATTAATCCGTTTAAAAGTGTTTCATTTAAAATTTCTTTCCCATTTCCTCTCTCTAACAAAATATGGTGTTATATTTTGACATGAGGTGCTCAATTTATACCCTGTTATGTAAGAAAGGCCTGATGCATCATGGTACATATAAACAATTTTTAAGCAACAAGAGACATTTGTTGTTGCTTATAGGCTTCCAGAAGCAATGTACAACTGAAGGTATTTTGGCGTTTTTAAAGTTTAACGATACCTATTATATATACATAATAATTCAACTCAAGAACGAGAAAAGAACGGGATTTTACATTTAATAGTTTATACAAATGTAGTTAACATATAGATAAAGAATAAAAAAAGATACATTGTAGTTTTAAAATACCTGTGTAAATCTGTTATTACATCCAGTACAGCTGAAGGGTTTTTCGTTTGTGTGTGTTAACATGTGCCTCTTCAAATTCGATTTATGTCCAAACTCTCTTTCACAACATGGACACATATGTTTTTTACATCTAAAAATTGCATACAGCATGAAGCTAACTTATATAAATTAATTCTATTATTATAGAGTGCAGTGCTGTCTTGGTGCTAATTTGCCCACTAAGAGGGAAGGTTTGCTCTGGTAATGAGGCAAAGTGTTGAACTCCGCCACTCAATATATAATGACTCAGAAATTGATGGACAGTGAGACAGAGAACAGAAGTGTATAACTATATCCTCAGTTTCCCTTTGCCTATATTGCTATGTAAAATAGTTATGATCTTCAACATTATTATAGTATGTATTTCAAAATAATTATTAGTCAAATCTATGGCTTTTGTCATGAAATGCATCAAAACAACAAGTTAAATATTACCATTATGTATGTCTTTGTGCTTTTTAAGATCCGATGGTTTCTGGAATGATTTTTCGCATTGATCACACTTATGTGGTCTGAAAAGGCCATACAAATATTTATTAGTATAATTTGTTAGTTTAATAAATTCTCTTAAATACTTAATATTATTGTGTATTGCTAGATATGAACACCAATAGAATACTTTTTTATTCGCTTCATCATTATTTTTACTGATATTTAAACTTATTTCATTAAATTATATGTGTTTATAAAATAATTTAAATATTTTGTCAGTATAATATTAAATAAAAGTAAACTGTTGAGCAGCGGCCCATTCTGTTATGTTTGGATATTGTGTGAATATGTATAAATCACATATTTATCACAAGTGAGTTCTTTTGTATATGTTTTTCTTAGTAACAACTTCATAATGGCTAACTATCCAGGAGAAATCCTCCCATTACATCCACTGTGACATTTAACTTGTTGAGACAATGTAATAATTCTAGGGCATAAAAAATTGTGTATTAACACACAGTTTTTCATCTAATAATTCCCTATAAAGTTAATTTAGTTTCTTTTATTTCTTTTCTACTTTAAAAAAATAAGCAGAATTCTTTATCTAGATATCTTGTAGAGATACCAATTTGAAGTTAATATGAAATATGTCTTGAAGCAGGAAAATCATGCTCCTAAAATAACACTTTTATTTATACAATAAGGACCATGAGAAGCACTTTTGGAACATAGAAGTGTCTGTATTGTCAGTCCTACAGGAAGCTTCTACAGAATCATATTTCATCATACTTCAATCCTGTATTTGGTACGGAACCTCAATGGTTCAAGCCACACTTGACTGGATTGAACTTTGTGATAGTACATATCTTTTGCAATTTGTAAATTGTCTCGTTTCCACAAGTTAATTTAATATTAATATATATTCAAACTTATTATACAATTACAAACACAGGTTTAAACTTCAATTTAAAAACTTTTACAAGCTACAATTTATCATTATTCATTAATAATTGACATCCAGCTTACATAACTTACCGACAATCAAAGTGTTTAGTAAACACATGCTGTTGAAGACGCCACAGGGACTCAAATGCCATGGAGCATTGAGGACATTTCCATACTCTTGCAAGGGGCTTGTGAGTGAGACTGTGCTTCATTAATTGTTGCTTTGTTGAGAACTTTTGATTTGGACATTTCTCTGTGTAAATAATATTTTAATAAAATTTACTAGTCTATACCATCATGTACAAAAATAATAGTAATTTATAACATAGGTGATAACAATAATGACAATATTTAATGTTTCATTTCTTCGTCCTGGTAATAAGGCAAAAGCACGGTGTTAAGTTCCGCCACTCAACACGCAATGCCTCAAATCAGCGGAAAGTGGGGAGGTTCCCGGTTCCCCTCTGCCTACCCTGCCTCGTGACAATACAACACGAAGACGTGACGATACAACGTGAAGCTAAAAAAAAAAATGTTTGTCAATATTTGTCTAATATTTTTTACGTCAACATGAACAATTATCATGCTGAAGTAAATGTACATACCACATATCCAAAGATTATCTTTAGAATGCACTCTCAGATGTCCATAATATTTTTTTGCATTATCGAATCTTTTTTGACATATTTCGCAATGTAGGGTGGCTGGTCCATTTAAATCTGGTTCTTCTAAGGGTCCATCAGCGGTCAATAACTGCGCTAGCTCATCATCAGTGCCCAATAAAGCACTTTGCGAAGGTAATTCACTTTGAAAGTCATAATCACAGTCGTCGACTTTCTTATTAAACACTAGATCTGATGTCTCTGAATCAAGAAACTAAAAAGATATAAATTATATAATTATAAATTGATATATATTAACACCTTTACTCATAATTCATTTCAACTCACTGGTAAACTAAAGAAAGACATGTTGGACTCCATTTTCTTCAATGTTCACCCTGTAATACTGCATAAGTGATACTCATCATCATATTTCTAACTAGATTTTACAATTTATCTACATTTTTGTTATAAATTGACTAACTATTATTTAAAAAACAAATTCACCATAACAATTTACAATTTCTTCTATTACCATTGACGTTTAGCTTAGACAGACTCTCACTTTTGACATAAAATTTATCCACAAAAAGCACACAGATTAGTATAAATTTAATTTGTAATAACTCTCTATATTGATGAAAGGGGTGAATAGAATCAATAGAGGTTTTGGACTTTCTGTTGAAACATTCGGAACTTTAAATATGAAACATTCTATATTAAAGTAATGATATGAAGATATATGTACATTTACATTATATATTATAAAATTCAATATATGTCAATTTATTTAAACAATATCATTTATCTTTATATTTAATAAAATTATGCCACGGAGCAGAATTATTTTTAATTTTCTATGCACCAATAGTTCATAACATTCGTCACTCAACATGCAATATAGAATGCAACATGCCTATAGAATTCATGGGAAAAAGAAAATTACATAAAATTAGACTCCCATGACTCTATTAAAAATAATGTAAATATAGTTTGACATACATTCGGTTTGGTAACAAAGAGTAAAGAAATTATACTAAGATTGAGATGGTTGGTTGGATGGATGTGCTATTTTTCATTCAATTTGTATTTGAACAGCTGTCTTGAAGAAGTGAAAACGATACGATAAGGAATACAGATTTCAATTTTTTGTTTTATATATGTTACGTATTTAAAATATATATTCAAAATAAAGATTGGAAAATATTTCTAGAAAGTGTATAAAATCATAACCAAGGAGCCAAGGAGTTATCAAGGAAGGCTAAAATATCACTAAAATTGAAATATGTAACATCATTTTTATTACATTTTATATGGCATTTATACGCTTGCTGAGACTTGCCAATTGTTTACAAGCTCCTGTCAGTCAAGGATGACTGACGTGGATGCCATAATTATTTCAATATTAATTTATGTTTAAGTTTCAAAAAACCAAAGGAAGCTTTGGCATAGAATTAATCAATGTCATTTAAGCTAATTAATATTTTTAAAGGACTTGAAATGGTTTTGATTCTTTATTTATTCTGTTTAATAATTAAAATATTCTAATAATAATGTTCATATAATTTAGCTTATTAAATATCCTTGTTATTGTAGTTTTGTTTTACTTGGTTTATATTACAAAAACCAGCAACAGTGTGTCATTACACTTTATTATTTGTGATAATTGTTAGAAAGTTACTAATCAGTAACCAGCATTATGGTTATAAATGAGACTGAATATGCGCCTACGTGTACGGTTAAAAACACTCCTTGATCTGTATTGAGAAAACAAACTCTGATCCGGATTGACAGCATCAAAGAGTAAAGTAATTATACTGAGACAATATAGAGAATATTGTATCTCGTCTGGTATGTCTGGTGTGGCTCGTAACAGCTTGTTACTAGCTACGCCAGGCACCAACGTTCTGAAGCTTTTGTTGAGAAAACAAACTCTGATCCGGATTGACAACATCAAAAAGTAAAGTAATTATACTGAGACAATATTCTCTCATATCTCGTCTGGTGTGCCTCGTAACAGCTTGTTACTAGCTACGCCAGACACCAACGTTCTGAAGCTTGTGTTGATCAATATACTTGCCAAACCGACACAAATATGTAAACGCCACATGCAAAAGAAACAGCTGTTAGAATTGACATTACCATAATAAATTATATTTAGATACTATTTGTATAATTATTATTAATAATAAAGACAAAGAATATTTTGCTTTTCTCTTATCGGTTATCTCTTATCAATTAATTCTTATCACTAAAATATTAAACATAATAGTAATATATTTTATAGACATTATATAGATATTTCAATTTCAATATTTTAAAATACTAATCACAGCGAGATATGAAAAAATATATATATAATGAGAAAATTATTAAGCTATTTTAGAGACTGGCTGGATTAGACACTATACACAATGTGTATTACTTTTATTTACAATGGAAATGATGAAGTAGAAAGTGACTTTAGTCTTATACTAGCATCTAATAGAGATGAATTTTACAATAGGCCTGCACAATCTATGGCATCTTGGCAAGAAGATCCATCTATTTATGGAGGTTTGCAATATTCCCTTTCGTGCCTATTTTAATTTACTTTTAAATTTATATAATTTATTTATCTTTTCAGGTCGTGATTTGGAACCTGGATGTGATGGAGGAACGTGGCTAGCTGTAGCTCCAACAAGAAAAAAAATAGGGCTTTTATTAAATATACCAGGAGTGAAAAAGGAGAATGCAAAAAGTAAGCAAATAGTTATTATCTTCT
This sequence comes from Eueides isabella, assembly GCA_019049475.1. Classification (NCBI taxonomy): domain Eukaryota; kingdom Metazoa; phylum Arthropoda; class Insecta; order Lepidoptera; family Nymphalidae; genus Eueides; species Eueides isabella. Next base: position 8,055,354 of record CM032403.1, on the reverse strand, counting down.
AAGAAAACAAGTTTAAAATAATATTTATTTATAATTAATTTTCATTAACGTTTTATAGGTAGGGGGAAAATAGTTAAAGATTTTGTCAAAAGTGATATAACTATGCTTGATTATGTCAAAACAATAGAGCCATACAGTAAAGATTTAAATGATTTTTATTTGTATCAATTGAATTTAGGTAAGGTAACAATTTTTATAGACAAATTAATAATTTAAGTATGAATTAACATTCAATAAATATATATATTTTTTCAGTGACACAAGACCCATAATAAAATCATATACTAATACAACCAACACAATAAGTCAATGGTCCGAGCAATGTATAGGTTTTGGTAATAGTCTTCCAGATAAACCTTTAGAAAAAGTTAAATATGGAAAGATTCTTCTTAAAGATATATGTACCAAATATAACAAAGTAAATAGTAAAGACATATTGATAGAAGAGTTAATAAAATTGCTAAAGGATGAACACAGGTATTTATTATTATTTATATTTTCACTATGAATAAACTTTCTCATATAATATAAAAAAATATGTATTAAATGTTTTAGAAACTTACCTGATGCCCAGTTGCAAAGTCGGCAACCAAATATATATAAACAATTAAGTTCAATTTATGTGAAAATACCTGAAGGAAACTATGGAACAAGGTATGTTAGGGAAAATAAAAGTACTATATAAAAATCTCTAACTAGGAAAATTAAAAATTAAACAGAAAATCCAACACAAAAAAAGTACAATCTTGCCTTGTAAAGTGCTTGTAGTGCTTAGTAACGTAACTGCTACCCCAATTTTCATGAAGCATAGCTAACACTCAAATTACTTCATTAACTCAAGAACTACAGTGCCACGGACAGAAAGTCAAACACTAATAAAAAAAGAGCACATCTGGGGATATTAATATGTACATAATAAGATTGTTATCCACATTTGTTAGAAACCAAATAGTGCTTATTATTAAATAAGCCCTATGGAAGTTCCAACAAGCTCAAGTCTCACTGCATATAATTTTTATCTACAGAATAACATTTATAAAAAAAATTAAAAGCAACATTTTGTATTCTTTATATTCATATAATTTATTTTTGTTATATTATTTTCCAGAACACATACAATTTTACTTGTAACAAAACTTGGAGATGTAAATTTAATTGAAATAACTATGAAGTCACCAATTAACATAGAAGAACCCAACTGGACAAGAAATGAATATCAATTTAAAATTTAACAATATTTTATTTTCATGAATGTTGACATAAAGAGTTACAATAAACTTATTGCATTTAATTGCTGGAAAGTGAGACATAGATGAATGCTGATTTTTTTAAAAGTAATATGCTTAAATGGCTTTAGTTAAATTTAACAATAATATAATATATATATATATATATATATATATATATATATATATATATATATATATATATATATATATATATATATATATATATATATATATATATATATATATATATATATATATATATATATATATATATATATATATATATATATATATATATATATATATATATATATATATATATATATATATATATATATATATATATATATATATATATATATATATATATATATATATATATATATATATATATATATATATATATATATATATATATATATATATATATATATATATATATATATATATATATATATATATATATATATATATATATATATATATATATATATATATATATATATATATATATATAAATATATATATAAAGATGTATGTTATTGTTTCTAATTTGTTTTATTGAATTTAATAAAGAATATATTACACATTTGTTCCAATAGACCAATTCTCCACACTTAATGGTTCAGGTAGAACAAAATCATTATCTTGTTCTAAAACACAAGCCAATAGTCTTGGAACATTTAGAATCGTTCCTGATAATATATGGGGGAATTTGCTTTGTTTTTCTTCACTATAGGTAATCATGAGCCTTTTGCTTATAAAGTCACCACTCAAAGAAATATTTCCAACCTCAACATAAGTTTTTAAAGAGCTTGAATACATTTCAATGACTAATTTCAGTGACTCCCATGTTTTCAATTTGTTAGCAGGTATAAATGTCAATCGGGAATGATAGCCTAATTTGTTATATATAGTTTTAACTACATCAATCACATTATCTAACATATTGTCAAGTTCTTTATCATTTTTGGTAACAACAAATATTTGAATAGCTGAACTCTGGCTCACATGAAACATGTTGTCTTCTTCTATTGGTGATGGCACATACTGCCTTCCCATTGAGAAATATTTTAATGGAAACACTTTGTTATGCAAAACATTCTTTGTATGATAAGCTAAAAAAGAATATAACGAACTGCCTCCAGTTAAATGGAGTCTACTATCTATGCTAGGTTTAGAATCGTCATTGCTCTGTATTATAAAAGTTGAATCTGAGTTTGTATGATCTTCTCCACATCCTTCAATTACTAAGCTCTTAGCAAAATCAGGATTAGAAAATTGAATGAATTTATGTTGCTTTAATATGCTACTTATAAAAAATTTAGCACCCAACTCAAATATGGCTGCATCCCCTTTGAGATAATAATTTTCATTTTTAATAAAATGAATCAAATCATGTTTTTTACCAATTACTAGATGATCTTTATTATTGGATGGTTGTGTGCTATGTGTATGTATTATATTGCTGGCTTCATCAGGGGTCAATTTGTGCAGTCGAACAGGTAATTTAAGAAATTCTATTATGGCAGCTTCTTCAGAAGACCACAATGGAATTTTTAATTTTTGAATGTTTTCCTTAAGTAAATTGAATTGTATTTTTATTTTTTCTTTATGATCACTTTCTTCTTCATTATGTAGTAATTGCCCAAATTCTTTACTTAGAGTTGCCTTCTTCAAAGTAAGTTCATTTCTTCTATTGTTTAAAATGTCATATACATTCCAAAGATTCTCTAATTTCTGTAAATCTAAACACATTTGTCGCTTATTCAGTTCAGTCTTAATGACTTCTTTGTACTTTATTTGCTCATGAAAATCAATGTATGGTGTAACAAAAAGAAAATTTTCAGTTGCTTTAGGGCCATTCATAAACAATGCAGAATATCTCCTTGTTGTTATTTTTTTAGTAAAAAAAAGATGATATGTTTTACGTAGCATTATCCTCAATCTTCTTCTTTTTAATAGGACTCTCTTCTAAAACTTCACTATCTCTGTCGGTAATGTCTGTACTTTCTGAATTTTGTGTAACTATTTTCCTTTTATTAGGAAGTTTAAAATTACCGTGTCCAGCTGCCCTTTCCGATTCTTCTACAGTGTATGGCTCTAATTCAAGAGCTTTTAATCTTCTTTTATGTACTTTAGTTTTAAAATGTTCTACAAGCGCATGATTATCAATGAAATATCGTGCGCAGTGTAGGCAATAATGTTGTGCAGCGCCTGGTACGTCAAGATCAACTTCTTGATTTAGCAACTTATCGGCATTTTCTGTAAATAAATAAAATGAATTTAATTTACTTGTGTAACATAACCTTAAACTAATACACATGTGTCTCTCACGCGTATACTACAACTGTACCTTCTTTTATGTCGTCGTCAATTTGATCAAGATCTTTCTTTCTATTCCTTACTCTCCAACGTTTCTTCAGATGAGTATCACCATGGTGGTACTTTTTGCGCTTATAGGTCATAATATTTTATATATCTAGACGTTTACACAATAATTGTTGACTGTTGTCACTTGTCAAATGTGGCGTGACAATAACATTTGTAGTTAGAACGACAAAAAAAACCATTGATCTTTGGTATTGTGGATATGGAGTGAATTAATTGCATTTGAACGATATTTTTTTTTCACATTATAAATAATGATTCTCCTTACGTCTATTGGTCCCCATATTCCTACGATTAAAAACTATCAGACTTTTTTTCGCTTAAAACAATCGAACAACGTGACGACTTCAATTAATACGAAGTATAGAGTACTTTGTATTTATTACAGTCGTCACTTTGTTCGATTGTTTTAAGTGAAAAAAAAAATAGTTTTTAATCGTAGGAATAGGGGGAACAGGTGGTTTATGCCCACCACAGAATGACCTAATGCTAATGCAATTTTTTTATCAGTAAAATTGCAAGGTAGGCCTTAGAAATTTTAACGGTATATAAGATAAGCCTCCAAAAATTCACCAAGAGCAAACCAGTATAGCAGTGTAGAGGATAGCACAAAAAGCATAACTTTATTTAAATCAAATATTGTACACATATAATGTAAATGAATATGAATGTGAATTTAATCACCAAGGGTGTAATTGCAAAATAATATTTAATTTTTGTTTCATTGATTATATACACTATATTTATTACACAGTAATATGATTTATATAATTAGTCTCAAGTCAAATATAATATTGTCGTAATGCCATGATAAATATTTTTTTTAATTGACAATGGTTTTCGAGAGCTGCTACTTGAAACATAGTCAAGTGCAATTAATTACTTTCTAAAAATGTTTTGCAAATAAGCAGTTCGCGGAGGAAGTGTCAGTGTATATAATCCCTATACAATCCCAAAAAAAGCTCTTGTGTTCACTTTTCCGCTCGTCGGTCAGTTGACGCGCGACTTGTATGCTTGTTTGGCAAAACTATCCCAGTGTCTCGACAGGTCAGGGAATCATTCTCCACAATAAGCTGTCATTCACAGAACACATAAACCACGTCCGCCACAAGCAGGATTCTTTATTAACCGCCTGTTATTAATCTGCTCTAAAAGGAGACTTACTTACTTTTAGACTTCAATAAGAAATAGGGTCCGTCACTAAAAAACATGCATTAGACTCATTTTCTCCTACGTCAGTGTTGTCTTCGCGCAGATTGATCTAGGGAAATAACAAATTCTCCAAAACTGATTCTGAAGCATGGCCACCCTTGCGCCGTGGTACATGTATAATACAAATCTCCATAAAGATATCAAATTAGATTCTGTAAAAGAGCATTGTCGCAAACTGTCCAGTAGGTACTTCGTTAAAGCCGAGATCCATCCGAACCCGCTGGTGATAAAGCATAATGTCGCTTCAGGGACCCCATCACTGAGGCAAACGAGCCGAAGTATATAGATGCGGCTATTCACCATTGCACTCACACGCTTTACACACCGTACCGGTAGAGAGAGAGAAGTTCTCAGTCAGTTCAGTATCCCAATCGCTTTTAGGCGGAAGAGGAACCCGCAATTAAAAATCCAAAAGGACATCAAGAGCCAGATGCCAGATTAGAGAGACAGTAGGCTTAGCTTGGACCGAGCCAAGCAATGTCCCAACTACCAACGAGGTGCGCTAGTTGTGGTCCTATGCCATAGGAGATACCATTGCGATACCGTGTTCTCTATAGTTGTTTCCTTACACGGTAATTAAGCTACGGTCAGAGATTTTTATATCGGCCTCCCCAAATCCGAAAATGGGAAGCGGAGTGTCTTAACACTAGGTTCCCAAGCTCCCTCTGCCTACCCTGACGTGTGCAGGATACTGCGTGAACCTGAGTAAGAGTACGAAAAAAAATTTATTAAAATCTGTAATTAGCAAGATCTCTAACTTTCGTTGAACTAAGAATTTTTAAAAACAATTATTTTTAAACATTATTTTTATCATTTCCTTAAATTTATTACTATGAATAATGCTTACGTCACGGGAAAAGGTTAAAATATAAGAAAACACTTATTTTTATTCATATTATATAATCTTACAATAATAAAAATTCAGTGAAATAGTATCATACATGAATAAATACAATACTAATAATGTATTAATTAAAATTTTCTGGCTTACTTTGTTATCATTTGCTTTATTAAGAAAAAATAAACATTAAATAAATGACAGGAATGATTAAAATGATCCTTTTATAATAATTAATCAATCATATATATATATATTATAAACTCACGGTGACATTGTTACCAATAATATAACAGTATGTGGAGCTAACAATTTTCATGAAAATATATCCATAAAATAATAATAATCTCGTTAATAATGAATGATAAGAGTTGAAACAACAAAGGGCTATCTCGGGCAGCCGGTTTAACCATAAGTAATATTCTTAAGTTTTATCTAGTGAAGGCATACCAAGGTGTGATATAAGATGCAACGCAATACAAGATACAAACTCGCACACGCTCGCAAACATAATAATAATAATAATAATATTAATTAAAAAATAATAATAACATACCACTATCTCTGCCTAAACTAAATCTAACCATACCTACAGTTCTCATTTATTACCGTTAGTTTGCAATTTTAAATTTCTCATTTCCAACGCCCTCTACGCCCACAATTGCAATCTCGAAAGCATTATATACATATAACAATAATCATTCGAAATGAACATTTCAATTTTGTACATTAAATTATATTTCATGATTCGGATGTCAAACAAATTGTTTATACTCAACCAATTAATTGCACTGTTTTTAACAAAAACAAAGCTCAACTGTACTTTACATCTCTGCATAAACATGTTTGAATATTAATTTATCTAATTATTTATAATGTTATTTATTTTTTGAATATGACATTTTACATTGTTTTTTTTAATTTCACATAATTTTCTCACATATTCAGTTAGTTATAATTTTAATAGCTAATTATCAAACGACAAGTACAATGTACACAAATGTTCAATAGTTTATCTATGCACCTAATGGGGTACATCTAAGCTCTCACAAATCTAAAATTTGGTTACAGCTGCTCGAGTAACGGTAGCGAAAACATATTATTATATATTTGAATCACATAAAAGCAAATACAGTAATATCAGATAGCTTTTTCTATTCTGTTTGCCTTATGCAAGTAATTACCATATGCATTAAAGCAAAAACATTTGTTTTCTAACACTACACGAGTGTAACAATACTCCAGGTTGTAGCCTAATAATGTTTATTAGAAAGTCACAAAAACATATTTAATTTAATTATCCAAATATTTACCCAAACGGAGATTGCTTTATTTGCTTCTATATGATTTATTTGTTAATATAACTTACATATACATATTTTAAACGATGGTATAATTTTAAGAATGATAAAGAAGCATCAGTTTTAATAATTTAAGGCCAAGTGTATTAGTAACTGTTACATATGTGAAATGTCTGTAATTTTTGCTTACTGTAGTAAGGCTAGTACAATGATCAGCACGCAAAGTATTGAGATATCTATATGTCAGAGATTCAATGCACTGGGCTAACTAATTTAACTAGCATAACGAGAATAAAATGCTAAACGTTACCATCCAGGCGATTGAATCTCTATAAATATTAACGATGAATGTATATTAACAAGTTTCTACCTTGAAAATGTATAGTAACGAGAGCTATAGAATTTTAATACGATTCTTGCCTTTATTCAATAAGATCTCAGTGCATTTTCGATTATTAATACTTATAATGACCAAAAAAATCTCAATTAGGCCATGCCGCTTACTAACATAAACCCGTTATGTATAAAATCTAGACTATTTCACAAGATTGACCTCATCAACGAAAATTACAGTTGAATTCGAAAATGCAGAGAGTTCCGCTTCTAAACAACAACTGAAATGACACGCCGACGTCCATATTTGTTGGGTTTCACTGGTCTACTTTTAAACTCTAATCAACATCTAATTTATAATACGTTTCACAAATAATAAGCATAGTAATATGTACACTATAGGGCAACTTCGACGTTGTCCTCAATGGATGTAGTTAGTATGTATGTCGGCATGTCGTGTCGGTGTGGGTGTCGGTGTCGGCGAGTCGTGTCGGCGTGTCGGCACGTCCCTCAGAAGTGCGCAAAGGACCCCCAGGCAGGGGCGGCGGTTCCCTACATGCCGTAGCCGTGGTAGGGCGCGGGGGAGGGCGCTTGCGCCGCGTACGCGTACGGCGACGGCTGCGCAGGAACACCGCCGTATGGCATTGATGGACCTGGGAATTGATATACTAGTTCATAATTTGTTATATTGTCACAAATTTAATTTATATATTTCAATGTGACGAGAACAGAAAAGCGTTAGAGATTCTTGTAATTTCTTTTTTTAGTTTCAAGTTGTGTCGCACACATAGTACGGTAGGCAGAAGGAATTTCAAAACCTTGTTATCAAAGCAAAGAATAATATGAAATATTTTATTACTTCGAGCTGGGATCGAACCCACAACTAGTCACATTTACAACAGACATGCTTATACCACAAGAGGCCTAAAAGTTATAACACTTAATACCTAAGAGTCATCTAGATCAACAATATTATTTTATTTCAAAGCAGTAAACATTATATATGAAAATATATATTTTATATATATAATATTTATTTTTTTTTTTATGGAAAAAACGGCAAACAAGCGTACGGGTCACCTGGTGGTAAGTAATCACCGTCGCCCACGGCCCTGAGTAACTCCAGAAGAGCTACAGGAGCGTTGCCGTCCTTTAAGGTGGAAGGACACCAGGGTCCGGCATTACCTTATGCGAAACGTAGTGGCCAAAGCCACTACTTAACGCCGGTCTTAAAAGCCGGGGGTGGTAACAATCCGGTCGAGTCTGCCCATGTGTGTTGCCATTACTGGCAACGTGACTCTACCACTCGCATTTTAGTCGCCTCTTACGATACCATCAGTACCAGGGTGATCCTATTCTAAGCCGGAATCGCACGTATGTTATAACAAATCATAATAAACCTACCAGCGGTAAGCATAAGCTGTGGTTCCATAATCATAGCGGGCTTAGCCTCTTGTTCTGCACTCTCAGTACTCCGCTTGGCGTCAGCTTCCTCCAGCTTCTCCACCTTTGTCGTCAGTTCGCGCACCGTTTGAATGAGGTATGGCATAGCAAAGTCCATGATGTTGTGTCTCCACGCCAGTTCGATTACTACGTCAGGTTTCAATAGATCGTAGCACTGTAAGGGAATTTAAATTGTTTTTATATAAATGGATAAAATATTCAAAAAATAATTTTCTACATCACTTATATATACATAAGATAATATTTTAAAGCAATGAAAAAAAATACATTTTTATATTAGAATGTTATATTATTTTAATAATAATTATTATGTATAGAGGCCTGTCGTAACGAAAGGCACAAGCATATAAAGATACATCGTTAATTTCACTACTTTTATAAAATAACGGTTGGTATTGAATTGCCACTTAAATAAAATTCAATGTCTTTGAATTTGGTTGGAGCAGATATTCATTACAATAGCCTGAGCTAATAAATAAACAAAAAGAACCAATCACCTGGTACAAACAAGCAGAGAAGCATTCAAAGTTATTGCGCTCCAGGAACCAATCGAGCAGTTCCTCGGCCACCTCTGGCTGGCGGGACTCGGACGCGTACTCCATTGCGTCGGCGTACAGCGCGTCCTTCTTGCAGAGCTCCACGCTTTGCTTCCATCTGTTGTTGCCTGGTCATATGTTAAATAAACTTTAAATATCTGTTTAGGTAAATCATTTTACATCTGTGTATACAGGATTCTGTATAAAACATGACATTTATATGCAAAAATTAAACTTTGAAACTATATAAGTATTAAAACATAACAAACAAATATCCATAAATGTAGCTGCATATTTTATAGCATTTTATTTAAAATTCGAATTTAAGTCCAGTAGTAATTTCTTTAAGAATCTTTGCATTCTTTTTTCTAAATACTGAAGTACAAAATTTATTTCAGTTAGTTGGTTTCCTAATATACATTGACTTCATAATAGCATTGGAAGTACATACTATTTATATTTAAGATAAGATATTTATTTTTTAATATTTTACAAATAAATCTTCGCTTATAAATTAGCTTCTTTGACAACAAATGTTGAACAATTTATAGAATATTTAGTGAGGTTAAAGTATTACCTTTATATAAGTAAGCAGCAATTCGTCTAAACTCGGTTAGTTCGTGTTTCTCTAATTGTTGCGCCAACGCAATAGTGTCGAAGTTGTCGAATGCATCTATCGATGTTCGTAGGCCCTACAAAGAAACATACATTAATAATTAATAATTCATATGTTATAAATAAACGACATAAAATTTATTTTCATTTTCCTACTTCTTAATAGTTGACGTGGCATTGAGGTCCCCCAACCAAATCACTTACTCGAGTCTGAAGAATTTCCCATCCCCATTGGTGTCATAACACTAGTTCCCCTCAAAGTTAAAATAAAAAACAAAAATTAAAAAATAAATGGTTTCAATTCTTATACCTGATAATCTTCCTCATCAATAAGTAAGGAATTCAGTGCTTCATTCACAGCCTTATTATTAAGACTCTGGACACTCCTCAGATAGGCCTTCACTAGCTGCAGGTGACCGGCTTTAGTGAAGAAGGCGACTGCGCGTGTGTGGTCCATACGGGGGGCTAGGACTAACAGCAGGTCATTGAGGAGTAGAGGTTTATAGTCCAAGTAGAACTGGATAGCCTTGTAGTACAGCTCCATGTTTGCCACCTGGAATGATTTAGATTCATACATTAGTTTTCCGTTCCCTTTTTATCGCTGAATTTAAGGCATTGTTGTTGAGCGGCGGAACTCAACGCCGCACTTTGTCTTGTTACTACAGCAAAGAAATTATAACATTAAATATTAAAATTACATAAAATTTCGAAAATATTAAATATTTCACTTTCTCAATGTTGTTTTATTAAATTATTTGTTTATTTTACTTTGTAAGTGTTGATGTGAAAAAAAAAATGAGATTTTTTTATTTCATCTTTATACCTTAGTAACAATATCCTTAAAATGTCCTTCACGCCACGCCTCAGTAGGATGCTGCATCATTGTGAGAGCCGCATTATCATATTCCTCGTACTTGTCGTAGAGGAACACCAGCTCTGACCAGAGGTGAGCTTGTTCAGCTGCTCGGAGCACCTGGAACAGGAAATTTTTGTTATAATCAGATCTCCTTCATAGCATTAGACAAGACAGTGTTTGATTGTATTGCATTGATGTTGTTATGGTCTGAGAGTGATGAGACGATATTTATGAATCAAAATTGTATCTAATAACAAAACTATGTTTATGCATCAACTAATGGTCTTATTACATAAAAGGAAGCTTGTAAAAGATTACGTCTAGTGAATCACTTTTTTGGATAACAATTATCAGTATATTTATTTATATCTTATTAAAGTCACAGTATATTATTATAGTGTGCATAATTAGTGTAAATTTTAAGTTTATCCTCGTTTTTATTTCTTAATAAAGAAACCATTAAAGAATATTTCATTTCAATTAACAACATACCAATTTCTATAGAAAATTTTAAGTTTATCCTCGTTTTTATTTTAATTTCTAAAAAAATACAATAATTTACCTTGGGAATGTTAACACGTGACCAAAACAGTTCTAAATGCTCGCGCATCTTAGCGGGCTTGTATTTAGAGTACAGGATCGCAAGCTCCGTGAACATTCCCATGTGAGCTCTCTCCAGGCCTAAGGCTGCTTCTAGAAGACTGATTAGCTCGTCGAAGTGACCACGATCCTGTAAAGGAGACATCAACTAAGTTATATATTTTGTTAAATGCTGACGAGCCGATTTAATTTGTGTAGTGTTTCCATAACAAAATATTTATTTTATTTAATTAAATATTGTGCGAGACGGAAATCATCCATACTAATACATGCAAGGCAAATTTCTCTTTGCTTAAGATTGAACTGGGATTGCTAAGATTTGTAATCAGCTTCACACTGTTCGATCGGTTAAGTTGAAATAACTCAGTTACAAGACACTGCAATTTCATTTTCCAACTATATCGAGAAATGGCTTGTCGAGCAACATAACTTCATATTGTCCTGTCATCCCAGAGGTGGTTAATAATTTATTTTGGTTTGCATCCTCTCAATATTTAATGGATAATTAAATTATCTTTTTTTTTTTCATTATACCTGATAATAGTTAATAAGGTCTTCAAGTTCATCGGCGTGGACAACAATGTGCAGTCCACACATCTGGGCGAGGCGGAACTCGCCCGCGTCGACGCACGCGAAGCACACCTCCTTCCACGTGCGGGTGGAGTTGGCTTTGCGAGCGCTGTCCACAGCACCTGCAACCATAAAATATATATATATTTATATTATGTTCAAAGTGTTTCCACACTTAGGAAAGAAAAATACTAATTTATAAAAATTTTAAATGTAGCAGGATTTGAAAATTTGTATAGAATATGTATTTTGTTAATATATTCATAAAATAGCGTAAGTGTAACTTTTAATCCCTTTTAAAATAAATCACTATAAATTCATCAGTTTAGCGACAAGAAAAAGTATTGAGTTCTATCACTCAATAAGTCTCGCAAATTATGAAACGAGTACCTTTAAAACTAACTTAAATAACAACTTGCCTGATACTGTCGCTTATTACATAAAGCGTATTGGCATTCAATTACATATATCATATATTAACTAAACTTTAACTAAAAAAGTACAAACCTTGGAATTCCTTCAAATGCACCAACGTAATGGCCAAACGTGCAAAATTGCTAACATTATTGTACAACAATTTAGCCGCATTATACATTTTATCATCGAAGCAGCGGTCGCCGATCTTCTGTATGTCCGCGTGGTTCGGTCCCGAGATGAACTCCTCGAGGTCGGCGAGGCGGCCGGTGCGGGCGTATGCGTAGATTAGTTCCGACTCTATGTAGGACTCGCGGGCCTTTTTGCGTGCCATCTGTGAATATATATTTTTACTTTGAATAAAAATATGTTGAATATTGTCAACTTTTGAAAGGTTTCAATTGTCGTTTTGTTTATTTTAGCTTTTGGCTGTACTCCACATTTAGCAGGGTAGGCATGGGGCACATACTCCCCGTCTAAAGATTTATTAAAAAAATACTATAATCATCGTTGCATTTATTCAAATAATAAATTACTATAATAATCTATCTTAAACTTAAGTAAATATATAATATAGCATTAAAAAAGAACATATTAAACGGAACAATATATTTTTTTACCATTTTGCATGTAATGGTATGACGATGATAATGATTTTGCTAATTAAAATTAATGTGTCAATTAACTTAATCAGGTTTGATAAACCCCACATACTCGCTAGAGAGAATAGATATATCCCTAGAATGATCCGCGAGGCTATTGAAATACAAAAACATCCTAATTTCAATAGAGAAGATGGTTGGAAACTTTCTACCACCTGAGACCTACTCTTAAAAAATTTAAAGTCTCAAGTACACCACACTAGAGGACCAGATACAGTTAGCTCATTCTGCAAAAATCCAGGGCAGTACGCGAGGCAATTAAGGAATCGTTGGCGGTAGTTTGATATAATAATTATATCAATTGACAGACAAATGCCAAAACATGTATAAAAACAATATACGCGATTAATCCGGTTAAAAGTGTTTCATTTAAAATGTATAACAATCGCGAAAATCAAAGTGTCATCATAACGTGTCAAATTAATTAATAAACAGAGGCTGCGTCCTATGACTGTACGCACGACAGGCTGCGGGTTATATCTCCACTCTTGGAAGTGAAATATGTAATATTTTCATGTCCTCCCTGTGGTAGCAAGACAAACAGCGGTGTTCAGTGCCTACGTTGCTACTCAACACACACTGTGTGAAATTCGGCGGGAAGTGGAGTGTCATAACATTAGGTTCTCTCTGCCTACCCTGCAATGTACGTGATACAGCGCCAAAAATCACGGGAATTAGTTAAACTTGAGCACTTGGACATATTGTAACAGGCGCGGGTTCATATCACGCTACGTAATTTTTGTTTTTTTTTTATCAAAAAAAAAGTATTTTTCTTCCCTAAGTGCGAAATATCACTTCCAATATTTTGAAAACAAAAAAATAAAAAAAACGGTAATAAGGCAAAGCACGGCGTTGAGTTCCGCCACTCAACACGCAATGCCTCAAATTCGGCGGAAAGTGGGGAATGCAAGTGGAACAGAGTGTCTTAACACTAGGTTCCCGGGTTCCCTCTGCCTACCGTGCCTCGTGCGAGATACAGCGTGAAGCTAAGAAAGAAAGAATATAACTAACCTGTAAATACCGTACAAGATCCTCCCACGATTGTTGCTTAGTGGCAGTATCAACCACGTCCATATAAGCAGAGGGGTCGTCCGCCTTTATATAGGAGTCTATAGCTTCCTTTACTAAGCCTTGTTGTAATTGGGCCTTGGCTAGTTGAGACCACACGCCCGGCTCGTTGCAACGCTCGGCGAACTCGTATGCACGTTTCAGGTCTTTCACTTGGTCGATTAGCACCTAGAAATTATATTTAGTCTTAATTATAGTTAAGTAGCTAGATGTTAGATAGTCAGTTTATCTGCCAGATAAACAATTATACGAATATCGTCGGCTAAGAGTGTAATCAATTAATATTAACAGCCTTTTAAACATATTGTGAGACGCTAAAAAACATTTTCAAAGAACTATGAGCTATGTTGTTACAGTTATGAATGATATAAAATGTCCGAGTATATAACGATAGAAAAAGTATCTAGCAGGCTTACATTACTAAGTCCTTATGGGTTACGTACAACAGGACACTTAGTGCAATATTGTGAGACTAGCATCAACTATTCGACCGCATTTTCACCGCCATCATAACATATTAAGAATAATTACTTGATTTTGAACCTGGATGTATTCTAGACATTCTAATTAACATTTAAAGTGTTATTAACAAAATAAATGTAATAATGTATGTACATAAAAAAATCGTAGAAATTGAATCATTACAATTTCCTTCTCACATTTCTAAATTATATTATATAAATTTTCATTCATTTCTAAAAATATTGATAAATATTAATTTTTATTATAAACCGTAATTACAAGGAAAAAAATATCATAATCAAATACATACTTGAATAGCGGAAGTGTTAACATCAAACTTCTTGAATATAGCAAACGCCTCTTCATACAGTTCATTGTTGATGGCGATGTTCGCGATGTCGGGCGCGTCGTAGTTGTCGAGACGGTTTATGTACTCCATGACACGGGTGCGGTCGGCCTTTATAGCTGTCAAATGCAATTCATCAATTATTTACTAACAAAAGCGGTACAATTTGGTATATTTTTAATATAAATACTTATTTATAACACTTCATTTATTTAAATTGCTCTTAATATTAATAACTTTGGAAACTGTGACATACAAATTCTAAATGTTTATTTTAACGGTTACTTTAAGGTCCAAAATAAGTATAATAAGTGATGAAGATAAACTTTTGCTTAAAACAACCTGCTCTTATCTTTTTTTCAGCTTCACATTGTATCACATTCATTGAGTGTAGAATGGCTGAACTCAAATGCCTTTTTACCAAAGCTAAGAAATGAAAATATTCGATAAATCACTTTTTTGAGTGTCAATTGAACCTACAACCTGTTTACAGACAAACGCTTGTGCCCCTGTGCAACAACAGGCCTCATCTATGACCCCTCTACATAGTAATATTGAAATATTTTTAGTTCACCGACTTTGCTTGGTAATTTATGTACAAATCTGAGAAAATAAATAATCTTTACTAACCAGTTAAAATAAGCAAATTTTGTAAATTCCTATGATCTGAGAACACAGAGTTATCAAGGACAATCTTCTCAAGCAATTCAATCAATTCATTGGGTAGATCTGCTGTCATGAAGGCTTTTACTGTCACTGAGATGTCCTCTGGATCTTGAGTCTCTGAGAGGGCAGTTTGGACAACCTAGAAAAGAATAATTGCTTATTAATATTCATGCAAAATTTTTATTTATTTTAATTAGATTACAGGTAAAATAACAATAAATACTTAAGTAACTGCTATGTAAATAAAATGATGTTAATGAGTGATTTTAACGAAATAGTTATGTTATTACTTTACATATAAATAAATTTACGATGTGTTAAAGAAGAATATTTTTATTGGTCAAGGATAATGTAATAAAAAAAAAAAATAAACAATCATAAACATCATATTAAATTTAATAAAGCAATCTCACAACAGACATACAAACCAGTTGAAATTCATCTTCTCCTAATTTTGTAGCTGGTTAGAGGTAATACTTTTACGCTACTTTGCACGCCACCCTACTGTGGTAAACAGAGAGCTGATCAAGATTCTTTACTCATCTTCCGACCAGACCCGCTTTTACTGCCACAACCATCACTTCAAGTATGTGAAGTATGTGAAGCAAACCTGATCAATAAGCTGCCGCTTGAACGGATTGGACTCGGCCAAGACCTCCAGCCACAGGTCCTGGTCGCGGCGCCGCACCAGGTAGCGCGCCTGCGTCTTGAACAGCGAGTTGTCGTTGCACACGGCGATGAGCTCGCGGTCGCACTGGCCGCGCTCGTACGCCACGCACGCCAGGTGCGGGTCGCGCTTCTCGCAGTAGCGGCCCACTACGCGCGAGTCGTACCTGTACATGTCAACATTTATTTTGAAAACCTTTCAAAATATGAACGTAGCGGATTTCGAACCTGCGCTACTTGAAAACCATCTCAATTTTTCTAACAGTGAATTAACACTTCAATATTAGTAAAAATATTTAGTGGGTTTTTTTTCATTTCGTGTAAAGAAATCTTGAGGTAATTTAAATTTGGTTGATGGTTGAAATGTACTACACATTGCAGATATTATGCTATGCTACGCTGCCCATTGTAAGTCAATTAAGTAAATAAAATAGATTAATAGTAACAAAATTAAATCATATCTACAGCTAACTTCAGGGCGGCTTCAGTCAAACTTAAATTAAATAAAAGGTACAACAATTTTGTAGTGAAATAATTAGATATTCCAAGACAATGTTGTGTTGTTGCAAAAAAAGTTTGCCACAACACAACAGTTTGTTTTAAGTGTGGACTGACTTGTTGAATGGCATTTACAATTTTATATAAATCTTTAACTATTTGCAATTTAAGCAGAAATGCTTTCTATAAGAAAAGGATTATGCAAAAATAATTATATATGAAATAATATGAAATATGATAAAATCTTAAATTGACATTTAATTTTTACTATTAATAATTTACCATTGATTCTCCTTTAGGAACCGTTCAGGATTATTATTAGAGTCAATATAAATCTTGGCTAGTGCATTGTGTGTGGCAGGCTCGTTGCAGCCCTCGTGCACGCGGGTCTCTAGCCATGGGAGAAGCAGTTTCAATCTGTAATAATAAGTACTATATTAAAATCTCATCTCAAAAATAAATAAAAAAATATATAATAATATATGCTGTCGTGGCGAAACGCGGCGTTTAGTTCCATCACTCAACACACAACAATTCGATGGTGAATAGTGTCATAACAACTGGTCATCAAGTTTCAATCCGCACATGGTAGGGTAGGCCTACCATGTGCGGAATACAATGTTAAGCTATAATAAAAAAATTATAGCACAATTTCTCATTCTTTTCACTAACGGAATTTATTATATTCAAAAAAAAAATTAACAAAAGGTAATTTCGTCCATTTGAAATGCAATGTAAATTCGGAAAATTCTAATTTTATTTTTGAACTATATCAAAACCATCATAAGCCTTTAAAAATATCCTATGATCTACTAAATCTATTATTTTACAAACACATACAAACAGTATAAAGATTTATACCTGTTTCTCTTTTCCACTTCAGCAACAAGTTCATCAGTGGAGAACTGTCCTCGAACAACAAGTATTAAATTCTTGATGATATCTTCAGCACAGTCCACGTCCAAGAGACCGCCGACAACAACGGGCAGACGAGACGGGTTTACCTGAAAAATGAAGACAATAGACATATTATAAATACATGCAAAAAAGAAATATCTAATTAAATTTTGAAAAATGTTACTTGTACATACTACAACAAAAAATAAATAGATAAAATAATATGTATAAAGATTTAATGTAAAAATACAAACAAGTTTTCGAGATACTTATAAGACTGCGTAATTTAAAAATTACCCAACTAAAAAGGCTGAGTGTGAGAAAAGAAAAGTTTGTGAGTTGTTTGATTTTTATCAAATTATTATTATTTTTTCGCTCGGATAAATGGTAAGAGTGGTGTCAGGTTTCACCACTCATCACGCGATATCTCCAAAAATGGGTGCAACACTAAGTTAATTTTGCCTACCTTGCGACCAACGAAGCCAAAATAAAATATCACCTAATCAAAATATCTACTAATAAAAAATATCAAATACCTTTTGCACATATATCTCAATGTACTTCTGCAAGCTATTTCTATACAAATATAGCACAAGATCGTGCACGAAGTCGAATCTATCGCACACTATGATAAGTGGCAGTTGGTCGGGCAACTTGGCTTCTTTAAGGAAATTCTTTACGCGCTCCGCGTTGTAGCAGTTCGATTCACGGCAGATACGTTCCACTTCCTTAATTTGTCCTGTTTTACATGCAGCCTGAAAAATATACATATATATTATTTAATTATTACTATTCTATACAAATTACTAAAAAAATATATAATTAATTTTATTTCTATATAACTTAAGCAAATACTCTACTAATATTTACTTGTTATTTAAAATTGTTTTTATTAACTTGCTTATCAAAAAAACTTTTTTATCAATGTTATTATTGTAATTATTTTTATCGTTATATTTAATATAAAAACTATACTCAATAATTAAAACATAGTAGTAAACACTAAAATGAATATGCCTGTTGTCGCGCAGGGGCACAAGCATATGAATGTTAACGCCAGCCTGTGTGTTCAATCCCCAAAAAATTAAATATTTAACATTTTCAAATGCAATATTAACTATTTTCATGTTTTCGTTTCGTTTTGGTAACTAAGCAAAGCAACATTCAGTTTCGCCACTCAACACGCAATGCCTCCAATTCAGTGGAAAGCGAGGAACAGAAGCGCATGTATTAACACTAGGTTCCCAAGCCCTCTGATTAACGTACGGGATAAAACGTGAAGCAGACAAAAAAAATTGTTTACCTGAATATATTTAAAGTGCACTTCCGAATCCTGGCTAAAGTTGACGATGGACCCGAGAAAGTAGAACAGTCCCTCGTAAGTCTTAAAGCTCTCGAACAATTCGATAAGTGATTTAGTAGTAAGTTGTTCGTGGTACTTAGTGGCGATTTGTACGCAAATTTGCAAGTTCTGCCTAATGTTGGCTTGTAGCATTGCCTTGAGGCATTCGAGAGAGTCTTCAACTGATAAGGTACCGAAGTAGGTGACGAGCCAGTCTGCCGATAGGAGGTGGGTGTGAACCTGAGAAAAATCACATAGGAGTCAATTTTATAAAATAAAATAATAAGTAAATATAAATGTAGTAAGACCTCGATTGACCTTTAAAACTACAGTATCTACGATACTGGAGGACAGTGGGCGAGGCGAAAGAGGTATGCCAACATAGTGTATAGCGCTCCATTGTCTCTGCCAACCCCATAAGGGCTGTAGCGTGAATGTAAGAAATGTTCCAATGATTAATTATATGTCATTGTTTTGGTTTCCATGAGATTATTACTCATACGCATTTAATTAAAATCAACACACATTTATTTATTTTGGCATTTTATTCACACAACTCAATTTTATTTTATCATGATAAGTAATAAAACAAAATGGTCTTTTACGTCTAGTGAACCCACGAGAGACAAGTGAGAATATGTGACACATTGTTATTAATGAACAATGGTTACTGGCCGCGGCCTCGTCTGCTTATTACTAGTATGAAAATCTTTTTTTTAATTATAGCCTTTGATTATTTTGATATATTGTAATGTCCATCAATCCTCACAAACATTCACATATAAAAAAATATATGTACTAAGAAAAAACATATGACAATTAATTAAACAATAAAATAAAATTAAAAAAAACTAAACATAAAACCTGTATTAACTTACCACAGCCCGTTTAATATCGTACAAATCAGTGTAATGCTCAAGAGCGCGTTGCAATAAGCCAGCCTTCTCACAGAGCTGGGCAACGTGCGCCCTGTCGTAGTGAGTGAACATGCCGTTGCCGAGGATCGCGTCCGCCACTTGGGGTGCTGACATCAGGTTCATTTCTAGCAGCCTGTTGGAATTAAATAGAAGAATAAATTTAAAAGACAACAAAAAAATTGTTAGTTCTTTTTCTAATGAAATAAAATAATAATTATTGTATCTAATATCTATAGTATCTAATACTTAAAGTTCAATTGTATAATCTCATTTTAAATCTACAACCATTAATAAAGTCACAGAACATAATAATAAATAAGTTAAAAATATGTATCTATTTAATTTGTTAAGTTATAGCCTAGACCTAGTCTAGGCCTAGAGCGTAGACCCTCTGTTCTACATAGCAGAAGTGCATTGTCGCACCATATTTTATCTACAAGAGGAATTCTGTAGAGATTGCTGCTAGGGGCACCTACCAACATGTAAACCATAAGGTATGCATAAGCATAATAGTTAAAAAATGTAAAGATAAAATCACCTGGTCTGTAAAGCACCTTCCTCTGGTCGGTTATTCTTCAAGGCGTCCAGCAGGAAGGCAGTACATTGCTGCACCATGTTCTGCTCCATGAAGACATCCACAATCTGTTGTATATCAGCCAGGGGAGGATCTTCAGCTACCAGCATGCCTGCAAACCCTGCTCCTTGTTCAGGATTTGTACGCATCACAGAGCGAAGGAGGTAGATGTAGTCTGGTGTGTAGCTAACCTGGTTGATAAAATATACATAATATAGATTTTCTAAATTTATTTTTATGGGGTTTTAAAAAATATAAAGAAATCAAATTAAAAAGTCCCAAATATTCACAATATTTTTATCTTCTTTAGTTTAATATAAAATAATTACCTTTTTGGCATAAAGCACAATTTTCTGAAATTGTCCAGTCTCGGCAAAGCATTGGATTACTTTACTCGCTACATTGGCTCGTAAGTATACAGAGAGGGCTAAGGTGGGGTCCACTTGCTTCACAAGATCACCCAATTCCTCTGAACACTCCAACTTTTCTTCTTTAAGCCATTTCTCAAGCAACTGCTTACGACCTATTGTTGAAATATAAAATTAAATTAACTTTTTACTTCATAAAACTAAAAAGAAACTACAAATTAAATATATGTAAAATCCAGTTTACCTTGCAATAAAACAGGTCGACACAGTTCGAGAGACTCAAACTTGTTCAACTGGGCCTGGTCCAGGAGTATGCCGAAGTATTGCAACAGAGGTGACGTCTGTCCCGGCTGCGTGGGCACTTGCTGGAAACGCTGGATGGTTTGTGGGGTGCGGAGGATGCCTCGAGGCGCCATTGCTGCCACCTTAACGTATAGGAATTAACAATTATTGTAATTACCTTATGACTTTTATTTAAGACAATATCTATACATTGAAAACTAAATATTCAGGTAAATGAATATAAAAAATTATAATAAATTTTGAGGGAAAACTGCCAAAACATAACAATAAAAACTATATTTAAATCTGGTTAGCAGTTAACATACAGAAGCACAAACGAACAAAAAGAACATCACTATATTGGGCCCTATTACATAAATAAACTATATTTTTCATTTAAAAATAGTAAGTTATTATAAGTATAGATGAGCACCAACTGCTATAGGAAAAAAATGTGGGATGACTACAACTCAATAGCTCATTCTCTATTAGATATGTTTGATAACGATGTTAAAATAAATAAACACCGAATTATATGTATCTAAGAAGGTTTCATATAATGCAACATTATCACCAGTTACGAATAAGTTTCAGATAGTCATCTGACCATTAAAGATCTCACAGATAGATGCTACTTATATTTTTTCTTTGTCACATTCAAATTCCCTTATACTAATCTGATAGAAAAATATATCGCTTATCTGACAGTTACCCGAACTACCCGGTAATATAACAGCCAATGGTGAAACAGGCCCTAATAGATGAGTTTAACGAATAACTAAAAAAGAAAACTAAATTTTAATTTATAATAACAAAATCAGCGAATAGAACGTATTTTTTTTATGTATACAGTGCATAGACATAGTAACATTATAATATATTAACTTAAAAGATCAAGTACTGTTCCTAACGTTCCGTAGATTGTATCTTAGAATATTTTAAACAAATTTTTTTAAGTGTTGAACGACCGCTCCATATACACTAGGCAGAAAGAAGGTTGCTTTTTGGCAAGAGTTTTGCCATCCCATTATTATTATTATTATTAGTGAACTATCAATTTGACAAGAAATTGGTTACAGTAAAAAAAAAAATTTACACTATATTGAATAATTTACAAGTAACTATAATTAATATAAACAAAAAACGTGCGACTGGTAAAAATGTACTGCGCTCGAAAAATATTAAAAATATATCTATAATATGCATAATTTTGGAGAGGAAATATGCTATTGGCAATGGGAACGTTTTAAATATGCAAATGCATACAACTGGTCTGTACTGACAACTAATACTCAATGGCCGCTAGTGTGCGATATTCTTGAACCATCGCTATGTCGATGTAATGGAGAATTTGGACATCGATAAAAAATAAATATTTTTTTTAATAAGAAACATCGATTTAAATTAAGCTTATAATATATAACATAATTAAGAACGCATAAAAAAAGGTTCGCATCTATTATAAAATGTATCCATTGCTCCAAACACGATATTTATGTAAAAGAAATCATCGAAGCATTAGTTTCCTAAAACATATACAGAAGATATATAGTTTCTTAAAATGAAAGGAGGCTTGTCGTGGCGCAGCGGCACAAACGTGTGACTGTAACCGATGGGTTGTAAGTTCGACCCCCACTCAAAGAAATGAAATATTTAATATTTTTAATTTAAATATTTAATGTTTTCATTTCTTCGCTCTGGTACAAAGCAAAATGCGGCGTTGAGTTCCGCCACTCAACACGCTATGCCTCAAATTCGGCGGAAAGTGGGGAATGGAAGTGGAACGGTTTGTCTTAACACTAGGTTCCCAAGTTCCCTCTGCCTACCCTGCCTTGTGCGGGATACAGCGTGAAGCTGAGTAAAATAAAAGGAAACGTTTAATTCATACCTTAGCAGCTTCCCCATACTGTCCATTAGTGAAGAGCATGTTGAACTTTCTAACAAACAACTCCTCAGCACCCGCCAAGTTGTTCCGAACTGCGAGACGTAGGGCCAGCTCGGGATTTTGCAGTACAGTGTTAATGTATGGGACTATTGAGTCTTCTTCCACCGTCACTGACAGTACTTGGCCTTTACGGTTTACACCTAAGAATAATTAATTATAAATTTAAATACATCTATACTAGGATAAGAGTTTCTTTGGCTAAAGGTGCTTATCTCAGAAATCCGAATCCGAATTTTAATTCAATTTAATAAGGTTATAGATTATAAATACGTAAAAGGGAATGTAATAGAAACAACTCTTAAAATTGGTAATGTCTAGAATCGTTTTAAATTAATTTAATTTTAACTTTTCCAAGACAGCATACAAATAATGAATAAATAATTTAAAAATTCATAATTGAATAAAAATAGCGTCCAACTCTATCTAATTCGATAAAAACCAACTTCAAAGCTAAAACTATATGCACAAATTTAGACATAAATTAAAACGTTACATAGTTTTAAATAAATTAAACATGGAGATAATTAATTGTAAATTAATAAATAAAATTATTGATACATGCTGAGGCCGATCGTGGCGCAGTGGCACAGGCGGTTGTAAACGCGATAAGGGTTTGTTCCTCTGGGAATTGAAGTATTTAAAAAGGCACAACCCGACGTTGAGTTCCGCCACTCAGCGCGCAATTTTTTTTTATAGAAGAGACGGCAAACAAGCGTACGGGTCACCTAATGATAAGTGATCACCGTCGCCCACGACCCCATGTAGCTCCAGTGGAGCTACAGGAGCGTTGCCGTCTTTTAAGGTGGATGGGTACCGGGGCCCGGCATTACCTAATTCGAAACGCAGTGACCAAAGCCACTAACTACTTAACGTTTCAAATGCCGGGGGTGGTAACAATCCGGTCGAGTCTGCCCATGTGTGTTGCCATTACTGGCAACGTGACTCTATCACTCGCACTTTAGTCGCCTCTTACGACACCATCAGTACCAGGGTAATCCTATTCTAAGCCGGGATCACACGGCAAGAAAGCAATGACTCAACTTCGCCGCAAAGAGCTTTAATAGGAACGGAGTGTCTTGAACATTAGGTCCCAAGTTCCCTCTGCCTACTAAGCCAGGAAATACAGCGTGAAGCTAAAAATAAATTTGACAAACGCATACATTACATTCAACAAGTAATGCAAGAACAACTCACCAATAATACCACCAGTGGACTCATGTGGGGCCGTCACAAATATAGTATCGGAGGAGATCCTGTTCATATATATGCATGTACCGGTTTCAATGTCGTACATGTGTATATATCCGTACTTGGTGATAAGATAGATGACGTCATACTTGGGTGACACTTGCATGGCCACGGGGAAGTCGTTTTGGGCCTCGGCCGGGAAGAACACGTCCACTGCCTTTTTGGGGAACGGCTGGTTGCCGGCTGGAGTTTGACCAACCTCTGGAATAAATATGTAATTTATGAATATTTTGTTTTTCTTCTTTATTTTAAACACAAAGTTTAGTAGCTCCTTAAATGATTGACGTTTTATGAAATATTACACTTATTCAATATCACACGTTTATTAGTTTTGTAAAAAATGAAAATTAATTTACTTTGACACGGATGTTTTCTATTTCATTTTGGTCAAACCTTTTAGATGGGATGACTTTTACGCAGTGCTGTGGTATGGTGAGGTTAATTGTTACTAAATTAAAAAAACATTTGGTTAGGTCTTTCCTTTACATTCTAAACAATTATTAAACATTCTACTTTAGCCACTTAAAAAAAAATCTATAAGTTGCAAATTTATAAAATGTTATAAATTAGTTACTTTGAAAATGAAAAAATCTGGTGTCCTATAAAGAACACAGAATGTACTCCATAGAATGCATAGCACTACAAGGAAACACTAGAGAAAAGTAGCACTGGTCGTTACT
Source organism: Eueides isabella (assembly GCA_019049475.1). NCBI lineage: Eukaryota > Metazoa > Arthropoda > Insecta > Lepidoptera > Nymphalidae > Eueides > Eueides isabella. The sequence goes on along the minus strand of CM032403.1, from coordinate 8,030,374 downwards.
AAATACTACACTCACCGATAATATGCAACTTGCCACCCTGAGCGGTCCTCACGGCGAAGCAGAACAGCGTAGACGGCTCCGCGTTGCCCTCCGCCTTGAACGTGGCGAAGGAAGCCGCGTGCCCCTCTATGGGCTGCGAGCACTTGCGCTCTACCGAGTACAGCTGCATGGCTCCCACTACGCGATTTTGTTGGGCTGATATGCCTATGAAACATTGTTATAGGTCAAATTTTATAATAATAAACTTATAAGCTCCACTTTGTATCCCGCACATGGCAGGGTAGGCAAACAAAAGCTTTGGAATTTAGTGTTAAGACACTCCGTTGTGTTTCCCACTTTCTGCCGAATTTAAAGCATCGAGGGTTGAGTGGCGGAAGTCAACTTCGCGCTTTTCCTTTTTACCAAAGCGAAAAAATTAAAACTTTAAAAATTTAAATTTTTATAACATATTTTATTTCCTAGAGTAGGGGATTCCCACAATCTGTCGTTTAAAGTCACACTCTTGTGCCACTGGGTCACGACAGGCATCTAAAAAGAAATACATATAACAAAAACATAACATACATTATTATCTATAAAGATTATTGTACAATGGGCGGTCTATCGTTGTAGTAGTATATAATTTAATATTATTTGACATATTCATACTCGTTTTTCGTAAATATTGTTAAGTGTGAGTTTGCTATAATATTTAAAAATAACATTCTAATTAAGTTTATTTCCGAAATGGAAGTGTGCAATCATTTTGTTTAATATTAAGCCTACTACTATAGTTCAAAGTTCTGGTGAAGTTTTATTTTACATCCAAATTATATGTTTATTTTCATTCTAATAGAAATATCTTTTTGGTAAATAAATATATATATAATTTTACACCAACCTTCTATCTGTGAGTACATAATAAATATAAGAAGCCAAACAAAAACTTACCAACTAGCAGTAACCATTGTTGTTTCGGATCAGTTCTATAATTGATAATTTGGCACTCAGCGAGCGAGGAGTGTCTATCGAACATCTTGACTGGCGTAGAATCACCTTCCATGGACCAGTGGTAGACCGACATCTTGGTAACCAGGGCTAAGGTGTTTGGAGATATCCACTTCCAGAAAACTACGTCCTCGGTCATTGTATGCGCCTTCATTTTGGATTTCATCTCAATGTTGAATATTTGCAGCGTCTTTTGCGCTGCTGAGACATTATTATAAATAAGTATGGATCGTCAGATTAGATGAGAACTAATTAAATATTTTGCGTTATGACAAGCAATAGTATAGAGAAACAGTTAATATATTAACTAATAGTTATTATAGATTTACGTCGAAGATATTAAGCTTGCGACTGTTAAGCTACAGGCTGTGGCTTCGATCCTCACTCTAGGGAATAATTATTTATTATTTTCATTTCTACTCTTTGGTATACAAGGCAAAGCGTGGCGTTTGATTTCGTTACTCAACACGCAATATCTTAAATTCACTGTAAAGTGGGTAACGAAAGTGGCTTAATGGTAACAGACGGTCTAAACACTAGATTCACAGGTTGCCTCTGCCTACCGCAACGTGCGTGATAGTGTCAAGCAGACAAAGATATTTTTTACAGTCGCTGTATGAAAAGTCTCTTTTATTATATATAACTTTACATATTTAATGACAATGACATATAATTAGAATATTAATCAACAGGGCTGGCAAGTAAACAGAATAATAGAATAAAAACGGTAGTAAAAATAGATATTTTATGTTTTTTCTATCGCTATAAAAGAGAACACTGACCTAAAGATAGTTCAATAGAGTTATATACCCGAGGTCAATCTCTTATAAATCACATGACACGCATCATTTTATATACGTATTCTATTTAATTACTACTTTTTTTACCATTTAAGTACTTACGAGCAACATTACATGGTAATTTTTTATTTCAAATGAAAGAAGCCCTTCATTTGTCAAGTGCAGGTGCTTTAGGGATCCACGATGAGTTTAACAAGTGTTTTATGACCTTTCACTAATGTATAATAATTGAAACATTTCTAGTTAACTCACACTAGTGGGACTTCTGTACTTCATATTTCATAAGGCTTTAGCATATGATTAACGGCAGTGATCTAGTTGCAGTATGGTTAATTGTTACCAACAGACAGATATAAACAATATAGCGATAGATTGAGAGAGAGAGAGAGAGAGAGAGAGAGAGAGAGATGATTTGATATAACAACGTTTATTATTTAAAATTTGAACAAAAAAATATTTAAAAAGTTAATAAAATACGAAAAAAATAATTGTTTCATTTTCGCTCCATGAATAAAAAATAACAATCGATTCTACCATATCGCATATAACAGCTTAGAACGCAGTCGTGCGTACTCGGCAATGCCATTTTCTAATAATATTAGCCTCTTTAATACAACACATAGGAATGTTACTTGGTGACGGCTTTCTTTTTTAAAAATATAAGGGTGTTTTAATATCTTGTCTACTGTCCGGTGGAAAAAGCTTAGTATGAATCATTTTATAATTTATATAGCAGTATGATATCAAAAATATTGTGTATAAGGAAATACTGCTTAAGTGCTGTAATACATGTTGTATTTATAACGTAGTGCTTTAGAGATGTTTATTTTTTGTCAAAAATTTATTATTATCGTGTACAAAGATAATTGCGGACTATAGGATATCACTTAGTTTCAAATATTTTAAATATTGTATAAAAGAAGAAGTATAAAATACGTAGGTACAAATTATTATATAAAAATATTTTTTAAATGAAATACAATGATAGTATATAATTTAAACATTAATTTTTAAATTACTAATTTTTTTAGTTTTATCTTACTCAGGATTTCGACAAGCAGAGAACGTAATGTTTTAACATTACATATTTTTTTTCCTATCCACTCTAAACGCAATGCCTCAAATTCAGCGGAAAGTGGTGAACGGATGTGGAATTGAGTGTCTTAACACTAGGCTCCCAAGTTCTCTTTGCCCGATCTTGCCGTGTACGGGATACAGCGTGAAGCTGAGTAAGATGAATATACAAATATATATATACAGTAATTGGTTAAGTAAAATGCTCTTAAATAATTAAATATACCGTTTAATTAACTGTATTAAATCACATAATAACTGGCTAAATTAAAGCTTTTATACACCTTAATATAACGGGTCATTGACTTAGTGGGTACGTTGTCAAGGTCACTTTGATAAGATTAACATTATTTATTTACGTTTTTTTTTAACTAAGTAATAAAACAATGACCGCTATTCTTACACGTATATGGATACATATACATTTCGTTCTCCAGCTTAGAATAATAAGAGTAATTATGTTTATTTTTTTAATGCAGGTAAAAATAGTAATAAGGCTACGCCTTGATGTTACTGTGATGAGGTCAACACATTATTATTATTATGTAAGTGTTAAATAGCTATATGGTCGCTGCAAAACAAGTTATTTGCGACATCGATGCTATAAACTATTTAAATATTATTTGAAATAAAACTCGAAATTTCTACTATTTCTCTATTTTTTGTGTACAATGTGTAATATAAACAGAGAATGTTAATATTGTACATAAAATTTAAAAAAGAAATAGAAATTAATATATAATAAAATAAATACACCCTATTAATTACGGTTAAAATTAAACCTAGAAATAAAATTAAAAATGTGTAATAATCGCGAAAATCAAAGAATCCTAATGATTGTATTAATTTTCTATAGTTTCCTTCCGTCTAGAAATAGATCTTAAATAAATTAGAAGCAATTTTATTTTTAAAAACTAATAGAATATTAATGTTATTATTCAGAAGTGAATATGAATCAGTTGTTTGTCTGCATGAAGCCATTTTACTACATTATAATTAAAGTCTCGTTAAAGACTCCGTTACTTTAAATGAAAAAATATTTAATCCTAATAAAAAAAAACATTTCTATGATAATTCTCGAAATAAATTAAATAACGCAAACATAGCACCGGACGTCATTAAGATGTCACACAATAAATCACGTGTGTATTATTTGTTTATACACTTACGAATTTGCTTATAAAATAATAACAGAAATAATAATTTTGCTTATAAAATAATAATAGAAATAATAAAAGAATAGTAAAAAGTATAAATAAAGAATGCTCAACAAATTTAATATGTTTTTTTAGCTCCACGCTGTATCCCGCACAAGGCAGGCAGAGGGAACCCGAGAACCTAATGCTAAGACACTCCGTTCCACTTCCCTTCCCCACTTTCCGCCGAATTTGAGGCATTGCGTGTTGAGTGGCGGAACTCAACGCCGCGCGTTACCTTATTACCAGAGCGAAGAAATGACACATTAAATATTTAAATTGAAAATATTAAATATTTCATTTCCTCGACTGGGGATCGAACCCACAACCTGTCGGTTACAGTCACACGTTTGTGCCAATGCGCCACGACAGGCCTCATATTAATATGTCACAATTTAATATGTCAACTAAATTATTTAATAACATTTTTAATTACTGTTTGAAATATTGTGACGCCATTTTTACAGTTCTCTGTTCCGTGCAAATTAAATGATTCACTGCCGAGACAAGAGTGTACGACCGACGCGTCATGACGTAATCCTCTACGTGATAAAATAAAAATGATATTCTAAAATATGTTTAATATGCACATATTTCTATTTCATTTTATCCTTAAAATAAAAACTTGTGAAGATCGATAAGTTTTTATTTAAAATAATAAAATTATTTTATTATTTTTAAATTCTTTCTTTCTAAAACTATGTATTTTCATATATTTTTACTTTTAATTTCTACCCCATCATTAAATTTTCAAGGCTATGGTTCAATAGTTAGCTATGTTTGGCTCACGATTACAAGATAGTGGGTTGGTTCATAATTAATACAATATGATATATTTCTACTTTAGCAAAAAGGGTCGAATAAATTGCCATAAATCTGAATCAGTAAAAGAGAAATTTTTTTTTTTAAATGTATGTAACTCCACGTAAAAAATAATAATAATATTTAAATAATTTTACAAATCGGTGAATGGCGTGCTCTTTCTCTCAAAATTAACCGAAGTCGAACAAGCAGAAACTCTTAGTAAATTTATAAGAAAGTTACATTAAAATTTATAGTAATATTGATAAGATGCAAACGTATTAAATCGTTTGTTATCTCAATTAACAGTAATAAAGTTAGGCAAGCAGTTACCTTATGGCATAATAATACAACTTTCTACGATAATCTTGGTCGTTTTGTATAAATAGATTCATTATATTTTGAATAAAATAATATCAATCTATTAAATGTATACAAGGCCTGTCGTGGCGCAGCGGCACAAGTGTGTGACTGTAATCTGTTATGGGTTTGATTCCCATTCGAAGAAATAAAATATTCAATATTTTCTATTTAAATATATATACGAGTATATAAATAATTAGTTGGGTTAGAAAGAGCGCAACATTGACTCGCGACTGAACTAGGAAAAGTGATAAATAAAAGCCTGGACCTATGATAAAATTGTCTGTCTATAGAAACGAAATTAACCGTAATAAAAACTAATTATTCAACACATTAACTGAAATACTATAAAATTCTTTCGAATACTTACTAAATACGTATGGAAACAAAATTTTAACCATTTGTAAAGAAATTCAGATATAATGTTGACCTAACTGGCAAACGAGTTCCCAATTTCTTTTGGCTACATAAATCAAAGTTGAAGGTCAATAGTAGGGTGGATAATATAGGTCGAATGTACACGACCTAAATTTCAGGAAAAAGAAAAGCATTAAATACGTCAAGTAAAAAAAAAACTATGTATTCGATTTTATATTTTTAATTTCGAAATTTAAATGCCGAACGCAAATTGTCACTGCGGCTTCTAACTTCCGTTCCGTTAAGTAATTCTGACAATTATTTGGTAACAGAATAACGAAGTAATTGTTTTCAACAGATCACAGATTTTTTATGCTAAATTTATATTATGCGTTTTACCAGTTTGAACATTTTTATTTACTTTCTAACTATAGGAGTGCGGTGCAAATATAAATATTATTAATTTTATTATTAAGACACAGTTAAGTAAATCTGCCGCATCACGAACGATCAATGTCCCACTGACATTTGGCTTTTGATTTGGCGTTTTGCCGGCGATTTAATTTTTTGATAGATTTTCATATAACCATATATAACAACGTAACGTTTATCGAGACATCAATGTTGCGATAACCAAACTAGCTTTATTAATAAAGTACTATAAAAAAAAATATTTGCATTAAAAACGTATGTTGATGTTAGTGAATGTTATTGAAATGAGATGTTTTTTTCTTTGGTTTTTGGATTAATGCTGAATATGTTTCCAAAATTACATATTATGACTGTAATTTAACCATTATGACCTTTTTTTTTTAAACAAATATCTATTTCTTCTATCAACTTCATCTATCCAAAAATTAAATACTAATTTACCAAAAAGTAATAAACAAATAAAGAGAGAGCAGAACATAGAAAACCATTGGTACTTACATAATAAAACTATTTAGCCCTTTTAAAATGCAAAATACAGTACAGACGAGGTTGTGATTGCCAGAAGTGAGTGGTAAATTTTATTTGAGGACTTTTCTTACTTTTGATTACTTTCAGTCTGAGTGAACATTGCTCAATATGTGTGAAGTGAATTAAACAAAAAAGTATAATAAATAAAATTTTAAAGCAAAGCAAAAAAAGCCAAAATTGTTTATTTATGTCTCACCTTCCACCCCAGCCTTGCCTTTCAATGCTATCACTTTACTCGCTGGATTCATAATTGCAGAGTCCGCACTGATTGGACGTCTTATGGGATTTGTGGGATCCGCCATGTCGATGATGACCACTTCTGAAGTCTCTCCAACCTTCTCCCGGACGCAGATGAACTTGTCCGACTCCATGGTGAGAGTGTTGAAGGATATGGAGGCGGGATTTATCCCTATGTTTGTGAGCTGTGACAAGATATAATGTGTTACATAATATTATTGTAAAAGAACTTTTCTGAATTAAGGAGGCATTTCTAAATATATATTATGTGTTGAGTACAAAAATCTTTTGCAGAATTTTATTTAGCCAAAGATAGAAGTAAAAACAAATTAAATAAAGTCACTCCCCTTAGTGGAGATTGAATCTATAACATGTCATTGAACTCATTATCACAACAAACATAAGAAAGTTTATGTTTCCTTAATATTTATTACTGTGATCTATTAGTAATGCATATAGTTTCGCTTTAGTACAAGGCAAAATGGTGTGTTCAGTTCTGCCACTCTACTGGAAATTGGAACGGGAGTGGAACAGAGTGTCATAACAGTAGGTTCCCTAGTTCCCTCTGCCTACCCTGCCATGAGGGGATACAGCATGAAGCTGATAAAGTATTATCTTAACCAAAGATAAAATGTAAGTTTTAAAATGTATCCATTCAAGATATTATTATAATGGCCATTGTTTTCGGGCTTAAGAATTGAGAGGCGAACATTAGAGGCAATAATCTTCTTGTTTGCAAGAAAGTCTTGGCACAATGCCAATAAAAAATAGGTCTCATATAATGTCTTATTCAGATATTTTGAATGTAAAATTTATATGGGAACAAAAATATAACATTTCCTCTTTACATATCATTGCCAATGTGTGTTTATTGTGATTATATTTATTGATTATTTGTTATTATATTTAGATATTTAATAAATTAAATTTTATCATTTATGTTTATTAATATGTAATTGTTAATACAGTATAAAAATCATTAGCTACTTTCTTTGTTAGAATCTGTTGTTAATATATTCTTATAAGATTTATAAGTCAATAACTTTTAACTTTATGAAAATTGCTGTAAGCAATGTAATATAAAGGTAATTGACACTTAATTACCTTTTATTTATAAAAAAATTACACAAATGAACATCATACAGAAATATAATGACTAAGGGTAAATGTTCATGTTGAAAAATCCCTTATCTTTGGCATCAACTGTATCTTATAAGTACTTTGTTATTATATATTCCAGTCTATGTAGCATATTTAGCTCGCTAGAGAAAGGTTGCCAAATTGTCAAATAACTAGTAAATCATATGATCCAGAGGGAATGTGGAACAAATCAATACCGGCACTCTCGTACACGGCTTAGGGGGTGGTATCTGTCAACGCATATAATTGCGCAATGTCACTTCTACTATCTCCTCCCACTTTTATACAACAAGGCAATTAATAAAACAGACCACTATATCTACTTCACTTCATATAACGTCCCCCTGCACTATGATTACAAGCATATTTATCAAAAAGCAATGGGCGTACTCACCTGTAAATGCTCCTGAAAACGTATAGGCAACACTTGAGCCATGATTGCTTATTGTTTGCTCTAAGAAACCGAAACCGCTTACGAGCGATCCTCTTTAATCGCGAAGTCTGAAAATTTAACACAGTTATTTCAATTCACTGCTGTCTCATCAGATACGAATAACACCTTTGACAATCAACATGGCGTTCATTCATGTTTGAAGGAGAAAGAATAACTACCGGAACACTACTAATATTAACAAAATTTAGAAACAACCTTAGTTACTCACTATTCCAATTTAATTCTACATGAAGGAAAAATAGATGAATAAAATATTTTTTATTTGTATAGAGAAATGACGAACAATGCACCCGCTGCCACATACACAAATGAATGAAAAGAAATGAACTGTGAACGATTACGAGATAGAAAGAGATGGGTGCAATAATCGTTGTCGAATGGGTAAAAATGTTTGAATACTCGTACGGGATAAAATTTATGTAATTGTTAGATTTCTCAAATTTTAAATGAAGTAACTATTATATATTATTGATAAAGTTAAATTTTTAAGTTCTTACTATTATTCTAATTCTTTAATTATTATTTTGAGAATAATATATCAATTATTATTCAAAATTCATTCTTCTCTTTATAAGAGAAAAGACTAAGGTCATAATACATAAAGCCACAATTGAAATGAATTGTCAAAGTGACGACCATACAATTTGACATCTAAAAACAGATTGAGTTTTGTGTTTTGATTGCAACCAGTAAATGATTTGCAGTTATTTTTAGTCGTTTTCTATTGTTTAAACAAAATCTATCAAAATGGTACATAAACTTAAACATTTGTTAATTGCTTTATATATACATAGACGCTCATTATTTTGACTATATTTCTTAAGTTTCAGTTTGGTTTCAACATGTTTCACGAAATTACAAGACCTTTTATAATGACTTATCGATGTTACTCCGTTTCTATGTTACCTGGAAATGAAAGACAAGATGTTGAAAGAGGAGGAAAAAGTAAGTCTGGAGCAAAATTATGTCCTTATATTAGGCCTGTAATAATTCCACGCCTTTAAATACAAAAAGCATATTGCTTTGTTGTCAAATATATCTTTCTCGTTTAAAGCAAAAATAAATATTTCGAGACAGTTTTAATGCTGCTTACTGCTCATTTACATATTTTTCAGATAAGTATTTTTCAATATGTCCATAATATTTTAATAACGACTACAGTTACTTATATTGATGGTGTTAACTTATCCATTAAGCATATTGTAATATGTCTCTTATCAACGAAACTTCAAAGATACTTTCAAATAAAAAAAAAGTTAATCTATTTGTGTATGTGTTTAAAAGATGGGCTATTCAAAATAATGTGCAACAAAACCAAAAGTAATTCCAGAAGGAACTTAATGTTAAAACTTGTTTTGTTAAGATACTATGTGCTAACCATCACATCTAGAGTTAGATAATATGCCACTGTGCTAAAGTAACCTAAGCAGCTGAATTGATTGATAAATAAATAAAAATGTATTGTTTTCATAATATTTGTAATTCTTCTTATTCACAGTTATAATGCCACCTTCGGCTTTAGAGCAGCTGACTAGACTTAATATTGAATATCCCATGATATTTAAATTGACTAATAAAAAAACTAAAAGAATTACACATTGTGGAGTATTAGAGTTTGTTGCTGATGAAGGAAGGGTATTTTTACCACATTGGGTTAGTATTATAATTATTTAAAATTAAACCCACAATAATATCAAATTGAAGTACCATATCACTTGTCTTAATTTTCATCTTACATATAACATGACTTATCTTCTTTTTTTGCTTACTACATTCTTTACCTAAGCAATAAAAACACAACATCAGTCTTTATCTTGCTATTAGTAAGGAAAGGAAAATAATTAGGTACCTAATTATTTGCGGATCTCATTGACGACTGAAACAACCTTTACAGTTAGATGCTTTGCCTTGATGGCCTCAAAATATTTATCTGTTGTTTATAATTTATGATAGATGATGGCAAATCTTGTATTAGAAGAGGGAGCCTTAATTCAAATAGAGAGTGCATCTTTACCAGTGGCTACATTCTCCAAGTTCCAACCATTGTCAGAAGATTTCCTTGATATTACTAATCCAAAAGCAGGTAAACATTTAAGATAAGAAAAAAAAATGTTTTTATAATAATAAGTAATGGTATATATAATAACTGACAAAAAAATATTTTTTTTTTATTTCAGTACTTGAAAACTGCCTGAGAAATTTTTCATGCTTAACAAATGGTGATGTGATAGCAATTAAATACAATTCAAAAGTCTATGAACTATGTGTTCTGGAAACTAAACCTGGAAATGCTGTTATTATAATTGAATGTGATATGAATGTATGTAACTATATTTATAAAATTTTAAAATTTTTGTTTAAATTAAATGGGAAAATTTGCTTCTATTAATCTATACTAGTATTATTAATCTGATATTTTGGATGACTTGCCAATCTGAGAAATTACTGAATTTCAAGTAGTAGTAATCAAATTGGTGATAAAATCTTTTAGGAAATTGGACAGGGACAGAATTTGTGATATGTGTGAGACAAATTTATATAATGTGTGGCAAAATTCAATGCACCCAAAAACTCAAATTATCCTATATAGGGGTTGACAGTCATTCTGACTGCATTTTGAGGCACTTCACCTTGTTATCCGAATAAAGAAAAAGTATTGGCACCAATCATAGCAGGCTTGTGCCCCTGAGCCATGACAGGACTCAATGGCCTATTTTGTGTGTAGTGTAAAATAACTTTATAATAATATTATATAATTAAAATTTCAAAATAGGTTGAATTTGCACCACCAGTGGGTTACAAGGAGGAAGATCACATAAGCCGAGGTGAAGGAAGCTCTGACACAGGAGGTATGGACGAAGACCCCGCAGCCATGATGCCAGAACCCAGTGGTTTTATAGCATTCAGTGGGGAAGGAAATAGATTAGATGGAAAAAAGAAGAAATTAACAAGTGAAAGCGATTCTGAGCCTCAAGCATCAACTTCAAGACAGGTAACAAATAAAACCTGTAACATTTATTTTAGAAACATTTTTTATACTCAAATTTACTATTAATAATAATATTTCTATCACTGAATATTTAAAATTATAACTACAAATTAATTTCTCTCATGAATATGTTTATCACAAATTCAATCAGTTTCACAGATTTCTTGACATTATATGTATGTTCATTCACATCAAAATTCTTTTACTCTTGTTACAACTTATTATATACTATTATATATTTAATTCTGTTTGAATTAACACACAAACAGGAAGTTTTAAATAGTATTTAGTTATATGCTACATAGTACATACTATACAAAATAATGTTGTTTGTTATAGTATAAAAAGAGTAAAGATCGAGTGGTGGAACTTCTCTACAATTTGTCTCACCAGAGCAGGAAAATAAAAAAAAAACATTTGTATCCACGCACTGTCCAACTACACCACATTGGCATTAATTGTTATCTTAGATTTTTTTATAAATATTATTTGTTCCAGCCTTATGTTCGTGGCATACCAGACTATGATTTTGTTCTTGGGACACTCAGATTTATCAGAAATTCAAGACCACCCAGTGCAAAGGAAGATACACCATCAGAGCCATTTGAAGCTTTCAAAGGAGAAGGATTCACTTTACGTACTGCCAAGTCCAAAAACTAAATGTCATATATATATAAAACATAAGATGTCAAAAATAATCAAACACATATATTGCTTAAATTTGTAATATGGTGATTCTTGGATTCTATTTCAATAAATGTGTAAAATCTTGCTTGAAGTTTTAAGTGAGTTTCCTTGAATTTATAAAATATGCATTGTTTGGTTGAAGTGCTTGGTAAAGCTAAGTAAATTTGTTAGGAAATATATAATTTCATTAATTATAATAACAAAATTGTTACACTTATTCAAAATATATATAAAAATGTCAAACATAGTGTAATTTGAACCTGCACCTCTTGGAAACTGTTGATATGCCCTGACCACTATGCCATGCTACGGCTTTTTTAAAATCTATTATATGTTTATATGCTTAATGTTGTGCACAAATTTCCGTTACCCATAATATTTCCTTAGAAAATATGTTTGACAAGACAATGCTATTTATTAAATATTTTTAATAATTTTAAAGTGTTAATCTACACTTAGAAAAGAAAAATATTTATTTAAAAAAGTATTAAAAATGTTATGTAGTGCAAGTTAAAATCTTGCTACATTAACATTTTTATGTGTTATAATAAGTTTTATCTTTCACAAGTGTGGATTAACTCTTTAAAATTTGTAAAATTGTTAGACAGTTTATTCAATAGAAATGAAACAAGTTTAATAAAGAAATTTATTAATATTTTCTTGATGAAGATTACCAAACACATAATATTAAGTCATGTTATTATACATAATGAATAGTATTGAAATAATGTTTCACTTTAAAAATACTGACTGTTTTGGATTCAGTTTCTTCAATTAAGAGCTTTCTGAATAAATTCATAATATAATATAGTCATTATAGAATATTTACAAGATAACTTATAGTAGAAATTAAGTCTTATCAGTCCATTAACAACATTTTTTTCTACAAGTTTATAAATTCAGCCGATCGACCTAATTTAAAATCTCTTTAAGAATTCCTCAGAGCAAATCCTAGCACGAGCATTAACAGCTAACTTCATTTCACTGATCTCCTTATCAATTTCTTCCATAAAATATATAACGAAATCAACTAATTTGTGTTTATACATTTGCTCTGTATGAAAATTTGTAATCAGGAAACTGATATGGTAGCCGTCGACTGGTTTCCGCCGTAGAACGATAAAGTTTTCCGCTCGCATCATCATGAAACGCATGAACTTTTTACATAATATCTTCTCGATCTCATCTGCTTGTTTAATCATTATACTTATTCTGATAGAATTAATAGATGATTCAATTAACACTTTCTCGTTAGCGTTCCGTGAAATAGTCACAGGATTTAATAACAATTCTTTGCTTGTACCCACTTCTACCTCCGGTTTGTTATATCTCTCGACGACCTGAGACGAGAAATGTTCTAGGCACATAGCAGATGTAAGCGTATGACGCACTGCTGTTAAATAAGGTTTTAATGTGGCCGACATTGTAGTCGCTTAAAAGAACAAGTCACAAACTTACAATACCACACCTAAAGTACAAATTTTATCTGATATGACAGTTCCGTTCAAAGCGACAAACATGACACAGTCATGACATGACTCATCTTGTGCATCTGTGGCGTGGCAAATCATACACCAGCGTAAAATATTAATCAGTACACAAGAATAAAAGGTCGCGGGGTGAATAGATAACAAATGGGGAAGTTTTTATAAAAAGGTATTGTTTTTTAAAATGTCTCAATAGCGATTGAAAAGCTTTATGCATTAATGGTAACATCAATCAAACGAAATAACCGACTTATATATTAATTAATTATAATTATTCAATTCACTTTAGTCCAAGTCCAAATAATTGATTTCAACAGCAATATTTTTTAAAGGTATTATTTATTATTTTATTGAATTTATAAATATTGCAAAATATATAATTTAAATATTTGCTGTATATTTATGTAAAATATATGTAAAAGTTATAGTATTTATGTAAAATGTACGAAAGTAAAGTATACATTGTATTAGTGGTTTCGAAAATATATACCGTCGATAAGGCACATGATTTAAATCAATCTATTTTAGTGTTCATAATAACAGTGTTATTTATCTGTGCTTAAAAAAAATATACAACGGAACGGACAGACAGTCATGAACAATAATGGCGGACGTTTTATAAAGTGACGCAAGCTAATGTTCTACGGCATGCGTTTATCTACCATTTCATTACTAGAAATTGTTGATCAGTTACTGTCTCTATCAATAAACACATGACCAGTTAGGGGTGCAGTCATATATAAATAACAAGAAATGGCTCGCGAGTTTGATCACCTCTTCAAACTACTGATTATCGGTGACAGTGGTGAGTGGGCGAGGCCTAAGTTCGCGAGTGATTACAAGTTTTACTCCTTTCTCCTCAGAGTTAAATAGTGGAATGTTGTATTTGTGTTACAGGTGTAGGTAAAAGCTGTCTCCTACTGCGTTTTGCCGACAACACATTTTCCGGTAGTTACATTACGACCATTGGTGTTGATTTCAAAATAAGAACTTTAGAGATAAACGGTGAACGAGTTAAACTGCAGATATGGGATACCGCGGGTCAGGAGAGGTTCAGGACTATAACAAGCACATATTACAGAGGGACTCACGGCGTCATCGTTGTGTACGATGTCACTAATGGGGAGTCCTTTGCCAATGTCAAACGGTGGTTACACGAGATTGAACAGAACTGTGATGTCGTTAACAAAGTTCTAGGTAAGGATGAAACATTCATTAAAGTACAATTTATTTATTGTAAAATGAGGAAACTTATTCTTTTAATGGACATTTACAAGTGTACAAGTTTTACAATGTTCAATAGAACAAATAAAGGATAAGAGGCAGTTTGTTGATGATTCATATTAATTTAATGCAAAGGATATAACTCGTTTATAATTGTTATTTGTTGAAATAGTATGTTGATGTGTAACTAATTATATATATATTTCTAGTTGGTAATAAAAATGACTGCCCTTCAAGAAAGGTGGTTGTAACAGAAGATGCACAAAGGTTTGCCAGTCAAATGAACATACCATTATTCGAAACCAGTGCAAAAGAGAATATAAATGTTGAAGAAATGTTTCTCACTATCACAAAAATGGTAAGCATTATAAGCATGGTTAACATCAGATGGAAAAATTATAATTTGTTAGTCACAACTAACAACTACATTAAGTGACAATGAAGCTTTGTCTGTTTTTAAAAAAGTTTCTATAAGTTTTCAATTTAGTATGTGTTTTTGGTGATTCAAAGTTTATTAAAAAATGTCTCCAAAGACATGCAAAGAAATTTAGAATACAATTTATCCTACCTTGCTACAGTTTTTTTGCAGTACTGCATTCTGCCATATGATTGGTAAATAAAATATTTTTGACTGTTTTAGAAAATCATTGTTAAATAAGAAAATTTATTAAATCTTGACTTTAGTTTATTATTTGTCTTCTTCATTGTGTAGCTGTGGAACTCGATACTGCTCTTGGTGTTCCACTACTTGACACAATGTTGTAAATATTCAAAGTAAAACAAACAAACTGTTTTTGGATAGATCTCAAATAGATATATAATATTAAATACTAAATATACATGTGATAAAATGCTGTGGTTTACAATGTATCCTGACTCAGTAACAATTATAGTACAATTGTTATATAGAAATGGAATTCATAATATAGATATTCTCTGGACCCTAAAGACCCCGTTATATTTACTTAGATCTGTTATTTTTTCTTAAAATCTTTTATTTACTTTATTTTGTAGTAGGCATATAAAATATAGTATTAAGATGTTGTATTTTGCTTGCTGGAATATGAACCCAGACTTGTGCTGATTTTAAGTTAGAGAAAATGTACTTCAACTGGGAATAAAACCCACAATTATTGCATTTGTAGTTAGACACTGCTTCAAAACTGACAAAGTCTTGATATTTTCTCTAATCTCTGATATTTACCTATAACAGTTAAAGCATATCTATGGCATTATATTTCTCTAATTCTCACTGTGCCAGCAGTCATGTTATTTCATTTGGTTTGTTTGTGTCATATTTAGTCCTTGTTACTATTTGACCCTATGGGCAAATATATAGGGAAAAACCAATTTGCTAGAATTTAATTCAACTCCATTATTCAATTCCAGGTATTAAGATCTAAATTAGAAATGAAAGAGAGACAAAATGTAACAGCAAATGACACAGTACACTTAAAGAAAGCCAACAAAACAAAAAAGCGATGTTGCTAGTGACCACAGACAATGGCACACAGCCAGGGATGTCACTTTAACAATGCTCAAATATTGAGAGACAGTTGCACAACCCTAGCAGGACACTATGGGACCTCAGCCATATGTAATGTCAGCTAAGAATTGATAAGTTGTTAATTCTGTAATGGAAGGGTAATATTTTCTTTTTTACTTTTTTATTTCCAATGAAACTTTAAATTTTGTGTACTATATTATTTTAAATACATTTTTTATTAGCATTTTAAAATAAGACTTCATAATTTTATAACACTAAAAATTAACAACTCATCAGTTTTAGTAGACGATAATGTTTACCAATGATATATAGAAACCCCTTTTTGTTGGTGTTAAGGTACAGTATATTTTCACATCATATACATTTGTAGATTATGAAGCTAGTTGAATTTTGTACCTTGAGTAAGTTGATCTCTGTTGAATATTATCATGGCAGTGTTGCAACATAAGTTGTATGAACAGTGTTGGATTATATACATTAAATATATTCTTTTTATATTGAATTATAGAAAATTATTTGTTTATGTCCTTCTAAAAATATTTATTCTTTCATGTCACTAATGAGTAAATAATAAGACAAATAATAACTAGATTTATTAAGTCATCAGGCCTAATTGTCTAAAAAATTGTATTATATATATAATATACATATGATCCAACATTGTCTATGCCTGCTCTACAGTTATCTATAGTTTAGTTATAAACTATTGAAATTTTGTTGTGCTGGGTTGACCAACCTCGTAATTATGAGCATTACAGTTGATTTACTCCAAATATTACATTAGGATATGGATGCATAGTAAATGTGTATAATTGTGCTCTCGTAATCGAAAATCTATGGGAGTGTTGTATGATATTATGTGCTAGTTATAAATGTATACCATTAATTTAAATATTTTTACTTTATGAAGTCTTCAGGTCATCACATAATTATGACAATAGTATTAGAAATAACCTGAACGCGTTTGATAAAGTATTAATTTTTATTATTTAACAATGTATTTGTTGATGTGCTAGTGTATTCAATTGATAGCTAATGTAATCTCTAATTTAGTTCTTTTTTTTTTAAATTATCGCTACATTCAAATTTGAAGCCAGTGTGTAATTTGTAAAGTGAAATTGTATTTATATATATTTTTTTAAAATTTAACATTTGGCAAAATTTACTCTATGTATATGTATGTTTATTGATGTGTTCATAGCGCATGGATGGGATTTGACATTTATGTAACTTTTTTTTTTAATAATAATAATTGTTTTTAAATAAAAAAAAATATTTTTATACAATAATTATAAAAAATAATCAGATAAATCTAAAAAGTGATTTAATTCTTTTTTGCCACCATCTTTGTTCTATGATCTCATTAATATGAAAGTCACGATGATTTTTATTTATATTTCTGTATGCTTGTTCTTCAGTCATTTTTAATTATTATATGGGAAAATTTGCTTTAAATGATGTTAATATTTTAATCAAGCAGCTTATTATGTCTTTTGCCTTTTATTTATAATATGTCTAAAAAACAATATTAATATTAAAGAAAAGGAAGATTTTTATATTCAGAACCACACTGCTATGTTAACACTCAATCAAGAGTTATTTGACTGGACCATAGTGCAAAGTAAATTTTTGGGAACATAAATAATGTATGCAAGGGGCCTTCCATAAATAACGTCACATGTAAGTATGGGCAGGAGTGTAAAGGTCTTGACATCACATTTTAAAATATAATATACAAAGAATTATGGAATTGCTGGTTTGATTTAATAATTTCTGGTTGCAAAAAAATACCCTAATTTTAGTACTATATAAATATACCAGCTCAGACGAAGACGAGGGAACTGTTAAAAAATTATAAAATTCCTGTGTAGTTCTTTATGGGCGGCCTCCAACGAAAACACGACACAGAATTAATATATATATAAACATTTATTATTTGTAGTATGAAATTAATCAATACCAATGAAGATATATTACATTTCGTATAGATTTATTTAGATTGGTCATCTTGAGATGCTTCATTTATAACAGTATGTATGAACTGGTAGACTTTGAGTTTTATCAAATGGTCATTCCGTACAATTTTGTACAATATTATTGGGCTGGCATATTGTTTACCATTTGTTTTATAATTTAAATTGTATTTCTTTGTTTGGTCTCATTTAATATATAATGTTGCCAGTCTAATAGTAAACAGCATTTTATTTCATTATAAATTGGAAATCATATTATTTTTTAAGTTGAATTGTTCATACACCAGCATTTTAAAGTGTAAATAGATATATTTTGCCCATAATTAACCAAGTGTTTTAATTGCTCCTCTGTTTTTGGTGATTTATGTATTGAATTTATATAAAGACAAAATTCATATACATACATTTTCATAGATGAATAAAAATACAATTATCGTAATGCTCTGCCGTTTTCTACTTTATATATCTTACTGTTCATCACTCCATTACGTACGTACATATTTGACTTCTACTTCGGAACTACTATAGATTATTAAAGAATATTTTTTAAAATCAAGATCACTCGTCAAGATCCAACTCTCAATTTATTTTCAGGCTATTTATAAGCCTATCTATGGCTTAACATAAGTATAAAAAGATTAACAACTACGCTATAACTGCCAGATCCGTCGACTAAAATATAAATAAATAAAACTATTGTCGTGCCGTCGAACAGCGTCTGGTTGAAAAGATGGTTTATGAATTTGAAAAACAACTCAACAAGAGTAGCTGAAAGCAACGTCATATGATAAAACACCAAAAATAAGAAATCAATGAAAATGGTACTAAAACTTTTATTTATAATTCATAACATTCACTTTATAAATATATACAAATAGTATCAAAAATATAATATCACTGTCAGAGCGGCTTAAGAATACTTTGTACCTGAAAGAAGGACAATGTTTAGATATAGATATACAAGAGATATAAAAATAAAAGAAAATCTGACAAAAGTGCGTTGACTGCGGGTCACCCATCAGCCATCACCCCAAAAGGTGAAACAATTATTTCCACATCGTCAATCTTGTTAAAAGACAAAAAGCGGCGTTCTGCCCCGACACTAAACACACAACATCTTGACATCGGGCGAATAAAATAGATGTTTAATCAAAATTTCAATTACATAAACATATATCCTCATACGAACAAATGGAGAAAACAAACGACCTACTAAATATTTAAACACTTATAGCCGTAACAGACGACCGAACCGAACCTCAACCTTGGTTCGCCATCGAACCATGTTTTCTAGGCGAACCATGCTCCACACGATCTAACATGGTTCGATGGCGAACTAAAATCGAGGTCTGTTACGGTCGTGTGTTCCGGCTATTACTATGATTATACCTATTTATATGTCCAATATCTTTGGGAAATCGTCCAAGCAAACAAGAAACATATATTTGTATTTTTTTTTTAGTTTCACGCTGTATCTCACACATGGCAGGGTACGCAGAGGAGATTTGGGAACCCAAGTGTTAAGTAAGACATTTCGTTTTGCATCTCACTTTTTGCTGAATTTCAAACAATCTGGGTTAAGGGGAGCTTCACGTTACGCTTTGCCTTGTTACCACAGCGAAAAAATACTTTATTAAATATTTAATTTCTTCGAGTTGGGATCGAACCCAAAACCAGTCGCTTTTACAGTCACATCACGACACGCCTAAATATAAGTATTATAGCTATTTTTTTATACGTTTTTAATTTCAATTCTTGTAAAATCTAAATTATTCTTTAAATTATGTTAAAATAAGAAAACTATACCAACCTATAGTTATGTCATGGGTGGTTTTGTTTGTACATTGAAATAGTCAGTCATTCTGCTTTGGCATTGAATTTCTTCTTTATTTATCAATGGACATGGAAAATATTTCTGTAAAAAAACATTAAATGCTTTATATATTTATATCCATTTTTAATGGCCATTTTCTTTTATGTAGTAGGTACAAAACGTGTATTTGGTTTCCGCCACTTAACAAAGATATTTCTCGAAAAATTAGGCGAAGAGAAAAATCACACTATGGGTCGTTGTAATGTTTTCTAAAGACCTGATGACCGTGGGTTCATTCGCTAGTCGAGAAAATTTCCTATTTTTTTTCATTGCCCTCTCTAGAATTACTGGCTATTTATGGGGTCATTCACATCAAGCGGGCAGGTCAAAATTTTTAATGTTTCCGATTTTATTAATGTTTAAATATGTCATTGGTATGTATGTCCTCAAGCTAGATATACAATGTTTTTGAAATACTATGTATAGTTAATAAGTTATAGGACATTGAAGTTTTGACTAACTATAGCGTATTTATTATTTCAAACGCAAAAACTAAGTTTTAAAAATGTTTAATCGAATAAACTAACTAATTAAATATGTACTCGACTTAATGAGCTTCCTAAGAGCGTTTTTGAAAATTTTAAAAATTATTTTTTTTTTAAAAAAAATGTTTTTTGTTTTTAAATTGATTTTTTTCAAAGTTGGAACCATTTATTTTTTATAAATAGATCTTGGTATATAAAATGATATATACCAAGTTTCATAATGGGCCCGAAACAGTTTAGGAGCTAGAGCAGTTATAATGCCGGAAGGCGGCGGCCGCGATGTGGAGCACCCCAGTCTCCACCTCGGGCGGCGACACGTTTTTGATACTCATTGGCATTTTTTTAATTTAAATAATCTGATATTAGCGATGTTTCAGTGTTACAAATTTTAATGTTTTGTATATATTATATACTGACTGATATGAAGAGAGTGGCAAAATTCTAGTATTAAAAAAATAAACGGGTCCAACTATGAAAAAAATCAATTTAAAAACAATAAACATTTTTTTATATAAAAAAATACTTCAATATCCTATAACTTATTAACTATACATAGTATTTCAAAAACATTGTATATCTAGCTCGAGGACATATATACGAATAACATATTTAAACTTTACTAAAATCAGAAACATCAAAAATTTTGTCTTGCCCGCTTGACGTGAAATGTCCCTTATGTCTTAACATAACTAAGCGTAAGTTCTACCAATCACTGCATAATTTTATGGAATAAGTAAAAAGGGGAGTCTCTCAAAGGAGAGTCGCACTATTTTCTATGGTCACTCCATTATATTATTGTAAATAAAAATGCGTTTCAGTTTCATTTCATTACAAGAAAATGAAGTACAGAAGTGGAACGGAGTGTCTTAACCCTAGGTTAGGTATTTTGCATAAAAAGTAAAACACAAACATTACCTGAACAGATTTAATCCCTCCAGAAATATCAACGGTGGGCACTACTTGCTTTGGCTTCAGGAACTTAACAAATCTTATCAGTTCAGAGAAGCTGGAGTGTTCGCTGTACGGTATACCTTAAAATTTACTTTAAATTTAATATTAATATGTTAATATATAATAACTAATTTACTGTTAACTCTATTCTATTTGGACTCGGAGTGTTTGTATATGATCGCACTGGTAACAAGATAAAGCGTAGCGTTGAGTATTGCCGCTTAATGACTCGAAAATTGGGAAGTATGTAGAGAATGAAGTATCTTAATACTAGGCTTCCCTTGTCTACCCTTATGATTTGAGGCAAAGTTTTAAAATAGTAAACTACCTGATCATATCAATATGGGTTTTAAATGAAAAGTAGCGAAAAAAATATTTTCAAGGATAATGTTGAGAAATTTAGAAAATATGCCTAGGATGATGTTGAGAAATTTGCAAAATATGCCTAGGATAATGTTGAGAAATTTAAAAAATATGTCTAGGAAAATGTTGAGAAATTTAGAAAATATGCCTAGGACAATGTTGAGAAATTTACAAAATATGCCTATGATAATGTTGAGAAATATAAAAAAATATGCCTAGGATAATGTTGAGAAATATAAAAAATATGCCTAGGATGATGTTGAGAAATTTAAAAAATATGCCTATGATAATGTTGAGAAAGTTAAAAAAATCCCTTCTCCTCTTATAATAATAATTATATTATAAAAACAAAAGAACTTGTTTTAGCAAAGCAGCTGTGTTGCTCATAGTAAAGTTAGATGTAATTATTTAGAAAATGTATGAAAATTGGTCCAAAACTAAGATCTTTGAACGGTTTCCAAGAGGTCCGGGTTCAAATTTCGCAACATTTAAATATTTATACGTTTTTAATTTTAAGGATTAACACTTTAAAATTACTTGAAGCTTATATGTATTTCTAACCGTGAATGGTAACAGAATCTTTTTCTACTGATGAATTTTTGCCGTTTTCCCAACCACTCGGTTTGAACGCTACTACTTCACTGAACACTCCATTGAGACTGTCTAAATACGTACGTAATGTCTGGAAATAAAACAAAACAAAATATTAAAGAAAAATAATGTATACAGAGTAAAGATAAAACTTGTGCTTACTAAATCAATATATATTTGAAAGTGGGGATCAGACGTGGAACAGAGTGTCTTAACACTAGGTTCCCGGGTTCCCTCTGCCTACCCTACCTCATGCGGGATACAGCGTAAAGCTAAAAAAATAATTAAAGATATTTGTATATATTATTATTAAATATAACAAAAAAACATATACAATTATTAGATATATGCAACATCATACCTCTCTCTTCCCTCCTCACGACGCATGTAATACTCAATCAATCAATCTTGCTATCTTACTTTCTTTCACACATACTCATGCATACATAGTATGTATGCATGAGTATGTGTGAAAGAAAAGAGTGTATGTATTACATACACACACTCAGACACTCGAGAACTCGGTAAACACATCACACACAGAAAGAAACTTACACACACAGGTGTAGGAGTGCTCACTAGGACAGTGGTCCAAAATGTGCTCACAGTGCTCATAACGTACCAACGTTCGGTCCGAATTGAGCTTTTAACGCTCACTGTCAGCGTTGTGAATAGTATTACGTCACTTGTGACGTCACTGGCTCAGTAGTGCTCACAATGCTGACAGGTCGGAGCGATAGCACCGTGAGCATTGACGTTATTTTGACTTTTAATTGACGTTCAATATATCCTTCACGTCAATGTCACTATCATCACCTTCCTCAATTGCGAAAAATGTTTGAATATAAGCATTTTCACAAGCATTTTATAATCTTTTCGGCTACATCACATATTCCATTTGTATTTATATAAAAAAATGCTTTGTTAGGTGCTTACGAATTTGACTAATTAAACATATAAACTAGTCAAATTTGTAAGCACGCTCACAAGTGTTCCAAATTATTAGTGCTGCTAACAAACGTTGGTGCGCTCACTGATAGGGGACCGCATGTTAGCAGTGTAAGCGTCGTAAGCACTGTGGGCACAATTCGGACCACGGCTTAGATCATACACATACACGCGCACAATCACCTGGTGAGCGAGGTCGCGCATGGGCAGCACGTGCAGCTGGCAGGCGCGCGGGTCGGCGGCGGCGCTGGCGGCGTTGGCGGCGTTGGCGGCGCTGGCCTCCGCCGCGCGCAGCACTCGCTCCTTCTCGGGACACGCCCATATCGAGCAACCGACGCGCCTCGCCACTCCCAGGAAGAACTTTTCTTTACCTGAATCAGAATTCTCTTATTAATATACTTATTTCTATAAACATTTTAAACGTTGCCGGATTCGAACTGGCGCTTCTCAGAATCCGTCCGAGCGCTCTGGCCAACTAAGCCATATGTAGTTTGTAGAGAACGTATTAATGAGACCTGTCGTGGCGCAAGGGCACACACATGTTACTGTAAACGTCGCAAGTTGTGGGTTCGATGCCCACTCGAGGAAGTCAAAACGAAACGGTGTGTTTTAAAACTAGGTTCCCATGTTCCCCCTGCCTACCCTGCGATGTGCGTGAAGCTAAAAATTAAAAACCTAATTAAATTATCAAACACATTTTCTCCTAACCAATAGTATAAGTGCCGCAAACAATAAGCACGGAGGAGAAGTTCCTTCCAGATCTTTCCACCGCCATTTTCTTTAGCCGCAGCAAATGTATCGCCATGTCCAAACTTTGCTCTTGCATGGGGAAGTCGTAGCGCGGATTGCAATAACTGAAATATATTACATTACATTTAATCAAATTACTTTAAATTTCGACGTTAAATTTCGCCACTCAACTGGCAATGCTTATCCCTAAATACTTTATAGAGAAAAAAGCAAAAAAAACTGTCAAAATCTATTTCCGTTTATTATAAAAAAAATAATTAAAAAACACAAATCTATAAATGATAAAGAATACAAACATAATAATAATAATAAAAAAAATACTTACGTAGTGTCCAAATAAATAGTATGTATATCTTTATTCCAAAAAACAGGGTACGACTCCATGGCGGGCGTCGCGCGGAAGTCCCCAGTGTGCAACAACGTCTTGCCATTGGGCAGCGTGAATATCATCATCAGAGCACCGGGACAACTACGAATAATGTGACTTAGCTTCACGCTGTATCCCGCACATGGCAGGGTAGGCAGAGGGAACTCGGGAATCTAGTGTTAAGACACACCGTTCCACTTCTGTTCCCCACTTTCCGCCAAATTTGAGGCATTGCGTGTTGAGTGGCGGAAATCAACGCCGCGTTTTGCCTTGTACCAGCGAAGAGCGAAGAAATGAAAACATTAAATATTTAAATTGAAAATATTTAATATTTTCAATTCCTTTCCTCGAGTGGGGATCGAACCCACAACCTGTCGGTAACAGTCACACGCCTGTGCCGCTGCGCCACGACAGGCCTCAAATTAAATGAATGAATAATGTAACGCTTATATTAATATCAATATTTGTTTTTATAAAGAGGCCTGTCGTGGCGCAGCGGCACAAGCGTGCGACTGTAAAAGCAATAGTTCGATCCTTACTCGAGGAAATGAAATATTTAATATTTCCAATATAGCAAGCAAGTTCTGGTAGCAAGCAAGGCAAAACGCGGCGTTGAGTCCCGCTGATTAACACGCAATGCCTCAAGAAATGCGAAAAATTGTGAACGGAACGAAGTGTAATAACGCTAGGCTCCCAAGATTCCTGCGCTTATCCTGCCAAGTGCACGTAAAGCCAAAAAAATATATACTCTTTTTTATCTTAACATATAAGACCATCGTAGCGTAATGGGGGATCAGTTTAGACATTACAGGCCATAATCATAGGTTCAATTACCACTTGTAGAATATTTGTATTTGTAAATTTACGACTCTGATAAAAAAAGAGTTACAATGCGAAAATACGCAATACGCAATATTAAAAAATATGGCGAAAGCGTGAAGCTGAAAAAATACGAACAATGTATTGCCGTCGTAGCGTAGTGCAAACCTATAACTGAACTGAATGATGATTATGGGTTTAAATTTTATTCGTATTTATAGTAAAGGCCTAAAGTCGAATGAGTTCCGCCATTTTTTAAACAATGAACAAGAATAGATAATAGAAAATTGAGGCAATATTAGAAAAAGATTGTTTATTTTTTTTTAGCTTCACGCTGTATCCCGCACGAGGCAGGGTAGGCAGACGGAGCCCAGGAACCTAGTGTTAAGACACTCCGTTTCACTTAAAAAAGATTCAATAGATAAAAAATCTTATACCTATAATATAAATAACGTGAGAACGTTACTGTCTCAATCATATACTTTACAAAAAAATATATAAAAAAATACTCACTGGTTAGCGTCTACCGCAGTTATTTCTACACCTTCTATTCTTATAGTTTCATCGACATTTATAATTTGAATGCACTTTGGATTTACTCCTAAACGCGATATGCATAAGTTTGCTACAAAAAAAAAATTACAAATAAAAAAATAGTTTCAATATATAAAGCCGCAAAAAATATAATATATAAGAAAAAAAAAGAAGAAAAGAAAAAGAAATTATATAAAATGCATTTGGTCCAGTAGTTTAGTAACAAATGGAATGTGACAGAAGAACAAACAAAAAAACACTTTAGTCTAAAGTTATTTAAAGATACCGTTATTTATATTAACGTAGCCGTTAAATATTTTAAGTGTAAGAAAAACAAGCTTACCAGTTATTTTGGAACAGAATAACAATTTATTAAAGCTCTTCCGTAAACCAGCGTAGTGGTCCGAATGGAAATGTGTAAGAAAGTAATGTTTCACATTAGGTATTTCACCATACGAAAACGCATCAACGGCAAAATGGGTTCCTGTAACAAAACGCATATTTGTATTTAATATTTCTTTATCGCATGGAAAAGCACCCAAACCAACTTGCTAGCCAATTGAATATCCCAGAAAGTATACGTCACCTGAAAAAGCGACGGGACATATTCGACCCAGATAGCCAATGAATAAGATTGGCATTTTAAACAACTGATCATAAGATATATCATAAGATATATTTAATAAAAATATATATTATATTTCTTTATAAAATTATGTTAAGAAGTCATGACATTTGTAAATTAATTAAGTTTAATATATTTTTATTTTACGTGGACCAAGGTGCGGCGTTGAGTTCCGCCACACAAGACGCAATATTTTGAAATTTTGAAAAAGTTAGGTAACAGAACGATTTTCATGAATTTTTTCTAGATTTATTTTATGTCAACAATTAATACGCCGCTACAAGTTGAGAGTTCGATGCCCATTTGACAAAGTGAAATATTTAATATTTCGTCTCTTCCTTCTGGTAACAAGCAAAGGGCGGTTCTGACTTTTGACAACGCTGACGCTATGCCAACGAAACAAGCTATGTCTCAAGTTTCCCGAAAAACGGCATGTATCTGCCTACCCTGCCATGTGTGGGATGCAGTGAGGAGCATAAACAAAGGTAATTTTACATTTATCAAAATACAAAAATGTAGAGTAGGGTCACTTTCTTGTCTTTGAGGCCTGTCGAGGCGCAGCAACAAAAGTGTGTGACTGTAAACTATAGGTTGTGGGTTCGATTCCCACTTGTGGAAGTGAAATATTTAATAATTTCATTTATTTGCTATGGTAACTAGACAAAGTGCGGCGTTGAGTTCTGCCACTCAATACAGAATGCCTAAAATTCGGCGAAAAGTGGAGGACAGAAGTGGAATGGAGTGCTTTAACACTAGGTTCCCAAGGTATACTGTGTGAAGCTGAGAAGAGTAGAAGTCACTTTCTCCTTTCAGCAATGCAAATAGGCAAAACTTATTTTTACTTTAGCTTAGTCTATATTACATATATGAAAACATACATACCTGCAACAATTTTAAAATGAGGAATTTTCCCAGTGACCACAGAAGCTCTGTTTGATTTAGATTTTAAAGGTAGATTAAATTGTATGGAATCCACAATTCGTTTAGGCGAACAAGAACCCGCACCACTTTTCCTAGATCTTGCAGATGAAGCCGGCCTTTCTTCAGCTAGCATATGTTTAATTTCTTTTTTTGGGGATGGTATTTTTTTAATCTGTGGGGATTTCGAGTCATTTCTATAACTTTTATCTGATGGTCTTCCAATATTGTGTAAAACTGAGTTGTTGCTCATTTCCAGTTTATCGTCATTGTCTCTCACTTGACACACATCTTGCCAAATCTTTTTTCCTTCTAATAAATGCTTTGTAGTTTTCACCTTATTGGCAGTACATTGAAAATATTTATCTATAGATATTTGCTTTAATTTTTTACTTTGCCCATTTATTTCATGCCCAATCTTTTTATTATCAACAATTTTGGCCTTCAACAATTTATAATTTAGTGGCTGTACAATGACATGCGCCAGTTTTTCAATGGCATTTGTATTTAAAAATAGAACTTTAGATTTGATGGTGTTATCTGTGCATAACTTTTGCTTTTTAATTTCTAAATTAACGGTGACAGCTTTTCTTTTTTGAGAATTAAAAGGAGATTCATCCATATTTGAACTATGTTCTGAAATTGCTTCAGATATTTGTGACCCTTCAATTAGTTCACAATCAATATTTACATTGTTTTCTTCATGTTTCACTTCAATTTTCTTTAAATTACTTTTATTTGAATTTAAATTTATAGTATCACAGTTAATAATGCAAAATGATATAGATATTGTCGGTTTCTCATTATATTCATTATTTTCTATGGAGCAATCACCATTTACGATGCTATTATGAGCAGCAAATCTATTTTCATTAAATTTATTTTTTGTGCTGTCAATGATACAATTCAAATTATTATTACAAGTGTTTTTATTACAATTAGGTAAATCTAAGCTAAAGGGAACATATTCTAGACTATTATTCACAGATACTAAATCTTCAATAGCTGATAGTCCCAAAGAATTTTCTTCAAATGAAATCTTTCTTTTTGAAAAGTTCTTTTGAATTATGCTATTGTCATTTATATTTTCTTTTTCATATTCAGATATCTGTAATGAACATTATAACAAAATAGTTATCAATTAAATAATTTAAATAACAATAACAATATATAAGTATCAACATACGAGTATATACCTCAATAAAATTATTTTTCAGAAAGGATTTTCTTTTTAAAGATAAAGAAGTAGAAAAACTGGACTTCTGAAAACAAAAAAAAAAAGGAAAATTGTAATGTCAATGTTTGTTTCGTATTGGTTTTTCAATCATTTGGTTAATAATATAAGTATGTAAATAAAAAGTTTAGAGATGGTATGAATAGACGACTAACCTGAGTAAGTGACAAATTGTGTTCACTTTTTATTGTTCTCGGATTTAACAGGGATGGTATATAATCATTTATATCATCGTCTTCATTCATTTTACATGGTACCTTACAAAGCTGTATGTATACTTAAATCAAAACTAAATATTTCTGCTTAGGCATACAAATCATTAGTTTAGATAAAATTTAAGTTATCGGTCTTATATCAAATCAAAGTATGAGTAATCAAATACATTATACTCTAGAGAGTATTTTAATATAAATATAAATAAGCACCACTCGAAAGAATAACATTGAAATTGTATTTCTAAATTCCATTGACATTGACAGTTAAGAACAACAGATAGGAAAACATCACAATCGTCGGGAAAACGTCAATCTTCAATTTCTTTTTCATGAAAAAGACTAGGCAAACAACGACACGACAAGGGTAGACCCTTATTTACCCTAAAATTTGTAGGTACGGTACTACATATATTATTAATTTTACAGCTGTCTCCACATTTTTGTTGTCTCGTCTATCCCATCTATCTGGATGGACGTTCCATTACGTATCCACACACATCGTGTCTGCTAAATAACTACCAGCAATTTTCCTCCCAAATTTCTCTTTTGGTTTACAATAATTTTTCTCCATTCTATCTCATCATACATCCATATCATAATCTCGGCCTCGTCAAAGTGATGAAGTGATGAAAATAAAAACAAAATTTCATTTTCTATTTACACCAATTGGTCTGAACATATTTTTATCTACATTGACTAAGGACGATGATGTCGGTGCCGTGTGTGGGATTCCTAAGTCTAATTTTTTTTTACATCTCAAGAGAGCTGTTTTTTGTGAGATATAAAACATATTTCTTTGTTTTAAGGATCCGTAAAGCTTTATTTTAATGCCATCGAAGAACTAGTTTGGCTTTCTAGCCACTCTTGGTTAAGGAGAATAGAAGCCGCAGACTTGTGTTTGATCTGACGAAGTTTCTGTTTATCATATTCATTTTCATGTCCTAAAATAATTACTATTTATAATGTTCTTCCACATTCCTCTAATGTTTAGTAGGTATGTGTTATCGAATGTTTAGTCTTTTTTAACATTATAGCCGATCATTGTTGCAGCCAGAGTGAGATCAGACCGAAAATGAACAGTGACTGGCATTATCGTGTAGAATGTTCCTAAGCTTTGCTACTTTTATATTTACAAAGAAAGCTGGTCAGCAGCTTTCTCCATTCTACGTGACATTGGCAAAAATATGAAATAAAAATTATTAAATATTCAATTTCGATTCTGTAGTGCGGTTACGGCACACCTACACAGAAATATTACGAGGTTTGAAATTAATATAGTGGTCAGAATGTTGTGTACCTACCTGATTTACAGTTGTACAATTTTTTTTACATGTAATAGTTATTCATTGAAATGTTGTTATTTAATTTTCAATTTGATTATTTTTAACTAATAATTAAATGCAAGTTAGATGTACAGTCAAAGACTTGTGCAAATATGTTCCATATACTTATGCCAAACAATAGGTTCATATGTAAAAAAAAAATAACGATGACAATGTAAAGAAGAGAAATGAATCTATGCGTATATTTTTATTTAATGTTCAATGAAGAAAATAATGCTATTAAAAATAGTTAGATATAGGTTTCAATTATTTATTACTTGACACAGTGCGTACAATCCAATCGGTATAAAATGATACTTTCGTATATACACCTGGATAGTACTTTACACCACAAGCATATCCATAGGAAACCAAGCCAACGACCACGCCTTTGTAAAGTAAAGGTCCTCCTGAATCCCCGTAACAGCCATCGACTCCATCAACATCTAACTGACCGGCACACATCATGGAGTCCGCGATAACTGCTCCGATTGTGTTGTAATGTGCCTTACATTCTTCTTGATTTATTACTAGCATCATTGAGTATTGTAGTTGGTCGGGCTGTGGACCGTCTTTCTGTAAAGATATGTTATTTTTTATTTTCTTTTTTTTAATAGGTTTTAGTGGTCATGTTTGAAATAAAACGATCTTGAGATCATCTGACTGCCGACACAAAGCTCATTCAACAACAAAAACGTAAAGAAGAAATACGTTTTAGTCATTTGTTAACGAAATTACTATCTACCGCGTAAGCTATAAGACATATCTTCCATTTTTTGCAGTGAAACACTAACATCTATACAATATTCTTATTGAATACATATTTTTTTTGGATACTTATATCTAAAATTATACCTAATTTATGCAATTGAATTAATCAACTAACCTCAGTCGAGCCCCATCCTACCAATGTACAAACAGAATTAGGCACTAACTCTATTCCAGGTTTAATTATTGTTCCTTGCCTTACTAAATTGCCTAAAGTGAACCTCTTAGCAACAACAACCACGGCTATGTCATTAGTGTAATAGCGCTTGTCGAAACTATAATGAGGTACTATAGTTTTTACTTTGTGCAACACGCCCCCTCGGGTCCGATATGTAGAGCCTACACGGATTTTCCAGTATTGTGGTAATGTGTAGCTGTAATCAAAATTTAAAGGATTAAAATACGACACCATGATGACACAGAGGAAATACAATATGTCTATATCTTCATAAAGGGCGACACTATCATACTTCGCGTAAATATATAAAGTAATATTATAATTGGAAAGGATGAGCATTGACGCCGTCATGGCGCAGGTGCACAGACGTGCGGCTGTAAACATGTCGGCTGCGCTAGAGTTCCGCTACTCAACATGCAATGTGCAAGACTAGGCTTTCAGATCCCCTCTGCCTACTCTTCTTCTGCCTATGTGCCGGTTACAGCGTGAAAGTAAACATTGAGATCATCGTCCTAGTGTAGTGGGACAATGTCGGATTGTAAATGCGAAGGGTTAGATCCCTACTGGAACGGAAGATATTTTTCTTAAGTCCTCTAGCTATCGTCGCGAATTCAAGGGAAAAGCAAAAAAAAACTTATAAAGAATTAAAAGCGAAGAGTCAGTTCATTGCGCCTGATAATATATGCATAATTGTTTCTGCTGTTGAAGTACCTGGTTAATTGTTTAAATGATTTAAAGTTCTATTATACTAGAATTGCAGAGTGTATTGTGTATTGAAAAGTCGTGATTTTAAATCATATACGGTCTGACGTTGAATAAATGCACAGCAAACTTAGTTATATCTTACTATCCATAAAGCAAATGAAGTAAATCATTACTTAACACATATTTTATCATATATTAAACGGTATCTATTTAAAATATATTGTAGTTGTGGTCGACGGGGACCACTTTAGTGATTTATTTTTAGTAAGACGAACATAATCTTATTTTATCTCTTGTTTAATCTAGGCGGGTAATTATGTAGAACAAAGAAGAAAATAAATATTAACTTACTTTCTACCAGTATCCTGGTTGTACTGAAAGCAATGGGCACTAGAAATAACGTGGCGTGAAGTTATAATGACTCCTGCGCAATGTTGAATATAGTCATATGTTCCCCATACATCCAACAGCATTTGGGCTAAGATTGGGTATTGCTGTATTGACGTGGGAGATCCGTTTAGAACTCGATTAGAATATTCACTGTTTACTGAAATCAAATGTTTTTTTGTGTTCAGGCCTGTCGTGGTGCAGAGACGCAGCGGTGTGACCGTAAACGCGACATGTTTTAGGTTCGATCTCTACTCGAGGAAATTAAATATGTACCGTGATATTTTAATTTTCTCTGCTCTAGTAACAAGATAGCGCGCGGCGCTTAAATTCATCACGGAAAGTGGGGAACGCAAAGAAGTGTCAAATATTTTAAATGAAACATTTTTAACCGGATTAATCGCGTATATTGAATGGTAAACATTTTTGGTAAACCCGACGTTTAGAACACTTTACAGTAGTCCGTGGTCGCGGAATGACTCCATTTTTTTCCATTGCTTAATTAAAATGTGTAACAATCGCGAAAATCAAAGACATTGTTAAGTATCAAATACTTCCCAAGTTCTCTCTGCCATGCGCGCAAGTTCCAGCGTGAAGTGATAAAAATGTTTTTTTTTACTTTACGTTGTATCTCTCACTTATCAGGGGAGGCATAGGGAACCTAAAAGCCTTGTGTTACGCCACTCGGCTGGGGATTAATATACTTCCTTACATTCCGCCGTATTCTTGAGGTAAAACTTAATCATAGTATATTTTTGAATATTTTTAGTAATTTGTGTATACCTATGTAAAATAATTATGGTTAAAAATATATGTTTATATTTTTTTTATTCAATTATAAAAAAATATTTCTTCAATCACTTTTTTTGATAAATAAATAATGAAAAAAATCTTAAATATTATAAATACTACAAAATTACAATTTACCTTCTAATAAATATGGAATGAAGAAAATCCAAGCACGGAATAACATTATGCGTTACTTTGAAACAGGTATATTTCACGTAAACTCGTCGCTAACTTTGTGTAATGTTAGCTCACTTTGCAACCGTTCTTTATACTTTAGAATCCAAATGCCATATAACTTTCTTGGAGCCTACGCATCAAACTTTTACAACTGTCATGGGAAGTACTTTGTAGTAGGATTTTTTAATCTTGATATTTTTTATTTAATAATGTTCAAAATCTTGATTGGAGTAATGGATGATTTTTTTCTATTATTTTCTAAATTTCAGCTTCAGTTAACTCTAAATAAATGTTATAAAGCGTTCATTGTAGATGATTTTATCTAACTACATAGCCCTAAATGTAGTAAGTAAGTGTAAGCAATGATTCTTGACTCGAGTCAGGTCGACATATTTTTTGAGATTTCGTACTTCAAAAGGAAAAGCCTAAACCCCAATAGGATAATTCAATCTGTCGCCAATCTGTCTTAACATCGTGTTGAGGTATCAAACTGAAATTAGTATCAAATATTTAAATCCAAGGTCCTTTGCTGTACGAAAAAATTGAATGAAATAGTAGCTTTTGAAGCATTTTGTATTAAGTTGCAACGTAAAATGCGCATATAACGGTCATGCGTATATATATATATATATATATGTATATTGGTACAACCCTGAAATTTTATGACTCGCACTTGACCGTTTTTTATTTTTAATAACATGACGTAAACATTATTAATTTTAAATTAACTTCTCTTTCTCTTGATTAAATTCTGCAACTTTAAAAAAAATAGGCCTAATCAACAGTTTGATGACTATGGTCTAGCCCTGTCACCAAATTCACCCAGCATATCGATGTATAAATATTTTCATGCTACATTTTACACTAATAGCATTAGTAGAATACTTCATATTAACTTACGAAATAATATATATTTTATACATTTATTATTATAAATTGCAAGTATCAAACAGTAAAAGTCGATATATACTCTTGTTGTAAAACATAAATGATTTATAAATAATATCTAGTTTAAGAGCATCAATCATCCTAAGCTGCTTTGAAAAACATAGGCTATGATTACAATTAAAACGTTTATTACTTGAGTGGATAACGGTTTCGTTCCTTTCGTGAAATTATTTATTTATCAAATAAATATTTCATCAGATACCTAGATTTATGATAATACTTACTTTAACAAATTATGTAAAAATATGATAGACTAGGAACACATATATGTAGCTGGGTAGGCAGAGGCATCCCCGGAAATCTAGACAGACACCTTTCTTACCCATTTTCTGTACTGCTACTGAATTCTGCTACGTTGAAATTTTCCTACAAAATTTAAAGAAATCAATAGGTTAATTAATTACGATTTGTCCGTATAAAGTAGACAACGAGAATTGTACAATTGTACTAGGTGCTAGCAAGTAGCTCCTAGAGTAATACTCCATTGACAGTCTCAGAAACTATAAGTAATGATTTTTTATTCACTTATGTAAGTAGATATCTAATTACAAGCGTCGGAACCCAAGCGTGGGACTGTTAATCTGATTCATAGGTTGTAGGCGCTTCAGAATTCATCGATAACGCCGGAGACTGAGGTGTCTTGATAAGAACGCAGAAAAGTTTATTTTTTCTAGTTTGATCTGTGTGGTATTATATATGGTGTTCAGAGTTATACTATAAAAAGGTCAGGTCTCATCCACGGTAGCAAAGACACTGTTCCGTTGAAGTACACAAAGTCGATATCTTTTATATATTTTTTTATATTTTATCACCAATTCAAAGCTACGCTTTTAAGCATTCCAAGCTGACGATCAAAATATCGCACATTTTAGAAAACATATATAAATATGGCTAACGTGAATAACGTAATGATTCGAGGCCTGTCGTGGCGCAGCGGCACAAAAGTGTGATTGTAACCGACAGGTTCTGGGTTCGATCCCCAGTCGATCGAATGAAATATTTAATAATGTCAATTTAAGTATTTAATGTTTCATTTCTTCTCTCTGGTAATAAGGCAAAGCGCGGCGTTGAGTTCCGCCACTCAACACGCAATGCCTCAAATTCGGCGGAAAGTGGGGAACGGAAGTGGAACGGAGTGTCTTAACACTAGGTTCCCGGGTTCCCTCTGCTTACCCTGCCTCGTGCGGGATACAGCGTGAAGCTGAGAAAAAAAAACGTTATTATTCTTAGAAACCATCCAAGCGCTCTGACCGAAACATATATTGATAAAATCAAAGCCATATAATTATTAATTAATTAATATGAATTAAAGGACACAGCTAGTAATGAGAAACAATATTACTGTTATTTCATAGTAATAGGTATTTAAGAAGGCAGCTCGGTACAATTACTCATATTTTTTCTTTCTGTGGCTGTAATGATACGGCACCATGATTAATTGTTTGTAGAAACCAATTAAATAGATCCGTCTCTCGGGCTTAATACTAGTTACTTGCGTTGAATTCCTTTGTTCCTTTTTTTTTTTCAATATAAATCTGATAAATCGAAAAAAATTTTTTCTAAAAGTATGTAGCATTGGCAGTTAAATTTAATGTAGGTCTAATTAAATAATCATCGAGGTTGTGGCACAGGGGCACAAACGTGCAACTGTTAATGAGAAAAGATATGGGTTCGATTCCAACTCGAGAAGTTATAGCAAAGAAGAAATAATAAAAATAGTCTTTAATAAATAGTCTTTAATAAATGAGCAAGAAGAACAAGCGTGTGACTGTATCCGACAGGTTCTGGGTTCGATCCCAAGTCGAGGAAATGAAATATTCAATATTTTCAAATTAAAATATTTAATGTTTTCATTTCTTCGTTTTGGTGACTAGTCAAAGCGTGGCGTTGAGTTCCGCCACTCAACACGCAATTCGGTTTTGTTCTACAAAGTGTCTTAATACTAGGTTCTCAAGTTCCCTCCCTCAGTTCCCTACACTGCCATATGCAGAAAAAAAAGAACAGAACATAACGAAAATATATTTCTTTCTGCCCATAAAAATAATACCTTATTTTTATTTCAGTAAAATAATTTTAAGATTTATTTATTAAAATATATTTTATGAATATTGTTTAATAATAGTTTTCTTTTTAATAACTCCGCTTGGGGATTGCGAGCTGGGTAGTCTTTGTACACCGCTAAAGTATAAGCAATAATAAAGTGTATATCTTAGTTAAAGTTATAAAGTATGATCGATATTTTCTGTTGATATTTTAAAGTAGAAGATGTGGTACATCCGATAAATATTTGTTTATAATCGTAACTTTACAGATTTTTGCCTGAATATGCAGTAAGCATGTAAGTGCTCTTTTAGTGCTATTAGAGATCAATTGTTATGACACTTTATTCCCCTTATAGTAAAGATAAGAAAAGACTAAACCGCCTACAGCTTTAAAATTTGAAAATCGTTATATTTTGGTTTATGTTAATCATAATTAATCCAATACATTTCAGATTTTAAATAAATTGCTCATTATTCTAAATAAATATTGACTAGCTTATATAGGCTAGTCAATATTTATTTAATATAAAGTATATAGTTTGCAATGATTCAGAATAAATTTTTAATGTTCTACCATTAATAGTTAAAAAATAAAATAAAATAAATGTATTATGTAATGATAATAACATCATACAAGATATGTAAAGTATTAAAACAAGTAGTTTTATTCAACATTTTTATTGTTATTTAAATATATTTACATTTTTCTAGAACATTTCAAATGAATAAAACAACAACACTTAATCTATCTAATAATACCTTTATTTCTAATAGCTGTTTGTATTTGGCTATCAATACTTGTATAATATTTCATCCGACCCAATAGATGTGTAACTTTTTTCAAGTCACCATCGAAAAAAGCAGTAGACAATTGTTTTTGCAAAGTTTGAATAACTTCTTTATTTTCTTTATTTAATTTCATTATTTCTTCTTCTGTATCTGCATTCTCAACTTCCTCATTCTTTTCCATGATTTCCATAAGAAATTCCTGGTCTATTTGTGTGTTTTCTGGTATTTCTTTTCCTTTTAATTTTAGCATGTAAATACCTGTTTATTAAGAATATTTTAATAAGACATCTGTTTTGGATGATACTAAATTTAATTTCTAAATTAAAAAAAAAAAAAGTTTTCGATTTTTATACATTTTGTAAAAATATTTAACTGTATTTTGTATATTTAATATACTAATGTATATCTGTGACTATTTATTACTGCAATGTTGAAATTGGGTAATATATATTATTAATATAATATCAAAATATGATTAATTGGTTTAAAAATATTTTCAGTTAAAAGTATTTGATTTGTCAGGCAAGTATGTTATTTTTTTTTCTATTAGTCAAGTTCCCCTAATGTATATTATTAATATACAAATTTTATTTATTATAGAGGAGAAAGTTAGTGCAAGGAAGCAAAAAAGTTAACAGTTGCACTGTTTATAGAACAGAATAGTTATACATAGAATAATCTTAAATTAATCAGATAGAATATATAATAATAATTTGAATATAACAATAAGTTTGTATGGACGAAGAAATTAGAAAAATGTTGCTTTCAGAGGGAACTTGAGCCTAGCACAACAACATACAACCTAGCATTAACAGAATCTGTTCCCATTAGTATACTTCCATACCCAACTAACTAGAGAATTCTCAAGGCATAGCTTGTTGAGTGGCAGAACTCAATGTGTAGCTTTGCTTCATTATCAGAGCCAGGAAGTGAAAATATTATATTCTCCGAGTTTGAATGGGACTCATGACTAACAAGATTATAGTCATACAATTTTGCCCCTGCAACACACCAGCCATAAAGATAAATATGCCAAGCACCATTGTAGCCTCATAAAGATACATATGAAATATAAAATAAAACAAATTACAATTTATTTATTAAATGTGTGTATATATTTACTGATAATATACAGGTTATAGTGTTGGCCAATGTCAAACTATAAAAGCAACGGGTATGGGTCCATTCTCCATTCAGAGGAAATAGTTTATTTTTTTTTGTTTTAATAAACAAAGATTTTCTTCAAAATTTGAAAAGACTGAAGTGAATGAATGAAGAATAGGTATTTCTATTATGAACTATGTAGAAACATAATTCAAAGAGAATTGAGATTTATTATTTCATTGTTGTTACAAAATATATTTTTTTAACAATGAAGTAAATAAAAATTCCCGTTATCTATTTAATAATATATTTACTAATATTATGTATTTAATATAAGAATATAGATGGAGGTAAAAAGTTTTTGTAATGAAAAAGATAAAAATACCTCTAGTAAGTGGTTCCAATAATGTTTTATATGCATCATTAACTAATGAAGAATATTGTGCTGATATTTCCTGTTCTTCTTTTTTACTGAAAAAGTATAAAAAATGTGATTTGTGAAGAAATTATTAAACAAAATTAAGAATTAAAAAAAAAATATTGTTTACCTATTAGCATATTTGTCAGGGTGTAAATATTTTTGCAGCTCTTTATATCTTTTTGCTAAATCACTTTCATCTAAATCATATGTTTCTACCACTCCAAGGATTTTAAAATAATTTTCAGGTTTTTCTGGTTTTTGTAATGCTTTACATTTGGAACAGAATAAGTTAGATATTGGAGGCGAGTCATTTCCACACGACCAGCATGATATATTCCTTGTTTGAGATAAAATAATAGATTTTGTCTTGAGATTCAAAAAGTTTCTTCTGAGGAGCATTCTTCTATTTTTTAAATTTTATTTCTAAGTCCTGAAATTACGACCAATATGAGGTTTATTATATATAACATGTATATAATAAAAATATATAAAGTGCATACTTTATCACACAACAGTATATTAATTAAAAATATATATATTTTTATTACACAACAATAAAAAAATTGCAGAAATCGTCATAGGTCACCGGACATACTTAATATCATGTCAAAGTCAAAATCAGCTGTTATTGTAAACAATGAATTTGGTGCGTTCAATTTATATTTAAATTTTACGTATTCAATTGTAACAGAATATGTCTATATAGCATTATTAAAACATATGTACATGCTATTAAGCGAAGCGAAGCTGAGTTAACTAACATATTTGAAGTTAACCTATTTGAATGATATACGTATGTATCTTACTATTACTTATAAAAACAGTTCTTAGAAATTGTTTATATAACGGAACAATTTACATTTAACAGGGTATTGAAATTACAAAGGTAAAACAAATTATTTAAAAGTAAAGCAAATTATTTTATACATTCATACCGAAGAAGATTAGATAATACGAATTGCTTAAAGAATAATATTAAAATATCTGGCAACATTTAAATTTGACGTTTGTAACTTGTAAAATTTATCATATTTTTGGATATTATGTCTAAACTAAAACGACTTAAAAATATTTAAAGACATTGAAATTGACATTGAATTGTTATCTATATCTAACTATATCTAAATTGAAAGCATATTATGAACAATAAGAATATTTTGTTTTAAAAATTGACTACGTTGTGATCGACGGCGCGACTCGTAAATAAATAAGGCCTAAACAAACCAACATAAGTTCTATTAAATACACAGTTTAATATAATTCACAATGGTTTCATACTTCACTCTGGACACTCCTGGCGAAGTAACTAATTTTCAAAAAGAAATTTCAAGTATGATGCATGGTTTTGGAGACAATCCCAATCCTAATGCAGCGACAGTAGTGTTAGTCGAAAATATTGTTTTACAGCAATTAAGGTGGATGCTACAAGAAGCATATGATTTGTCACTTATGAGAGGAGCTAACTCAATTACAAATTATGATATTATATATTTAATCAGAAAGAATCCCGTGAAACTGAAAAGACTTCACGATTATCAGATTAAATTGGACCGAATTGACAAAAATCGACAATCTACAACCGGTACTCAAGCAGAAACAATTTTACCAGGTATTATATTAGATGATGACAAGGACATTACAATGAAAAAGAAGCGCACACATATAGAAATAATAAAAGAATTTGACGAAGCTGATGAAGTGAGTCAGATTAAATTTGATGCTATTGATTATTTAAGAAAAGTTAGAGCTGCTAAAATTAGTGAGTCAATGTCATTTGAAAAGTATGAAGCATACCATAAAGCCAGATGTGCTTCTTTCCGATCAGGTTATGGTCTTAGTAAAGGATTCTTAAAATTAGAAAAATGGATCAATCCTAATAAAGAACTTAAAATAAGCCATCATGCATTAGAAGTTTTATGTTTTTTAGCCTACGAGACTGTTGCAGAAATAGTAGATGCTGTATTTTTAATTCGGCAAGACAGTAAGAAAAAAAGTGGGGATCCCTTTAGTAAATTTGAGGGTGGATATTTTTGTAATCCTCTTAGTTTGAATAATTCTGTTTATATTAAATCTGGTTATGAAGGAGTCCCAGCTATAACTGTTGCAGAAGTAAGGGAGGTGCTAAGAAGATATTTTACACCTACAATCGGCATGAATGGTTTATTTTATAGAAATATGTGTATGGATTTGCCTGTAAGATTTATAGCAATATAAAATATTGGAATACTTGTATTTTTTTATTTGCAGAAACTTTTAATCCTTTACCAATCACTAATGCATTACATCAAATTACTTGAGCAATCTTTTCTTTATTCTTACTAATATGCTAATACTTTGTCATTCTATGTGTGGAGGAACTAGTTTTATAACTAAAAAATCTTTTTATTTTAATTTCACATTGACCACATGTGAATAATTTATATCTTAATTTTTTTAACTTTACAGTGTATGACAAATTTTCGTATATGTAATTTATTTTCTGTTTTCTTTTACGTTCACACTGTACTCAAATAGCAAGGTATTAAGTGGGTACCAAGGAAAAATACTCCATTTCCATTTATTATTATCTCATTATTTTTATGCCCCACTTTTCTTTTGAATTAATGCATTGTGTGTTCTGTGGCTGAACTTAATTTACATAATTTAAGTAAAAGTTCCTTTGTATTATTAAAAATATTGACAAATTAGTGATAATAATTCATTTCTTAAAATTATGTAATTTTTTATGAATGTTATCTTATAACATAAAATTACCGTCCATAAACTGACTTACCAGACAACAAGGCTTTCTTTAATTATTCCTTCTGTTATGATTTTGGATAACTTTTAATAGAAATGTTTCAACAATGTCCGGCAATGGCGACGATTACTTTTAGAGTTGTTCGGTATCGCGAGTAATTATTTTGTATTATAGAGCTAGTCAATCAAATGCAATTGCAATTCAAACTAGCTATTCCTTTTTTTGATCGTTGTAATTTGATCCTTGAATTATATTTTTATATTTTTACATAAGAAAATTTGTAATACATTTAATTGAAAACAGCTTTTTCGCCTGATCGTGTCGTTAACCTCTTCATAGATGTCATCCGAGGAGATTAGGATGCTTCCAAGCGTCTACTTCTTACTTCTCTAGTATTAATGATATCGGACTCTTAAAGATTAGGCGAGGTTTCTCTGTATTCTCTTACCACTCAATTTTTCTTTGTAAATATTTGTCATGATAATGCCATTTTTTCTGCCACTCATTACCTATACGTGTCCTAATCACCTTTCAAATATTATACCCAAGTAATGCGCTATCATTATAGCCTGGTTGATTGCAATATATAATATTGGGTCGTAGCGGTCATAGTGAGTGACTTTAGTGGACAGCAGGGCTAGCCAAAAATAAGTTAAATATCTAATTAAACATATGTATTTATTTATTATGCGTTTATTTTTAAAAATTGTAGGGAATTTTACACAGCTTAATGTTTAATTTAAAAAAATACGTACCCTGATAAGAAAGGAGTTTAGAAATATAACTAATAAATATTTAGTTGATTTTTCTATTTAATGACATAAACACTATAGTAGACATAGTATAAAAATACTGAATATAACATTTTTTTCAGTATTTTTATATTGAAATTAAATAATTTTAAGTTGTGTGTTATATTTTAAAATGACTCAAGATAATTGCTTTGGTTAGTTGATATCATAACTCAAGTAGTCAATTGTGCTACAGCGTTATATCACACGGGAGTCATTAATGTTTATTTTTTACTCTAAATACTATTTATTTAATGAATTCACGTTCCCAAATGCGTAAAAATAATTGGTAATTTAAAATGCGATGGTATCGCATCGTCAACAAGGATTTTACCTGTAGACTTTCGTGAAATACAATACTTTTTGCATTATTTCCAAATATATTTAAAGAGTATTAATTACTGTAATATATATTTTTAATCGTATAAATGTATTAGTAAAAATAGCAAGATCTCGATTCGCATCCCTTGTTGTTCAGGCACATTAGTTATTTTTTTTTTTTTATTAGTTTAGTCCATTTAATTATTCTAATGAAAAGTTACTGACATACTTATAACTAATAGAAAAGCGACCCGTTTATTGGAAACGTAAACCTCATGGACATGTTTGCGACCCATATGTTGGTTACGTCTGCTCATATATAATACACTAGAGCATTGACTAGACTTCACAACTCGGCTAGCGTTTTGAAAGTACTGCCTGCAAATTTAATTTTCTCGCCTGAGTTATGACCTGCGATATTGCAGTCCTGTTGCCTGACTGGAATAACACGTGTATATAAAATATTTTTAGAATTGTCGCCATAGATCCTGGTGAATAGTGGCGCAGGAAGTCGTTGAAATATTTATTTAATATAAAATTATCCGGAACGTTTGTTTCGCCAGAAAACATGTAGTGTACACCGATCTTAAAAGGACATGTAGTCAATGAAACTTTGAGGAGTGCAGTATGTTGTTTACAGTTGGCATATTCATCACCATGCATTATTATTTTTCCCAGAACACAATGCATTATTTACATTACGCTGCAATTGTATTTTTTATTATATTGAAATATACACTAATACGACTGGTACAAGCAGTAATTCTGCTGAATTTGATTGTTTGACGTCATTAATTATCATAAAAACCATTCGCGGAAAATTACAAATTTGGTTTGATTATACTAAACTTAAAATTAAAAAGCGTATAAACATTTTGAACGAAGCAGGATTCGAACCCGCGCCTCTGGAATACCGTTCCAGCGCTCTGACCAACTAAGCCATTCGTTCTCACCGAGCTCCGTCGAAATTCTTATACGCTTGTTACAACTTATTTATGTTGTTAGCATCTCTGTAGGGAGATTTTTACAAATTTCCGCTACCCAAAGACAACTCGTAAGAATTATCGTTTGGCAAGAGAGAATACTATTTATTTTAATATTTTTACTATGTTTTAAATTGGTTTGATTATTTATTTGCACGTGATAATTCAAATATTTTTTTTTATTAAAATTATATATACATATTAATTACAAGTACCTAACCTATGATTTCTGCACACGCTAAGAGCAATTTTACCTCTCTATTCCTTGTTCCGCGCTCTCATTTGCGCGTTTTCGAGAGACGGAACGTGACAATAGGTCATAATTATTCGTGCGTGCAAAAGGCATATATCGATTCATAGAACGTTATAACTAAAAAAATATAATTACGTAGTACGTATGTAACTGATATATACTTACATATAACATTATTTGAAATAGAATATACAACGAAACATGTTCAACGTTCAAAACATAACATATGGCCAGCGATAGCCAATTCGGCTTCCCTTCGGCCACTCAATTAATCGTTAGAATTGGGTCTCTCTGAAGGACCTCTAGGGTGAAGAGTTCTCGTATATTTCAACTATGTGCTCAGGCCCACTTGGAATATGCCAAGAGTTAGGTATCGCTTAAGAATGTTAGGTGTAAGGGTCGAATGTGTTGTGGTTTATGTTTGTACTTTATGTATATATGTTGGGGAAAATATGATTGGATTGAGTAATGATCGTTTATTATATTTATTAATTTCTTAAAGCTATAGACGTTTTTTCATCTTGCCAAAGCATATCGTAGCGTAGGGGCAGAAGCGTATGTGTAAATGCGGCTGGTTGTGGGTTTGATCTCCTCTCGAGGACTTTTCCTTTATTTCATATCTTTGCTCTGGTAAAGACAAACGAAAACTGTAAAGTTAAGTTCCGCCACTCAACAAGCAATGCCTCGTGATGATGACTGGGCATGGGTTTCCAAATTGCCTCTGCTGCCATTAAAACAATTCTGCTTAAATACATTTTCAATGTGGCCTGTCGTAGCGCAGGGGCAGAATCGTGTTACTATAACCGACAGGTTGTGGGTTCGATCCCCATTTGAAAAAATGAAACATTTAATATTTTCTATTTAAATATTTAAAGTTTTCATTTCTTCGCTTTGGTATAAGGCAAAACGAGGAGTTGAGTTCCACCACTCAACACGCAATGCCTCAAATTCGGCAGTAAGTGAAAAACGGAAGGCGAATGGATTACTTAACAGTAGGTTCCCAAGTTCTCTCTGTCTACCCTGCCGTGTGCGGGATACAGCGTGAAGCTTAGTTGAGTACAATTTTAAAAAATCAGATAAAAGTTGGATTGATAAAACATTTTATT
Organism: Eueides isabella; assembly: GCA_019049475.1. Lineage (NCBI taxonomy): Eukaryota > Metazoa > Arthropoda > Insecta > Lepidoptera > Nymphalidae > Eueides > Eueides isabella. Next base: position 7,985,641 of record CM032403.1, on the reverse strand, counting down.
ATTTTGTATAAAAAATAAAATCAAAGTGCCGCTGTTCAATTTATAAAACTGAGACATAGCTTTTGACTTGATAATAATGCATATTCCTAATTGTAATTTAAAAATAAAAACAAATAAAGTTTTAATTTTATCCGATTCGAGATATATATTTCTAATAAAACATATGCTAGTTAAAAATAATAATATTTTTCTAACTATTACTACTACCATATTCGTCTTATGTACAAAATGATAATTTTATTTCTGTAGGCAAGTTACATATTCAAATATATAGCTACATATTCAGAGTGCTATTAAAGGCTTTACCCGCCCATTAGTTTTACAATTACACGAGTTTCAGAAATTGTTAGCCGCATATTACACACTGAGGGGGAGAGACGACATCCTATTCTGTTAAATAGAGACAATGTGTGTTGACAAAATTCACATTTTTCCTCGTAGAAAGGACAATTTACTTTTTTATTTATAGCCCCCGATGCAAAAAGAAAAAGACATTATAAGTTTCGCCTGTCTGTCTGTGTTGAATGCGGTTGTTTTTTTTTAATTCAAAAGCCTTATTAATACTTTTCGACTGACCTCTAATATATATTATAGCTAATACATTTATCAAATAAATTAATATATATTTCCATTGTGTAATTTATACAACAGAAAATAATTGTAAATGACACTTGGCCGTGAGATTTAATAGTACGTACACACTACCATACGACTATATCTTGTATTGTCTTGTACAAGGGAAAGTAGTAAAGTAAGTATGTAAAGCATTGCATGTTAATTGGGGAAACTCAACGTCTTGTTAATAGGGCAAAGAAATTAATATAATAAATACCTATTGCATTTCTTTGAGTGTGGATCGAATCCACAACGCGTTTTCAGTTACACGCTTGTGCCCCTCCACCACAACAGGCCCCAAAATAAATAAAAATATTTGTTAGTCTAAAATATATTTAGAAATATAAAATATATTGTACATTATAAAAATAAAGAAAAAAAATGTGTCAGAAACATTAACGTGATTCTACCAACACATGGAAAAGACAACAAAATTGTTACAATTTTATGGAATTACTTGTTAATTTTGCACATAAAGATTAAAGTCTCGACAATTTCATTATATATTTACTTTTATACCTCAAAGATGCTTGAGATTACATAAGATATTTCAGCGAAGACAGTCCTTTTAATAATTTATTACACACATTAGCGCAATTATTAAGCATTTCTTGAGCTCTTTAATGTACATTAAAGGCGTGTCTTTCTTAGTAATAAAGTTTATGCTGGCAATTTAATTTATTTTTGTATTCTAATAACGTATTATAAATGAAGTAAAATCGTTCGTTTGAATTAATTAAGAAGTTTATGGTCTTCTTCTTCTTCTTTAAATAACAATAAGAAACCAACATGAAAAAAAAATATTTATACAATTTCTTGATTTATCATCAGATCAGATGCTTTTATGAAGCAGACGGGAAACAAAATTTTAGCAACAAGGGTTTTCGTCGAATGGGAGTTACGTTCATGTAGTTCTATGAGTTCACTAGTCTAATTGCGTTGAGTTAGACAATATTTTTTTTTTATGCAAGAGCCAAGGCAAACTAATTTACAGTTCATCTGATAGTAAAGTACGAGTATTCCCGTCGTCCATGATATGAGCTCCAGATAATTGTGAAGGTAGATTCGTCTTTTGTAAGTATACAATACGGGTATCGTATCGATCACGAAATACGAGTACTGTCTACTACATGCGTAGCGCGTAGAAGGAGGATCACGAAGTCGCACAGTGGTGGAGTACCACGGAGTCTAGATGTTGAGGATGATATAACAGCTTAAGACGAATGATTATAAAATTCAGCGGCAGATATCAAGGTCAAATAAGTTTCCAGAATAGTCTCTATGATAAACGCAGAGAGAACGTACGGTTAGACGATGTCTCTACGCAAAGCATCAATTAATATTTTTTAGCCTTCACAGACTAAAAAATATGAATTGATACCAAAATGACACTACTTATTTAATGAACAAAATATTATCGAGAGTAATTATAAATATATAAAAAAATCAGAAACATGTTTGGCACGCAGTCGTATTAAATCTGATTGTAATTATATATTAGTGACTAGTTTCGCAATGTTTGCGGCTTCAACTTGCCAAATTTTGCTGCTAAAGTTTGCCGAATTAAGACTTGAGTTCTTAACCCCGTGATTAATTAGAAGGGAGACGTTTGCTCTCAAGTAAGTATTTGGGCTAAGTTTCAAGGAAACATACACTACACTCGTAAAATTTATATGTGACATAATATTTTTATGTCCATATATTATTGTGTTCTTTATCGGCGAAATATATTTATTATCTACTAGACGAAAAGTGAGGGACCGATTGTCATAATATTAAGTTCTTTCTTACTACCCTATGGACATAAATATGGTTATGTGTTGAGGTGATCGAATTAAATAATGTACCTTACATTTTAATTAAGTTACAAATTATTCAATAAAATTTAAACAAACGAAAATTGTAAGATTTTTACCTCTCGTCACTCAATATTTTAAATACCGATTAAGAAAGACACTTCGTTAATTTTGCCGTACACTGCTGTATGTATAGGAAAAACGTAAAAATTAACCTATTAATTTAGGCAGTTAAAACAAAACAGCTCAATGCCGATTTGATAGGAGACACAGTTATATTATAACTTCTTTTGGCATTAATACCAGCGTGCCATACCAGGGTCTGCCTTCCTACTCAATCTACTACAATTTGCATGATCCTTGAAATCCATGGTGATTAGATTATTGGCTTTTATGTACTGCATCGTGACAAACCAGTGCTTCCTTGGGTGTCTGGGAGGTTTCACTCAAGTGACATATTAAAGTACTTGCATCCGATATGGTTCCTAGGCCGGCGCGCAACTGACTATCTCAAAGAGAGGAAGAGCAGAGAAGAGCTTCATAGTATGGATCATAACTACTACAATCTTGAACACTACTTTTTCCCTTGTAAATAAAAAACTAACTAAGATAGTAAGCATGAGAACTCTAAGAGAGTCCAACAATTTCCATGCTTCAATCAGAATATCATCAGGCCTCATCGCATTTCCATTTTTCATGTGTCGAAGGAAAAATTATATTAAAACTATACTTCCATTATTGCACTCTAGTAAAATTAGATTGAGCGTTAGTTGCGGCCCCTCAATAAACAATGTTACGTTATTCATCTAACGCCAGGTTTTATATATGTTCTACTCAACTATGTATGGGTTGTGAGTGAAGTTATGATTCTAAGCATACGCAGTTATTTTGGTCAAACGAATTCATTTAGAAATGTACAAAAATCCAATATCAAATTGAAATAAATATTTTTTATTCAATTATTACTTTACTACTAATGGTAAAAGGTTATAAATTAAAATAGAGTACTACTCAAAGGCGGAGTTCGAAACACAATTATTGTTTCAGAGAAATAATAACTGCAAAGAAAAATGTTATACATTATTCCTATCAAAGTACAAAGACTTTTGAGAATATATAACTGTTGCAACGTAAAGATAGAAAATTGGCAACGCTCTGATGTAAGTTTTATTTTTTCGATCCATTTCATATTTTACCAACTTTCAATTGAAATATCATTGTTTATAGAAGTGTACATTTTGTTTGTACATGATATATTTTCTAGCAGAACACTACAGTTTTTAAAAATTGAAATCTAAACAAGGAATATGTTCTGTTATTTCTAATAGAATCCCTGGAAAACTGAACGTTTACATTAAAGGACCATTTATATATGAGAAATTGAAATAAATATTGTTGATAAACATATTAATTACAATTACTAATATGATTTTATATAGTTTTAATAAAAAAAATCAAATAAACATTCTGGAGTCACAGGACGCAAACTTTTTATCTTTTATAAATACGATTATAAGTCATTGAATGTTAACAAAGAAATTGTTAAAGCGTTGATGAACCTTGACGTTTTCTTAAATTTATTAAAATAACTGTATTAAAGTAAGTTAAACGCTCTACTATATGCAGGATGCACCGGGTAGCTAATAACGAGTGATCAGTTTTATCTGTAGTCCACCTTCTTATAATGATTATGTTAATATAGTCCGACATAACTTGAACCGAATATCAAACACATCTTTAGGAAAAGGCCATCTTTAAGTGCTTTTAATAATTTCAGTACATTTTTTTAGTAAATGATTTATAATTCAATCAATTATTTTATAATGATGATACCTGTTGTCGCGTAGAGGCACAAGCGTGAGACTACGTTCGATATACACTCGAGGAAATTAAATATTTAACATTTTCAAGTTAAAGTATGTTGATGTTTTGATGTCTTCGCTCTAGTAACAAGGCAAAGCGCTACGTTGAGTTCCACCACTCAACACGCAATTTTCAGGAGAAAGGAAGAAACGGAACGGAGTGTCTTAACACTATGTTCCTAAATTCCCTCTGATATTCTGCTATGTTCGGGATGCGGTCTGAAGCTGAAAAAAATTATGATACCTACTGCTACTATTTCTTAAGGTTGAAGAGTTTTTTTTTAAATAATTTACCTTTTTAACATTTTTGTAAAACAGATTATAAATATTATTCAAATTTTCAATTTTATATATCCCTACACTAAATATGATGTATTAACATTTGAATCTAGTCCACATTGTGGTCGCGCTACTAATTAGCTTTTGTCACCAATAGTTTACAGATATTAATTACGTTAAACACATATTGTGTATTTGTATCTAAAATAGATACAAGTAATATTTAAATAAATATTACACGTAATAGCATCATGGACACATTATATTAAATTGGAATTAGTAATTTACTTTAGAAATGAAAAAATGCTTAAAACGTTTTAGGCTCAGTCGATTTTATCAATGTACTATTTTCAATCATTAAAAAAACTACTATAAGTAACATTATTAATAATAAAGAAGTAAAATAATAGTCGTAAAAATGCTAAAAAAAAATGTTTTTTTTCTTTCTCTTTTTAATTATACTTGGTATATATAGGTCCGCTTTTCCGTTTATGCTTGAGCATAGAGCCGTAGAATCACATCACAAATATTATATCTATAAAAAGATTTACCAATCCCTCCAGTAGGATTTAAGACGCTATCTTCACATACAAAATTAATTGAAAATTTCATTTTAAATGAAATTAACTTAACCAGATTAATCGCGTATATTGAATTACAAACATTTTAGAAACACGACATTTTGAACACTTTGTAGTAGTCTGTGGTCACGGGTGGACTGAGGTGGCATTCGTCTGTTAGTTTAGTATAACATATATCAAACTACCGCCAACGGTTTCTTAATTGCCTTGAGTACTGCCCTGGATTCTTGAATAATGAGATGATCATAGATTTATCTTGCCCTCTGATATCGTGGGCTGGACTTCAAATTTAAACTACTTTTGAAATGTACAAGTCGTGAAAAAATCCTTGCATTAGAAATAAAGATAATGGCGAATGCGGAGTGTTAACCGTGTCGTGTAAGCTTGCAAGGACCAATTAGTCTTCGCTTAGAACGGGCGATTAGAGAGATAACAGCATACAGGGATTATCACACGATCGTAGATACCCTGTGAAACCTAGTTAGTACTTAAATAGACTCCACTGCCATCCAAGTACATGCAAATTGTAAATGAGCTACGTAAATTACTTGGCACTTATGACAGATATTGTTAAAGCTCGTCGGTTTTAGCGAAAGTGCTTTGTAAATAAATATGTAATAGCATATTATAGGATACGAGCGAGTAAGTGGTGTGTGATAGTTATATGTATATATTTTATGTTTAATTGATACAAAATGGTCTGGTATAAAATGTTATGTGAAATGTTATCTCGCATTAAAAATGGAGAGAATACAACAACATCTAATAAATGCTTGAATCAAAGAAATATAACATCATTAAATAACAAATACATGAGATGTCACATTTACACAGTGTCAAATATTTTATGTATTTTACTAAGTACTTATCTTCAAGCAGTCATGTTTAAGCAGCTTATTAACAATAAGGTGACAGTACATACAATTTGACGTTGTCGTCCCATTATTTCGAAGAAGTTGCCTCGCTCAAATGAATTTCTACAAACATGAATTTACTTTTCAATGTATCACGTATAATTGTCGTTAAATATAGAGTCAAGAACTACTATTGTAATCAGTTAAAAAAAAGCCGACTATCCTCAATAGACTAGACATTCTGCAACTCTACTAATAAGCAGTTTCATAAAATCTTCTTTCCACGAACCTCACATCTGTGGAATGACTATTCCACACATACCTGCGGTAGAGTTTTATCTCTACCTTAAAAGTCAGCTACCTGTGGCTCTGGTGTTACACTGAGCAGCTGTGAACACTCACCATCAAGTGATCCGTATGCTCGTTTGCCTTGTCTTTTCCATAATAAAAGTAAGTTGAAGTAATTATGTGCTAGATAATAAAGCATCAAAAGTTTCGGTATTACTAATTTTGTCAAAATTTGATGTTGTCCTTTTTGAGAATGGAGATGGAAATTCGAATTATTACGTTGTTCTGCGGTGTTTTATGGTAACGCAAGTGATATGGAGCTACACTATATCTTATTTTATTGTGTACAATTGTTTAAATTTTGAAGTTGTAGTAGTTCAGGGGTACAATTGTTTAATATATTTTATATTTTTATTTGCTCGATCTAGTAACGTGAGAAAGTGCTGTATTTTTTTTATGGAAAAGAAAAGAAAATTCCTACGAAACCGCACAGTAGTCGAGTGCCACGAGTCCAGATGATGTGGATGGCATTTTAGTTTTCCATGCAATGCTTTAAGATATCGCCGGAATGTGTGAATTTTAGGTTCCGAGTTCACCACTGCTATGTCGTAAAGCTGTAAAAACATTGTCACTCAATTTCCAAGGCTAGCAAATGGAACGTAGTGAAGTATCACCTCATTAAGTGACATTACGAGTTCTACAACGGAAACAAATGCCGCTCTCCAACTGGAAGTGAGCTCCGCACTTGTATATATTTAATTCACAAATTCTACCGAGCTATAACGTTATAAACACTGCAAGATATGCACAAATATACAGGTTATTATTGGATAGTAAACTTCAATGTTTACTATCCTATGTTTACCTGGAATCTTGCCCAACAAGGAATGACTATAAATTGCTTGCATTTTTATTCGTTGTAAGTTAAGTAAACTTTAATTGTAGTATTTTTAAAATGAATTTATCTCTACAATCATATCTGGCAGGCAAATGGATGTAGTATTCTGCTTTCCGCCATTTTACCTATTATATATATTGCAGAGACATCACATTATAAATTATTTATCTAAAATTAACACTTCTTTAAGCTGAAATTGAGAACTGTCACGTAGATATCACTTTTGTCCTTCTAGAGCCAAGAAAAGTTAATGTAACTCATCCGTTTTATAATAAAAAAACGCTTCTTCTTTAACGAACAAGCAGTCTTCTCACGTTTCATTAATTAAAAATCACTTATTAACGTTTTGGCTGCTCTACGTGAATTTGGCCTAATGTGTCACGAAAACCGAGGGTGTGGTGAAATGACGTTTACGTAACGCGTTGAGAGTAAAACGTTCGTGTAGCAGATTATTTCTGAGCGAAATTTCACTGCATTGTATTCTATTTAATAGCCTTTTAAATATTATTGCAAGTTTATATTTTCAAGAAAGCTTTGTTGTGAGAAAGAGACGCGTGCAACGTCGGCAAGCTTCGCGTTTTCAGTCAGTGTATGGTTAACCGCCTTGCTGAAAGGGTGTGTTGCGTCTCAAATTTATGAGATTTACGTCTTTTTAAACTATCGTGCTTGTGAAATGTGAGTGTTTGTTATTAGTGTTTTAAAAATTGTTGTTGAAGGTTATATGGGGTTAAAACTTGTAGAACTCTATATATTTTATAGAAATAAAATATTGCGTTAAGTGTTCAAGTGCTCATAGGCTAACTAAAGTAATTTCTTCGGTAAGTTTAACTTTTTTTCTATTTCGAAATTATTCATATATTTTGAATAGCACTTTCGAGAGACAAAAATGTTGTTTTTATTTGAATGGGGAAAATATGAATGGAAATGGGTTCACCATAAATTTATAGCCGGCTTTATAGCTTCAAATGTCAACAATGATTAATTTTGTGTGTACTTCGAACATTCGTGTCGTTTAAGTGATGTATTGTATAGAGTTCAGTAAAAATAATACGTACTTTTAATAAAACAACGTAATTTATTTATTTTATATTCTATCAAGAGATAGAGTTCTTAAAAATATAAAGAAAAAGAAATGGTTTTAAAATGTAGAATACGATTAGATTACATAACTTTGATAACAGTTTATGATTGTACCAAGAAAGGCAAAGAAATTAACAATTACAATACATTTACGTAAAAGTTTTAAAACAAATACCTCTCTCATCGTCGTATTATATTATAAATATAATTCTATAGATATGCTTTATTATAAGTTTTATGGTATCATAGAAATGCTATCAACGCGCCAGGCAGTTATGAAATTTCATTTTTACGATTGTAGCATACACGCTTATCACAGAAAAGATCTTTATTTGTTTAGAAGGAGTAAAACTAGTTTTATTTTGTTTGCCAAAATACGCTTGGTAGGAAAGGGAAGTTCTCAACTGACTGAAGTGATATAATGTGTGATTTGGATTTGAAGGAAAAATCAACTCGAATAAGATTCCACGAGTCTTACTCGATTAAAAATATTTTAGTAACAAAACTTGTATAAATTAAATGTAGGTAATTAAAATTCATTTGCACATGGCAAGGTAGACATGGGGAACTTGGGAACCTAGTGTTTAGACAGTCCATTCCATTCCACAGTTTTCGCTAATTTTGAGGCATTGCGTGTTGAATGGCTCTCACTGATCTGTCGCGCTTTGCCTTGTTACCAGAGCGAAGAAATTAAATTATAATAAGAATATAAAATCTCGATTGGGGGTGGAACCCATAACCTTTCACGTTTACAGTCGCATTTAACATTAATTATATTTTATTAAATAATTATAGTATATAACCATTTGATTATTTATACATATGTGAAACAACATAAAATAACTATATAACTAATTTCAATATAATAGAATATATAAATAAAAATATAATTAAGACTTTCGTCGGCCTTATCAGATAGAACAAACAATCTTCGAATAGACACTCTTGTTTAGTACAATATTTTACTATAATTGCTTCAATAATAGTCAAACTTTTTTAATTTAGACTATATTAAATGTTTTATTGCGTCGCAAGTGGCTGACATGGAGTCGAGGCAGGTACGAGGACAAAGGCGGTATATCCACGTTATGTCAGCTTTGCGCCATCCTAGGTATTTTAGTGTTATGTATGGTACTCCAAAACTTTCATAAACTCTGAAAAATATTCCCAGGTTGAATATTACGTGCTGATGCTTCAACATATAAATTCTTACGCTTACCATGTTTATCGTGCTTACGGTTAGAATTCTCATATTATTTTTATTATATCACCTTTAATAAAACGACACAGTGACTGACATGTGATAAATCACAGTATGTTTTTAAGAAAAAAAAATAATAAATACCGGTGAAAGCGTTTGGTCGGATCAAAAAAGGCCCGGGTTCAAAACCCGCTACATTCAAATTGTAATACGTTATCTACAAAATATTTTTCAAAATATATTTTCTCATTTCTTATTATATATCAGCAATTGAGCAACACAACGTACATATATACATTTAAACAAATAGATTTTTTATTTAAACTTATGACTACAATATTGCTTTGTAATTCAACTAAGATTTTTTATCACTTAGAATGAAGACATAATATTTATTGACGAGTTTTATCTCAGAGGAAATGACAATATTAAATATTTCATTTCCCTCATTGCGAATCAAACCCACAACTGTGTTATGTGCAATTACGTTTATAATGCCTAAAAGTAATATAGCCTAAAAATTATATACGCAAGATATGTATGTCTTGGGTTATAAAAGCATTACTAAATTAAATTAATTATCTTCGAAAACAATATACATATTATAATTAATTGTGCACTTAAAATTTTACTTATTTCTTACATCGAAAAACAATATTTATAAAAGGTTTTTCAGACGCCATAATGTATTTTACACAACATCTCAGTCGTTACGAATCAGACAAAATCTTGTTAAAATTTTCTTAAAAAAAAAATGTTTGTACTTTTTGTTCTACATGGGCGAGTACGAGCCTTTTCACTTGAAATGTACGATAGAACGCAATTTATTTCACTTTTAATGTCTTAAAAGTTTCTTTGTACAGAATGAACTTGAGTTTTAGAGTTCAAAGTACACATTGTTTTAGTAAAATATATTAAAAGTTAATGCTTGCTGTAAAATGTAATAACATTTATAAATATAATTATAGCAAAGTTTCCATTTTGAATATACGATAGTGCGGCCTTTTAGTAAATATCTTTGGAAATTATTTTATCTCTTATATCTCTTACTCCTATTATGACACAGACTGTGTATCACTGAAAGTGATTGTTATAGCGTCAATCAGCTCTAAGGGGAGTGATTATTATTTTGTCATAAAATGGTGTTCCATTAAATTAAATTATAACAAGGTAATGAGTTATGTGATGTGAACTTTTATTTGAACTCAAAATTTATTTTATGTCGGTTAACGAAACGAACCTTTCGTGCAGTTAATAGAAGTTTGCCCATATTATCTATGATTTTTTTGTTAGATTTGTCTCAGTAGCTCATGTGTTTTTAGACGTTAAAGAAAAATTAACCATGAGGGCTTCAACTAATTGATTCCTCACAGGGAGACTTGTAAAATTTAAACAGATCCCGAATGTCCATCTTATCCTACAAGGCCTGTCGTGGCGCAGCGGCACAAATCTGTGACTATAACCGACATGTTGGGGATTCAATCCCCACTTGAGAAAATGAAATATTTAATATTTTCAATTTTAACATGAATATTTCTATTTCTTCGCTCTAGTACAAGACAAAACGCGGTGTTGAGCCACTCAACACTCTAACTTTGGTGGAAAGTAAGGAGCGAAATTGGAATGGAGTGTCTTAACAATAGGTTCCCAAAAGTTCCCTCTGTCTATCCTGCCATGTGCGGGATACAGCGTGAAGTCATTCCAAATAAACTATACATGAAAAATATAATTTATAAATGCTTGTTATAACTTCACTGGCACACTTAAAACGCCATAACTAAGAACTAAACTCTTATATATTAAGGCAAAAAAAATCATTTCAATCCTAGTCGGGTAAACCGTAATGAATGATTTTTTTTGCTTGTTTACTGGCTTGAGTAGACATAAAATATTTAAATTGTGGTTAGGTGTTAATCTATTCCGGCTTAATTGCTTTCTAACTTGGAGTCAAGTTATTGTGTTAACCTCGCCATTGTTTACGTTTCTACGGTACAACGCGATTGTAACAGCGAAACTAAAGGAACATTAGATGTAAGATTAAAGTTAAATTGTCGCTGCATTTGAATTTTGATCGCGAGATTATTAAGTATGATTATAAACGAACTAAAGATTGAGATTCTGTCTACAACATATGATATTTTCCTAAAGAATTTTATTAAAGGAGAATATTTACAATTGTCGAATTAACATAGCTTCCTACTAAAATTAAATTAAGCGCATTTATACTTGCTTAATGTTTACGTTTTAATTGTTATGTTATCTGGTAACACTATATGACTATCGTGGCGCAGGGGCGCAGGCATTTCACTATACGCGACAGGTTGTGGGTTCGAACTCCAGTCGTGGAAAAGCTATATTTAATATTTTAATTTGAAATTTTACATATTTTCCTTTTGCGCTCTGGTAACAAAGCGTGGTTAGTTTCATCACTCAACACGCAACTCAAAAGTAATTCTGCAGAAAGTGGGGAATAGAACGGAGTAGCTTAATGCTGGATTTTTAAGTTCTCTCTGCCTACCCTGCCATGTGGGGATACAGCGTGACGCTGAGTAACACAGAGACATGATTCCAACCAGTTAGTTATATAATAAACCAACCTACTACATCTAACCTTAACAAATAAATGTAAAAATGTGTAACATTTCAAAAACACCGTTTTCCATGTTCTTTAATATCGATATCGAATCCGAGTGCTTCATTTAATTACTTATGCCAGTTCGTGTAAACCCACCTGGAAGGTAGCAAGGCAGCTGAGCGGGAAACTTGTTGAATTATTCACTAAATTATCGTCTCGGCCGCGCCACTTCTAATTCCTTTATTTGCGTCCCCTATTTATTCCTTTGGGCGTTTATTTCTGTACCAATTGAGCAAATTTTCAAATTTTTGATTTGTTTGATTCTAATTGAAACGCCATCCATTCATTGTTGTCGGTTTTCTGTTAATTTGATGATAAATATTCTTTTATTATACACGTTTATAATGCACAGTAAAGGGAGAGAACGAGAAAAACGTGCAAAAAAATGTATGTATTCGGTTTTTTTTTTTATTTTTTCCGTTCTAAAGACTAATATTGAGTAATAGAAATCCAATATAGCATTTCAGTAAAACAAAACCATAGAATCTGTAACGGCTTTTTACAATTGCGATACGATGATTTTCTACAAATAGACGATAAAATCTAATGAACTATACGATTTTGAATTATTCCTTTTTGTTATGTTAGCAAATTTGTTTGTTTTTTTTAGCGTAGAAGTTACATTAAGAAAAATAAGTAATTATTGGGCTGGAAAATTATATATATATATTATTGAAGTAAATAATAAAATCAGAAGCAACTTTCCATATAGTGGTTTTAGAGGTTTAGTAAAAAATGTAACGTCTTTTTATAAACTATAAGTTTTTTTTATAAATTTGTAACAACAATTCATTTAAAAATTTGTTGACTTTTCTTAATAGCACTCAGCGAATTAGTGGACGATCTCAATGGAGTGACAAACGCCGATTGAAGTTAAATGCGGAAGCGTTAGTAAGAGTCTATTAGTATGAAAATATTTTATATTTAAAGCTTAATTTGAAATTTGAACGAATAAATATAATTTACATTTAAACGATCGAGGCCGTCGTAGCATAGAGACACAAGTGACTGTGAACGCGATGGGTGTGGATGCGATTCCCGCTAGGGGGAATTAAAAAATTGATTATTAAATTTTTAGATATACAAACAAAGTTTTTAAAACGACTTTGGTTGACCTTCGAAAACACAGTATCTAGATACTAGAGGAAGGTCACGTGCCTTTTAGGCATGAGGACCCCCCGTAAGGCGTGTGTGACGAGGTTGATGACAGTGGATGAGGCGAAAGAGGTATGCCGAGACCGTAACGTTTGGCGCTCCGTTCTCTCTGCCTACCCCGCTAGGGATATAGCGTGAATCTAAGTAAGATATTTATATTTCCTTGCTCTGGTAAGGAGGCAAATTGGCTTTGATATCCGTTTCTCAAATACAACGCCTAGAAAATCTAATGGATAGTGAGGAACAGAAGTGTCTTTGTGGGAATCGAGTGTCCTATCATTAGCTTCCCAGATTTCCTCTGCCTACATGGCTATTTTTGGGAAACAGCGTGATGTGAACAAAAGAAGTAAATTTTAACATTTTACTTGATTAATTAATGGTTTCTCGTATATGATGGAACTTTCCGTTTAAATCTTTTAACAATTTCAAACAAAATCGTAAATATAAAGATAATATTAATATAATTCAGGTGACAACGTAGGTAGACACTGCCCCAAACCTCTACTGTTTCGGTGTATAACTATGTTGCCGAATAACTTTCATTTGACCAATATTTTATTACAAATATTAAATATATTCGAGTGCCACAAAATGGCACAAAAAGACATAGGCCAATAATCGTAAAGGTAAAAATCTAAAATTTTCTCTCTTTTGTCTTAGCCAAGTGAGCAAGAACACAACCGCTTATACAAAAAGGATGGTTCACATTGGAAGTAAGACGTGAGATCTTTCACATATATACATATATATATATACAAAATATGTTGAATATTTTAAAAGCTTTCATCTCTAAAGCGTACAAATATCGGGGCGTTGTAATTTGTTCGCTCGCTTAATGTGTCGCACCATTTTGGGAATATTTAAACATTATTACTTTGTGGTTACAATTGAAGAAATGAGATACATAACAGCGAAAAATATAATAATTTTTAGGCCTTTTCTCATTTGATATAAGGAAATAAGGAAAATGGCATGATTTTATTAAGGTTTTGAGAAGCTCGCTACGAGTTTGTGCGCAACTACTTACGAGTACGCTTGTTATCACATACTTAGCAAGTGAAATAATAACAATATTTTACTAAAATAATAATATCGTGTAAATATTTAATGTAATTATATATTATATTGAATATCAAACGTCTACAGTATACATTTAAGAAACCTAATAAGATAAGAAGCATATTTTAGCAACATTTACTTAACTTAGGCCCATTTCGTAACAATAGAAGTCAATTGTAGCAAACACAGACTATTTACATTGCAATAATATTTTGGACCGTCACATTGTTATTACCGCCACATGTTTGGTGAACTTTCTAAACTCGGGTCCTTCGGCAACTCTTGGAATATTGTTAGCTACGCGAAGATTCAGAGGGAATTTGTTTAGCTGAAACTTTATTCTGACTTCGGCTGTTACAAGGTCAATTTTCTTAGTTTCTTATTTTCGTTGCTGTGAAAAATATTGAAAGATTATTTTCTATTACTGCGTTTGGTTTTTAGGCAGATGTAACTTGGGAACCTTGTCTAAAGAGACTATGTCCCGTTCCACATTTCCTGCCAAATTTGAGGTATTTCGTTTAGAGCAGCGGAACTTAATGTCGCACTTTACTCTCTTACCACAGCGAAGAAATTACAAACTTAAAAATTTTATTTCCTCGAGTGGGGATCGAACTCACAGCCTGTCGCCTTTATCCACGACAGGTCTCGCGTCATTGCGTTTTCTAGTACGATATCCAATTTCACTATGTATATTTAATTATTAGAATATAGGTCATGATTGTAGGTTTAATCTTCATTCTTCGCTCTAGTAGGCAAAGACTGGCATTGAACATCGCTTTTTAAATCGAAATTTCTCAAAAAAAAAAATGAAAAATGGGGTATCGCTTCTCCGTCTCATAACACTCGGTTTCCTTTGCATTCTGTATTCTGCTTTTTATAATACCCTTAAGATTAAAATACATTGATTCTTGTTTTGTAGTTTAATGTGTTAGCTCAATACAGTAAACATTAATTACTGATCGTGGCGTGTGTAACATATGTCACAATCTCCAGATTATTGGCAATTTACTACATCATGTTATGTGACACTTTGATATTGATGTTTCTTTGGTTTTGAGAATGCTTCACTTGATCAATCTTTATAATATATAATTCAACGTTTATAGTATACTATAAAGGGTAGAATGTGTAAGATGATCACACACACGCACACACAAATAAATGACTGCGATGTTCAGTCTGTTTAAATTGTCTAACTAAGCTTTTTTCCACAATTACGTTGTTTTTATGTGATATGAAGTAGATAACGGAAAATAACAGTACATTTGAATTTACTTAACTGAAAATAAGTGAATGCATTCTGCGTAGACGATAAAATATAAATATTTACATGTAACTTTTCAATTTCATAGATGATATGCGTTTGACTGATTAAAATGCTTGTGGGATCGAAAGCCTATCACTCAGCTTCACGCTGTATCCCGCACATGGTAGGGTAGGCAGAGGGAGCTTGAGAACCTCGTGTTAAGACACTCCGTTCCACTTTCATTCCCCACTTTCGGCCGAATTTGAGGCGCTGCGTGTTGAGTGGTGGAACTCAACGCCGCGTTTTGCCTCGTACCAGAGCGAAGAAATTAAAATATTAAATATTTAAATTGAAAATATTAAATGTTTCATTTTTTTCCAGTGGGATCAAACCCACAACCTGACGGTTACAGTCGCACGCTTGTGCCGCTGCGCCACGACAGGCCTCTAAGTCTATCACAAGAACATTTATATATTGTACTTGTCTTTTTTTGCGGGTTCGTCTTTTTGATCAATTGGAAATTACTAAGATGAATGTTTATAACATATATCAATCAATGCTAAATATAAAATGCTAGAGCTAACTCTCTCCGAGTGTTGCTTATTAAAATTATTAATGCGACTTGCCTCCCTTTATAAATGAAATGTATCGAGTACAAGCAGAATTTTTCAATTCGATTCAGTAGCTTTTGAGATTAGCGCATTCAACCAAACAATCTCTTCAGCTCTATAATATTATACTATCTATAGATATATTTTTTCAGCATGACTGGCTGAACACGTTATTAGGCTTCGCCGCTCAGCGTGCAATATTTCTATAACTTTTAGGCCATTGTGGCGTAGCGGTACAATATTTAACTATAATCGTGATGGTTGTAGGATCGATTCCAACTAAGAAAAAATAATTCATTTATCCGAGTGCGAATTGCACCTACGTAATACTACGACGCAAGAAAGACTAAAAATATTTTCGGCATTAAACATTTACTTTTGGCTAAAACTCTTTTAGCTAGCTTAGCTTAGCTTAGCCTTTACAGAGCTTTAGCTCGTCTTGTGATTCCGGCTTAGAATAGGATCACCCTGGTACTAATGGTATCGTAAGAGGCAACTAAAGTACGTGTGGGAGAGTCACGTTGTCAGAAATGGCAACACGCAGACTCGACCGGACCATTACCACCCCCGGCATTTAAAACTGGCGTTAAGTAGTGACTTCGGCCACTGCGTTTCGCATTGGGTAGTGCCGGGCCCCGTTGCCCATTCATGTTAAAGACGGGCAACGCTCCTGTGGCTCCTCTGGTCACTTACCACCAGGTGACCCGTACGCTCGTTTGCCCTGTCTTATCCTTAAAAAAAAGCTTAGCTTTAAAATTATTTTAGCTCTACACTGTGTTCCTTGCACTGCAGAGGGAACGGAGGAAGCAGAGGAAGCTTAGTGTTAAGACGGGATTTCTCATAAGAATATCCTTATATTTCTTTCTTCCTTTTAGGCGTAGCGTATTAAAAGTAGAAATTCAACGTGCTGCTTTTGTTTCGTGTCTGGATCGGATAATAAAATGTTAAATATTTCAATCCCTAGAGTTGCAATCGAATCCACACTTGTCACGTACCGTAGTTATACTAAATAATTATATAATTCTTGTAAGAAACATTAAATATGATTTTGTAACATCTATTTCAAGTCCTCTAGTTACTACGTTCTCGTTTCTCGACAAAATAAGCTCATATTCAGAAATATACTTACCTATATAAAAACATAATAATAATATACATAAGACTTTGTTAGTACTCGTTCGTGTATTACCCAAGGAGAATTCAATTTTACTGGCCCTACTCAAATTACGTACATAACCTTGTTAAATTC
This sequence comes from Eueides isabella, assembly GCA_019049475.1. Lineage (NCBI taxonomy): Eukaryota > Metazoa > Arthropoda > Insecta > Lepidoptera > Nymphalidae > Eueides > Eueides isabella. The sequence goes on along the minus strand of CM032403.1, from coordinate 7,968,232 downwards.
TCAAAGTATTGATAGAAATAGGCCTAAAAATTTTTTCCAGCAGCCTTTTTGCGCTTTCTTTCGCAGTTTTTTTTTTATTTTTAAGCCCATGTCAAAGCTAAGGGTGGTAAGTGACTTATTAAGGTAATACTGCACTGCAGTAACCTTCCCTGTCGTAATGAGGGGCGCATGATAAGCTCGCGTACTCGTCTTTTCACAACATTGTTGCAAATGAAAATGTAATGTATAATTTTTTTAGCTTCAAAGTGCGTAGAATAAAGCGGGGTAGGTAGATAAAATCTAATGTTAATTCATACAGGCTTCTGTTTTTTGCTCTATTTTTAACACGTTGTATGTCGTTTGGTGCAACTTAACGCCGCGGGTATATTATCAGAGCAATATAGTAAAAATAATTCTCTTGTCCGAGTGAGGCTCGAACTTGTAATACTCACGTTTCGTTTAGAGTCACACGTCTAACCGCTACGCTACGACGGCTTGTGTAGTATTGTTCAATACATGGTTTATCAATAAATAAAGTATTATAATACTATTTATAAAAACATATAAAAATTTGAACGTAGCAGGATTTGAACCCACGTATCTTGAAAAACATCCTATCAAGCTATGTCGAAATTCTTATACGCTTATAATAACTTATTCATGTTCTTAGCATCCGTAGGGAGATATTTTACAAATTGTCGCCACCTAAAGACCAATTCGTTAGAATTATCCATTAAGAAGTATGATATTTATTAAATATATTTACAATTTTTAAGGTGTTATTCTACACTTAGGAAACAAAAATACTCATTTTAAAACTATATCCATCCAATCGTTTCCATATTTAAATCAATATGATTTTACGTATAAATTTAATAGCTGGGTAGGCAAAAAGAACCTCGTAACCTTAGGTTTTTCATTAAGATATTTTTTAGCAGCGCAACTCAACGCCGCGAACCCACAACCTGTCGCGCTTACAGTCGCATCCATGCGCCACGACTAGCCCCGACGATATCGCAGAGAAAAAGTTTTTTATATATATATATATATATATATATATATATATATATATATATATATATATATATATATATATATATATATATATATATATATATATATATTATTAAAAAAATAAGCGAATTTTTAATTTTCTCTTTTCTCTAGCCAGCAGAACTATTTGCCAAACTGATGATAGATTTTTATATAAATTTCGAATTCCAAAGTTCTTGTAATGGCCTAACTGAATAAAGAGTATTTGAAAAAAAGTTAAAAATGTGTTATAAGCAAAATTTAAATACTCCCGTAACAAAATATTATTATATTGTCTTAAAAAAGGGCTCGTCACTCCTAAGCTGCTAATTTGATTTTCATACAACATTCTTAGCTGTGAGCCACTGGGATGACAAGGCTTTTAATAAAAAAAACCCTTTAATTAGTTCATTAAATAGGGATCTACAGTGACATGTCTATGTCACTGTAGATGTCTAATAATCTCAAAAGCTATTGATGTCTATCAATAGCTTTTGAGATTATTAGACATATATGTAAAACTTATAACATCCGTATTATCGTTAAAAATATTCTCATTATAATTATTAACACAAAAAATAGATTTCTTAAAACAAACATATATAAATTAGTTTTCAGTGGCTTCTTAGAACATTCAATATGGCTGGAACTTGTGAAGCTTTCAAATTTCCAAACTAAAAATTGTTTAATAAACTGTTTGATTTAAGTTTTTCTACTTAGAAAAAGTGACTGTAGTTTAAATATTTATTTTTAAAATTAAATAGGAAACACAACTTAGTTCAAAAAGAAAATAAATAACATTTAATAGCAAGAATATGCAATATTACTGCATTTTACTTTGTACTTAGATGAATTTAAGAAAGGAAAAAGTAAGAAACAAGGTGCTAGTAATATAAAATATCGTAAAAAAGTTCCTACTCTTAATCATATTAAATGAACTAATCGAACCATTACCAAAATTGGATTCCAAGTAAGAAAATGTAGTAATAAATCACTGTGACATACACACTCGTATAATATGTTAAATGAGTATCCCTGACATGTCTCGTTACTCATTAGTTAAACAACTAAGTTTGACGAACCACGCACGCTTTGTAGACTTTAGCAGTATGCCAGTTACATGCTTTTGGGGTTTCAATGGTTTCTACACTGTAAGTTACGTGGCGTGTCTCTTATTATATATAAGTCACTTAAATGTACATAGATAGTAATGTAAATAGATTTATTTTGCTTATAATATAAATGTTCTTAAAGGCATATCTGAGTGTGATTCCACTCGAGGCGATGTAATATTGAATATTTTTATTTATTCGCTCTGGTACAACGCTAAGCGCGGTATTTCAAGTTCCACCACTAAATACCCAATACCTCAAATTCTATGAAAAGTGGGGAATGGAAAGTAGTGTCTGAACACCAAACTTTTAAGTTTTCTCAGTGGTGATATGTGCGGGGTACAGCGTGAAGGTGAAAATAAAAACTTAATTTTCTTAAACAAAAATTTCAATCGGAACACAATAATTGAAGAACTGACTAATATAAGAAAAGCAATAGCGTAGAATATATTGAAATGATCTAATTTCAATGAAAATTTGAAACATGATGTGGTACTTCATCATGATTCCAACATCTACTGGAAACGTAATATGATACAAAAGAACCATATCATGTTTTCACTAACTACATTCAACAATCTTATATACTCATACGTTATGTATCTATAGTATATACTTCAATAATCTGTACCAACATTTAAACAGTAAACTGTATATAATAGTCAAAAAATCAACAAAAAACAGAAAGCTAATTTTACAAAGAAGATTGAACGAGCGTATCTCATGTAAATCTGGCACAAGTCGCACGTCCCGGCGGCTGTGGACGGGTTTTCCGAATCTAAATGTGATTGAAGTGTTCACCCTGACTTGTCTTTTTGGGCACATTCAGATCAAGCGCAAATAGGTTTCCCTCGGATTACGATTGGGCTACTTCTATTCTTTGTAGATTTGTAAAGAAAATATTACTACTATAAATCATAATACTTTTGGACTTGTTAAAAAGATTGGCTTGCCTAAAAATATATTTTTCCTGTTAAGCTTTTTTAACTTTAAGCCTAAGATTCTACGCATAACGAAGCTAGCTTTAACATGATAAAAACGACCGATTTTCAGTCATGTTTTGTAGAGAAAATTAAGTAACTAAGCTCGAATAACTCCTTTTGAAAATAAAGAAATGTTATTGAATTAAAAATTACAATTGATAATTACTTGTAGAAATCTCTATGAAATAAAAAAAAATACTGTTTTATTGTCACATCATAAGCCTAGTTCACAATAAACTCTTTTTTGTCCATGCTCAAATTGAACAATCGATATCAAAACCATACACTCGAGTCGTAAAAATAAAGCTACTATACTATCAAAATTCAACAAGCATTTAACATATATAATATTTTTGGTATACACGCAATGACATTCAAAAGTTATGTAAATAAATACGATGTTTTTTTTAAATGGAATGCATTTTTCATGCAAATATGTCCATTACACAGAATGTTATTGGTGTTTAATGAAAAATATTTTACTTGTAATGTATATTTCATTTAATTTTTTTGCAGACGTGTTACATAAAAATGTTTGGCTTATTATAATATTATTCTTATAAAAATGAGCTGAAAAATCATAAATAATATAACCAAAGTACATCTATATATATATATATATATATATATATATATATATATATATATATATATATATATATATATATATATATATATATATATATATATATATATATATATAGTACGGAGTGACTATTCACTCATTCTGTATTCGAGATTAGACGATACTTATTGTGTAAAGACGGGGAATCTACGTGATACCAGTAAAGAACAATGTCTCAAGGATATAGTACAAAAGGAAATTTCTTACACTTCTGAAATAGTTTACAAAGGCTCGCTGTATTGTCTGGCTCAGCTTAGAAAGTTTCCGATTGAAAATCATTTTCCAAATAGGGATTCTAGTTTCATCGCGAAATATCAATAGCTTTCACAATATTGCGTTTACACCGTGTTACTTATTTATATTGGTGTGAAATGTTTTCATACTCTTATATATTGGTACTTACGTTGACGATATGGGGAAATAGCGTGTTCATATATTCTATATAAAAAAAATATTTTATAGAAATCAGTTAGTTACTATTACGGAGCAAGAGCGCAGGAAAGTATCTTATGAGCGTAATAGATCATAGCTTCACGCTTTATCCTGCACCGTATAGAAATTATGTTATTATATTATATTAATGTAATAATGAGGCCTGTCGTGGCGCAGCGGTACAAGCGTGTGACTGTAATCGACAGATTCTGGGATCGATCCCCAGTCGAGGATATATTATATATTTTCAAGTTAAATATTTAATATTTCATTTCTTCGCTCTGGTATTAAGGCAAAGCACGGCGTTGAGTTCCACCACTCAACACGCAATGCCTCAAATTCGGCGGAAAGTGGGGAACGGAAGTGGAACGGAGTGTCTTAACACTAGGTTCCCGGGTTCCCTCTGCCTACCCTGCCTCGTGCGATATACGGCGTGAAGCTATAAAAAAATAATATTATATTAAAGATAAAAATCAGTTTCCCACTTTCTGTCCAATCACATCAGTCACTCAACACGCAATGTCTCTATAGACAATAGCTTAATTTCGTGCTTAGTTTTTATTACAGTAAAAAATAAAAATAATTCATTGCAAGTAGGAACTGGAATTTAGAGTTAAGCTTTACGCCATGGCCACCTCCAAACATATACTCAAGTTCAATAATTTAAACTACTGAGAAAGATTGATTTGCCCTATTCCGCACAGACATTGAGATAATATATAAATAACTAAATCTGAACGGTCGTCATTAATAAATGTAAAATTCTAAATATATTTAACTGCAGTTCTACTTTGAGCTAAAAGATTAATACCGTTCTAATTATGCTAATTATGCTGGTAACGAGATAGCCGCGGAGCGTTGCAAAACCAACACAAACGTGTTAAATACTAAATTGTGGCTTGATAAAGCGTATTATTATCTAAATATTGAATTTTCATAGCGAGCCAGGTCAAACGGAAGTGTAAACCTGTTTTATTTACATAGTAATATGTAAAAAATATTTCGAAATGAATAAAAAAAATAATGTTTATTTCAACCATTTAATTAATAATCCTGGTACAGAGGATATTTTCAGCAGCAATCAATATATTTCAGGATGAGTGTTTAACGCTGCGCTTTCTACCAGAACGAGAAGATGAAAAGAATTCATTTTAACAATCGAGGATTGAACAACCGTCAGACGGCCACTGTGCCACAAAGGCTTCTAAATAACCCTAAACTGTGTGTTATTATTTTCTTCAATTTTCGGCTTACCGTAGCGATTATATAAGATAATTCTTTGAAAAATAAATATAAACCCAACATACAAAATACAATTTATAGAGAAACTCTGTAGAAAATCGGGTCATGCATATTAGAAAAGCAGAAAATCTCTTTTCGCCAAAACGCTAGAAATTCCTAAGACGCTATATTAGTAATAGCTTCTACTTTCAAGATTTTCGTACACAGTGTTTCTTAGTCATTCATTCTAGTACCATATACATTGTGCACATAAATACAATTCCAACAGCAAGAACAATATTTGCAACTCCTCCAGGAATTCTCATAAAAATGTTCATAAAACGTACGTCTTGCGGGAACGCATTCAGACGGTTTCATTTCATAGGTAAATATATGTTTCATTTATCTTAGTGGATGTTGCGCTGTGTGTACTTCCATTGACCTTGGATGTAATATGATTTGAAAAACAAATAACATTATTCAAAGTATTTTCAAGGTACAGTGACAGCATGTGACTGTAAGCATCTCGGGTGCGGGTTTGTTTCCCACTTGGCAGAGTGAATTGTTTTCATTCGCTCTGGTAATAAAATAAAGTGCAGCGTTGATTTCCGTCACTTATGTTAGTTAAAATAAATTACTATTTTTATAGTTTCATACTATATCCCGCTAATGGCAGGGTAGACAGAGGGAACTTGGGAATGTAGTGTTAAGACACTCCGTTCTATTCCTCACTTTTAGCAAACTTTGAGGCATTGAGTGTTGAATGGTGAAACTCAACGCTGCGCTTTAAATAATTATTAAATAATTTTAAATTGAAAACATAAAATATTACATTTCTGTCATGTCTCCTTGTTTGTGTTCTTGCGTCACGATTTTAAATAATAACTTAAGGTCTTTAAGCTTATATGAGAACTAGTAAACGGATTCACTTTACACTTTATTTCAACCATATAAAAAACTTAGAACTAAACTTGGATTATTATTTATTTTTTTTTTATAAAATAAACTGCCTCTACACCACTCAATGCGCAATGCCTCAAATAAAGCGGAAAATGAGGAACGGAAGTGGAACGGAGTGTCTTAACACTAAGTTCCCAAGTTCCCTCTGCCTACCCTACTATGTGCGGGGTACAGCGTGAAGCTGAATGACTGAATATGAAAGTAAAGCTTAAAAACAAATTTAGAAGAATCTTCAAGGATTTAGCAAATGGGTAGATAATCATACTTGCTCTTATTTATACTTATATACAGTTATATACATTCAAAATTCTATTATTTATCTAATTAATATTCAAATAACATATACAATAGACTGACATTTTGTAATCGACAAATTGAGAGCGTAGCAAATTACAACATATTGAATATGCAAAATGTTTAAAGAGAATATTTGAATATTTACTATTAAACATAAATTACGTGGTACGCTTGTGACTATGATTATATATAATGCTATATTAATTATCGTGTTTGTATATATGTTAATATAAATAAAACAATATAATATTGTCTTTGATTTTCGCGATTGTTACACATTTTAATGAAACTCTTTTAACCGGATTAATCGCGTATATTTATTGTTAAACATGTTTTTTTGGAAACCTGACGTTTCGAACACTTTACAGAAGTCCATGGTCACGGGTAGACTGACAACAGACTTCTGTAAAGTGTTCGAAACGTCGGGTTTCCAAAAACAATCAATATACGCAATTAATCCGGTAAAAAGTGTTTCATTTAAAACAATATAAGTTTTCTATGGTCGTGAATTGACCGGCAAATAATAAATGAATACTCACTATGTATAGAGTATTCATTATATGCATGTACACGAGGCTGTCATGGCGCAGAGCCATGTTTTCTGATTGGTAATGCAAAGGTTATGGGTTCATATACCATATTAAGGGCATGAGTAATTCGTTTTTTCCTTGTTCTCATAATAAGACAAAACGCACTGTTATGTTCTGTCGCCCAATACGTACGTCTCTCAAGAATCAAGAGTTTTTATATGCGGGCTACAATGTGGTTCTTTTTATCGTATGACGATTCGTACTTTATATTTTTTGTTTTATACTATTAGAGATAGTACTTTGTCTTGCCATACTAAAATAAAAATATTAATATGCACATTCCTTCCAGAGAGTATCAAATATTTAGTAATTTCTAATGTATAGATAAAATTAGATTAAAAAAATAGTTACTACAAAAACATAAATTATATTACACTTATATTACAATATCAATTATATTTTTTGGGGTCTACAACAAAGAATATTATTATTAAATAACACCTTAACAATAAACTATATTAGCCTAAGAAAAATTAAAGAAAAAAATAAATAAAAATATCTTAGCGGGACCAATAAAATAGATAATTCTTGTAAGTGTAAAAACGATAAAATTACATAGATACTACTTTTAAATTATTATCTCGAAATGTATATTAAACGGATTTTCCTCAAGCGTGCATATTCACCGGCTCCCCTTATACATATGTTTCATAATCGGAATTCGTAGCTACTACGTAGCAATGCTACGTATATCGTAGCAATTTTTTAAATACCTGTGTAATTAAATATTTCAAGTTAATTCGATGGTTGTTTTTCTTTTAAATTCTTAAAAAGATTTTTTGTACGCCGTAGACGTCGTGAAGTGAACATTAATCGTTTATCCCGCATGAACAATAAATTAAGATTTTCCTTATTAATGTCAATTAGATGTTACGGTGTTTGATGGACCGGAAGAGCACTTCCAATCGGCATTTCCTGTATTCGATGGTTAAATTTAGAAATAATAATTTGATATGATATAAATATATTACAAATTATTATCAATATATTTCCATATATTTATTACCAAATGTCTTGCAATAAAAACTTATTGCAGTTGAAGTGTAATAGAAATTTATCTTATATAGTTATTTATTTTGCTAACAAAAAGTCAACTATTATTTTAGTTTTATAGAATGTTTCACGATTTTAGTGTCCAAAGCGGACATATTAAATTTATATTTGAAATATATATAGCTACGATAACGCCTGAACTACTAAGCTGATCGAAGTTAAAGACTTTCGCCACCTAAGCTACAAAGTCTAAGCCTTTAAAAGACTAGAAGTAACTAGAAACTGTTTATATTTGTAATACTTCACTGTTTATTCTTTTTGTGCTAAATGTTTACTCAGGGGTTTTATATTGTAATTTAATGTAAGTGTTTGGTATTAATTCATGTGACTGTAAACGATAGGTTGTGGGTTAGAACCCCAATCGTGGAAATGAAATATTGAATATTTTCAAATTATATATCAAAGCAAGCGGTGCAGAGTAGTTTTAAAAATATTTTCTTTAAATATTTATTTTCTTCAATAATTTAAATATTTTTTTTCTTTAATAATGTCTCAACTTTCCACGACAATAAATAAAACTGAAGATTTCTTCAAACACTTTTATTTATAACATAAATACTTTTTGGTCTTTGCTGCTGTAAGAATGCCTCGAGGAGCAATAATCACTCGTATTTATACCGCTACCCCCCACAATGAATTTTACAAAAACTAGTTGTCATCAATCGTTTCTCTACTAATCTTTTAACAATAGCAAATTATTGTAATTTAGCTCTAATTATTTTTTTATAACTGATTAATCATGAAAACATTTGTAAGATTGATAACTGACATTATTAATTCGTAATTAATAAACTAGAAATCACAATTTCTTTATTAAAGTTTTCGTTGCGCCGTTATGTATTTAATGTCTTAATTTCTTCGCTTTGATAACAAGGCAAAGAATTTATTGAACGGAGGATAATATCGACCATATGTCGCTTGCGCTTTGGATATGCGTGTACCTGTACATCTAGCTAAGATCAGGATCAGGGATCACTCACTGTGTGAATGTGCTCTAGACGATGGTTCCCCTTCTCACATCCTTTTTACATGCCCCAAGTTAATCCATCCCATATATGATGTCCTTCCTCACAAAGTTCCCCGTCCCCTTAATGTTCAATGTTAGTTAATGTTTGTGTTTAGTCCATTATGTAAATATATTAGATATAATAATATGAAATTGTAGACCTTTGTATTATATATTTCTTATTACTAAAAAAAAATCAAAATTCAAAATATTTATTTTACTTTATTCAAATAGGCTTTAGCAAGCATTTTTGAATCGTCACAACATAAAATTACCACCGGCTCGGAATGCAGTTCTGCTGAGAAGAGCCGGCAAGAAACTCAACAGTTGCTCTTTTCAATATCGAATAAAGTCACAATTTCATTGTTTAATACAATAGTGATTATCCTGCATGAAATTCAAATGACCTTAATTAAATACATTTTTATCATTCAAATATTTTTCGACAGTGTAGTACGCTTTCTTAATTAACATTACTTTAACATTTACTTTAAACTTCTCTAGTGGCAAATTCAAAATACACTGCGGAATACTATTGTAGATACGTATACTCAGACCCATAAATGACTTATTTACTTTTTGGAGGCGATAACTAGGCGTCACAATTTTGTCCTTGTTACTAACCTTGTGTGTAGATAATGTATATATTTATTCTAATATTCTAATATTTTTTTTGTTATAGGTGAAGGCAATTTTTAACTTGATCTTCTTTTTTTAATATGCATTCTCTATTGTGTAATTATTTTTTATACCGTACACCCTCCTTCATGTCTTCTCCATTCAACGTTGGCGAAGTGATTTGTGCTCAACAGGCACGCTCGGAACGCCATAATCAAAGAACCATATCATACCATAATACCATAATAACAAGGCAAAGCGCGGCTTTGAGTGCAGCCACTCAACACGCAGTGCCTCAAATTCGGCGGAAAGTTGAGAATGGAAGTGGAACGGAGTTTCCTAACACTAGATTTCCAAGTTCCCTCTGCCTACCCTGCCACGTGCGGGATACTGCGTGAAGCTGTAGAAAGAAAAATAAAGTTTAGTATTAATTGAGTTAAATTGTAAACTTGTTTCAATCTTACACTACAGTACTATCAAAACCAGATTTTGAAATCTTCGGCTTGCCTTAATAATTATTTTTTAGTGATAGAGTAAAGTTGTCCAATGTATGCGTAAAGCACACTAACTAGAACTTAGGTATGGCGTTACTAGTACGAAGCCTGCAAGTATAACCGAAAATCTGTGGCGTTTATTAATTTATGTTCCTTAGTTGCTTAATTTATATGATACTTTACAGTTTACAGTTGTAAACTGTTTAAGAAGATACATATTTGTGGATGGTAGGTAATTAATTAAGTTCCTTAACCAGCTATCAGAGTATAGTGAGTCTTCGCTTAAAATAGCCAATCAGAGAATCGATATATATATATATATATATATATATATATATATATATATATATATATATATATATATATATATATATATATATATAAATATTTAATATTTTTATTTCTTTACCGACTAACTAGGCAAAGCTGGGGGAACCACAGTGAACACAGGTTCCGAAATTCCCACTGCCTACACTGTCATGTGGGTTATAGCTTGAAGCTGAAAGAAAAAAGAGAGAGTCCCGATATTTCGAACACGACGGTATTCCGTGGTCACTGGTAGACTAACCGTCATTTGTTTTTTTTTTGTCGAAACGTCGGGTTTCCAAAAATGTATAAAAATCAATATACGCGATTAAGCCGGTTTAAAATGTTATTAGAATTATATATTGAATCTTATGTAATAAGAAAATCTAGTGATTTTTTAATTATTGAAGAATTAAAAGAAGAGATTGAATTATTTTATTACTTAGGTTGAAATCTAAATATCACTCATATACTTTTCTGGAACGCAACGAAAGCCAAAATAAATGTAAATACGTTTGAATAAAAAAAATGGAGTTAACCATAGTGTGTAAAATGAAAAAAGGAAAGAAATTGTATCAAATCAAATTAAACGGTTTTGTTGTAAGAAATTCACATACATTTTCGTTCGAAAAGTTGAAAGTAGACGACAAGGATTATTTTTGATGTTTTTTACTTACACTAAATTTGAACAGAAATATTTAACATGGCCTCGTTCGACCAAAGTTGTATTAAATATTTCATTTCCTCGAGTGTGGATCTAACTCTCAACTTGTGGCGTTTACCGTCGTACGCTTGACCTCTGTGCCATGACTGACCCTGACCTAATTATTATTATTCTTTTTAAATTTATGTATGTTTTATTTTATAATCATGAGTAATAACGGGATACCAAACTGTTTTAGTTTTAATAAAATTAAAGAGTAAATGAGTTATAATCTTTATTTCATTATATAAAAAACTGAAATGTTCAAAAACGTTTTCAGCCAGGAAGTTAATAAATATAATAATAATAATTATTATTCAATTCCATATAAGCAAATTCTTGTAACAGACATTCCAAACATTAATTCCATATAAATCCACAAAATATTAAATAGAAAGTCAATTCTTAACTTAAAATTAACAATCTTGTTTGCAATTAAATATTTTGACTCCAAAATAGAAACCCAGTTAGAACAAATTAAACAAAACCATTAAAATGGTATTGGTGTCGTTTGATCATAGAATTAAAAGCGGCCCCAGAGTTTTACGTGTCATTTGCTTTCGCTATTGCTTTTTCACCCCTATCTGTAATCGGGTATGGCATTCGATAGAGGATGTGTGAATGTTATCTTTCTACCCGATATTTGGTTGTGTTTATGTGTTTACATTATCAGTTAATTTCTGAAACAAAATATTAAGAAGTAGTACATTTAATTTTGATTACTGAAAATTTTAAATTATATATTGATATTTGTACAAATTACGAAACATACTCTGCTGTCATTTCTACATATGCATGTAGCTAAAAATATTATTAATTATTATGAGCATTAAAACCAGCGGCATGATCAAACTTTTTATATTGAAAGTATAATATTGTAAATAATAAATCCATTAATTTATTCCTCTATTAACGGAATGAATGGAAAAAGGTATACCACCTTTTTTCGTTGAATTCAATATTACATATTTATCGACAAAAATATTATCATTGACGCCGTGGCTCTACAACTATTTATTTTATAAACAGGTACAACTAGGCCATGACCTCTATCTATTCATTTTATTCTTAGAACTTATTTCAAAGTGAAGTTCAAGAAAAAATTAAAGATGGTGGGCAAAATGGGTCAAGTGTCAGCTTGCTTGCATTAAATTGTACGTAAGTTTTAATGTTTGCGTTTGTTTCGCAATAAAAAAAAATCGCTAAGAAAATAGCAATGAATAGCTGAAGTAGATGTGCTTTTTGTTAATAAGTTTTGCTCTTTTAAATTTCCATTTCGAATTCCAGTCACCGCGACACCGCGACAGATGTCACAGCGCTAGCGGAAAATAATGAAATACGAATTATATTTTATTAAATCAACATTACTATACATGTTCACCATTTGTTTCTTAAATTTTAAGTGAAGAAGTGGAGAAAAAGTGACAAATCACTACGTTCTCACTTTTTTGGTTGTTTAGAAATGTTGCGTGCCTTATAGCGGAACTCAATACCGTGCTTTGGAATATCAATCATTTAAAAATGATTTGAACCCAGAACCATCAGGTTTATTCAGCACGTATTACCACGCCATACTTGAATTATATCAGATAATATAAGATTAAAATGACTTACATAATTTTAAAATTAAGACAGTAGCCCATTGTGTTAGGCTATTTCGTTCTGTATTGACTACCAAGGTTATATTGGCAGTCGTCATAACTTCGTTAGGTTCAGTTTGGTCGATATATACTATTTTGAGATTAAATATAGTTTAAATTTGTATGTAGGTCATAGTACGGAGAAAATACGAATTGTACATTCAATGTAAGTCAAGGTTGAATGAAAAACCTACAGAGGTTAAAAGTAAGCGAGGCAAGCTTTTATGAAAATTTGGAGTATTATAAGTATTTAATAAATGATTTTAATGCTTAATGTTTTTTTCCGGCTGTCACTACTTGGTACAGTAGACAGGTTATCAATTTAACTTTTGACTACTTCCGGCGGAAAATAAAATAGAGAAACATTAAAATAACGTGTTAACAGAAATTAAGTAATTAAATGACACAGGAATAACGCCTAAAGGTGTCATTTTAAATTCAATGATTTCATAAGTAACATTAAAAAAGAGGCAATGTTTGTACAGAAATGGAACTAATAATTAATTATCAGTGCATTCAGTTAACAACTATAAAATATATTTCTTAGTGCAGTCGTACTTATAAATACTATCCAATAAATCATTTGATCTCTATCTAGTAGGGATTCTACAATTAAGTAGGGTAAATGAAGCTAGGGAAGCTAGTAGTAGTAATTCAGCTTTGAGTTCACACAACACTTGTATATTGTGTGGCGGAACTCAACGCCGCGCTATGTCTTGTTATTAGAGCGAAAATAAATAAATATTTTATATAAATATAATATAATAAATATTTAATTTTTAAATATTAAATAATTTACTTCATCGAGTGGGAATTGAACCTACAAGCTGTCGCGTTTGCAGTCATATCTTTGTGCCCCTGCGCCGCAATAGGCCTCTCTACTTTTGAATTATAATACTATATGCGCTGTGAACCCTATAAACTACTAACAAAGGTTCCTATAACTGTTAGGCCCAACATTTCTAAGGTATAATAGCCGGGGCGACCCACGAGTGTGATAAAAAGAATCCGATAAGACAATTAAATTATATCGTGCTACTAAACGCAATCTGATTCCGCATCAATTGCTTGGGTTCTCGCCACGTACGTATACTCGTAGATACTCATGTCGTTAACGTTTGGTGCCGAAGGTAAAATTAAGTTGACACGTGTTGTACCTTCCAAATGAAATGAAAGGTCGAACTTTTTACCTTTTTACCTTTTTACCTAATAAAAATTATGTCAAAATAACGGTAGATATCGTGGATGCGTGCAGTCAAATTAATTTAATTGTTAATATTTTTGATATAATTAAAATTGTCACTAAAATATTGGTGAAAATGTATTTTTACCTTCTTATGCTTTAACATTTAGTTTTTATGTTTTTTGTTCTTAAGTTGACAGACATTCTGTCCTAACTTTGGGTTAGAATTTCCATACCATCTTCATGATTATATCGACGGGAAGAACAACCGATAAGAATTACCAAACTTAAATTTGCAGTTAAATGTATTCATTTTTTTGGACTGAAGTACAATCATAAGTTAGTAATTGTTGTTCATACTTTTATTTGTACTACAAGTTCTTACTTCTGACCAAATTCCAAATTGTAAACCTATAATTATGAAATTAGTAATAATGAAATGAATATTCTATATTACGCAGCAAGTAAAGTTAATTAATTTAAGCTTGTATTTGAAATGAACTATAAATATAAGTACGCATACACCTGGAAACTTTCTAATAATTTGAGCTTGATATCTTGATACGCAGTCTAAATATATATAATTTATGACACACGAACAGACAGACAACGAAAAGGTCCAATAAAGGTTCCGGTTTTACCTTTTAACGTACGGATCCCTTAAAAACAAAACGAGTACATGTTATTGAATTTAAATCAACCATTTATTTCAGCAATTCGGATTGAGATATAAAAGATAAATTCAAATTGTTAGAATAGGCCGCATTTCCTAAGCCTTCATTAATCACTTTAAAAAAGAAATAACATTTATTTTTCCTTTAACATTTAGAAAACTCAAAGCGAAGAGGAAAACAACTCAATTTGAAGCGAGATAAGCGTTCAAAACAAAAGAATTGATTCTGACGACGTTTCTGTAATTATTCTCTTTTACGTACATCCATTGGTGTGGGGAAATAACCTGTCCAATGTACGAGCTGGTGTATTTCATCTCTGCGGCTGCATTACATAGACATCACTGCATTCAGTGCATTTTGATTAGTGCAACCTATATGTGACTAAAGTAAACGGAAATGGTTTTTTTTTATGAACTTTAGTTTGTTTTTGACTTTGTCTATGGTAGTTTTTTAATATTTTATATGCATACATATATGGCTATTTTAAACATAAAATAGCCATATATTTATGTATCTATTTATACGTATGTATGTATATATATATATATATATATATATATATATATATATATATATATATATATGTCTCTATGTACGTATGTATGTATATATATGTGTGTATCTATGCTCGTATGTATTTATTAATATTATACTGTACTTACGTTCTTATCTTATATTTTATATTATTTTAATATTCTTACCCCCAAACCCCCCTTTATCGTCTTTATTTCTTATGCCTTAAGGTTGTCTGGAAGAGATCGATGTTTTAGCGAAAAGGTTGTCTCTTCTACATTTATTGTTGCTATTGTTAGCATTGTTATATTTACATATATATTTTGGGGTGTAAAATAAAGAATATTATTAATATTATTTTTATTAATATCTGTTGAAAATATAACTTAAAAATAGTTTTATTAGCTTTTCGTTCTATACCTAATAACAATTGCATTTTTACGCTAACACCGGGGTCCGGGAACTGGGGACAAGACACGTTCTACGTTTCTTGTAGACATTGCTTGCTGAATGCCAGATCTTAACGATGCATTTTGTCTTTTAACTAGAGCGAGAAAATGAAAACAATTAATAGCTTGCATTGTGCATTTCCACCGAACCCACAGCCGTCTCGAAATATGTGAATACAATAATAATTATATTATAGTAGTGTTAATTGAATATTATTTTTTAAGTAGAACTTTTAAATTCAATACGTGATACTTCCTTTTCATATTATAGATTTTAAATTTCTAAATTCTTCTAATTATGTTTGGCGTTCAACTTTATAGGGCGTTCCCTTCCCCTTCATATGTCACTGATTGTTAGATAAAGTAGCACGTCCCTTCACTTGCCCCACTTTGTACGACACGAAGCAATCCGAACATGTGTCGTAATTTATGGCCATAATGTGTCTAATCGCCAGACTGTCTAATAGTTTTAATAGAGATCATTAGGGACATTATATCATTATAAGTATGTACTTTATTATTATTATTATTATTGTATAGTAGTGAATATATGTACATTAGGATAGTGGCGTCAGAGTGAAAATGCAATTGTTGTTGACACGATGAAATTATTTTTTTAAAGTAACAACATTCTTTTCTTAAATTTAAAAAGCGTATAAATATTTTGAACGAAGCAGGATTTCAACCCGCGCCTCTAGAAAACCGTTCCAGCGCTCTGACCAACTAAGCCATTCGTTCTCACCAAGCTCCGTCGAAATCTTATACGCTTGTTACAACTTATTTATGTTGTTAGCATCTCTGTAGGGAATTTGGAAATGGGAACGGTTTTCCAGAGGCGCGGGTTCAAATCCTGCTTCGTTCAAAATTTTTATACGCTTTTTAAATTTAAGTTTAGTATTTTCTGTCCTAAGTGTGGAATAACACTTTAAAACATAGTAAAAATATTCTTTTCCTTTCATCGCTCTAGTAGAAAAAGTGCAGCGTTGATTTGCAGAACTCAACAAGCAAAATCTTTAAAAATGGGTAAAAGCCTTACCTAGCCATTTGAACAGAGCCTTACCTAGCTATTTGAATAAAGAAACAGTTCATTTATGATTGAGATTATGATAGACGTGGAAGCCAGATATAGAGAAAAAAATAACATTTTGTAAATTCTCATATGTTTGTATGTTTTGTAAATTTTTATAGTTTATAAGTCAATTACAGAGGAGAGAGGAGAGAGACGATTAGATTGTATATGAATTTTGAGATTCTTTAAACGAGTTTAATACCATTTATAAGTACGATTCTGTTTAAATAAAAGTAAAAGGTTCATATTATTGGCCATTTCCTTCTGGAAACTCAAAACTTTTAGGAAAATATTTATATAAACATGTGGTTGCCCTTAAATTGATATCCATTGCTGATTTTCCTTAATCAATGTGACTGAATTGATATTTGAAAACATTTTTATTTTTTTAGGTACTTTCTACTTACGTAGGGTAGGGCGGGGCTAGTTGAGCAATTTTTCACTTGAACGGATATAGCTCTTCAATGATAAATCTCAATGAGTTCTTAAGCGGCTTGATGGATTTGTAATTTATCCCTTATCAAGTGTCCATAGTAATTCTTTTGTAAGATGTCGAATTTCAGAGCTACAGCCATTGATATGCAGGAAGTCAAGTATGCTCAATGTACCCCACTGGTGAGGTAAGTTGAGCAAGGGTATGGGGCAAATTGAGCACTAAGAATGTCTAACCAAAACATGGGTTCAATGTTGACTAGAGATGAAGTAAAATATGTGTTTGACAATCAGCTCTTTATTTATCGTCTTTTAGTGACAGAACAACAACACTTAAAGTAATTTTGAACAATTAAACAAAACTAGATTCAACAAAACATAAAGTATCTTAAGATTAACTTCAGCATTAGATTCAGTCTTTCTATATAAAATCAGACTAACATGTTTATATTATTATTCTTATAGTTTATATCTTTAAAAACTATTAATTAGATCTTTGGAACTTAATGATCATTGTCACTGCTGCAATTGACAAAAATGAAAATAAGTTTATATAGTCTTAGTGACCGAAGAACTAAACTTAAAGTTATTTTCTTTGGATAATTAACTGAAAATATAATTTAAAAAAAACAACGTATCTTAAGACTAACTTCAGGATTAAATTCAGTCTTTTTGTTTAGACTTGAATATCTTAAAAAAATATATTAATAAGATCTTAACAACTTAATCGTCGTTGTCACTGTTGCAATTGACACAAACGAAAGTAAGACCAGCACCTGGAACACAATTTGTATGTGCCCATTCCCTGCAAGCTTGACATTGGATCCAATTTTCTCCTGGTAAACTTTCAGCATAGCCTTCGCAACAAATCAGACAGGAATAATCATCGTCATCACTTTCCTCACTTGACTGGAGTATTTTTTTACAGACACCCTTCTTCCTTTTCTTATCCATGTTCTCCTTTGGCTTCTTAACTTTCTTTGTGGTTTTATTTTGCTGTTCTTCTAAAGCGTTTTTTTCGGGAGTGTCTGTTAGTATTGCAGCTTTTCTCTTTCTTCTGTTAGTTTTAGCTGCTTTTCTAGGGCCAGCCTTTGGGTATGGTCGTACAATTTCCGGGGAAAATGCTTGTTTTAGATCAAACGTCTCTTTTTCCCTGTTGCTCGGACCAGGTTCGGGTTCAGCTTGACTGGTGGAAGCAGAAGGAGTGGGATTACATTCAGTGCTGGACATCACAGCTTGCTCTGGATCTTTTTCTGGCTCGATAGTTGTTTCTGCTTCAGGACGATCGGTTACAAATGATGGTGAAAACTCATCCTCGCCAAAAATGTTTTCATTATATGGGAAGATGCCTGTCTTTCGGAAACCGTTAACAATATTTATACTTGTCTGAGCAAACGGCAACGAATCAGCGACTATTTTGGGTATATCATAAATAGTAAGGGTTTTCCCCGGGTTGTTACGTAGCCATGCATCTTGAGCAGCAGCGCAATACTTTTTGAACGGTCCAAAGACTGACACATCCAACGGTTGTAATTTGTGGCTACAATGCGGTGGAAAGGACAACATTACAACTCCGTTTTCTTTGGCCAAAGTTAGTGTCTTCACGTTCAAGTGAGAGGAGTGATTATCCAGCACTAATAAAACAGGGCGCTCAATGGATGGTTTCACATATTTTATAAGATGTTGCATAAACTGATGAAATTCTTCGTCTGTAACCCATCCACTGGCATTTCCTGCTCCTATACATTCAGGGGGACCACCGTTAAGAAAGTGTGTCTTAAACTGTTTCCTCGGAAATACAAACATTGGAGGTACAGCATTTCCAAGAGCAGATACAGCAGTTACTACTGTAACGTTAGTCCCTCGATCCCCAGAAGTCATTGCACCGACGTTCCGCTTACCCTTGGCAGCTACAATTTTATTTGGCTTCAGCACAGTGGATACTCCTGTCTCATCTACATTCCAAATGTCTGCTGCAGTAAATCCATGTCTATCCATTACAACCGCTAATTTCTCAAAAAAAACTTTAACATTCTGCGCATTAAATGATGTTGCCCTACCAAGGCTAGTGGGTTCTGGTTTTCGGATGGATAGCTCGGCATTTCGTTTTAAAAACATCGTAAGCCATTCCTTTCCGGCCATCTTATTTGCAGTCCAGCTGGGTGGAATTTCAATGCCAAATTTAGCAGCACATTCATAGGCAAGGCGACGGACGTCTTTTGGAGAATATCCATAGAAGATTGATGCCATTTGTAGCAAGTATTTTTTCAGAGAGTCTTCCTGTGTAGGAGAAAATACTTGCCTCGGTGTTGTATAGCCCATAGATGAATCACCACCTTCATTTAATTTTTTCAAAAATCTTGTTAAAGTCATCCGTTTGATGCCGAATTCTTTAGCAGCGGCATTAACACTTTTTTCTTCATCGTTGACAGCCTTTGCAGCATTTTTTAAATCTTCAGTAGTGTAAGAACATCTTGTAGTCTTCCTCTTGTAAGTCCGCATCCTAATAAACATAAAACATTCATTACTTTAGTTGAGTCGTGGGGTAAGTTGAGTAAATAGTTAAATAGCTCAACTAACCCCAACCCGGAATTTTGATACAAAAGCGAGGTTATAAAAAAGTCTTAAGAATTATACTCAGAACAACTCCACATATCAAAAGTACAATAATTTTCAGAAAGATTAACACTTACCTGATTGAAAACAAATGACAATTGACTAATACAGACGAAAACTTGCGATAAACGACGTTTTTACTTTTTGGTCACAAAAAAAACAAAACGCACGAGCGCTTCAATCGCTCGTTCAGCCGCTACTAGCGGTCGCGTGCTGATTACCCCTCCCGCGACTCCTTCTTTCCGCCATAAGATGTCTATGCGTAAGGTGAATAGTTGACGAGATATTTTGATTGCCCAACTTGCCCCTATGCTCAACTAGCCCCGCCCTACCCTAATTCAGTCAAGAGAGTAGTTGTAACAAACGACAAGACATTAAGTCGAGGCAAGTATTTAAGCTAAGTTTAGTTTTTTTTTGTATCATATAAATAATTAAACTATATTATTGACAAAAAGTGGGGAATAGAACGGAGTGTCTTAACACTTGGTTCCCAAGTTCCCTCATTACCCTGTCATGTGCGGCATACAGCGTAAAGCTAAATCTCGCAAATAAAATAGACACTCGATCAATGTCGACAGTTTTATGTTGGCCCATGACAAGCAGAGCTTTGACGTGTTTCGTCATCGTCGTCTCAGCCGTTCGACGATTCGTGGTCGCCACGCGGCCATCGGTTCTCCTTGCTATGTATCTCGCTTCAGCTCAGCAATTCTTTGAGCAATGTCGGTAACTTT
Source organism: Eueides isabella (assembly GCA_019049475.1). NCBI lineage: Eukaryota > Metazoa > Arthropoda > Insecta > Lepidoptera > Nymphalidae > Eueides > Eueides isabella. The sequence continues at coordinate 7,947,514 of CM032403.1, read as the reverse complement.
TGTTCTCATACGGATCTATTCATTTCTCATTCGATGACGTAGTGAAAAACTAAGCATTGTTCTCTCCATTGCCCGCTGAGAGACTTTGAGCCTTCTCATGAGACACATAGTTAGCGACCATGTCTCGCTTCCGTATGAAATAACTGGCAACACGTGTTTATCTAGATTTAAATATTTATAGTTTTTGGATGAACTTATAAAAGAAAATAAAAAAACGCAAAAACCACATTAAAATGTTATTTTTAATTGTGACAACTAATTAAAAGCAACTAAGGAAAAGCTTACAAATTGGCCGTAGAAAAAAAAGATAAGGCTAAATTATCTTTAGAAGTAAAGAAATACTGTTAATTACGCTTACGCAAAACATGGCGCATTTTATTCAACTCAAAGTGATGTTAAGAGTCAACCTTTGTGTAGTTGCGCATAAAGCTAAAGAAAAATCTTCACGATTTTATATGACGAGAGTTATATAAAGCGGCTGGAGAAAATGATTATTTTTACGCATTTCCACCATTTTGTGAAATAAATATGATTACTTTTACTTATATTACTTCAAAATGTTTTTTTTCTGAACAGTGGAACTTAACCCTGCGTTTAAAAAAACGTAAAGAAAATTATCATAATTATTTTTTTAAAAACTGTGTATATCTTTTTATATCATATACCGTATTAAAGAAAAATCATCCACTCATCCCAGCATAATTCCTAAGACTTCTTAGACTTCTTTGAAGTTTTAAATAAATATATAACAGATGTCAGAAGTAAGAACTACTGCCATGTTCGTGATACAGTGTGAAGCTGAACTCACAAATGAAAACTTTTTTTTCAGCTACCCTGCCAGTTTTGTTACATGCCAATTCAAAGGAAAGGTTTTATACAAACTCCTAAGCAAGAGGAGAGATAATTTTTTACAGGTACATCAGTACATGCAAAGCGATGGTCTCAAGTGTAGGTGAACCCGGCTATATGGGCTCTTTTCTTCGCGTTCAAGAATTGAATTCGTGGTGGGTCTAGAGAAGTCTTTCAGTATTACAGAGAGATTTAGTATTACTTCGAGATAAAGGTAACCAAAAATATATGTATTCATATAAAAGACACTCCATTTGTCATTAATACTGTTTCCACTTTCTGTGAAATTGCCGCAACGAAATATTTTTTTTTAAATATTTTATTCCTTCGAGAAAATGAAACCCACATCCGTCGTGTTTACTCACATGGCACTGTGCAGACGGTACGTACGGTCTCAGACGCTAGTTATATATATATATATATATTTAAATTTTGTCTAATTTCATCTCATTTTAGGTGACATCTTTTTCCACTTAAGATTTTAATTTAATCAGCTAAAAACAAACTTGGTTTTTAAAGTAAAACCAGATACTTTAAAAGGTTTTGTCTTCAATGTTTGTGCATAGCTGCTGGATTAATTTTCATTAACTTAAACCTTAAAGTTTAAGGGTTACTTTTGATATCGATACTGTTGTAAAATTACTTTAAAAACTTTCTTCTGGTCGAAAATGAGTGATCATGTAATATTAAATATTGGAGATAATACAATGTAAGATTCATAAAATTTAACATCGCATATTAAAGATTTGGAATACTTTTATATTTTTTGACTTGCTCATGTTCGCAATAAATAATGAAAAAAACTCTCAAATAACGTTGATTAAACGCATATGCGGGCTAGTTAGAGAGTCTACACATTTATATTACTTAGCAAATATTGAGATATACCAGACATGCCCTTAGGTGTTGATTGGTTTGTCAGCCATATCGACACTATGTTGTCAATTAATGTCTAAATGTTTTTTAGAATGAGAAAAACGAAAAGACTTGTGGTTAGATATATTATAAATATCTTATTAATAAAATAAAATATGTTAAAGTTTGCGCAAGCGTATAAGAATTTCGACGAAGCTTGGTCAGAACGAATGGCTTAGTTGGTCAGAGAGCTGGAACGGTTTTGCAGAGGCGCAAGTTCAAATCCTGCTTCGTTCAAAATTTTTATACGCTTTTTAAATTTAAGTTTAGTATTTTCTGTCCTAAGTGTGGAATAACACTTTAAAACATAGTAAAAATAGATGAAACTTTACAGTAATATAGATTATATATCAAAATAAAACGTAGGTTGCCATTTATGTGAATATTTTAAAGATTTTTTTTATGACATAACAATAAATTTAAGCGAGTGAAGTCGCGAGTGATCGCTAGTAGTACGTAAATATACTAAGTACCATAGAACCAATTAACTAACTGTATATTATAACACTGTCACTATTTATATTTCATATACATTTAATGTTCACATTTGTCGATAAATAGATTTTATTATTTTCTTTTAATCTTGTTAAACAAACCGTTGCACGCAATGCACTTTTTTTTATTTATCTTGCCTTTAATTATTTTATAATTATTGATTTCATGGACTATCTGTAAATCTCTAATAAGTCTAAATATTTTTTTAACCACGACGCTTGTCGTAGCGCAGCGGGACAAGCGTGTAACTGTAACCGACAGGTTCTGGGTTCGATCCAAAGTCGAGGAAATGAAATATTTAATATTTTTAATTTAAATATTTAATGTTTCATTTCTTCGCTCTGGTAATAAGGCAAAGCGCGGCGTTGTGTTCCACCACTCAACACGCAATGCCTCAAATTCGGCAGAAAGTGGGGAACGGAAGTGGAACGGAGTGTCTTAACAGTAGGTTCCCCTTCCTAAAAATCTATATATACTTTTAATTTACTTAATTATTCTTATTAATCGTAAAAAATATTATATACTTTTGTCACTCACTGTACATAAAAAAATATCCAGTTCATAATAGAAGAAGATCGTAAACAAAACTTGTTCAATCATAGCTTAATTGTTTTTGTTTATGAATACCACAAAAACAATGAACTTTAAAAAACAAACATTGAAGTTAAAAGAACTTTCAAGGCTGTGAGTTGAACTGTAATAAACAAAAGCAGTGCAAAACGAGATAAACGAAAAAATAATAGTAAATAAGTATTAAGTTATGAAATTGAAGTCAGTCGTGGCGCAGCGGCACAAGCGTATGATTGTAACCAACAGGTTGTGCGTTCGATCCCCACTCGATCAAATGTAAAGGAAGGCAAAGCGCGGCGTTGAGTTCCACCACTTAATACGCAATGCCTCAAATTTGGCGGAAAGTGGAAGAACGGAGAGTCTTAACACTAGATTCCCAAGTTAGCTCTGGCTATCCTGAAAACGATTCGAACGTTAAGAAACAAAAAAAATGGTTATTAAAGTAAAAGATAACACAAGACTTATCATCTTGAAATTTTCTATTAAAAAAATGTCTAAAATGAGATAAATACAAATATAAATCTACATATAAGTACAACCATGATGGGACTGTGACTGCAAAAGATAATTGTCCGTTCTATATCCACTCAAAATGACATAAAATATTTTTATGTAGTATGTTGTTACGACAAGTGCGCCGTTGAATTTTCCCACTCAACACGCAATCGAACATGAAACTTCCTCATTTTCTGCCGATTTTAAAAGATTTTGCAAATTGTATAGCGGACTTCAACATTATATCCTCGAATCTACTGGGGACTGAACCCACGACCGTCGTGTTACGTTTATGCATGTCCTTTGCACTATGAAGGCCCAAATGCCACGGCGGTCTTAACATAAATTATTATTAAAATTAAGAAGATGGAGGGGGAGACCTCGGCTGATCTTTGAAAACACAGTATCTAGATACAAGAGGAAGGTCACGTAAAAAGTATGAGGATCGCCCGGAGCGTATGTGTGAAGAAGTTGATGACAGTGGACGAGGCGAAAGAGGTGTGCCGAGAACGCAGAATTTGGTTCTCTGTTCTCTCTGCCTACCCCACTAGGCACATAGCGTGAAGTTAAGTAAGAAAGTAAGTAAAATAGTTTAGTACATGTGTACGAACGAGTATTATTAAAATTGCGCTAAATACCGTACCAGTCACTGTCAACGTAATTAAAAGTAACTAAATGACTGAATGAACAAAATTTGAATAGATTTGGTGAACGAGGTCATTTGTATTTGACTCCCAATGTTTCAAGTAGCTGAAAATAGTAAGGAGCCATGTAACAATGTGTACATACTACATACGTACGTCACAGTAGTAACAAAGTGCGGGGGCCTATTTTCGTGAAAACAAAGGCGTTTCGATGGATGAGCTTCTTTGTCCCAGTAGTAATCAAGCGGTACAAGTCTTGCGGAGATAAGTGTATTCTTTCGTATTATCACTATGCTCTTTTAATGTCGGAACTTTGACCTCTGGGTATAATTTTGAGAGATTGATAGCTATGAAATGGGATCACTTGTTTGAATGAAATATTTTCATTAATTGAATCATCAAGTATTAATTTGGCAGTATGGGTCAGAATAGTTGTATAGTATGAATAATATATTATAGCAGCATTTCGACCAATAACTTTCAGTTCAGTTCCACTCATAAATGAAACCAAGGTTTATTATTTTCAAATAAATTCATTTCAATTACTTTAGGCAGACATTTATTTGTAAACGTCCTTTCCATTATAGAGTAAAAATAAAAGTATAGAAAAAAGAAATATTATTTTTTTAAATTTGATTATCCAACACCACCGATGCATTATACTAAAATTATGTATCTTAAACTATAATTTGCATGTTACTACAAACTTATTTCTTAAAATCTTCTAAGATAACAAACAGCACAAAAGAGAATGAACAATTACTACACTACAATTTTTTATTATTCAAATTCGAATGAAAAATGCTAATGTGCTTCATTCATTCTAACTTTAATATTCAGAGACTCGTTAACTATTGGTCATACAGTACTGTAATCCTCTCTTAAAACATTATTCTATTGTTTTGTATTAAGTATATTCGAATATAAGTAAAGAAAAGTTACATTATTGTTTACTTTCTATACAAAATTGTAGTACATCTCATAGAGCAGAAAATGTTTTATTCAGTTCGTTCTTTTGATTTTATTCGCTATAGAGCACATCAATCGATGTCGCAATAGCACTTTCCTTCAGAATTATTACCGTACCAGCACTAAGTAATTGACTGAGAATTCTTTTAAGAATCTTGAAAATTTATCAATAAAAGGCTCTAAAATGGATTTAGTCAAAGTTAAAAGGAAGCGTAGCCGTTAACTAGATAAGAGGGGACTACAGAATAATGGACTTTTTGTCGTGGCCACGCTTACGTTTATATTGCCGCAACCGTCCGGTACAAATTTCTTTAAGGTGTCGGTGATTGGTGCGAATATCATTGAAGGCAAACATTTTAAGCGTCCACGTTTCGTAAATGGCAACAAGTGTGTATTGATCTAGGGAATCGTTCAAATTTACTTTAAAAAGTAACTAGTTTTTTTTTGTTCCTTGTTTTTTATTTTACTTATTTTGTTGTTGTGTTTTATTGGACTTACATTTTTTGTTTCTCGTCTTTGAAGTAGGCTCTAATCTAAAATGAGTCTTTAATAGATTCAGTGATTTGGAGTTGCTGGCTTTAAATAATTTACTGTAAGATCGACCGATAGTATAGCGGAGAGACTCCACTATATTATAAGAGTGTATAGATAGTCTATACATATAATCCTATAGACAAAACGCGATCGACCGAACATAAGCATATTAGCAAACGTTCATTTTATTAATTAACAGCAATGGACGGTTAATTGAATAGAAATTCTATTTGAATTAAATAAATACATAAAGTTATTGTTTGTATTGTTTTGCACTGCTGTTGTGTTCTCTTATCAAATATTAACTCGCAAATATTACTCTTATTGAGAAAAGTTATTAGTAACATAGAAACAATATAGAAAGTGCTTTACAAATTGAAATAACAGGACAAACATAACATTCAAGCGATTTTCTTGCAACCTTTTAGTTTATAAACTATGTATCGGCATATCTCTTTCGCCTAGCATGCATGGGGAAAGCATGAGGACCCCCTCATACGTTTTACGTGACCTGTCTCCAGTATCGTAGATACGCTCACTTTTCTGCATAAATATTTTTTGTCATTCTTTTATTACTCATTTCCTCGACGTGCTCAAACTACCTGAGCACGTTCCTACGTATCTCCACAGTATTCATCTTTCTTACATTCTTCTTCTGTAATACCCACGATTCGATACCGTATAAAAGCGTTGCTACCAACACTGCATTGTGTACGGCCAAATGTACAGCTATGCTGACGCAGTCTAAGGCGTATGGTACGCCTTTGCACATCCATTTAGTATCTCTGCTAAACATACTTCCCAAATATTTATATTATATTTATTATTTTATAAAAATAAAAAGTAAGAAAATGGTGCTATTTCATTCCCCAGTTTCTGTCTGTTAAGGAACGTAATGTGTTATTGAATTCAATCTCAATTCAGGATAATTGTCTTATATAAGTTATCTTTGATTCCCCACTAGGCAAGGCCCGACACTCAATTCTCAGTATATATATATATATATATATATATATATATATATATATATATATATATATATATATATATATATATATATATATATATATATATATATATATATATATATATATATATATATATATATATATATATATATATATATATATATATATATATATATATATATATATATATATATATATATTATATATATATATATATATATATATATATATATATATATATATATATATATATATATATATATATATATATATATATATATATATAAAATAATGCTCTGATACTGTTTTTTTCGTCTACTTTAGCTTAATGCATGCTATTAGAAACTGCATATTACTCAAAAATAATGGCAGTGGGCAAGTGAAGAATGTTTCTACAAAAAAATAAATGTAGCATATATTTCATACATGGTTTTTAAATCAAAAGCTAAAAAAGTAGGTCACAACACACATTAAAATACGCTATTAACTTCGAACCTATATATAATATTTATAAACATAAATAATGTGCTTTTGTTTGAATTTCATTGTGCGTGCTTTTAAATGCTGCTAGAAATAAAAATATTTAAAAAGAAAATGTAATAAGAATTTTACACATTTTAAAACATGTTACAGGATTTTTATTGCAGTAAATTGTACTTATTTTTAATTTTTTTTTTTTATTAAATAGATATTCCTCGTTAAGTATAGAATTATTTTAGGCAAGTTCGGAATACCTTTAATTTTTTTAATATGGCAGGACCCGTGCCTCTTGGAAAACGTTCATGCGCTCAATAAACTGGGCAATAAGTTCTTAGTAAGCTACGTCGATATTCTTATACGATTGCTATAATTTAATTATGTTGTTTGTATAATTTATTTATGTTGTATAATTTATCTATGTCTCTATACACAGCAACTAACATAAAAATAAAAGCCGAAATAATTGATTTTTTATTAAATAATTTGCTTATTCACATACATTCATTAGTTAAAAGACATGTCAAATTTACCGCTACAACACTCAACTTGTTATATGATTTATTAAATTCATTTTATTTTACCTTTTTGAAAGAAAAAAAAACCAGTATTTTATATAAAATTCAAACCCTCGTTGGACTCCTGCAGGAGTGTATTTTCAAAAAATCTTTTCTTATTGCTCTCTTACATCTTACAAAAAACTTCTCAGCAAAATTTCAAGATTCTGAGATCCATGTGATATGTCAGTTGATGTCTGGATATCTTTATTTAGATATACTAAATGTATCATATAGAAGCCGTATAATGAGATGCAATTAAAGATGTTGGTAGTATAGTATAGTTGTAATTATCACAAAAAATCTGTAAAAAGGTAATTAATTTAATGGCCACCTATCAATTTTATCACGACTTGAGCAGAATAGTTGAGATTTTCCTTAGTACTTTTACTTAGAGAAGTAGGTCGCTACGTCTAACACTCGGCCGCTTTCCATCGAACTTTATACTTAAGTGTTTTGTTTGGATTGCCGAAAACTTCCAGATGGTTTTATTAATAAAATTCGAATGTTAAGCTGTTACTGATAAAGCATGCTCGATTTTCATTACTTATATTATTATTATATTTTATATTGTGTTATTATTATAATTCAGAAGAGCGTTTTGGCTAAATCGTATGCAAACTCTAAAGATTTTTTTTTTATGGAAAAGACAAGGCAAAGGAGCGTACTGGTCACCTGATGGTGAGTGATCACCGTCGCCCACGGCCCCGTGTAACACCAGGGGAGCTACAGGTGCGTTGCCGGCCTTTGAGGTGTAGGTAGACGCTCTTTTTGAAGGTACCCATGTCGTATCGACCTGGAAATACTGCCGCGGGTAGGTCGTTCCAGAGATGTGGGGAGAAGTAAGGGTATATTTTCAGTTTCACGCTGTATCTCGCACTTGGCACGGTAAACAGAGGGAATTTGTTGTTAAGACACTCCGTTCCGTTTCCCACTTTTTGCCAAATTTGTAACTTTGCGTGATAAGTGGCGGAACTAAACGCCACGCTTTTATTTGGTATTAGAGCGAAGAAATATATTAGTTTATTATATTTAAAATATTAAATATTTTTAATGAATATTTATATATTCATTTCCTCGAGTGGAGTTCGAATCCACAACCTGTGTTGTCGCGTTTACAGTCACACGCTCGTCCCCTGCGCCACGACAGGCTTCAGATTTTCATTACTTAGATTAAAATCACATTTTATTATTATAACACAGAAGAGCGTTTTGGTTGAAAACGATAAAGTAAGAAATTTATATGCAGTAATATAATTATTTATTATTCATATTTTAAAAAATGTTATCGTTCAGTTTCAAAGGTTTATACTATTTAATAGTATAAAAAATTGAGCTATTATAGTACTCACTTTGTTGAAAAATAACGGAAGACATTAAGTGTGATGCGATGCCATTATAGGTTCAATTCTTACTTGGTTCCAGATTTTGTTATTAACAATCATCAGATTACTAAAAATCATGGTTAAATATTCTTTTCTATTTCGTCGCACAGGGGCACAAGCGTGTAACTATCAACTTAACAGGTATGGTTCGATGAAATATTTAATATTTTGAAATTAAATATTGAATGTTTCTCATATCTTCCTTCTGGTAACATGCAAAATGCAGCGTTGAGTTCCATTACTCAACACGCAATGCCGCAAAATTGACGAATATAAGAAACGGAACGGAGTGTTTTAACACTAGGTTCCCAAGTTCCTTTTGCCTACTGAGCCATGTGCGGTATGGTATACAACTTTTTTCTTTTCACGTTTCCCAAGGTTAGTTACAAAGTGTAGCATTTATTTCCACCACTCACAATAGGTATCCTTAGCTTAGAGTGTAAACCTACTGAAATTCTTTTTTGTCATCATGTACTGGTGCATTTTTATACCACTTGAAAAGTAAAACAAAACAATATCGACGCTTATTTTTTATATAGAAGAGAATATAAATATTATTAAAAAAAATTAAAAATCTTTTGCTAATGAAGACTTATAGTTATTTATATATATATTTTTTGTCTTCTGAGAATAGGTTGTTAACAAGTTTAAACGCTTAACTTAATATATACATATATTTGACGAATTGTTTTTTAAAAACTTTAAAAATCATCTACAAAATAATATATGTGTAACAATAAAAAAACTTGAAAACTTGAAAAAATAAAATTTTACGAGTTTCATTTCTAAAATATTATTCCAATATAAATATGTAGAAGTAAATTAATTGATTCTCACGAGCTTTTCGAGAGCTTTTATAATAATTGCTGGGTAAAATATCGTGAATAGTATTCGTTCTCAGACTGTTTTTAGAAAAGCCTTTACCTGGTGTTAGCTTATATAACCGACAATACTGACAGCGCAATATGAATTGTCCTTGTAAATAAATGAAAGCTCAAATTGATTACGGATATTTGGAGCTGTCGGGCAGGGGCACAAGCGAGAGATTGTAAATTATAAATAGTGGTTCGATCTTGCCTCGAGGATAGGTAGTATTTAATATTTTTATTTTCTTTCTTTGAAATCCATAATACATTGATATAAAACTCCCAGATTCCTGCTGCCTCTGCCCACTATAAACAATATTATGAATTTATTTCCTTAATCATATTAGGAAAGAAGTGTAAAAGTTTGGATCACACACACATATGAACACATCCATATAAAAATACTTATACATATGCCATATAAATAAATGCTGTCTATTCTTTTATATATATTCGATGACAACAAAACGAGAGAATGCAGTAAAATAATAAATGAAAACAAAATATATACATTTAATTTATTAGAGTATCTTCCCTTGTTGTTTGGTTACGTTAAAACTCGCGACAAAACCAACTAAGCGAGCGAAGCCACTTTCGTTCTAAGGTTTATTTACGTGATAGGATAAAACTATTTTTCAATTTGTATGATATATATAAATTGTTTATATTTAATTCATACTAAAGTGTATTTGGTTGTCGTTTTACAATTTGCAGTTTAAATTGAATAAGCTTGGATATAAATGATATTAAAAATATCCGATGAAATCGTGGCGCAGCGGCACAAGCGTGTGACTGTAATCGACAGGTTCTGGATTCGATCCCCACTCAAGGAAATGAAATATTTAATATTTTCAATTTTAAATATTTAATAAATAATAATAAGCAAATCAATCAGTGCAAGCAAATATATTTTTAATTATATATTAGCTTTTTACCAAATTCCAAGCTTTAAGCTTAGTAATTTCAACTGTTCGAGATTTCTATTTAATTAAGTGTAGAAGTATAATTGAATTAGGCATTGTTCGTTTAATTTCGAATATCAGTGGCCGGAAAAAAAAGTGTACTGTTGAATTCTTTTTATATAATGAATATAAGAAGCGAAGCGAAAGATTAGGTGCCTTACTCTTCATTAAACTTAAGATTATACAAAATCTTTGTTTAAATATTGTACTTAACGAATACACACTTGATTTCATTGATTCGTAACAGGATAATACTTTCGATAAATTTAATAAGAGTACACATCGATCAAATGTCAGCCATCTTGTCTAATTTAAGCGGACTGGAAAACTCCTTACAGCGACGTCTTATTTTGTTTACGGTTATATTATAAATTGAATTTAGAAAATATTACAGAATTATTAAAGACAAGCATTGTAATAAACATATTAAATGTAATATGTTTAAGAGAATAGATGTTTTTAATAATTTTGTTATACATTAAATTTACAATATAAGTATTATTACAGATAATAATATAAAAGTATATATCGTATTTTTACTATGTTTTAAAGTGATATTCCACACTTAGGACAGAAAATATTAAACTTAAATTTAAAAAGCGTATAGAAATTTTGAACGAAGCAGGATTTAAACCCGCGCCTCTGGAATACCGTTCCAGCGCTCTGACCAACGAAGCCATTCGTTCTCAAAAATTTTGAACGAAGCAGGAGAACGAATGGCTTAGTTGGTCAGAGCGCTGGAACGGTATTCCAGAGGCGCGGGTTCAAATCCTGCTTCGTTCAAAATTTTTATACGCTTTTTAAATTTAAGTTTAATATATATCGTAAACGTGTAAATAAGGTATCTTGGTCACCCATCTGCATAGTCACAGTATACCTGTAAATGCGATATAATTCTAATTCAATATTAACAAAAAGAACATTTATCTTTGAAAATCATTTTATTAATAATCGACTTTGTCAGGCAACATATTACATAAACGTTGTTGCCTTATTATATTTTTTCATTTACACATTACGAAATTTAATTTTAAAACTAAAATTTTAACATATAAATATGTATTTTTATCGTTTGTCCATTGTCCATATGACTACCATTTTTATATTTCTTATCTTCACGCTATATCATCCTGCAAATAGAGCGTAAACACAGAAAACCTAGTGTTCATTTCAGTATATATAAATGTCATTTCGACGCATTGCTTCAGTTCCACCACGAACATTCAACTTAAAACGGTTCTTTCATTTAAAAAAAGAGAAAAGTGAATTGTCTTCTCATTAACTTAAAATTAAATTTATTAATATTATTTAAATATATTTTTTATACTCACGCGGTAACAAGGTAAAGGTTCGGCATTGAGTTCCGCCACTCAACGCGCAATGATTTAAATTCGACGGAAACCGAAGAATAGGTAGTATCTAGTAATGAAAATGGAGTGTCTCAACACTTCGTAACGATGTTCTCTTTGCCTAAGCATAAGTTTTTATCTGTGTACAACATTATTTTTTTTATTAGACGTTTGTAAATTTTACTTTTATGTTGACGATAGAGATAGGATTTTGTTGTTTGAAACGTTACGTTTACATACGATTTACTAAAGCGTAATATTGTTAGTGTAAATAATCAAAATTAATTTAAATTTTGCTCGCATATAATTCCGCCGTCTTAATACAAAGCGAGGTAATCGTCATTTCTCAGAAATTTCGCTGACAAAAGCGGAGGCAAATAAATTGAATCTGTAAACAGCTATTTTAATTTGTAGTTATAGTCTTAGATAGTGAAATTAGAAGTTGTTTATGTTACAAGGGCGGTGCTCACGTAATATAATTTTGTAGGCAAATTTAATATAATTTAATCATTATTAACACATCTATCATATGATAAATTTCTAGTAAATTTTCAGACGCGGCGTTGATTTACGCAGCGACTTAACAAGCAGCACCTCAAGAATTTGGTAGAAAGTGGGGAAGGGAGTGACTACTAGGTCTTCAGGTTCCCTTTGCTTACCCTGCAGTATGCAAGAATACGTGTGAAAATAAAAAAACATTAAACCACGAAACGAAAAAAAAAAAGTCTGATAAGTAATATTCCTTATTTTTCGTTTTGGTCTTCTTTATTGAAGGTTATATAGCGTTAGCCCTGGTAACCCTTGGTGTGGTTAACGATATACTTTAATGGCAAATATTAATATGGCCGTATTTTAAATTTGCCTTATTAAAATTCCTACTAAGGGGTCCGGTAATCTTTAAAGTAATATCCCTACAAGTCTATAAACAAGCGCTTGTTGCAAACAATTTCCTCTAAAAACATATCATGAATTCAATCTGCGTGAAGGCGGAACTCAACTAATTGCAAATTTGAAGGGCTTACTTGTATAATTAGATAAATTCCCTATAATAAATCAACCAAGACTGTCTTTCGGGGAAGTAATGAGACATCGTTACTGTGATTCTTGTTTCCGCTTCTGTTGTTTTATATTTTCGTCTTCAATAAATACCAGTTATATATATACTTTTAACGATGTATTATAGTTTTATGATATAACAATAATAATATTCATAAAATATAACTAAATGACTTAATATTTAATAGATCTTATTAGTTGATCCATCGATAAACGTTGACTTCCGCATTAAAATATATAAGCATATATATATATATATATATATATATATATATATATATATATATATATATATATATATATATATATATATATATATATATATATATATATATATATATATATATATATATATATATATATTAAATGTACTTTTATACTACCCACGGTTAAACGGACTTACGCACCACGCAACTTTCGAGACATTGCGTGTAGACTGCCGGAACTCAACTCTTACAATAATAATATTTTCTCAATTAATAATAAAATACAATCTAAATACTTCATAAGTTCTACAAAGAATCAAATAAATTATTAACGCTTTAAAGTTTTAACCTATATTCTTTTCACTCATTCATAATGGAAATAGGTTGTTAAATAGGTTCGTTAAACAGTGCCAGTAACAGTGAGAGCTATCAACTAATCATTTCCAGCCGAGTGAGTGTCAGCATATATATGTACTAGACGAATACAATAATTAAATCTGTCTAACAAATAAAAGATAATATTTCAGCTCAATTTGTATCCTGCACGTGAGAGTGAGAGGGGGTGTGTGTCCAGTGGGGGGAACTCAACGCCAATACTAAAGCTGATATATATATATATATATATATATATATATATATATATATATATATATATATATATATTATATATATATATATATATATATATATATATATATATATATATATATATATATATATATATATATATATATATATATATATATATATATATATATTTGATTGTAAATCACTCAATAAGTAACACTAAAGTAAAGAATGGGAAAATGACCATAAGTTATTCTACTCGTAATGTGTTTAAAATAACTAATAGAAAAAACTAATAAAAACGCTTTTGTTAAAAACACAGTTTTTTTTCATTTGAAACTTTAAAAAGTATTACTTTAAAAAGTATTTTTTTATTTGAAATAATATGACATGGTAATAAAAACGTTGTTCAAATAAAAATATACAACGTTTTATAAATTGATCTTTTTATGACTATATAAATCTTTATGTACTCGTAGAATTTTACCCTGGCGATAAATTAAACTTTCCATATAGTTCAATTGAACGACCGCTGGCTGTATTAAATCCCGTATAAGCTTTAACCGTAAGGCCTAAGCGGTAAAATAATGGTAAAGTAGAAAGGGTGAGAATACAATCCTAAATAAACATGAATTCCAGTTACGTGTGATTAACAATCAATGAATACGATAACATCACAAATAATGCGTTAGTACGGATTAGATATTGAAGCAGAATTTTAATAAATTAATATGTATCAAGCGCCCTGTTATTGAATTTGTAATATGTTTTAAATAATGATTTTTATTTTAATTCCATGTTACTAATTTAATTGGGTTTTGTTAGCTTCACGTATATTTTTATATATTATTGTTCTTCTTCTTCGGCTTTACGCTGCATCCCACACTTGGCAGCGTAGCCACATAGAATCCGAGATCCTAGTGCAAAGACACTCCGTTTCGTTCCCCACTTTTCGCCGAATTCAAGGTATTGCGTGTTAAGTGGCGATACTCATCGCCACGCTTTGCTGTATTACTAGAGCGAGTTGGAATGGGGATCGAACTCACAACCTGCCGGGTATACAGTCACACGCCTACCCCTGCCTTACACAGGTCTCAGTGTCAGTTTTAGTTTGACATATTCGGGATGTAATATAATATTATGACAGAATAGGATGTGAGAACTAATGTTAAGTCATTCATTTCTTCGTTTTAAGAATCCTATCTGCTCAGTGTTGAGTGGCAGACCTTAAAGCCTCACTTTATCAACGACGGCTGAAAATGAAAATAATTCTTCTCTCTCTCTCTCTCAGCTTCACGCTGTATCCCGCACTAGGCAGGGTAGGCAGAGGGAACGGAAGTGGAACCTAGTGTTATGACACTCCTTTCCACTTCCTTTCCCCACTTTCCGCCGAATTTGAGGCATTGCGTGTTGAGGGGCGAAACTCAACGCCGCGCTTTGCCTTGTTACCAGAGCGAAGAAATGAAACATTAAATATTTTAAATTGAAAATATTAAATATTTCATTTCCTCGACTGGGGATCGAACCCAGAACCTGTCGGTTACAGTCACACTCTTGTGCCGCTGCGCCACGACAGGCCTCAATTAATTCATAATTAATAATTCTTCTTCGGGAGAAGAATTATTAATTAAATCATTAATTAATAATTCTTCTCCCTGCCTGCCATCGAACCACCCACAATTATCACGTGTATAATAAGACACTTTTTGGCCGAGCGGATGAATTCGGATGATGTCAAAAATTGGATCAGCTTTTTATCGCACATTGCAAATTTCGTTCCGTTCCTTTCGCTGAAATTGAGGCATTGCATGTTGAGATGGATGATGTGGGTATAAATTTATTTTAAATAATGTTATTGGTTTTTTATTTGATATGAGTTTCTGTGGTTAGTGACCACAAACACACAATCTTGAGAATGAGAGAATCTTACGTCAAGAGATATCTTTTTAGTCAGAAAGTGAAAGCAATAACATAATTGAATAATATAAAATCCATACCTAACGCTATTTTTTTTCTCAGTCTCAGGCTGAGCTATCTTAGTAACAAGACAAGTTTTGTCTTAACAGAGCGGGAAACGATAATCATTAATTATTCCGAGAATCAAACCCTAATCATCGTACATAACACTATCGTATAATATCCATATAAATATTGATAAAAAACGTTATAAGTTTTAATATTTCAATATACATTAGTCTGATATAACGCAGCACCAGTTTTCCGACCACAAATACTTTATATAATATCAGTGTTTGTTCAAAAAGGTCTACATTTAATACAACCTTCGCATTAAATAGATTGACGGTGAAAACATTTTTCTAACTTGAAAAGCTGGCCCGAGCTGCCAACCTTTCATACAAATAGTTGATAAATACAGGGTGACCAGATCTCCCTTATTATTACGGCTTATAAATTTACGTGTTCTGGCAAGTTAAGAAAACCATTAATTGTTTTCACATGCTTATAGAGATCAATATCTTACCACTCACCAAAAAATAAGAACTACGGAAAATATATATATTTTTTAAATATATACAGATCTGTTGTGGCGCAGGGACACACCGTGCGACCTTATAAGCGATAGGCTGTGGTTAACTCGCGGAAATGAAGTATTGAATATAGTCATTTATTCCCTCTGGTAACAATACAAAGCGGCTCTCAATGCGTGGCTCTGCCTACCATGTCATGTTCGGGATGTAACGTAAAACTACAAAAATATATTACTGAATTTCAAAAACATAAATTTGTTTGAGACTTAATATTAAAAAAGTAAAAAACATTATATAAAAAAAGAGAAAAGTTACTACCAAAGACTGTGTTTAAATAGCCCACTTTATATAAATAAACAAAAAAAGAAAGTTTACAAGCATCTAGATATTGATAAATAATGAATATAAACGAGTTAATGCAAATAAAATCTAATTTTGAAACAAAAGACAAGGACACATAATTTTATACCAGAATAAAGAAATTATTGTTGTGGCATTGTGAAAATATGAGCCTGTGGAGTGCGATATACATCCCAGGACAAGAGCCAACTGCTCTCGTACAAACTCTGGGGAACGGCTAAAATAACAGCTTATTGCGACAGTGATAAATATTTGTTTAAAACCTACGTTCAGGTCTTAATATTTAGTATGTAATGTTTCTTATATTACAAATGCTTAATAATAAATTTGCGAAGCTTATAGTCGGAGGTTAACACAGATGTAGTAGACACATGGAATAAGTTACGATTTTTTTTATATTTAATGTTTTCTTTCTCTTACTAAATGAGGATAAAGAAAAAGAGTTTTGTCATTTTATTTCTAGAAAAGTAATTTACAAATAAAAAGTAAATTTAATACATAATTGAAAAAAGGTAATTATTTAATTCAGATAACCTTGTTAATTAAAACGAATTATTAATTATTTTAAATAAAAATTGTGGTTAGCCTACTAACGATAGGAAGTCTATTCACGTAACTCAACAATACATGCCGAAGATATCATCATGTCTATGTGCCACACATGACTCCGTCATATAGTGGCTTTATGTTACTATTTTTGATATATGTACATATGACCACTATATGTGATGTACGAATTTATAAATTGTAGGTTAAAGATTATTAAATTAAAGCTTTTTTTCAGGTAGCAAGAATATACATATATATATATATATATATATATATATATATATATATATATATATATATATATATATATATATATATATATATATATATATGTATATGTATATATATATATATATATATATATATATATATATATATATATATATATATATATATATATATATATATATATATATATATACATATATTTTCCGATTGTGTCTTTAAAAATCCTGTTACCAATTAAAAGAAGGAATATATGGAGTAAATAAAATAATGAATTACTACTACCTAAACTAGGTTCCCAGGTTCCACCTGCCTTTGCGACTTGCCTTCTGACTGCGAATCTGACTACGATTTGTCGGGTATAGCGTAAAGCTAAAAAAAACTATAAAGAGCATTTTTTCACCACTTTTATACTATTAAAACAATTTTAACTATGTTTAAAAAGTTGAGGTACATAGTCGCAAAAGAGATACGTAGCTCAGTGACATTTAAAACCGCTAATCGGATTAACATTTAACTTTCGTTCAGTGATTGTGCACAGTTGTTACCGGGCGGTGTGGAATGAAATAATAAAATATAAGTAAGCCTTACTATTTATATGCTTACCATAGTTTTATTTTAATACAGTGTAAAATAACTGTTGCTTACTATTTGGCTTCAGCATATAATTTAGAAGCTAGGGAGAAAGAATTTAGTGTTTAGGTACTCTGTTATTCGATTTCTATTAAAGTTTAAGGCCTTACGTTTCAAAGGGCGGAACGTAACGCCACGATTTCAAGCGGACCAAAAATCATCACTTTTAAATTAAGATGCTGTGTCTCAGTATAAATATAAAATTCGATATAAATTGTTACATAGTGCATTAGACAGTGATAAAAAGTCACCTTATTCTTAGGGTTTCGTACATCAAAAGGAGAACGGAACTCTTATAGAAATATGATATTGTCCGTTTGTCAAAACTATTTATACTGAGATCACATGAAAATATCTAGCTTTTATTAATATAAAATAAGAACTTTTAGAAAAAAAAAACATCCTAAGCCAACGCAATCAAGAGATCGAGATAACATGAGAATTAAAACATCATGTTTCCAGTTCTTTGTATAAAATTCAACGAGCTGTCAAAAGATACTGGGTACTTTTTTTTTGTAAATCAACAATCATGACATTTGGCACGAAGTAAAAACTTACAATAAAAAAAAAAAAATCAAGCAATTGTTAAAAAGTTTGCTCTGGGCGAGTCCTGCTCGCACTTAGTTTGAAATATATAATAAAATATATTTTTTATGAAAAAAAAAAACATAAATGAAAGAACTCCAAAATTTTACTATAATTCACGTTTTATATATATAATCCGCTTCATTGTACGTAATATAGTTGTGCACAAAAGGACAATAGCAATACAATGTTAAATACATGCTACATGTAAGTTAATAAAAGTAACATTCATATGGTATACAGGATTCAATGGTAATAAATTCCACGTAAAACTGTTTTGAAATTGTTGTACAATCGACGTTATTTCAGCTACTTGTTTTAATGTGTAATCGAAATAAATATAGCAATGTCCAATGCATGCAGGCATGAAATGAGTTGTTTAATACATAGGGTAGAATGTTAATGGTAGCTTTTGGGTTGGGCCTATGTAACGCATGATTTTATTGTTAACGGTACACAAAATTGTTATACAAGTTGTTGTTTAAATTTTTGTTGTCACGTTTGTCCCTTGAAAATAAGTAGTAATACTACAAGTACAGACGGATACGCTAAAAATTATCTCTTTACACTTAAAATTATTGGATATAAAACAATATATTCTCTAATTTATGTGTCAAATTTAAAAATATAATTACTAAAATCGAATGTACTAGTATTAAAAGTTTCTTTAATTTAAAATAATATTATTTTATAACATTCTAAAATATTAATACAATTAAAATGAAAATTTGAGGTATGATATAAAGATGATTACTATAGACGATAAGCGGCTGATCAAATGAAAAATATAAAAATGAGTACCATCGAGGAATGTACAGTGAGAATGAAGAAAGTGCTTAGGTGATTTGTGTACCTGGAGAGAATGATTAATGAAAGGATGATATAAAAGATGTATGCTATAGTTAGTGATAGATAAGAGGCAGGGGAAGACATTGTTATAAGCGAAGATCACGAGAAAAACATGAAGACTGAGAGGACATGTGTAACGATAAACCTCTTGATAACAAAAGAAGTAAGCAGAGACTGAAGCGTTTGGTGTTCCATTCTCAGTATTAACCTAACACAAATCTTCTTCCCTCATCTTTCTTTATTATAAAATTAAACCATCTAAAGCAAAGTCAAGAATTCTTCTCCATCGCAACTTTGCAGGTATGGATTTAGAACATTTTCGGGAGGATACTAAAAATATACTCTACTTTACTATACTCTACTCTACTACTTTATAAACTGCCAACTGTAACTGCCCACTCTTAAAAATACTATTTTTAAATTCCGCTCAATTCAACCGAAAATGATGTTAAAGAGAATATACTAGCGATCATTTCTGATGCTGATGCCTGTTCTTATGATAATTCTCAATTTTTCCGTAAGTACCTGTACCTTTTCTTCAGTTTGGAAAGAGGCCGAAGTTACACCACTGCCTCAAAACCGCAATCTTTCCTCCATGTCCAATTACCGACCTATATCAATGTTACCTTTCCTATCAAAAGCCCTTGAACGCCAAGTAACCCAACAATTAAGTTTTTTTATGGAAAAGACAAGGCAAACGGGCCACTTGATGGTGAGTGATAGCCGTCGCCCCGTGTAATACTAGGGGAGCTACAGGTGCGTTACCGACCTTTGAGGTGGAAGAAGACGCGCTTTTGGAAGGTCTCCGTGTCGTATCGATCTGGAAATACTGCCGCGGGTAGGTCATTTCGGAGATGTGTGGCGCGTGAAAAAAAAATCCTACAAAACTGCACAGTAGTGGAGTGCCACGTGTCCAGATGATGAGGATGGTACATTAGTTTGTAACGTACGGTGCGGTTCGAAAATTTAGCGGCAGTTACCAAGTCAAACAGTTCACCAGAATACTTCCCGTGATAAATGCGGTAGAGAACGTACAGTGAAGATATATATATATATATATATATATATATATATATATATATATATATATATATATATATATATATATATATATATATATATATAAATATATATATATATATATATATATATATATATATATATATATATATATATATATATATATATATATATATATATATATATATCCCCTTCCAATTTAATTTATTATCTCCTATAGCCTGGGCGCGATTTATGTATAATTTTATTTATTTATTTATAATTATAAACAATGTTTTAATTCATTTTTTATAATATCTTATTGATTGGTTTAAGAGCATTTTAACGATTTCAACAGATTGGAATGTATATTATTTAAATATTTTTGAGGATATTTATCTGCAAGTTTCATCCATTAACATATTTTTATTTTTCCAGTCAATTCTTAATTAAAAAGTTTAAGACCAGGATAAGGTTTAAGGAAAGTGAGATGCGGAAAACCATTGTCTCCCCTAACGCTTACAAAATTATGACACATTTAAAATATTAAATTATATTATTTTATAAAATGTACTGTATTAAAGATAACATTAGTACCAAAAATAATGTACCAAGAGAAATGACTTATAAAATTTGAGTGTTTAAACGCCTAAAGCCATTATCAATGACGCAGTCATCTAGATATAATTTAATATCCTCAAAGGGCTCGATAAAATTCTTCGTGCAGCTAGCGGGGCGGAATTGTCTGAGAATTTTCACTTCTTAAAGGTTCGCTTGTGTTGTTATAATGACTTGCTGTAGGCACTGGTATTTTGCTTGCTATAGCACGTAGTATAGTAAAATGTTACTATAGTTATATTTCTACAAAGTTGTTGAAAGAAAACAAAGTGTAGTGACTCAGGTTTCTATTTTGCATTTTCTATCTATTTCAGAAATATACCTTGTTAGAAGGTGGAGTTTCACGTCAAATTTAGTTTTGCAACTCTAAAAAAAATAATAAAAAAGTAACTTAAACATTTAGTTTCACTTGACTGAGTAACTTGAGATATATAAGGGAGCAGTTTCATTTCGTTAGCGATATTATTCAATTACGCTGCGACGGCATTTCGCTGTGCTTTTCGGTTCTGTGACCTTTTTGGTTTTACTTTAATTTTCTATCCTCCGAAAGATGGGGCAAAAGTGATGAGATACTATGATTATTTTAAGTAATTGCTTTCTTCGCTGGCCTGTAGTGGATTAATCAACGTAATTAATGGTATATTGAGGCCTGTCATGGCGCACAGGTATAAGCCTGAGTTTGAGCGACAAGTTTTGGGATCGATCCCCACTTGAGGTCATAAAAGTATGAAATAATTTCATTTTCTCTGGTTACGAGGCAGAGCGTGACGTTGAATTTCGCCACTTAACACGCAGTGCTTGGAATTCTTTTACTATTAATATAAAAATACCGCTATATTAGAGATATCTTCTAACTGAATATAAGTCGGTATCTAACGAATAAAATTGTTAAAAACATAGTCTGACGAATAAGAAATCAAATTTAGTTTTCGATATAAATTTGAAACGTATTTTCTCTGGAAATGTGTGTTATAATTGGACCCAATAATAAAAATATTATATTCATTTTTATTTGCATCTTAAATATTTAACTGAGGCGTCGAGTTCTGTTACTAATTACGCAATGTCACGAAAATTCAGCGAAAAGAAGGGAACTCTAAATGGGGCTCTAAATAATCTAACTTTGCTAAAACACTTTGCCTAACCTGATATGCGGAAAATAGCGCGAAGCTAGTAATTTTTTAACATCTAACTTCTTGCAGGATAATAGCCGTGATTTGGGTTAAGTATTTGACATTGAAATCTCTGAATGTAGAGATATCAGGAAATACATTTTATATTTTTTCCCACATCCCAGTAACGTAACTTTAATCTGCTTGGCAGTGTAAGGATTAACTTATGATGGTATATTGATTTTTGTGGTTTTTCCGTAAAAGCCTTAAAGCCGTCCGTTACGTGACATTCATGGTGGTTATATTTGACCCAGTTTCGACTTAAATCGATGTAAGTAAAACGTAAGTAGAATTGAACTACTTTTGATTAATGGATATTGTTATATTTTGAATATGAAATTATTTACTGGGTGCTTGTTGTCGTAAAAAAGTTGTACTATAAAAAAATGGTAGAAAAGTAGTATAAAGGAAAAAAAATAAATATAGTTAGCTTATAAATAAAAAAGATAATCTGAAAAGATAAAAACTTAAAATAGATTGCATATTTATTTACATTAAGAGGCCTGTATGTCGCAGCGGCACAAACGTGTGACTGTAACCGACAGGTTGAGGGTTCGATCCTCACTCAATATTTAATTATTTGAGGTTTTCATTTCTTCGCTCTGGTGCTAGATAAAATTCGGCGTTGAGTTCCGCCACTCACATTGCAATGCTTCAAATTCGGCGTCAAGTGGGCAACGGAAGTGGAACGGAGTGTCTTAACACTAGGTTTCCACGTTCCCTCTGCCTACCCAGCCTGCCATCTGTGGGATACAGCGTGAAGCTGAGTACATATTTTTTTTAACGATCTCCAGTTTTTTTAGATATCCAAACTATTTTTTGAATTCTTAATATATTAGCTATAATGTAGCTTAAGTATACATTTATTTTGTATAGCAGGGTGTGCCTAGCCTACCCTACCCTACCCTACCCGAGGAAACCTAATGATAAGACACTCTGTTTATATAATTTTCACCGAATTAACATAAAAATTTGATTAGTGGAACTTAACGCTGTGCTTCGTCTATCAGAAAATAAATGATATTAAAACATTTCCTAGTGAAATACGAATCCACAGCCGTTTAATGTCAAAGCCATCCTATTACGCTACAACGGTCTACACCAAATAACAAACTTAATAAAAGAAATGTAGGCAACAGTAATTTATGTTAAATGCAAGACAAAAACAAAGATCTCTGCGATAGGCAAACTTTTGTATCATTCTTGCAAAACAAAATCTGAATTTTCACAACAGCGCGAACAATCTTAATATTGTATCTATTAAAACAAACATTACTTTTTATTTTCAATAAAATCTTTTGTTTGTTTAATAGCACTTGATATTATTCGCTTAGACTAGAAACAGTAACATTTAAGAGTTAAATTTTATATAAAAAAATAATATTAGCATTTTGAATTATAATTTACAGCTTCACGCTTTTCTTCGTCTATCTTTCAGATTGTGTGTTATATGGCTAAGGAAATGAAAGGAAATGAATATAATTCTAAAACAATCATGAGGTAGTCACGACAGGCACGCGAAAGAGCGCGCGACTGTATACGCGGCGGTTGTGACTTCGATTCCCACTCAGGGGAATGAGTTAATAATATTTTCATTTCCTCGTGTGAAACATGTACGTTTTACCTAAATGTGGTACCTACTGTACCACAATGGCCATAACTTGTCGTTTATTTTCTACATATTAAATCTATAAGCAACAATTGAAAAATTCAGATATCTTAGAGATATCACTTTCAAGTGTTATACATTGCAGGTTTAAGCCCAAAATAATCGGATATTGAATTAAACCTCTAAAAAACAACAGCGCAACTAAAGCAAAGAATACACAAATCGTTCACAAGACATTTCATAAATCGTAATAACATATTCCGTATTCTATCGAACAAGGTCAAGGGATCTGAATGCATATCTAATATTTACATAACCCTTCCTTTTATTGTAAACACGCAGACGTTTCTTCGTATATTGCTAACATTAAAATCGTATAATAATTGTGTTTATGTGTGAAAGAAATTTGACATTAAATATTACTTGAAGACGATCTTCATCTTTTTAAATGACGTCTGCACATATTTATTCGTCGATATTATTAATCATGATAATTGAGGTTAGTTTGGTGAAATCTTTTAATAATATATAAGCTTCAGTGAAACTTCCAGTAAAAATAAAATAAATGTAATTAAAAAAAAATAATCATAATGTTCATGAACGAAAAAAGGATTTACTGTAAAAAACCGTTGATTTGTTTGCAATTTCTCAAGGTACTAAATTTTTATTTGAACCTGCGCCTCTTGGCAACCGTTTAAGCGCTTTGAACAACTAAGCCATACGTTCGTATTAAGCTACGTCGAAATTCTTTATACGCTTGTTACAACTTATTTATGTTGTAAGTATCTCTGTAGGGAGATGGTTTCCAAGAAGCGCGATTTTAAATCCTGCTACGTTCTGATACGCCTTTTAAATATAGTATTTTCTTTCCCAAGTGTGGAATAACACCTTAAAAATAGAAAAAAAAGTCAAGGTTTTTATATTATACATAATATATGTTTTCGAAGTATATGTAAGGCTACTAAATGATGTTGTAAATTACCTACTGAACGGATTTCTTATGGAACTTAGACTGTTTTTAGGATAGAATACACTTACTATTGGTAAGTGTACTTTATTATATACAAAAAATACACGTGTTTGTAAGCCGAAGCACCTAGGTCATCATTCCTGAATATGGCACACACATAGCAAAGTGATAGCCTCCCTTTGTTTTGCACAAATATCTAAAGTATCAAAAACCTCTTTTATTAGAAAATAATGAAAACATACAACTTTAACATGTTAGAGACAGTTTATGTAATTTTGATATATTGTACGCCAGATACAATTTTCATTTTTTTCTTATTCTTCTTCTCTTTGTAATATTATTCCTCACAGCGGCATAGGTTCAATTTGTCCCAACAGTCAACTTACTGTTACTGACTTAAAGATTTAGGAGATCAGCAAATTTTACAAAAACATTTGCATGAATAAGACTCGAATAGGCAATCATCATCAAACAATATCTACATAAAAATGGCAGTAAACGTTCACGTATACTTGGTATTTGCAAAAACTATGAAGCAATTCGATAGATGATACTTTAAAGTGCTCTTGTCAAAACTATACGTTAAAGCCGTGTTCAGCATCAAAAGTTATGTGGAGCCGAACTTTTTCAAGATATTTTGAGCTGTTTCTAGTAGAATAAAAATATTACTTTTCCTTGTTTCTTTAGAGAACTCTTGATATTGGTTGCGTTTTCTCTTTATTATGTTGTAATTCACAATAACGGAAGGGATTTAGTAGCAATTAACTTTGTTCACTACTTATATAAGCTTTAACTTGCAGTTCATTTGTGTGGACAGTAAGACATAGAAATTTCGAGATTCTCTTAGTACACACTCTCCAGGTAAATATAATTGCATTGAAAGAGAGATCTCTTAATGGAATGGCCGGATTTGGGCATTTTGTATTGACATATATTATATATTTATTTTATCTGTTCTTAGACACTTAATTGCCCAATTTAAATGAAAACATTATCTTAATGATTAAGGGGATGTAACTGTCCATTGGATTATTTTTATTATAAATACTCAAGTCTTGTTCCCATTCCATCAGCCAGGAATGAATAATTAATTCAATTTCATTAATAGTTATAAATATATCATTATTCATTAATTATTAATAATGACATATTTATAACTTATCTATTAATCAATAGATAAGTGATAAATGTCATTATTCTTTTTCTACTACGTTCCACTTCCGTTTCCCACTTTTCGCCGAATTTGAGGCATTGCGTGTTGAGTGGCGGAACTCAACGCCGCGCTTTGCCTTTTTACCAGAGCGAAGAAATGAAACATTAAATATTTAAATAGAAAATATTGAATATTTCATTTCCTCGACTGGGGATCGAACCCAGAACCTGTCGGTTACACTCATACTCTTCTGCCACTGCGCCACGACAAGCCTCAGTCATTATTCCATTAAGCTTTATGACTTATACTAAACTTAAATTTAAAAAACGTATAAAAATTTTGAACGAAGCAGGATTTGAACCTGCGCCTCTTGAAAACCGTTCAAGCGCTCTGACCAACTAAGCCATTCGTTCTCACCGAGCTTCGTCGAAATTCTTATACGCTTAATACAACTTATGTTGTTAGTATCTCAGTAGGGAGATTTTTATAAATTTCCGCTACCCAAAGACAACTCGTAAGAATTGTCGTTTAGCAAGAGACAATACTATTTTATTTAACATTTTTACTATTTTTTAAAGTTTTATTATATATCGAAATTCTTATACGCTTATTACAACTTATGTTGTCAGCATCTCTGTAGGGAGGTTTAAAAATCTGCCTACAGAGATTTTTATACGTTTTTTAAATTTAAGTTTAGTATTTTCTGTCCTAAGTGAGGAATAACACTTTAAAAAATTGTAAAAATATTTATGACATACTTGGATAGTTTTTAAGACAGAACGGAGCGCCGAACGCTACAATCTCATTCCTTGTAATGGTGTTGATTGTAAAAATATTTATGACATACTTGGATAGTTTTTTAAGACAGAACGGAGCGCCGAACGCTACGATCTCATTCCTTGTAATGGTGTTGATTGTAAAAATATTTATGACATACTTGGATAGTTTTTAAGACAGAACGGAGCGCCGAACGCTACGATCTCATTCCTTGTAATGGTGTTGATTGTAAAAATATTTATGACATACTTGGATAGTTTTTAAGACAGAACGGAGCGCCGAACGCTACAATCTCATTCCTTGTAATGATGTTGATTAATCATAAGCTAAATAATTCGTTTACTTATTTTAGCTATGTCGTCTCTAAAATTGTTTAATTGAAATTTCTTCTTCTAATACCTAAAACAAGGTGTGTAGAGAGAATATGCTGCAGATAACAGTGAAAGTATCAGGATTTAAAGAGAACAGGGATTTACATTCTAAATAGTTGGCGGCAACTTAATTAACTTAATACTAAGGATTATCCACAGATGTTTTAATTTAATCACAGTGAGAACAGAAACGCTTTATTACATTATTGTTAGAATGAAAAAGCATATATTTTATTATGCTTCACTGAATGAAGCATACCGCATAAATTTCTCCATTTAAGTTGAAAGAATTTATTTGGAGAATTTTATGCTTCATATCGTGTGATTTTTTTATGTGTGTTTGAGACACATGTGTGGCGGAACTCAACGCCGCATTTTGCATTGTTACTAGAACGAAAAATTAAAAATATTTCATTTTCTCGAGCGGGGATTGAACCCACAAGCTGTCATGCTCATGCTCATGCGTACGATTATTCTAGGCTTCGATATCTATATATATCGAAAAAACTCATTTTATAAAGTACCTGAAAAATATACGAAAACCATAAAAGATCGATCAAAAGAAACAAACTAAGATAGCCTTTAATTCAGATTAAATTAAATCATCATTTTCTTTAAAGGACGAATCCCGAGATTAATACAAAAAGTCGTTTAGTTTTAGATTGGCAGCTTCAGTCGAAACTGAGGCGTAATGACTTGGGATCTCTTACCTTCACGAAATTACCTCCTAACGTCTTCACTTCAAACTAATTTGTTAGATAACAACTTTGATTAATTTATTTTCTTAGATCATATTTTTGTGGGGTTACATTAAAAAATAATTTAAAAAAATATTATAAAATATTTTTTTTAATAATAATTTAATTTTTTTTGGTGAATAGTGGGGAACAAAATGGAGTATCTTAACACTAGGTCCTCAAGGTCCCTATGCCTACACTGACACGTAGGCAGAAAAAAAAAATAAATAACACTTATTAATTGTTCTAACGACACATTTTGTTCTTGTACTTGGTTTAGAAAAAAAATAAAGGTAAGCAAGAAAATCTATGGCATCAATCACAACGGTTTCGTTTTTGTTTCGTGTATCCTTTAATGAAATAGGAGTTACATTTTTATTTTCATTACTTCACTTTGCAAAAAAACGCTTTTGCTTTGCAAAAATATCGTTTTGTCGTTGCGCTACTTAACACCAAGAGTTACTTAACACCACGTTAAGAGTTAAAATAGTGTTACTTTAGCCTAAACTAGGTTATCTTTAGCCTCCTCTGCTATATAGAGGATAAAAGTAAGAAGCTTTGAAAATATCTACTGGTATATTATAAATATAAAATATTCCATAAAATTTGATCCCACAATAATTAATAGTATACATGAAAGTTATAAAATTACATAAAATTTATATCATGACGGGGAGATACCACGAGTTTCTGTTACAAGATTTTATTACGTCACAAACTTGAAATTGCTCGTGGGGCAAAAAATTTGGGTCAGCCCTGAACGAGACAGTTTCAGCTTGTCATCAAACCTTGCCGCAAATTTCACTATTTTTATACATTAGCGGCGAAAGAATATATTTACGCTGTTTTGCTTTAAATCGTCGGTTGGGTTTATTTTGTAGGATATATTTTTAGGTTTAAAGACTAACGAAAAAGTTTACTTAGTTAAAGAAGGTTTTAGCGAATGAAATTTTAACAGATTTCATTTTAGTAATGCATTAAAATATTATTTTACTTTTGTATCATATAAATTTATAACAGACATCAAACATTTTTTTAACGATCAATGATTTAAATTTTTCAAACCGAACAATACGTTACACGCGAAAATACTGTCTTTACTGTTTGGATACGTGCACTCTATCACTGTGAGGTTTCGCAGGAACTTCTCTATATGCGTCATGTTGCTTCAGTTTTTTCCAGGTTAAAGCAAACTTAAAAAAGCGCGTATATTTTCAACTTAAAAACTAGCGACGCAATGTATCTTTTTTTGGTGTCACACGCTGTAAGTTGTAGATGGCGCCGACATTTTTCTATCAGGTAACCATTATGCTGCTATTTTTATTTTGACATTCATTTGATAGTTGAGTCCGAGTTAGAATATCTGTAAAAGGAATAAGTAATAAAGTATGTAAAAGGAAAGTATCTTTCCCATTGCTTATCTAGTTAGTTCCTCCAGGAAGTGCCCGTAATAAGAAAAAATATTTCATTTTAAAAAAAGTTTCATATATTTTTTATTTTTAGCTGTACGCTGTATCTTGCATAAGGTGAGGGAGGCAGAGGGCACCAGAGAATTTAGTTTAGTGTTAAATTTAGTTTGCATAGACAATTTGCGGAACACAACACCGCACTTTTCCTTGTTATAAGAGCGAGAAGCGAAATTAAAATATTAAACATTTTATATAGAAAATATAGTCGCTTGTGCTTTTGTGCTACAACAGGTTCCGTTCAGGTATAAAATATAGTAGCTTTACAAAAGTCATAGTTAATAATATATAAAATTATATTGTAGTAAATTCTGCCTTCTATTATGTCTCAGTTTTAAGGATGAGTGACCCAGAAGTACTAAAGAGGCTTATAAATAAATGCTCTTAAAAGGGTTCGTTCACTCTTTGAAAATTGTATTTCCCTCACTAAATTATACGTTTTTGTATTTGAGCGATCTTAAGATTATACGAGCTTCGACAAGTCCATTTTCGAAGAATATTATAATATGTAGCTATATTAAACGTTTCTTAATTGTTCTAAGAGATTAATTATGAAGAAGGGCTTCTCTAAATGATTTGTTAATTAATATTGATATTTTTGTTTTTAATGGGAAATAATCTTTTTTTCATTGATTAACGATAGACTTTTTGTACATTATGGCTCTGAGACACCACTTGCTTATTCTCAAGAAAAAAAATATACGATAAGTAAGAATTTAGACCACACACACGAGAATTTAATATAGGTAAGAAATGGTTAACGGATTCATTATTATTTTTTGTTTGTTATGTTTATATTAGACTGGTTGTGACTTAAAAAAATAAATCCTTCTTTGACACTAATTTACGGGTTCGTTATAAATTGAAATAGCTAGCTAGCCTATTAAAGCTTTACTTAAAGTAAAACACTCTACGTAAACGTAATAAGGGTGGTCGTATAATACAATCGTTATTCGCTAAACAGATTGAGGACACTTTGAGACACCAAGGCGCAAAGTCAGCCTTTGTAGTAAAAGACAATAAGAAAACCTTGGGTTAGACTTGTAGAAATTCTTGGCCTTTCAAAGGATTTCCGCTTGTTGTTCATTATTATTATTATTATATAATTATTTATTCAATATATTATAAATTATTAATTCAATTAATTGTGTATAGTATATACGTATATTAAATAACATAATATTATTAAGAAAATTAAGTTTTAAAGAACTCATCCTCAAGTTTTAGTAGGTTCGAACCCCATTTTTCTTCTTGTTCTTTTTCTTCTTCTTCCTGGCATTAATTCCGGCGCGCTGTGCCAGTGTCTGCCTTTCTACTAAACCTACTCCACTTTGATTTTTTACGTCTTCGGGGTTTAGACTATTGGCTCTCATGACCTGCATCACGGCATTAACTAGTGCTCGCCTGGGGGATCCGGGAGGTCTCCCGCCATTCAGCCCAAGCTGCGCTTATTTGGCCATGAACATCCTGATCATTGCCTCCAGACTCGTCCATAACGGATCCGAGGTGCCTGAACTTTTACGACTTAACGGCTGGTTCAGTACCTATATGGGTATTGCTCGAGTCCGGTCTCCCGCAAGCCATGTATTCGGTCTTCGACACATTTAATTTAAAATCACCGTTCTCAAGCGTACCATGCCAGAGGTTCACTTTACGCTCTAGTATCAACCGGCTCTCTTCAATGAGTGCTATGTTATCGGGATGAGTCATCAGCCACGGAGATTGGTCTTGGATGTGAACCGACACAGTATCTCGTACTACACTATTGTAATATGGATAGGTATGGTGCCGCCAACTGCAGCTCGGGGATTCCTGACAAAAGCAATGCCTACCAGATACACTGACGAGGCACACGAGGTGTATATATATATATATATATATATATATATATATATATATATATATATATATATATATATATATATACATACATATATATATATATACATATGTATATATATATATCTAATTCTCTATTGTTATATCTTCTTCTTCTTCCTGGCATTAATCCCGGCTTGCTGTGCCAGGGTCTGCCTTCCTGCTGAACCTACTCCACTTTGCACGATCTTTTACGTCCTCAGTGGTTAGACCATTGGCTCTCATGTCCTGCGTCACGACATCCAACCAGCGCTTCCTTGGGCGTCCGGGAGGTCTCACTCCAGGGACAGACATATCAAGGCACTTGCGTCCGACATAGTCCCTAGGCCGGCGCGCAACGTGACCATACCACCTCAGGCGACGCTCTTGGAGCTTATCCGCTATGTCACGGACTCCAAGACTACCTCGAATGAATGTGTTACGTATGCGGTCAGACCGCTTTACGCCGCACATCCATCTCAGCATCTTCATTTCCGTGACACGAAGCTCCTGAGTGTGCCTAGATAGTACTGGCCAGCATTCGCTGCCGTATAAAAGAACCGGTCGAACGATGCTCTTATATATCAGCCCCTTGAGTTTGGTTGGTATTTTGCGATCGCAGACCACACCAGTGACCTCCCGCCATTTGGCCCAGGCAGCGCTTATCCGACCGTGAACGTCGTGATCGATGCCTCCAGACTCGTGCATAACGGATCCGAGGTACCTGAACTTTTCCGACTTAACGGCTGGTTCAGTACCTATATGGATAGTGCTCGAGTCCGGTCTCCCGCAAGCCATGTATTCGGTCTTCGACACATTTAGTTTAAGACCGCCGTTCTCAAGCGTACCATTCCAGAGGTTCACTTTACGCTCTAGCATCAGCCGGTTCTCTTCAACGAGTGCTATGTCATCGGCATACATCATTAGCCACGGAGGCTTGTCTTGGATGTGAGCCGAGACAGTATCTAGCACTACGTTGAATAAGAATGGGCTAAGAGCTGAGCCCTGGTGAACCCCTACTGTAATCTGGAAAGGTATGGTGTCGCCAACAGCAGTCCTAACCATGGAAGCGGAATTGTGATACATATCTTTGATAATTTCAATATAGGCCACAGGGATCCCTTTCAAACGCAATGCCCACCAGATACACTGACGAGGCACACAGTCAAAGGCCTTCTGCAGATCTAAAAAAGCCAGATGCAGAGCTCTCCTCTTTTCCCTGTATGCCTCCATCAAAGTTCTGAGGGCAAAAATGGCGTCCATAGTACACGATCCAGGCTGAAATCCATATTGAGACTCAGAGACAGTACACTCTCGGCGGAGCCTGATATCGATAATGTGCTCGAAGAGCTTCATGGTGTGACTCATAAGCTTAATGCCCCTATAACTACCACAATCTTGGACACTGCCCCTTCCCTTGTAAATAGGGGTAATAAAGCTAAGCCGCCACTGGTGTGGCATCTTTCCAGTGTTCAAGATATAGTTAAAAAGGTCAGTAAGTATGAGCACACCAAGAGAGCCCAACGATTTCCACGCTTCGATCGGAATTTCGTCAGGCCCCACCGCTTTTCCGTTCTTCATGCGTCGAAGGCAATTCCGAGTTTCGTCAAAGGTTATTGGGGCAACAAGTCCGAGGTTAGGCGGTGGGTCGTGATGAAGACTGCACAGATGCTGAGTGTTCAGCAGCTCTTGGAAATAGCTTCTCCATCTCTCCTTCACAGAAGCGGGATTACAGAGCAACGTGCCCTGGGAATCTTTGACGCAAAGACATTTTGCGATATCTTGCGTCGCTTTATCCCGGCCACGGGCCAGTTTGTATATGAGCTTCTGCCCCTCCGCAGTTTCAAGTTTATCATATAATGGTGATAAACTCTCACTGCGGGCTCTGGCTACAGCTTTTTTGCTGACACGTTTTGCTACTATGTACTCCAGTCTGTCTTCAGGAGAGTTGGATTTCTGCCACTTCTTAAAGGCAGCCTTCTTTTCACGAATCACCTCCTGCACCTTGTCATTCCACCACCATGTCTCCCTGTCGATGACACGACCTCCCTTAGAAACGCCAAGAACTCGTCTGCCTGCCGCAATGATTGCTAACTGAGCTCGATCCCAAGCATCCTGAGCAGTCTCGGTGTTAGTTGTAAGATTTCGACTTTTTACCTCTGCTAGGAAGTCGGTATGCATCGGTCCATACCCATACAGCAACCACCACTTAATCCGAGGCCTACGTTTCTCGGCTACTTTCTTCTTTGGAGTGACGTTAAAGTCCATGACAAGAAGACGATGTTGGGCCGTCAAGCTTTCACCTGGAATGACCTTACAGTTAGTAACCCTGCCCATATGACACCGTCTGGTCAACAAGTAATCAATTTGCGTTGAGTGGGACCCACTTTTATACGTGATAAGGTGCTGAGGATTCTTTTGGAAGAATGTGTTCACAACGGCCAGATCAGACGCAATACAGGTTCTTAGAATATTTTCGCCCTCTGTATTGCGAAGACCGTGTCCGAAACCACCGTGAACACGTTCATACGTGTCTGCAGCCTTACCGACGTGGCCGTTTAAGTCTCCTCCAACTATAATTACTTCGGTAGACGGTATAGCAAGTAGAACCTCTTCATACTGCTCCCAAAATGACTCCTTTTCGGCCGTGCTACAGCCCGCCTGGGGGGCGTAGGCACTGATTAAGTTTGTGGTAACTCCCTCAATCAGTACCTTTACCCGCATCAAGCGATCGCAGCGACGGTCAACTTCGAGGAGTCCATTCTGAAGCTCTTCAGAAATCACTACCGCCACACCGTTTTTACAAGTAGGTGACCCAGTGTATATAAGCCGGTAACCCTGCCCGATGTTACGGGACTTATTGCCTTTCCAGCGAGTTTCCTGGAGGAAAGTGCACTGGACCCGACGTCTCGTGAGTACATCTGCGAGTTCTCTGCATCGTCCGGTAAGAGAGCCAATATTCCGCGTTGCAAAGCGGAGTTTTCGTCTGGGTACTCGCGTCTTTAGCCGTGCCCGTACTTGACACGGTAGCCCTGGCCCACTTGTCGCAGGTGTAGGGCGATGTGCCTGCGCGTCGTTTAGCGGCGTCGCCCTAGCCGTACCCATTCTTTTCATTTTTTTTGCCATAAATGTGGCGGTTGGCGGTTTTTAAATGGAGCGACTGCCATCTGACCTCCAAAACCCCTTCACAGGGAAAAACCGCGGGAAAGAGGGATGGGATTAGTGGAAGTGGGGGAAGGATAATTAGGAGGGACACCACTTTTATGGACTTGATGGAGGTATAATAGTGGTGGCTCGAGGATCCGGGGTCGCGTACCCGTATGCCAAAGGACACATATCGGACAGACATATGTCAAAGACACCCTCTGGATTTCCCAAGACACCCTCATATATATATATATATATATATATATATATATATATATATATATATATATATATATATATATATATATATATATATATATATACACACACTTTAATTCTACTTGATAACTTCTTTTGAATATTCATTCATTCAATTGAGCAAATTTCCTTCGTGAATTCATTTTCATTCACAGACTGAGTGGAAAATTTTAATGTATTTTCACTATTTATTTTAATTCATTTGCTACTAGGGCCTGTCGTGGCGCAGCGGCACAAACGTGTTACTGTAACAGACAGGTAGTGGGTTCGACCCCCACTCGCGGAAAAGAAATATTTAATATTTTCTATTTAAATATTTAATGTTTTCATTTCTTCGCTCCGGTACAAGGCAAAAACGCGGCGTTGAGTCGCGTCACTCAACACGCAATGCTTCAAATTGGGCGGAAAGTGGGGAACGGAAGTGGAACGGAGTGTCTTAACACTAGGTTCCCAAGTTCCCTCTGCCTACCCTACCATGTGCGGGATACAGCGTGAAGCTGAGTCATTTGCTATTAGGTTAAAAGAGGAAAAGCTCTACTTCTACTGAATATTTTTTTAAATCTTTGAATACTACATAAATTACATAGGAAGAAGGTAAATAATGAGTTTTGTACAGATATTCAATACACAATAAACTTCATATAATAACTAATATATAGATACTATCTAGATTTCGGGTATTTTTCAAGTTTTAAATGAATTTGAAATAGATATTTTACTATGTTATTTATTAATAAAAAATACATATTATAAATTCATAGATATGTAGCACATATCCATTGGCGTACGTGCCCAAGCCAAAAGATTTACTAAAAACTTTCTCTGTAACACTAGGTTCCCAAAATTCACTCTTCGTCGCCTTCCATGTGCGGGATATAGCGTGATGCTGAAAAAAAAACTATAAAAAATAAAAAAAAAAACCTTTACAAAGACAGATTTGATGAAAG
This sequence comes from Eueides isabella, assembly GCA_019049475.1. Taxonomy (NCBI): domain Eukaryota; kingdom Metazoa; phylum Arthropoda; class Insecta; order Lepidoptera; family Nymphalidae; genus Eueides; species Eueides isabella. The sequence continues at coordinate 7,911,879 of CM032403.1, read as the reverse complement.
TTACAGTATAGGCTCTCCCTGCATTTTTTTATGGTAAACGAGCGCACGGGTCACCTGATGGTAAGTGATCACTGTCGCCCATGGCCCCTCGTAACTCCAGAGGAGCTACAGGAGCGTTGCTCGTTTTTAAGGTGAATGGGCACTGGGATCCGGCATTACCCAATGCGAAACGCAGTGAACAGCAGCAACAGAACAGCAACTACTTAACGCCGTTTCCAAATGCCGGGGGTAGTAATGATCCGGTTGAGTCTGCTCATGCGTGTTGTCATTGCTGATTTAGTCGCCTCTTACGACACCATCAATACCAGGGTTATCCTATTCTAAGCCGGAACCACACGGCTAAAATATTTCTTGCCATTCTCATAGCTGTATCTCGTAAATACCAGATAGCTAACCTAATGATAAAACACTTCGTTGTCTATTATTAATCTAATATTCGCGATTGAGTGGTAGAAAGCAACACTTTTGTCCTTTATCACAATGACAAATAAATCCTATTAATTTCTAGTGAAAATCGAACCTACAACAGTCGGCAGACCGATGGTTAACGTTTTAAATTCTCTTCGATTTAAGCATATCAAGATATATAACATCGCTCCAATATTTAACACGAAGGAAATTTTATGCTTGTTTACTTAACGAATCCTATTTTATAAATATTTTCCGTATAAGGCAACATCTTTAAAGTCTAAAATAAAAATATTACGTGTCATACTTTAGCCTCGAGAAATACATGAGATCATGAGATAAACGGAAAATAAAAATCAGGTGAAGACTCTTACGTCCACGCTTTTAATGATGATTTAGAGGTTTTACATAAGTTAAAAACTTACTTTATTTTATTTAGCGAAATTTTTACATTGTAAATGTACACTTCATATGCCAGCGTATATTTTTTATGCATTATACGAGTACTCAGGGTTCATAGCATTTACTTCCCTCCATTTAACTCGCGGTGTCTCGATAGTTGGGTGGAAATTAGGGAACAGAGTGTCCTAACAATCTTGTTTCCCTACTCTGTGGTATTTGAGTTACCGTGTGGAGTGTATTTAAATACGTACGGATACGGACTCGATGCAATGAAGTCTATTAAACTTATTTTATGTATTATTAAACTTATTTCTAGTATTAATATTATGTATAACCCAGATTTTGCTGAATTCATTAATATTTTTCTTAATAAACATGTTATTTTCAAAAATGTATTGATATACAATTGTCAACATATTAATTTCTTTAAATTCTTCTTTAAAAAGGGTTAGTAATATGAAATATATTAATTTTATACAATTTAATATTGTCATATCTAATATACTCGTATTTACATAGAGGACTTAATACAAACATGAACAAACATTGAACATTAAGGGAACAGGAAATACAAAATTTAGTATATGCAATACTAGTTCAATAAATACTAATCTATCATTATTCTTTAATGACAAAATTCTTCGTTTGCTTAATTTGAAAACCACATATTTGAACCACATGTTGAATATTAATTATAACGCGAGTTAACTCCTTTCCTTATAAAATAAATTAAGTGTCAAACACATTACTTGGCACTTACAAAGCTTTCAAATTGCGCTTGACCGTAACATTATTACTATACAAGTATTGTCTATATTAACTATTTATTACATTTTGTATATTTAGAGAATATTTTGTTTGTTAGACTTTATAACATATTTATCTCATTTTTGTGTACGTAAATTTAAACAATTTAAAAATTTAGAGGCTTGTCGTGGCGCAGCGGCACGAGAGTGTGACTGTAACCGACAGGTTCTGGGTTCGATCCCAGTCAAGGAAATGAAATATTTAATACTTTCAATTTAAATAAATATTTAAATTTTAAATATTTAATTTTTCATTTCTTAGCTCTGGTAATAAGGCAAAGCGCGGCGTTGAGTTCCGCCACTCAACACGCAATGCCTCAAATTCGGCGGAAAGTGGGGAACGGAAGTGGATCTGAGTGTCTAAACGCAAGGTTCGTGCGGGATATAGCGTGAAGCTGAAGAAGAAGAAGTAAATTTAAACAATATATGATATTGTCGCCTTTTTTAGTTATAAGTTTAACTTCTGGTATTTGATATTCAGCTTACACAGTGTTCTATACTAACAAGGTAGACAGAGGGAACTTGGGAACCTAATGCCAGGACACTCCGTTCCGTTCCTCACTTCCCGCCGGATTTGAGGCATTGCGTGTTGAGAGGCGGAACTAAATGCAGGGCTTTGCTTTGTTACTAGAGCGAAAAAATTAAAACATTAAATATTTTATTTGAAAACATAGAATATTTCATTTCCTCGAGTGTTGATTAAACCTACAAACAGTCTCGTTTACAATCACATGCTAGTGTCCCTGCGGGTACTGATACACTAATCCATAGAAATAAAGATGTTTTTCTAAGGAGTGGATATGATTTAGTGACAGGTTCTATTCGATTATAGCGTTATTGATTATAGCGTTTCCAACGTGCAAGTTGAATACTAATCACTTTTCTACATCACATTGTATAGAAATCAATTAATTAGATAAAACCAAAATTACTATTGTCTTTAATTTCAATAAAAATCAATATTTATATATGGGTTATTAAAAAATATACAGTGGGTTATTAAAAAATATTTTTTTTAAAGATTTTTTTTAAAGATTGTAACTTATAGTTTAATAATGTTATATGTAATATTTACATTAAAAAAACATAGAGAACTATGCGTATACACAAAGCAGTAGGAGAAATTTCTGAGGGAAGATATAGAAAGAACTTGAATGTTGTATTTGATTTATTATACTACCGTTTAATTTAAGTTGCAAAAAAGTAATATGTTATATAAAAATTGGGGAACGGAAGTGGAACGGAGTGTCTTAACACTAGGTTCCCGGATTCCCTCTGCCTACCCTGCCTCGTGCGGGATACAGCGTGAAGCTTATATAAAAAATTAAGCTCTGAATCGATTTTTTATCTAACAAAATTGAATTTATATACATTTCACATTGAAATTAATGGCAACGTTATTTTTCTAGTGATCCAGACTTAGCGTGTAATCTCTACAAACTCGAGCAGCCGCGCTTGAATTCTGCTTTCAAGCCATATTGATTTTAAGTTATTTTGATTTGTAAGCCATGGTTTGGTGTTTTTAAAAAATATATTATAATATTTTTTTAAGATAACTTTGGTTTTGAGTTTGGTATTAAAGGCTAACGCATTATGGCGCAGCGGAACAGCTACTGACTGACTGTAAACGTGAGAGGTGTGCGTTCAATTTTGACTCGCAAATATATTTTTTTTTATTTTATAATTTTATGGTGCCAAGATATATTGTGATGATATATTGTATCTGTCTACCACCCGTAACTGCTATACAGAACAAAGCTATCATAAATATTTCGATTAATTAACAAAAAAGAACGCCAAAAATTCAAAGAAAATTGAAAAACCAAGGTTATTCTAGGGAATCACTTTATAAATGTATTTAAAAACAACTAACAGATTAAAAAATGTAATATGCACAGAGTTGTAAAACAATCTGTTTAAAAAACATATAAGTGTAACTTGTTCTAAGAATATATGCAAGTACAAGTTTTGAGCTATATAAACCTAATTTTTTTTCAGCTTCACGGCGTATTCCGCATATGGCAGGCTAGGTAGAGGGAACTTAGAAAATCTAGTGTTAAGAAACTTCCTTCTGGTCCCCAGTTTTCGTGAGATATTGCGTGTTGGGTGGTGAAATTCAAAGCCGCGTCTGCCTTGTTAACAGCGCAAGAATAAAAATATTACATTAAAAATAATAAATATTACACAATTTCGAATGGGGATCAAACCCACAACTTACAGTTTAAAGTCACAGAAGCGTGTGACTTTAAACTGTAAGTTGGGCCATGACAGGTCTCAATTACTTAGACTACTTACTATAAAGCTACATTCAGGTGCAAGATTCCGAACGCCGATCCCTATAGGCTGTATTTTATTTAAGAATTCCATTCTTATATCTTAACAAACTTGGGTAGGTATTAAGGCCACAGTTTTCATCGACTTAAATATACACTGTACATATCCAAGGTATACAAATAAAGGTATAGCAACTAATGTACATATGTATGTACAACTGTTCTATTTTCATATACCATGAGGATTATATAGGATGGTGGACTCAAGGAGGCTTGTAATAGATAGAAATATTCTTATCGATATTTTCATCATGATATAGACTAATATTGACTTCACAATCTTCCGTCTGAAAGGAGAATGATTGATTGCGGTCACTAGTGCGAACTTTTTGCCTACACCGACAAAATATTTGTATAGCGAAGATCAACATTTATCTAATTTATACTTCTAATTTAATATATGAAGACGTGTCAAAACGCACACGCACATCTATCAATTACAATTTACAATTCAATTTTCATATGATATACAGAAGCTTATGTCTTAAATATTTCTGATCTGTTTAGTTAAGTTATGCCTTATAAATTGCAGGACAGAAATAAATATAAAATTTATTAGGTCCATTCACATAAGTAGTTTTATATCAACATTTATATTTATTGAGTTTATGAAAGTAGTACATTTACATATATTGCTTACATTTAACTACAATTAACACGTTGACAGATGATCCAATAAATTCCATTCTCGTTTTCGTCTGCAACTCCAAAAAATATTCTAGGAAAAGGCTTGTTTCGAAGGTCAGGAACGTTTTGTAATTATTTTGTGTTCCAAAAACCAAGAGAGGTTTGTAATAGAAACAAAAGACATACTATGTCTTTGTAAAAGGCAACAGAGGCTACCGAATTAGTTTTAGTATTTTCATTTTAGTGGTAATACTAACATAAAAATGCTAACACCAATAACCATCTACCCAACATCCACAGATACACATTTTATCCCATTATATTCTATAATTATATACATTATTTTGTTATATAATATGATTAATTTATAATTTAGAAAACATTTTAAAAAAAATACGTAGCAGACTCGGAACCCACGTCGAAAGTAACGTATTGCTTAGTGTACAGAGTGCTTGGAAGAAATCGTGCGAGCGCTTTGATCACTAAGCAAAACGTTCTCATCAAACTACGGTCAAATTCTTATACGCTTGTTACAATTTATTTATGTTGTTAACATCTTTTTAGGCGAATTTTTATAATTTTCCAATATGTCAAAGATAATTCTTTAGAAATATAACAATTTAAAATTTGTAAAAATATCATTTAATTATTTAAATGTATAGTCCTTAATCCTTAACATCAAATTTTTCTATCCCGTCCTTTAATTATTATTGAAAGAAACCTCATACAAATTCAGCTCCATTTTATTATTGTTACCTTTTTCAACTTTATATTGTTACTCTGCTAGCAGTTGCTAGCAGGATAAGTAGAGAGATCTTGCTATATAAAATTCTCTATCCTTACCTATTTTCCACCCTATTTTTAAAATAAAGATTTTATTGAATTGATTATACAGTTTGTTGATGATGATCTATTATCATTGAAAACTTGTATCGTACCTACCGTTTTAAAGAAATGGAGACCAGCTGTGCTATTGTGGTTTTAATAAAATGAAAAAGTAATAAAGACTTAATTTAAATTTGCGGTCAACTTGTGAGGCAGTACATGCAAGCTTTCAGGGCTATGTTTGAGTTAATACCCTAAAAGGGTTCGCCTTGCAACCTCCGGTAATTCTATTCTCGACAAAATTTCTCAATTAGACACTTCAGTGATACCATCTTAGATTAACTGGGCCTCCTCCATTTTCATTATGGCCAGAATTGATATGGCTGCTTTATTACTTTATGAGAAATGAAAATTTTGCTAACAGCCTTTTATTTATTCAGACAACTCGAAGCGTCTCTGTTTGAAGAGTAATTTGCAAATGAGTGTCAGTCAGTACTTGATTTTTATTTCGGTAAGTTTTTAGATTTAAAATGTTGAAAAGAATTTTACTGCTTTAAAATCATATTTGGTCAACTTGGTTAATATTTTTCTAAATATTTCGTGCTTTTATAACTCAGGGTGCAACGGTTCCACCGGAGAACTATCATACTTAGTTCTATCACAGTTAGTATATTAGTGTGATGATTTTCCACATTATACTCGTATCAAAGAGTTAAGTTATATATATATAATATGGTTAGTTACGTCAGCAATCTAATATACAATATCTCAATAGGCTAAAAATATAGAACCCTATCACGCATAAAGATTTCAATGATTGTCTCTTTATCTTCTTTAGATATATAAAATCATCCTGTACTAACAAAGTATTACAGCACAAGTTTCGGTGAGGACTTTAGAGGAGTCAGTAAGTTGAGTTGTTCTTCTGGGAACGGGAAAAACTGAGAACTTACTTTTCACAATCTACACTAACAGAACTGAATACCGAATACTTAATATGTAACAGATGTGATAAGAATCTCCTATAAAGTGAGTTTATTATATAATTAGAATGCCAGGTGCAGCTATGCGTGTCTCGTTGACGCCTAATGGCATTCTAATCGAACCTTTTAGCATACGTAATACGTATATAGCAGTGTTTATACGCTGGAAAATTAGGAGCAAAGAAAATGTATTTTTAATTAAAAAAAAATATTTTTTCTATTCCTTTATTTTTCTACGAATCAGATTGATATATCGTTAGGTATAAGAAACAAGTAGTTTATTTCAAACTTAATATGCATATAAAATATGCTAAAAAAAACCTGAACGTGGAGGATTTTTCAAGTAAGTTGTGCGAAAACATGTAGGTTTTTTTTTGAGTAAATTGCGCGAAAATTAAATGGCATTTAATTAGCTATTTTCTATAATTTTAAGGATATTTATATCTTTATAATGGTGAAATCCAACCTTTGGTGCTATCAGATCAGTGAACATATTAATTAGAGACATTTCTTAAACGCAAATTAAGCCTACATTTAGAGTTGAAAATATCTGAAAGGCTTATAAAAAATGTAAGAAGGACTCTTGGAAAATAGGTCTGTTGAGAATAGATACCAAAATTTAGCTTTCAACATCATTCAGACTTTCGGCTCAATGGGGGCCACGAAGGATAAAAGTACATATAAATATAATATTAATGGGCTACTAAAACCAAAGTACCGTCAAAATTAGTAGACTCGAACCAAATGATACCGTCATTGGAAACTAAAGCAACGAGAAAAGTAACTTTAGAGGAAATAAACTAATTGATTGTACTCACGAAAATTCAGTGTTTGGGCGACCTTAATGTCAGACATTGTCATGAGATTTAGCAACCTGGGAGATTGGCGTTGTGGTCTTTAGAAACAAAAGACATACTATATCTCTGTAAAAGGCAGGTCAAAGTACAAATGTCAATGAGATCCGGTCAACAAATCAGGTCTAGCTTTGACGTCACTTTCTAGGCACATTGAAATTTACTAATGAACTATATAAGGACGCATACTGAAGATTAATATCATTAATAAAACCCACTTGGAGATTGGGACATGCAGCTAGACGCGCCACTGTCAATCACAGAAACTAAAATGGCGATGGGCTGGACATGCGGCCAGACTTACTGGCAATCGCTGGACTATGAAGGCAATATTAAGGAGGCGGTCATAGGACCGAAAAAGGAGTAGACTATATGCACTTCTGGATAAGAGTACCTAAGTACTGGTGATCTCTGAAAGTGGTTTTTACTGTCCATTGGTAGGGTTTCTTGCAGCATTGTATTAATTTACAACCAACTAACAAAAATTGGAACAACTGATTCATTCATACATAGCAATTCTATATTTTAGAAAAGTGTTATTTTTAAATGTTGTCGTGGATATTAAAGCTTTTAAAATCTTCGGTACTAAAAACCTTGAGATATAAATCATGAATTAATTAATTGACAATTCAATTAAACATAAGTCAACTGGCAATCTAATTATTTTTCAATGCATACTCAGTTTGCCTAATTTTGAATTCATAGTCACTTGTCAAATTGTCGATCTATACAGCTTAACAAGAAATAAAATACTCTTTATTTACATTTTAATATAAATAAAGAGTATTTTATTTTATGTTTCATTATTTTAAGGTTAAGAGAAAGGTTATTCGATACAAGGCATCATTTTTCTAACGGATTTTGGTACATTGGCCTTTAAAGCCACAGTAAGCTTCGTTTATTTGTATTACGCCCGATTCCAGCAAATTACAAAGACTACCAGCAGTTAAAATAAATTCAATTTAGTATAGAGAAAATGAACGATCAAAGGTTTACATGAATTTCATATACATATTGTGAATGAATAAAAAGATAGCAATTTACGATTTTTATATTTCTTTGCAACAGGTACACGTGCCACGTAAGGTGGCAGAACTTACCTAAATAATGTCATGTTGTATATTTTTTTTTTTTAAAGTAAAAATAAAATAACAGAGGCTTTTTACAAGCTAATAAATAAATTCGACCAAAAAGTTAACGTATTTTTAAAAGCACGCTATGTTTCGTGTTGGAGTATTCGATTTTTTATTATAATGCTCGAGACAACATTTTTGTACAACATTAACGTTTTTAAGAACGAACAATAATTTGGTTATTGACCTAGCTATTATTCTTTTTTTGTTTAAATTTGTATTTAATAGTTAATTCAATGAAACAAGCAATAGTTTGTTATAATTTCAAGTTATCATAAGGTTATTATTTTATATCGTGTGGTAACAAGATAAAGAAGAGCGTTGAGTTGCGCCTCTCAACGTCTTACGTCTTGGTGGGAAGTGGATAGTGGAGAGCTGTAGCATAAGGTGATTTCTGCTTACCTTGTATGTATGCGATTATAGTGTAAGGTAAAATTCGGACTAGTTCGGCAGAGATAAGGATGCGGACCGTGGCGTTAAACGTACATATGTCCTTTAAAGGCGTGCCTCAAACTTACATTTGAATTACAAGTTTGCTTGTTGCTCTTCTAATGGAGATGGGCAACCGTACGATGCTTCCATACATTGTTAATTATATATATAAAAATCTTCTCTTTAATATTAGATAAATCTCATATTATCTTATATGTTAAATTTAAATAACTTGTGACACTTACACACAACCTGTGAAATTTCAACATTTAGGTTTTTCTTTTATTTTAAATTAATTATTACTACTACTATATTAGTGGTCGTATGTTTATATTGCAGTAATTTAAGAAGTCACATTTTTATTCTACTTCAAGGGACATTAGAAATGAATATTTTATATAATTTTAGCTGTGTAACTCCATGCCATTTTGACCTAAAAAATACAAGACACAAAACTTATTAAATATAATTTGAATTTTTCGTTTCTTATACTTACTAAATAGTAGTGGAACACTTAAAGTGCTTTTAAGAATTTATTTCCCTTTAATATCAATGAAATACTCAGTAATATTCCATACTCTAAGCAGCTCACGTACCGATGGAGCATGATACAGGAAATTAACGCGATTAAACACTTTTCCCAGCAATTGTGAAAACATGACATGTTCCCTTAAGTATTATTTCGTGAAAATATTAATCTATACTAATAATATAAAGCTGATGACTTTCTTTGTTTGAATGCTTAACCTCCAAACTTGTCAATTAAAAAAAAAACTTGTAATGAATTGGGTTTTTGAAAAAAATTTTTTTTGTGATAAATAGAAAGATTATATATTAGTTTTATAACAAAACTATTTTTTTTTTGCAATAATTCAAAAGTTATTTCAAAATAAAAATTTTTTGAAATTTTTTTATTTATGAAAAAAAAATTTTAAATCCAGTACCGAAGACACGCCGACAACTTCCAAACAAACACGAGCGCGTGTGACGTCATAATGTTAGTTTTCACTCAATGCAGTTGATAGGAAAATAATGAATGCAGTGTTTTGATCTATTTAATTTTGTTGTCAACGCTGTACTGTTATTAAATAGCTATAACATTATGACGTCACAACTAAGGTGACCAATCATGGCGCGTTTATAGTCACGTGATTTTTATTTAAATTTCATCAATTTTTAATTGTTTATAATTAATTGAAAAAATATATTTTTTAAGTTTTTTGCATTAAATATCAATATTATTAATAATAAAGTTTTAAAATACATAAAAAAAATCAATATTTTTTTTTTCAAAAACCTAATTATAGAGGAAGCTAGAAGAAACGTACAAGAAATCACGCTAATCCTACGGTATCTGTTTCAGAGTTACTTGTAAACAAAATGTGTAGAGTCATAAATATCTTATATGAATAGTTATTACTACATAAATAGTTACTAGTATAAAATAGACATCAGTATGCTTTAGAGGTCTTTTGATTTACACTGTTTTTGGGGAGGCGCATAAAATTCAAACGATTTCTATGTATAGATTTATCTTAAAGAACGTATTTCATAAATTGTTTCTCTATGATGTACATACCTATATGTTTTACCTTCAACATAGTTGCAACATGTCAAAATATAACGTAGATGTCACTTACGCTGGAAAAAAGAACTCATATTTAAGACCTAGTATTTTCAACAAATATTTTTAATTCAAACAAATGAGGCCTGTGGTGGCGCAGCGTCAGAAGCGTGTGACCTCAACCAACAGATTGTGGGCTCGATTCCGACTCGAGGAAATAAAACATTTAATATTTTCAATTAAAATGTTTAATATCTTCATTTCTTCAGTCTGGTACAAGACGAAGCGCGGCGTTGAGTTTATAAGCTGACACTCAATACGTAATGCCTCAAATTCGGCGGAAAGTGGGGAACGGAAATAGAACGGAGTGTCTTAACGCTAGGTTCCCTCTGCCTATCCTGCCATATGCGGGATACAGCGTGAAGCTGAGAGAGAGAGAGTAATTTCACACTTTAGAGTTTATTTTGGTGAAATATTTTAAACATAAATATTTATTGTTAAACATATTTCCTCTTTAGTGTTTTAAATCTTGAATTTTTTACTTATTATATCACTTAAACCACTAAGGAGATCGGTTTTAATAAAACAACTCTAATAAACTAGACGAGTTTAACTTATAAACAAAACGAAATTGCAAACAGAAACAAAAATTAATTGCTTCACGTGTATTCTGAAACATTTCTTATTTGTTCGCTTTTCTTTACACTTTCTAAGATATGTACGACACGTATGGGAATACTCACACTTTGGAGGATTACACTCTAACCGTAGTATTGCTTGCAGGTTACGTCAGCGAAATTGCAAGATGGATGACTTTGCAATATATTTCTGGAAATGACTCGGTAAATAAAATATTCGACGTAAAATGAGTATTCCTGTGAATTGGGAATCAGTGTCAATATTGCGAGAAGTAAACTTTGTATGGTTAATAATACTGCGAGTAAATTCATGATTGCCTTTTTATTTTTTTAATATATGTTTTAAATTCATGATTGCCATATATTTTTTTATATTTGTTTATTTAAAAATATTTCGATGAAAAATTACGATTTATGACGACCAAAAATAGTGTAGATATAACCGATGGCATACGATAGTAACGAATTCGAATATATTGTCATTAATTCTTTGTAATTAATTCTTTGTATAGTAATTATTCAAATTGTTACGATTCTCTCTCGTTATTTACTTCATAAACTCATAAGACACCAAAAAAATAAGTATATATCACTCAATTTATATTCAATATGCTCGAGAAATAGACTGTTAGTTAAGTAAATATGAGTAAATGTATTAAATTATGTAGATGTTAGCTTAACTATAAACTAAATCCACAATAATATCACAGCGTCTACCGACTTTCAGTCCTAAGTAAACAGATTTTAACAAAAGTTGAAGTAATATAAAACTAGGAACGGTTTTTATAATCATTTATCATTTATTTTTATTGAAGCAAAATGTATTATATAGAGAGAAAAAAAATATACTGTTGTTTTATCTAAATCGTATATAATCTTTATATAACAAGCAAGTTTTTTTTCAGCTGTTTTTTTAAAAGTACTTCTACTGTTAAAAAAACTTTATTTACTTCTACATTTGATAACAGGTTTTCATGTGCACCCGTCGATTTTTACGTAAAATTTCTTGCATTTTCTGTTTATTTCAAAGAGTGTACTTGTCCATTGATTCTGTTCTCTGCTGATTTCCCAGTGAATTCGAGCGAATCCTTCTTTTTTCTTTAGTTTTATCGGCATGTGTTTCTTATACTCGTATATTCTAGCAATAACTATATATTTGCTTCTTGTAATCATCATCAGATGACATTGCTGAATTGATGATGATAAGCGATGATCATTCAGCGATTAATAGTTAGGCGGGTGAGTAAGCCGTATAGAGACTTATACACTACTATTGGTATACTATCAAATTAATCAGGTGAGCTAATTGTAGAAGGTACAATTCTCCTTTTATCATCTGTATTATGTAAATATTAATAAATTTGGAGCACCGACAGATGCTAAAATAATATCAATAACTTAATTTTAAACTGATTTCAGGCGTAATATTTTGATTTATTCAAATTATATTGTAGATTTTCTGTTTATTAGGTTTACTAGTATGTGTTGAATCTGGAAAGGCGTATTGTTGCCGGTACTGTTACCAGAACGACCTACTCAGTAGTCGACGGTGCCTTAGTCGCATTGATGAGACGGTGAAACGGCAGCACAGCTGCACGTTTGACCGTATACAATGCAGTATTTGTACCGACGCTGTTTTAGGGCGTCCACACATGTGAGATGCGATCTCTTCGCAGAATATGCAGTCAGTTTAACTGATCACTTACCCAATGAGGCCATATTCAGAATGGGAGCTACTACCGAGGATGTCATCGTGAGAATGAAAAATAATGTGCTCAGGTGATTTTGGTACGTCGACCGAATGAATGATGAAAAGATGGAGAAAAAATATTTGAAAAAGGTTATCTCTTTTTTAGTTAAACATAACAAGAATGCGGACATTTGAGTAAAATTATTCATAAAGATAAGAAAAATGGTCAACGCGCAAAAAAACTCAACGCCATCAATTTAATAAAGCAAGTCAAAATACCTATTATTTTTCGCAAACACAGCTCTTAAATGAAAACTGAAGATTAACTCCCATAATTTTGTGTTTTAAAATTTTTATATTCTTAAATATGTAAATTCTTTGATAACTTTTTTATAATTATGTTTCTTTTATATTAAGTTTTTGGAAATTATATTTACTGTAAAATAATTATAAATAAAGAACAGAACGGAAAGTAAGTGGTATGTAGTAACACTTAATCACTAGCTAACTTTAACTTAGCTTAGTTAAAATGACTTTGGGATCCAAAGTATGCATGTGTGTTTTTACAAGCTTTTATTTAACTTGGTGTGTTAGTGTATGTGAAATCTTGCAAGTTAAGTTTGACCCATTTTCCAGTATACGATTGATATTTGGGTAACGTTAATTTATGACGTAAAATGACATGCAATCTATATTGTTGTTAAGCAAAAATAAAATTACTCTTGTAACAAAATGGTGGATTCCAAATTGAACACAATCTACCTAATATGGTTGATGGTAATGGAGGATAGATATCTTGTTTGAACTGTTGTTTGGTGTTTAATGATATCGAGCGTGTAAAGATATAAAGCAAGCTTGTAGCGAATATGAGAAAGAGAATTAAAACTTAAAACTAAAAAAAAATCTGCGCGATTTATATTGCCTTTGCTTTTATACACAAGACGGATTATCATTATCTCTCAGGCTCTCCACAATTTATAAGACAGCTAGTTGAGTACAAGATGAACTTGTTATTAGTGGGAGGATGGTTATTATTCATTTATGATCACAGCCAGAATCTGTGCCGCTGTACCCGACGTCCTCGTATAACTAAATCTAAAAAAATAATAACCACATAATTATATATTTTGGCCTACCTTGCATAATACTGTACTGTAAGTGTGGGATTAAAAATATAGATATCAACGTAATACTGTGTACCTATAACTTTCAAACGATAGAAATAGATCTCTTTTATTTAAAAAAAAATACTGTGGTATGAGAGGTACGTGAATATTGTAAAATCATAGCGATGTGCAAAATGGTTACTAAAAGCTTCTAAAAAAATACAGAGCTTCCGTGAAATTGAAGTTTTGTCTGAAATTGCATAACTTTATTTATCTTGTGAAATTTAGCTCTGTAGATGCATACGAATAGAAGTAAAATGAAAACAAATAATACACGCCATCGTGGCGAAACGTTACAGTATTTAACTATAAACACAAGGGTGTGGATTCGATTGCCACTCAGGGTAATAATTTGTTCCATTTCCTTGTTCCATTTATTACAACCTGCAATAGTTGGTCAGAAAATGGGGAAGAGTGTTTTAACATTACGTTCGGTCTGCCTGTGTTGCTATATGTGGGAGCCAGACAAAAGCAGATTTTATATTATATATACATACTAAAGTATATTTAATTTTATTGTATTTTTTTAAATATAATTTGATCCAATAATACATTTTAGGAAATCACTGTAAAATTTTGGAATGCGTATATTAAAATATTTTTCTGTGTAATTATCCTTGTATTCACAATAATAATCTTTATGAAACAGAAATCTCTATAATATTAGGATGATTTCAAAAATACTCTTTGTCACTGTCACTCAGCTTCACGTTGTATACCGCACATGGCAGGTTAGGCAGAGGGAACTTTGGAACTTAGTGTTAAGACACTCCGTTCTACTTCCGAATTCCACTTTCTGCCGAATTTGTGTAGCATGGCGTGTTGAGTGGTACCAGAGCGAAGAAATGAAAACATTAATTATTTAAATTTGAAAATATTAAATATATCATTTCACGAACCCAGAACCTGTCGGTTACAGTCACACACATGTGCTGTTGCGCCACAACAGGCCTCAAATTTCAAAAATGTTAGCAATATTGTAATTTGATCTATTTGATTCTATTTTCAGAATATATTTGTATGTATTTTCTAGGCTTCAGTATGTTAATTAAATGATGAAGCTGTAATTTGTTGTTTTGGTTCATGTTCGTTACAAGAATATGGAGGATCAAATTAATATCGTCATATGCGAAATTTTAAATCTTTGTAGTAGAAATTTCAATTATTACAAAGTATAAACTACTATTTATAAACAATTTAAAACAACATAACCACCCCGTGGTGGTTAAGCCGGTTTATGGATAATTTTACGCCATAACGTAATTATTTAACGAAAAATAAGAAAATACTCAAAAAAAAGCATAATTACTTGAGTTATTAACACTGAATTATCATTATTTTGGCATATTAGAATAATTATATGAACTTTATGTGTTTCGGTCTACATATTCTCTTACTTGATCTCGGCTCAGGCAGAACTATAGCTTTACGCTGAAACTACCATAAAATAGGGTACGCCGAAAAAACGAAGCAAAAGATGTTGCGTGTTAAAAGGTGAAATAACTCGGCGCTTAGTTTTGTTGAGAGGTGACAGAGCCGGAAATAAAAATAATTGGTTCTACCAAGTAGGAATCGAATCTTTAAATCCTTAGACTATATGTTATATATGTGTGATAGGACATGAACGAATTGCTTGAAAACAAGTTTTGCGTCTATATCTTATTTTTTTACATTGATAATATATGTAGTCCATACGTGCTTAAAAAAAATAACGTGCAATATAATTGTATATATAGATTTCACATTATAATTAACATTAAATGCATATTTTAAGCAAACTGTGTACTTCAATGCCTGTGTATTTTGATATTTATAATTTTAAAAAATATTTTACTCTTTTGTTTTAATATTCTAACACAAAATATCTGAAAAGAATACAAATAGAAAACACACAAAAGAACACTTGTAACAAGTGATTTCTGATCGCCAACATCAACGTGATAGTGAAAAGCTGCCAGAAAGACCGGACGTGGATATTTTTTACGCTTTGGCACAATTTTCAAAGAAGGTTTTTTGTATTTTTTATATGTGAATTTTGTAAAAGACAGTATTGGTGCTCTGATGTTACATAACATTTAAGATTAATTTTAAGTAAACATGTGGCCTATTTTCACAATAAGCTATGCCTCAAGGATTTAAGTGAAATTGGGGAACGGACTTCCGTCCAACTTGTCTCAATAAAAACGGAATGTCTTAACACTAGGTTTCATATTTTCTCTCTCGTTCATTTAGGTGCGCAAGCGACCGTCGGCCATCTAGAGTCAGTCAGTAAATATTGGGCCCATTCCAAAATCGACTGAAAGAATTTCTTATTACAATTTTTAGTTAACCTCAGTTTTTGTATCCTGCACTTTGTTTAACTTCATTAACTAACATTTTTTTTTTTGGAAAAACAACTCCTATTAGACATCGAACCCACAACCACGTTTTATGATTATATGTTGAAATAAAAAACAAAAACTGTCTAAGGAAATTTTGGTAAGGAATCACATTGTGTTTAGAAGCTGTTCGGTGCACACAAGAGACTTAGAATGTATAAAAGGTAACATTCTTAAAATATTAAACATTGTTTACTTTTATGTTACTTTTAATATAATACCTGTTCTTAATATCCAACGTGACTTTACTAACAAGGTGTAAAGTGAAGCGTTTTACTGATCATTATATAAAAGTTAATGCCTTATTGTGAAACTCAAGTAGATAATATCGAGGAAAAAGGTTTTTTGTTGCCGCCTAAATTGAATATTTAGCGTTTGCAAATCTGACATAATTTTTTGATACTATTAATATTTTGTTGTTTATAATTTAAGCCCAAGTGAGGGACATTTGCCACATTTTTTATATTAACCTTATCCTCTTAATGTAATTTTAGAGACCATAATGGTGCACCTGCGCAATTATTTTTTTGTTTATATATTTATATTAGTATAGTTAGGCAGAAGTGCTTTCCATACAGTAACAAGTAATTTTTTTATGTCTAGTTACACTGTGATTCACTTTACTATTTATTTGACTTATCGAGAAAATGAAAAGAATATATAGAAATCGTTATTATTTCAAAAGAATTTCAAAAATTTGTAATTATCACGTGTACATTCAGATATCTTAGTATTTTTATACTCACTTACTCAGCTTTACGCTGGTGGACAGAGGGAGTGTTAAGACACTCCGTTCCATTTCAGTTCCCCACTTTCCGCCGAATTTGAGGCATTGCGTGTTAAGTAGCGGAATTAAATGCAGCACTTTGCCTTGTTATCGGAGCGAAGAAACGAAAAAATTAAAATATTAAATATTTCATTTCCTTGAGTGGGGATCAAACCCACAACCTATCGTTTGCAGTCACACGCTTAAGCCGCTGCGCCACTACAGGCCTCAATATATTTTTATATATTTATTTGAATGTTTAGTTTTTAGCAATCATGATAAGACGTATTAAATTAACTCCGTTTGTCAAAAGCGAATATAAAGTGAATGAATAAAATGTTAACCGAATCGAAGTTATGTTCTGTATACATACTTTTGATTCATGTTTAAATATTTAACATTTGACGGAAACTCAAAGTTAAAAATAACTATTATATATTGTTTATTAAATTAGGCCATTTTAAGCATTTGAACACTGATTTGAAACTTACATGAAGTTACATGAAAATGTCAGAAGTGTCAGTCTTACAAGAAACCAAGTACCAAGAAGGAAGTTTTGTTAAGAAGAGTTGGCAAAACCTCAACAGTCCTTCTTCACTCAACTTTCTCACTTGTTCCTTTAAAATATCGATTAGATTAAATTCAATATTTTAATATCTTATTTTGCTAGAATTTATAAACCTTTATAAATTCATACATAAACAAAACAATCATAAACGAAATAGAATATTCATATAAGCAGCATTATTCAAATATCAATTTGATTTGTGAATACGTTAATAAATTAATAAAGTTCTGAACGTCTCAAGTTTGTTATTAACATAGCTTTACGTAAAATGTTATTGCTTTGGAAAGTTTAACTCTTGCACATTGCATCCGGTTGGAAGTTTGACTTTATTTAATTTTTGGAGTGAAAAATGCGAAAATGTGTATGAGAGTACTGTATAAATATTTTAGTACTTTTTATTTTAGTACTTTTCCGTGTGAAATTTAACAATATCATTTATAAACTGTAAAAAATTTAAAGTTGATATAAAACATTTAAAGCAAATGGCTTAGTTGATCAGTGCGCTTAGACGGTTTTCAAAAGGCGCAGGTTCCAATCTTGCTTTACGTTTTTAAATTTAATACTTTTCACACCAGTCCAGCTTCAGCAACGATATATATATATATATATATATATATATATATATATATATATATATATATATATATATATATATATATATATATATATATATATATATATATATATATATATATATATATATATATATATATATATATATATATATATATATATATATATATATATATATATATATATATTTATATATATATATATATATATATATATATATATATATATATATATATATATATATATATATATATATATATATATATATATATATATATATATATATATATATATATATATATATATATATATATATATATATATATATATATATATCGTTGCTGAAGCTGGACTGGTGTGAAAAGTATTAAATTTAAAAACGTAAAGCAAGATTTGAACCCGCGCCTCTTATAAACCGTCGAAGCGCACTGATCAACTAAGCCATTTGCTTTAAATGTTTTATATCAACTTTAAATTTTTTACAGTTTATAAATGATATTGTTAAATTTCACACGGAGGACTTAATGAAGATTGTAAATATTTTTTGAAGACATATCCTAAATGATGGCTTTAATTATTTTATCTAATATTTTCTTCAAATTTTTTATGGGTATGTCTATGGTGATGTTAATAGGATACAGGTTTGTGTCTAGCTTAAAACTATGTTCTTCATTTTCTCCTTTTAAAACTCTTTCTTTAATGTATTGTTTATGTACCTGATCTTTTATATCTCCACAGAAATTTGTACAATTTTGTATTGTGGCCGTAATGGTTTTTTTTCTGTTGGCACACTTTCAGTTGCATATGATTCTCTAAGACTTAAATTCTTTAATATCAGTTATCCAGATTAGAGGATAAGGTTTTTCATATTTTACCAGTTCTTAATACAGTAACTTAGATTTTTTATTTCAGATTATAGCCTAGTATCTAGGTTTGCTAATCCAGATCGTGTTTAATTTCATCGGATTCCCTCTGAAACGTGTTGTAGTTAATCTTAAACATTAGTATATAATTTCGGCCTAAATCCTGAACATCAGTATATAATTGCACGTAACTAATAATGTTAACTTTGTTCCTAGTGCTGAGAAGAAGTCATTATACACTGGGATATTTATTGTCTGTTTTTGTGTTTTTGTCATGTCTATTTCATCATTTGTGATGACTTTCACAACATAACTGACTCTATTTCATTTACTGATCTTTATGTTAATTAATAACGTATTTTTTTAACGTATTTTTTTCTGTCATTACATAAAAATTTGCATATTTATTACATAAAAATTAAACGATATGCTTGTAAATCTAATCTAATATAATTAGAAAATGCTATAAGATGCTTTTGTTGTGGCTTTTTAATATTTTATATAACTAAACATTATTAACTAACGAATATACATTAGCCACTTCAAAATAAAAGCTTTCATTTTTGATTAAAAATATATTGTTAGGCAAAGCTTATTATTCAATTCAAGAATACTACAATGATAAGAGTGCGTGGGATTAAATGCTGTTGGTACTCACTCAGGAAACTATGTTATATTTACTTTAATTGATATTTTGAAAAGAGCAACTGTTGAGTTTCTTGCCGGCTCTTCTCAACAGACCCGCCTTCCAAGACGGTGGTAGCTTCCTGTAAGGACTGACACTACAGACACTTCTATGTAACTTGACGATCCAAAAGTGCTTGTAATGGCCTAATTAAATAAAGAATATTTTGATTTTGATGTTTTTAATTTTTGTAGCATGCATCTATAACACGGTGATAGCAGATAATAAAAAATTATTAATGAGGCTGTCGTGGCGTAGCGGCACAAGCGCGTGACTGTAACCGACAAGTTCTGGGTTCGATCCCCAGTCGAAGAAATGAAATATTTAATATTTTCAATTTAAATATTTAATATTTCATTTCTTCGCTCTGGTAATAAGACAAAGCGCGGCGTTAAGTTCCGCCACTCAACACGCAATGCCTCAAATTCGGCGGAGAGTGGGGAACGGAAATGAAATGGAGTGTCTTAACACTAGGTTCCCGGGTTCCTTCTGCCTACCCTGCCTCGTGCGGGATACAGCAAAAAAATAACTACAAAATTAAAAGCACTTTGTGTATGTAGTGTTTAGTACACCACAACCCTGAATTATTATGTTAACAATATGTTATTTGAATTTTAAACTATTTCTAATTGAAGAAATAGAAATGAAGTGGAAAATATTATAAAATAATTTAAGTAAGCCCTTACTTGATATAAAATTGGGGGGAATTATGTTTATTTTGTAAAATGAAGATGAAAGTGTCGTAGCGTTAGGTAATTTTTTCAATAAATTATATATCGACTTACATATATAATCAAACTGTGGCCTATTGTGGCGCAGGGACATAAGCATGTGACTTTAAAGCGACAGTTTGTGGGTCCCACTCAAGAAAATAATTATTTAACATTTTCAATTAAAATATTAATGTTTTCATTTCATCTCACTATGGTAACAAGGCAAAACGCAGCTTTGATTTCCGCCACTCAACACGCAATTTCTCAAATTCGGCGGAGAGTGGCGAACGGAGTGTCTTAACAGTCTTTCCTGTTTCCCACAAGGCCTCAACTACCCTGTCATGTGCGGGATACAGCGTGAAGCTGTAATAAAATCAGAACAACATTTGCGGGATCACAACAAACAACAATAGACAAAGATTGCTATCTGATTGTTCCAAATTCCTAATTTAGTGTAATTCTCTGGTACGACTATTAATTTCGGCTTTGTGATGTTAATTGTGATATACGCTTGTCTTAGTGCCAACGCCAAGACTCACTAGTCGTTAGTGAGTTATGTCATTGCCCAATGTTACACATGCGAAATGGTATTTTTAGTTAAAGTTAAATAAATATCCAAATTTGATTGGTTAACGTAACGGATTGTCTTACCACCAGGTGCCCAAGTTCCTTCTGCCTACCATGCCATGAGCGAGATATAGCGTGAAGCCGAGAAAGATCCAAATTTCTAGTACTACATAAAACCTTTGTTACCAAATTGCTTTAACAAAATTATAACTCTCAGTGGTATAAAACGTGATGGTTTTTCCACACACAACCCTATTAAAAGAACCTTAAGCATTATCATGTGTAACAAATCTTTATTTCTGTTTTAACTGTAGAAGCGACTTCTCTTAAATGGCTGTTGTTTAATTGCTTAATATTATGCATTATCTTCTCATTAAAACTTTATTTAATGTAAGAAGTTTGTGCAAGAATCGTCGACATAACTAAGTCTTGTTAGCGCTATTTAATTAGATTTAGATACATTTTCTTTGTACCAATAAATAATTCTCGTAGAAATTGTTGTTTTGTATATTTATTTCGAAGTTTTTGCAAAAATTCTGTTTATCTTTTTAATTGATTACATAAATTTACATACATTTAAATAATGTATAAAATATAACTGTAAAAGGTCGTGGGCCAATTTTGTAAGTGGAAACAAAATTATCATTAAACTTCTGTACAGAATGAGTATGTATGTATTTTAAGTTTGCTCAATATGTAATATAAATTGTTTGTTTCAATAGTTCTAGATTTAGATATACCTAATAGTGTTAAGAAAAACTCGTTCGTCTAGGAGACCTTAGTCTAAAGTAAAAATTTATAATGTAAGGATAAAATAATATTTTCTTGTAATAAGTATTAATTGTGTATATAGATAATATTGAAATTAATATATACGATAAGAAAATTAGATGAAAAGTTTGTAGTATATGATATATAAAAAAATATATCTTACTAATTTACCGAAAATAATAGTTTTTTTTATAATATGTAAAAAATATATAAACATCTCGAGTATAAGCAGTGAATGTTAATGAAGCTAGTACACTTGGCTACTCATTAACTGCATATCACGTACTTCCCGTGAAATGTTTATCTTCGGTTTTCGTTTGTAAATTACTATAGTTTTTAAGCTATTTTAAATTATTAAATTGTTTTAATTTTTTTTTGCTTACAGAGAAATTCATTTCCATTGAATTATTATTGATATTATTTATTATAAATCGTACTTTTTTCACGCTGTATTATGCGCATTTTTGGATAGGAATAGGGAACGTTCGAACCTTGTATTAAGACTCTGTTCTCCACATTAACTCGGCGGAACTCAACGCTGTGCTTAGCTTCGTTACTAGAGGGAAATGAAAATATTAAATATTTAACTCTCACCACTAATCGAACTCAAAATCACCGCGTTTATAATCGCACGCTATTGGTTGGCTCCTACTTAAATAAAATAACCACTTAAATATTAATGCTATTTGATACTACACCTTAATAGTCTATTACGATTTCTAAGTAATTATTAATTATTCATGATTTTAATATCATATTGACTAAGTTTATTGAGTGATAATGTTGTAAGATTTAATTTCATAGATTCTTTGATAAACCTAAAACAAATTTATATATTTAGTTTTTGTGATATCAATGAAATTTTTATGGTAAAGGCAAGGCAAACGAGCGTACGGGTAACCTGCTCACTTCCTCCCATGGCCCCATTTAACTATATATATATATATATATATATATATATATATATATATATATATATATATATATATATATATATATGTATATATATATATATACATATATATATATATATATATATATATATATATATATATATATATATATATATATATATATATATATATATATATATATATATATATATATATATATATATATATATATATATATATATATATAAATTTCACGCAAGTAAAGTGACGCCTAGGTTTACTATAATATCTTATATTAAACGGTTAAAGCTTACAAAATCTATATAACATTTGAAAAGCAAAAATACTCTCTCTATATTGTAGGGTAATTGTACTATGATACACAGTATTAAGCGTATCTATAGTAGTGTAAGTGAACCTATTGTGAATGCAACTCACGGGAGGCATTCAAAATCAAACGTCAATTTTACGAACTCTGCCATCGCTAGATACGCTACAATGAAAATTGGCTTCGTTTCGACTGTACAATAGTTTATTTATAATTGATACAAATGTATTTAACGTAATTCGACTTTTTATTCTCTACATAATTGTTTCTTTTCTTGTTTATTAATATTTTTTTTTTGTAATGATGATTAGCTTTTTCTGTATGAAAGAGTCAATGATTATATATATCTTTCGGAGAAATGATTATATACAATTACTAAATACTTTTTCTCCCTGCTCTAGTAATAAGGCGTAGCGTTGAGTTCTATCCCTAAAATCGTGATATCTGGAAAACTGGCCGAAAAGGGAGAACCGAAAGGTTTCCGAAATGCAAAAGAAAAACCGGAACACTTATTCTTAAAAGTGTTCCTCCTTTTCTTCTTATAACTTTGTTGTTCGTCTCTCCGTCTGTCATGAGGATTTATATTGAGAAAGCGTAGAGATATCAAGCTAAAATTTATAAATGTTCTGTTCTACGTTCTCTTAGAACAAAGAAAACAATGAAGCAGTTATTTAAGTATGGTTTTGTTATAATTTTATATTTTATATAAAGCGTCATTAAAATCTAGAACTTCTAATAGACCTGCAGTTACAAAATCAGGCATATATTTAAAATTTGCAGTTACAATAAAAAAAAACTTATTTTTGTAATTTATGTCATAAAAATGATTGAATATGACCAAAATTTGATTTGTCAACTTTTACATACTCTTCCCGAGGACCTATAATTTTGAAATTGCAATATCAATTTCCCTCGGTGGGCAGATTTAGCTCGCACTTGACCGATTTTTTTGTTTTCAATTAATATTAAAACA
The DNA here is from genome assembly GCA_019049475.1 of Eueides isabella. Classification (NCBI taxonomy): domain Eukaryota; kingdom Metazoa; phylum Arthropoda; class Insecta; order Lepidoptera; family Nymphalidae; genus Eueides; species Eueides isabella. The sequence continues at coordinate 7,887,940 of CM032403.1, read as the reverse complement.
AATTTCCGAACAGTGTCCATCAATTAAATAATTCAATTTACTTATTAAATAAAATAATATTACAAAAATGTTTACGTTCTTACTATACATTTATTAGTTAGATCTCAACTTCTCAAGAACGACAAAAGAATCCGTATTACTGATGAATTTCAGGATTTTCTTTTAAGGAAGGCTATTTCGTAAGATCACTTAACGTTTGTTTGCTTCCAGTCAGCGCTTACGTCACTTAGACAAATATGTCACATATACAAGTGGTAAGCTGAGATGCGGCTGTAAGAGGATTGCCAAAACTAGCACTCGGATATTATAGAAATGGAATATGCACGTCGTATTTTAGAGAATTGTATATGAGGAATTGCGGAAACTTTTATAAATTACAAGATAAATATGTTTTGGTACAGTAAACATTTTTGTTTTATACATAATAACATTTTAATAAGTTTATGTGTATTTATATATACCTAATAATAAAATTACTCACTCACTCATCTTCACACTATACCCCGCACATGGTATGGTAGGCAGAGGGAACTTGGGAACTTGGTGTAAAGACACTCCGTTCCACTTCCGTTTCCCACTTTCCGCCGAATTTGAGGCATTGCGTGTTGAGAAGCGGAACTCAACGCCGCCGTCAATAATAAATTTGTTATAAATAAATACTTATTCAAGTGATGAATTACAAATTTTAGAAATTTGAACACTAGGTACACATTGAATGTAATTTCGTTAAAACATAAAAATATATTTTAAAATAAATACCATTTACTTTTTTATTCAGACTATAATATTGAATATTGCGAAAATAAAAGAATTTTATAGATTCACATTTGGCCTTAATTAAAAATTAATTAGTCGTACTTATTAAATTACGTAGCTCATTTTCTCTGTATTTTCCATCAATATTAAAAGGTTATGATGAAATTTGTTTAAACTTTCAATTCAAAACTATTTTGTTTTTAATATTTAGTAAAACTTTAGTTGTTAGTTTGGCACATCGATGGAATTTTAAACATGTTATGAGAAAATAAAGCTTGTTTTCAATCCTAGTATAATGGAATTTTTCAGGAATGCTTTTGTAACTTTGACAACGTGATTCGTGTGCAAAAATTAATACTACTAACAGTGTGAAAACTTTAATCGGAATTGAATAAAAATTCTTTTGTTGTATAGCTGTTAACCTATTTAGTATCTAGGCTACATTTGATTTTGAAGGCTGGCGCATCTGAAATGCCGCTTTAATAAAAATTGTTGAGTACTTTGCGAAATAATGTAACGCTGCCTTAGTTGAGGATGTTCACCGTATAAAAATAAAATCTCTGATAGGTTAGTACAAATGAGCTGAAATGTTCCATTAAGATACAATAGACCAGCTAAGTTATAAGAATTATATTAAAAAAAAAATATGGGAAAGGCAAGGCAACTGAGCAAACGGCTTACCTGATAGTATTTGACCACAGCTCTTGAGGTGGAGTAAGACGGGTTTTTTGAAGCTAGAGATGTCGTATCGATTTCAAAATGCTGCCTTTGGTTAGCCATTTTATAGTAACAAGGTGTGTGTGTCTTTTTCTTCTGCTCTAACAACTTAAATGTGGTTCAACCATTATAGCGTGCTACCATTCCTATCAACTACATACGAGCATCACACTGTGGATAGTGTGTTCACTAAAAACTGGCAAGGAGTTATGTTTAATACGAAATGGATAATATTGAGATAATTGTAATTAAACTTAGGAGATATTTATATTATTAAATGCATTTTATATAAAATTTAACATTTACATTTAAAACGCCCTGATTTACAAATTATAAAAAAAAAACATTGATTTAGCTCAAATGTTTAAAAACTTGCGTTTTTATGACAGCCACATTCACCACCTTTTTTTTATGATATGGAAAATGTTTTTGTAAAATCCTTATACATATTCATATATAGAATCTATAGGGATTTAGCTAAACCTCGAATTAGATGCTGTTTAATCATGTGAAGTAATTAGTGTTTGACAATAATTTATTTATCACATGGGACTTCACTGGCATCAGGCCTGTAATATTCAGTACAGACATGTTTTAGTTGACCTTACTAGATACATAAACACGAAGCAATTCAAACTTTTAGATTGTTAGCTCTATAGAGTTCTAACATTGATATTAAAGTAAATATAGCTCAGATTTATCCAAAATCCTTTGATTTTCATAATATTACAGCGTTGAATTTTCTATTTTAAGAAGTTAGAAGGAATCCAGTGAATAATACATTTAGTTTCTTACATCCCACCTATTTTTAACACTTGATATTTTTTTTATATCCATAGATCATCATTAACGATAATTTAACATAAGCTTTATTATGATCAGAGGTATGTCATGGCGCAGTGGCAAAAGAGTGTGACTGTAAACGACCGGTTGTGGGTTCAATTCCCAATCGAGGAAATTAAATATTTAGTATTTTCAAATTTTATTTAGTAAAGTGGAAACGGAAGTTAGACGGTCTTAACACTACGTTCCCAAGTTTCCTCTGCCCACCCGCGCGTGAAGCTACGGATACGGACGGATAGATGGTCATTAACCAACTTTTACTAAGTCATTATGCTAATATATAAAAATATTTAGCTTCAGCCTGCGTCCCTAGCGGGGTAACTAGAGAGAACGGAGCGCCAAACTCTACGGTCTTGACATAACTCTTTCGCCTCATCCACTGTCCACATATATAAGAGAAAGAGACGCTAAACTAATATCTTTTATATTTTTACTATGTTTTAAAGTGTTATGCTACACTTAGGACAGAAAATACTAAACTTAAATTTAAAAAGCGCATAAAAATTTTGAACGAAGCCGGATTTAAACCCGCGCCTCTGGAATACCGTTCCAGCGCTCTGACCAACTAAGTTAAGTTAAGTTTAGTAATATCTTTTATATTTACTAGATTTTATGAGATGTTTTACACCTTGAATTTTTTAATGCTATCAGAACTAAACATAACGATAAACAACATTTGGCAAAGCGTTATATATTCATAATTATTAATGCTGGTTTTAATATTGAATCATCTACTTCTTGCTAAGGTGCTATATTAATATCTCTTAGATACGCACATAAATTATAAACATACTAACGTTTCACATTAGAAATTTAGGCTTCTGAGAACTTAAAGACTAATAGCTATATAAGAATAAAAAAAAATATTTAAACATTAATTTTAAGTAAATTTTTCTTTCAGTAAATATACGTGAATTGTTATCTGACCGACGGACAAACTTACAAGCATTATACCGGATTAAAGATTTCTAGAACTACTTTTTAGTTTATATTTTACATACAGAATCGACCCCTTTCACAATTTTATTGATTTAGATGAATTTAGCATAAAAAGTTTCACGTTGTTAAAATGCTACAACTGACATAGAAAATTTCAAATTCATGTTTATGGTCATGTTCCCGCAACGGACGAGACAACTTACGCCATCACTTCAGAACTTTTAAATTTCCTTTCAGCGTTTTCTGAAAAATATTTCATTTTACTCAAAATAAATATAAAAAGCGTTGTCTTGTATAGTCTGTTATTGTATAATATGTATCTTATGTTTGTAGTTAACTTAAAACTTGGGGCCATCTCATCTTGGTCAAATAATTTTATAGCAACTGTCTTGCACCATTGAAATACAATATTCAATATTAAATATTTTATTCTAGTATGTTCATTTATTATTTTATTTCATAAAACTTTCTTTATATAAAGGGAAATAATAACTTTCTTTATTTTATTACGATTCGTGAGACTGTAATAGAAAAAAATAGTAAACTTTTAAAATATTACTTCAATAACTAAGCCGTATATGACCTCATTTCTTAATTTGCTTTTTATTTAAAACTTTTTTCAGATTCATTTTTTTTTTGATGAGTGACTAATACATTATCTCCTATTTTATCACCTTGCACTTAAAATTTTATTGTTACTAATATGATATTAATTTATTTAATCATATTTAAAAAAATTTAATATTTAAAAAAAATATTTCACATGATTTCGATGTTGTTAGAGAGTTTTCACCGGGCAATTAAATACAACATTGCCACCAGACGACTAAAGAGGGCTTTCTTAAAATATTAACAGTTAATTTATTTATTATGTTAATAGTTCATATATTATTAGTAAGACTTAAAATCATCATACATACATAAGCAATGAAATAATATTACTATACTGACGCTTATCACATATGATTTCATTATTGTGAGCTGATTAATTTGTAGAAAGTTTCTAAGTAATTCATCATGGGAATAGAAAGTTTTATGCAAGCTTTACCACTTTTAACCCTTTTAGAGATATGAGTGTCAATAATTTGGATCTTTAACGATGCTTTTAGTCTATAATCGACTTTTAACATACATAAAATATTAAGTACTTGAATAATGTAAATAGTTGGTTTAAAAGATTAACTTCAATATAGGGTTGTTATTTTTATTTTTTTATTTTGCATATGGAGAGTATGCAAAGATTAGAGTAGGCAAAGATAACTTGGGCACATAGTTAAGACATTCTGTTCCACATCCGTTCCCCACTTTCCACGAAATTTAAGGCGCCGGAGAGGCGGAACTCAACGCCGCCCTTGGCCTTGTTATCAGAGTGAAGAAATGAAAAGATTAAGTATTTAATTTGAAAATATTAAATATTTCATTTTCTCGAGTGGTGATCGAACCCATAACCTGTCGTTAACAGTCACACGACTTGTGACGTCGTGTTGGATACGGTCTATAATTTTATGATTATGTATACTTCTATACAAAAAAACTAATAGTATATAGATGATTGTTGTTTTGTTGTTTACATCTCAAAAACCAATGTTTTGAATTGAAAATTTCTATGTGTACAATACGATTCCATTTACCAAGGAAGGCGACATATGTGAAAAAAAGGTCCTAAACGTATAACATGTATTATTTATTTGCTTTAAAAACTTTTGATTAATATATGTTTTAATATAAATTGTTAGAACTTTCTGAAATCTGAGTTAATTAATCAAACCTACTGACTTTTCTTTTTGCCTGCCCTTGACAGGTTGTAGGGAGCAGATAGTTGTGGTGTAAAGTTTGTCTATTAATTTTCTGGTAACTTTGGCATTTTTTTTACGACTCAATTATGTTAACAACGTTCTTTTTGCAATTTAATTTGCTTTTTAATGAAAATTATGTTCAACGATTATTTTTTTACTACAAGAGTTTTTAATATATGATTCATTTAGATTTCAATTCGAATTTTCCAATTATTATGAGCCCATCCATTTTGATATCAAAAAAATAAGCCAAAAAAAATGAAAATTTACCTTTCTATAAAAAGATCAGTTAAAAATTTTGGTAAATATATTTAGATACATTAATGTAAGGATCCTTTTATTACGCCTGAAAGTAATATAAAAATGAAATCTTATTGTTAATAAAATCTCATACAATGGCTGTAAACTAGGAGAAAGATTATTTTCTTATAAATTCCAAAACACTATTGATTTATTGAATAAAAGGCAATACTTATACTACGGATTCTGCGTCTGACTTTTTCCTGACTGTGACTTTTACTATACAAAAAATAAATCAAAAGTCAAATAATGAAGCAACTTTAAAAGGTTTATTTGTTAAAATTTTGTAATATCACACGATCGTTACCCAGCTTTGTAGAAATAAATGTCTTTCTTTTTACAAAGCTGGCGTTGCCTGCCTTTAAATATTAATGAGAAATTTTGTTTGAAACCAAGAATTTTAGTTTATTTCTTGCAATTTAATGTTAATGGTTGTTGGTTCTTTCAATTTGTGGACAGCTATTTTATTGAAGATCCTTTTTATGTACTTTTTATCTATTTTAAAAAAAATATATCTTAAGGTTATATGATGAATATTCATTCGATCTTTTACTGTAAAGGTAATTTTCATTTCAAACAAACTCTAGTAAATGAGTCCTTCAAATTTCTAATTGAACGGTATTGCTTCAACATGTATAATCTCTGTTTTTTTATTATTTTCCAATAGCATTTGAATCCAAAGTCATTCGTATGAATAAATTATTGTACTGTGATTGTAGCGCCAAGAGCAATGAAGACGATAATGATGATGAGCCGTTCACACTTTGTCGTTTTTATGTATTATCTGCATTTTATGGAAATAATAAAGCGATTCTTGGCGATGCTTGGGATAATTAGCGCGGTATGGCACATAATCTTCTAAACACAACACAAGTGCGTTTGATTTCCTCTAGTGGGATAAAAAATATATACGAATATGTGAAGAAAAGCTAAAAAGGAAGTGGTAACTCAACCTATTGGTATGCAAGCATATGTATGCTGCACATTAAGCACTTTGTCAGGGATATTCAACGATTCAGCAGATAATTTTAATTTGTTTGTTTTTGTGAATCGGATTCTTAAATTAAATTGAAAAATACAGATGGGCTCTATAGGCCTAAAGAGAGATTTATATAGGAAAGAAATGTATAGGTACTATAACAACCATTATATTGTATAATTACCAAATGTGTACATAATTCTTAGTAACACCAATTCTAACACGCAGACAAAACCGCAAAGAAAAGCTAGTTCAATATAAGAGTTTAATATGAGAATATTAAAAATTCATTGTGTTGACATAAAAGACAATTTCCACCACTTTGTGAAAATATTAATATCGGAATATAAGTTTCTGATGCAACTATAAAATTCACTTTGAAATAAAACTCTACGCCTTATCAAATCGACACGTTTCCAACAGTATTGTCTGAAATGAATTTATCGAATACCATTTTTGTTTTTACAATGTTTCAATAACAGTGATGAATAAAGCTCAGGTTATTTTAATTTCTAGTAGTTTTAACTGAACATGTTTTATTCTTGATGTATTTTTATATATAAGCTAAAATGTTTTGCATGCTAGGCCACGTTTACTAAATTTTCATTTAATTTCAAAATTGATTAATGATAAAATAATATAATATGGAAATTTGTATTTTTTTATAATCAAATGTGACTTAGTGTCGACTTTCTGTTGAACAATTGGGACTGCGTGATAAAAAACGTCACTAATCGCCGCGTTTTGTCTTCTTCATCGATAAATTATTTATTTTTAAACCGAATCTACAACTTTACAGTAAACTGTGCTACTCCACAACGGTCAAATTTTCTTATTTTAAGGCAGCATCTATTTTAATACAGTCGAAAACAACATATATAAGAGTGATTTGTCACTGTCTTTTTACAATAAAACTCGTATCACGAAGTTATTATTCGACGCAAACAGATGAATGTAGAAGCCAACCAGCCCATGTCCCTGTATATTGTATACGTACATATGAACGACAGTCATATAGAATGCTTTCATAAAGGCACTATTGAAACCGATCTATCGTTCCCCTCAAAGAAATCTTTTATATAAACAAAACCTCTAATACTCTGCTCATATTATACTTATGTTTAGCTCTTGATTTCAACTTCCGCTATAAGTCCTTTTTATTTACGCAGGAAAGTGTTTTCTATCGAAGTGAATAAGTTTTCCTCTTAATATATTATTATTTTCTGAGTAAAGTATTATGGAGAGATCTATTTAGTAACAATATGCTTTTAGATTTATGTATAGAGATCTAATAAAGAGAATATGTAACCTTTATTTATAATAAATATGTCTGATTACTGTCTGTACATGGATGATATATTTTAATAAATCTTATACCCGGGGCTTGTATTAGTGAAAACGGGCCTGCTAGTATAGAATAAATCTAAAGCGGTATTTTAATAGTCATTTTAAAATAAAGTCACCTCTGAATCATCTTAATTTGATCAAACTTTTACCGATATTTGTCGGAACATTTCATTATTTAAATAAAATGTTCTGAACTTACTAACAGCAATTCTAAGAAAAACTATAGAGAACTGTCGTATATTTTATAAGGTTACTTGATTTATACCCATGTGATTTGATTTTCGCCCGAAACTCACTCGAGTGACAACTCTACTATCACTCATAGCCATGTCGACGCCGGCTGCCGACTTGTAGAAAAATAAATCTATACTTATAAAGCTCTTCCGGTACTGAATGACTGATAGGCAACGCACAGCCGAAAATATTGGGCAGAAATCTGAACTTTCCCTTGATAGTTTATTGGGGAACCATAAGGAAAGAAAAAGAAAATAAAGGAAGAAACTAAGAAGTTGGTTTACTCAAAAAGAGATGCAATGCGTTGCACACGTGAACAAACACGTGAGCGGTGTCTAAAATATTTTTTTTACTATTTTTTTCAACTACACTATATCCCGCACATACGGCAGGGTAGGCAGAGGGAATTCGGAAACCTTGTATTAAGACACTCCGTTCCGTTCCCGACTTTACGCCAAATTTGAATCATTGCATGTTGAGCATTATGTAAATTTTAAAAACAAATTCTCGTCAATAGGATAAATTTTAAAAACAAATTCTCGTCTGAAACTATCGGACTGCCTGGACCCATCACGCCTATCTTCGTCAACGAAGGTCTCACAAAAAAAGAACGTAAACTGTTCACCTTTGCCCGTGATCAACGCAAAATTTTGAAGTATAAATACTGCTGGACTAACAAAGGTCGCATTTATATGCGCAAAGCAGATGGTGACAAGCGTGTCGAAATAAAAAATGAAACAGATCTTGAAGCTCTTAAGCAGAACGGTATATGACTAGATTTAAATATTCAATATTTTTTATTATTAATTAATTATTATTACTCATATATTTTATTCCATTATGTACGTAGCCTTAGTTTGTCTTTGCGATTGTTATATTTCTGTCTACCCGCTAATAGCTTAGTTATTTTATTATTTTGTATTACACTGGAACTAGTATTGCCCACTTGTTATTCAAACAATTTACAGACTATTTTACACCTTATACACATGTACATTAGATACATATTCTTTTTACTTATATTAGACACAAACATTCGATACATTTTCTTTAAACTTGTATTACTTCTCATATCATGTTACTTTCAATCAACCAATCACTTAATTTTTTCTTATAATTTTAATGTCCTATGTGATACAAAAAGTTCACAACTTGAGCAACCAATTTTGCATAGGTTTATTATAGTTAAATAAAATTCCCCGCAAATAATAATTTATTTGAATACATTGATAATATTTCTATTTGCAAAGCATTACTGTGCTCTGCAGACGATTGTTATAGTTTACTTCCTGTGTCTCACCTTAAAATATTTTCTCAAAATATTCGTAGTATAAATGCTAATTTCTTTGGGTTACTTACATTGCTGGAAAGAATTAGGACTCCGTGCGATATTATAGTACTCTCCGAATGTTGGCTGTCGTGCAACGTAAACATCCCAACTCTTACAGGTTATAATTATTATAAAACTCTAACAACTTACAATCAAAATGACGGTGTAGTCGTTTACGTGAGGGAATCTTTGTCTAATATAAAAGTCAGCGAGCCCAAAGTATCTGAGTTTAACTGCTTGCTGGTCACATCTGGCACTGACTTTGCTGTAATTTGTATATATAGACCATACACGTTTAAAGATCTCGTGAAGTTTTTGGCAGACTTAGATAGTATCCTTTCTGAACTTAAATCTTATTTAAATATTTTTATCATAGGTGATATAAATATAGATATTTCTAGTAATCTTTCTACAAACGCCTTAGATTATCTTGAATTATTAGCCCATCATGGCTGTCTACCTGGTCATAACATTCCTACTCACGGCACGACTTGCCTCGATCATGCCATTTTAAGGACGTCGTATCATGCCAAGGCATTAGTCTTAGATTCAACTGTTACAGACCACCATGCCGTTATACTTGCTTCATCCATGAAAAATAACATAAATACGCCACCGAGTTTCTACATTAAACTTGATGAAGATAAACTTTCTCTTGACTTAGCAAATACTAATTTCAACTCAGTTTACACTACTAAAGACCCCAACGTAGCAACTAATTTTTTAATTGATTCTGTCCGTCAATTGATCTCAAATAACTCTAAAACTATTTTCATATCCCGCCGCCGCAGGCCCATTAAAGCTTGGATAACTCCACAAATGTTAAAAAAAGACTTGCAAAATCAGGACTTAAAAACGTCATATAAAAGGTATCGTAATTTTTGCACAAATTTACTAAGAAAGGCAAAAATTGACTTTGAAAAACTGGAATTTGCAAAAGCTGGAAAATGCCCGAGAAAAATGTGGAACGTTATTAAAGGTATCACAAACATAGGGAATTCTCAATGTCCTGCTAGTCAACTCTTACAACTTAATGAAGATGAAACTAAATCTGTAGACACAGTAAATAGTTATTTCGCTAACATTGGAAAACAACTCGCAGAAAAAATTCTCCCCGATCATGACCCAAATTTATTCTTATCGACTCCACCAGCGAATTCTTTTGCACTATTCGAGACAAACGAGTCTGAAATCAAAAATATTATTATAGCATTAAAAAACAACACTGCAGCTGGTTGGGACGGTATATCGAGTAATTTTCTAAAAAAACACAAGGACTCTTTTGTGCCTTTGATTACTTATATAGCAAATCTTAGTCTTAGCACTGGCATCTTTCCTCAGCTGCTAAAAAAAGCTCTAATACATCCGATTTTTAAATCTGGTGACCGTAATAGTGTTGAATGTTACAGACCCATCTCCATTCTACCTGCTGTATCTAAAGTTCTTGAAAGAATAATATATTCCAGACTTGTTACATTTTTGGAATCCCAAAGTCTCTTGTCAAAAAATCAATTTGGATTTAGAAAAAATATCTGTACTAATGATGCTGTTCACTCCTTGACTTCCATGATTGCCAATTACTTAGACAAAGGTAGGAATTGTGTGGCTCTATTCTTGGATCTCGCTAAAGCTTTTGACACAGTTTCGGTTCCTATCTTGCTATCTAAGCTTGAAGCTTTAGGTATCAGAGGAATCCAGCTTTCCCTTTTTAAAAGCTATCTCACTAATCGATCACAACAAGTCAAAGTAAACTCCGTAATAAGCTCCGAAACATATATTGAATATGGGGTGCCCCAAGGCAGTATCCTTGGACCAGTTTTATTTTTAATATACATAAACGATTTGTGTAACTTAAATCTCCAAAATGGTACAATATTTTCGTATGCGGATGACACAGTTCTGTTATTTTCCTCAAGCTCGTGGCAGGAAACCTATTATTTGGCTCAAATTGGCTTTGATTCTGTTAGAAGTTGGCTAAATAGCAACTTGCTCACATTAAATATGAATAAAACCAAGCTGATGAATTTTGCTATTCGGAATCAGAAGCCTTCGATTTCTGATATTTATAATATTACTTACGTCGATTTTAAAGGCGATAATAAATTAACAAATAAAGTAGTGGAAAGTGTTACTTCTGTCCGTTATCTTGGCGTTATTATAGATAACAATCTTACTTTTAAAAAACATATTTTAGAATTGTCTAGTCGTGTACGTAAACTTATATTTGTCTTTAAAAAATTACGTCAATCTGCCACTCCTCCCATAACTAAAATAGCCTACAAAGCGCTATGCGAGTCTATACTCAATTATTGTATTACGACCTGGGGTGGTGCGTCTAAAACATCCTTATTACTAGTAGAAAGATCACAAAGGGCTCTGCTCAAGGTTTGCTACAATAAACCTCGTTTGTATCCTACAAGAAAAATTTACGAATTGAGTCAAGTTTTAACTGTGAGGCAACTATTTATTTTAGCTACCACGAGTAAACAACATTCTTTAACTACTTTCAACCCTAGCGTAAGTCGCAGAAATGATAGAGTAGTGCCAACGACATTAACCAATACTTTTTTCAGTCATAATTTTTTTATCTTTTTAGGACCGCACATTTATAACAGTCTTAATAAATTTCTATCCTTGTATAATTTAAATAAGTCTAGATTAAAAAAAGTTGTAACCAATTGGTTGCTAAAACAATCTTATACAGCGATTGAAAAACTATTTGAAATTCCTAGATAACATTATATGTATAGATAAACACTCACAACCCACACACACACACACACACACACACACACACACACACACATATACACACAGACGATGCTCACTATCACAATTTTGCTTTTACTGTTCCTACATAACTTGATTTATGGTGAAAAACTTTAAATTACCTATATAATATGTATGTGGCCTTTTTTATTACAAATCCATAATGAGGTGGAGACCTGCTGACCTGTAACACGGGTTTCGTACCTATCACAGGCACCAGCAACCCACAACATGTTATTGTTACAACTTGCTTTACGTGTTGTATCTTTTTTACCTTACAATGTTGTGGTTGAAATAAAGAATTTTAATTTTTTTTATTATTTTATTATGTATTGTTACCAGAGTGAAGAAACTAACCATTAAATATTCAATTTTAAAAAAACTATTCAATTTTTCATTTCTTAAGTTGCACTGATTGTGGAGATCGAACCCACAACTAGTCGTTTACAGTCACACGCCTCTGCATCACGACTGAACTAAGCTACAAACTTATTTAAGCTACAGTACTAGTAATAGTAATAGATTAAAAATTTGAAAAAAAAAAAAGCTTTATACTGTACTCAGCATTTAATTTTAAAATTCTGACCTTATACTAAATATATTGATATAGAAATTGTATAATATGATTTATGACAAACATCAGCTATCAAGGCATCAAGTACAAACATTAATATTAAGAGTCTTATTTCCATTTTTTTACCATATTAGAGCAATTTAGTCTAATGTACCCAATGAAGCATTGGGGAATGTTTCATTGGGTACTTCTACCTAATCATTATAATTAAGAATTAATGCAAATTATTTTTAATCATTCATTACATATTAATCATTATCTCCAGAAATAAGACATGACATGGAGTTGAGTTTCGCTTCCCAACACTCGATGTCTTGGAAATTGGACGAAAAGTGAAAGGTGGGGAACGGAATGTCTTAACACTAGGTACCCACTGTTCACTGAGCTATATGAGGGGTATAGTGTAAAAAATTCTTAGTAATTCTATTTATTAATTATTCAACCGCTATCAAGAATACGTGATTTAATTTAAAATCATTTCTTTTTATTTGTAAACGGCCATATATTACAATTTTCTTTATCTATACAGGATTTAATATTGTAATATAGCGTAGCAATCCCTTCTCAATTTAAATTGAGATTCCGAACAGATTTGGGCCTTACCTTTTTCACATCTGTCAGTTAAAACCCCATAATGACCTGTATTTGATACAGAAGTATGCTATATGAATTTCTTTTGTATATAATGCTTGTGACGTTCAATATAAATAAAACGGTTTTATATGAGAGGTTAGGATTGAAAAAAAATAACATTGATCGATGATTAAATCATATTATTATTAAACTAGCGACTCGCCGGCGGCTTCGCCCGCTTGAATGCTTAATAATATTATGTCATTTAAGAGATATCAAAGTTAAATTACAGCTTAGTTATTAAAAAAACAAGAAACATATGAAAAAAATTAAAAAAATACTTTTTCGAGTCCTATTATGTTAACAAAGGTACCTTATAAATTTTTTTTTAATATATCTTCCATATACAGACGGTGGTTACAGATCTATTATGAGTATAATCACTTCAACGTGGTGAAGTAAACAAATGACTTTTTCTACAAAAAATAAATATTGGAATATTGCATACAAAGTGCCATAATAGATTATTTCGCATTTCCGTTAAGCCGTAGTTGTGCCGGTGTACTCAGTTCTCTGCTTTTCGTTCTCTGCTTTTCATGAAATTAAAACAATGCCAATTATACGGTGGAAAACTGTGTTTTCTCATATAGGAGCAAGGAAAAGAAAAGCTTTTTTCAAATCAGTGTGAATCCCTCTTCTTGGAAGTCAGTATTCTTCAATACTAATATAGATTACACTAATTAGCTCACCTGTCGGATATATAAATTATCTATAGAAAGCCTTATATTATATTATGTATGTATGTAATATTATTCGCTAGAATTACATTACTGATAAGGAAATCTAATGATTTATTGTATAAATATTATAATTTTTATTTATGAAGAATGAATCATCGGAGTACTGTACTATTGCATTAGTGGTTGTTATTTATGGAATTTGAGGCCTGTCGTGGCGCAGTGGCACAAGCGTGTGACTGTAACCGACCGGTTCTGGGTTTGATTCCCAGTCGAGGAAATGAAATATTTAATATTTTCAATTTAATATTTAATGTTTCATTTCTTCGCTCTGGTTATAAGGCAAAGAGCGGCGTTGAGTTCCGCCACTCAACACGCAATGCGTTAAATTCAGCGGAAAGTGAGGAACGGAAGTGAAACGTGTGTCTTAACACTAGATTCTTGGGTTCCCTCTGCCTACACTGCCTCGTGCGGGAAAGTTAAAAAAAAATATAGAATTGGTGTGCCTTGGAGAGTCAATTTCTAGGTAGTTGTTTGTTTATTGGTTTGGAGGTCGTAAGTTCAATGCTTACCTATAGATAATATTTATAACTTTATGTTATTTATAACTGTTATTTTTAAATCTGTTCATAATAACGAACTGATTATTATTTAATATATCAATTTTATATGAACTTTTCTTTAGTTTCAAGCATTATTTATTCTAAGGTATGCAGAGAGAACTAATATTTTTTTTATGTATTATAAATTGCACTGCAGACACTTTGTTCGTAACCTTTTTTATCTTCTTATTATATAATTTTCTCTTAAAGAATATATTAATTACAATATTATTTATGTACACAATATCATTAAAAGAAAGTGTCATTTCTATATTTACATTATAAATTGTCACTTAGGACTAAGGTGTACTTTAGTAGGACTAGAAAAGGGGCATGCCCTCAATGACGGAAAAGATGATGAAAGTTAGTATCCTCTATACTTTCCGCCTTACTTTGTTGATATTGCATGAAATCAAACCGCACTTTATGTTATTATCGGAGCGATTAAACGAAAATAATTCATATTCTGTTAAAATTCAGATTTGTTTATAGTTTGATATCTGCGTATATTTGAATCTATAAATATTTACAAAAGCAAAAATAAGTTAAAACACAACTACAAATAGGTTTATTGACTAAGGCACTATAGCTAAGAGTAACGTGCGGGTATCACTAGATTATATATTTTGATAGATATGTATGTATAAATCAATTATGTATGCTTTCTACCCTTGATTGATTGAGTTATGCGTGGTGAAAGGCACTTAAACTAAATAGCCGCAACACTAAGTCGTTTGAGAATAAGGGATAAGCCAATAATGTCGTGATGCTCCGTTTTTCCTACGTTAGTTTACGTGATGAAAATATGACACATTCATATTTTCAATAAAAGTAATAGTGAGGAGCGTTTTTTTTTATTTTTCAGGTTTACGCTGTATCCCTCATATGGTACTTGGGGGAACTTGGGAACCTAGTGTTAAGACACTCCGTTCCGTCCGCCACTTTACAACCCATTACATGTTTTTATATAAAATGTAAGAAAAACACGAGGCGATAAGTATTTACGTAATGGTGAGTGTAATCCATCAACAAATTAATAAATCATTCCTGCGAGTGTGTATTGAACTATTGCGTGGTGACTGGCCAGAACATACCACACTCGTACATTTGATGGTTATGACAGCCACAATATATTATTTAAAAAAGCTATAATTCGTAAAAACATCTTACAATTAAGCAATCTGAGGCCTGTCGTGGCCCAGTGGCACAAGCGTGTGACTGTAACCGACAGGTTCTGGGTTCGATCCCCAGTCGAGGAAATGAAATACTTAATATTTTCAATTTAAATATTTAATGTTTCATTTCATCGCTCTGGTAATAATCTGGCAAAGCGCGGCGTTGAGTTCCGCCACTTTTTATTTTTTATGGAAAAGACGGCAAACGAGCGTACGGGTCACCTGATGGTAAGTGCTCACCGTCGCCCACGACCCCAAGTAACTCCAGAGGAGCTACAGGAGCGTTGCCGTCCTTTAAGGTGGAAGGGGCACCGGGGCCCGGCATTACCTAATGCGAAACGCAGTGGCAAAAACCACTCCTTAACGCCGGTCTTAAATGCCGGGGGTGGTAATAATCCGGTCGAGTCTGCCCATGCGTGTTGCCATTACTGGCAGCGTGACTCTACCACACGCACTTTAGTCGCCTCTTACGACACCATCAGTACCAGGGTGATTCTATTCTAAGCCGGAATCACACGGCGGCCACTCAACTCGCAATGCCTCAAATTCGGCGGAAGGTGGGGAACGGAAGTGGAACGGAGTGTCTTAACACTAGGTTCCCAGGATCTCTCTGCCTACCATGCCTCGTGCGGGATAGGGCGTGAAGCTAAAAAAAAATTAAGCAATCGTTAATAGTAATAAATTCCTTCGAAACTAGTCATGAATTGTATTGAAAAAACCAATAAATCAGACATACCTAAATTATTAAACAAGTACCTATCTATGAAACAAAACAAAATAAACTGACAATAGCTTTAAAAGAATAGGCAATAGAAGCGCGTAAATTTCAACTGGGGTGCCAAACTTGTAAGCCAGCCCTATATAATGGTCTGAACGAAATTCCTATCGTATTTGGCAATGATTCCGAGCCGAACATTGGCTATGGAATGTATAAAGTGGTCAAGTCTAACCGTTTATACATTTAGTGTAGTTGGTTAGAGAATATTTGAATTGTTCATTATTGCATTACGGTATTTGTACGGTATTGTTAATGTTCTTTAATACTTGATAATTTAAAGAATAGTTCTAATATTTAGATATGATATATTCAAAATATATATTTTATAATATTTATTAAAAGAAATTGTATTGTATTTTACTGTAAATGGTGATATTGGGTATTGGTTCAATTTCGTTTTCTCGAATTCAGGTAGAATGCTCTGGTAATGTTACCATACATACACGGCGTTGAGCTCCGCCACTTAACACGTAATGCCTGAAATTCTATGAAAAGTGGGGGAACGGAACGGAGTTTCTAAGTCCCCTTTGGCTACCCTGCCATATGCTTTATACAGTGAGAAGCTGATTTGATTTGAGCATATTGGCATGGACAACTTCAACTAACAGCGAAGTTTAAGAGTTAAAGTGGTTTTAATTTAATACAGAATAAATTTCATCTACTAGCTTAGTACAAGGATTAAATTATATGGCTATTGTTTTTCATTATAAATTACTAATCCCGGCTTAGTTCTATGAGCGTAAAGTAGATTATACACAGTCTAGTAGATTATATAGTATCGTTATAAGCATTATATTTATATTATAAGCATGACGCCCGTCATTATGCAGTGGTACAAGCGTCTGACTGTAACCGACAGGTTGTGGGTTCGATCCCCACTCGAAGAAATGAAATATTTAATATTTTCAATTTAAATATTTAATGTTTTCAATTCTTCGCTCTGGTACAAGGCAAAACACGGCGTTGAGTTCCACCACTCAACACACAATGCCTAAAATCAGCGGAAAGTGGGGAACGGAAGTGGAACGGAGTGTCTTAACTCTAGGTTCCCATGTTCCATCTGCCTGCCTTGCCATGTGCGGGATACAGCGGGAAGCTGAGTTATAAGCATTTAAGCAAGGTTACATTGTTGCCAAAATAAAAACACATGCTTAAACAACTAAAACAATATTTATTAGCTTCTTGTTACCATTTCCGTACACGGTAAAGTAGGCAGAGAAAACTTAGGAATCTAGTGTCAATACAATCTGTCCCCATTAAGATATTTTTCTTCTCAACTTTCTGCTGATTTTTAATCGATGCATGTAGAGTAACGGAACTCAACGCCGCGCTTCGTCTTGGTATCAGAGCGAAGAAATGAAAATTAAATCATTAATTTCCTCCAGCGTTGACCGAACCCCCGACCTGTAGCGTTTACGGTAGCAAGCTTTTACCCCTGTTCTACGATAGTTCTCTTAGAACTAACTTTGAAATTTTAATATTCTGGTACTTTTTTTATCAGATATATTTAATTTGATTAATAAGTAAGCTTCAAAAACTTATGCCTGCCAATGTGTATCGTAAGTCTAACGTACCGCTAATTGAAGCATACCTCAGTATCAGATGTATGTAAGGTCTCTCTCAGGATAGGCCGAGGGAACATGGGAAATTGAGACATTGCGTGTTGAGCGGCAGAATTTAATACCACGCTAAGCCTTTTTACTTGAGCGAAGAAATGAAACACTCACACACACGTTGGGCGTCTATATGTCATTTCACTACATTTTATTTAATTAGTTAAATACATCAAGAATGTACTTATTACTTTCTTCTTTGATTTTCACGATTATTATATTTTTTAAATGAAACAATTTTAGCCGGATTTTTCGTGTATATTGAGTTTGGACCCTCGACGTTTCAGGCAGTTTACAGAAATCCGTGGTCACGGTCATCCGTGGTAGACTTTCTACAGGATGACAGCCACGAAACGTTGGTTACCAACAATGTATAACTTAATATACGCTATGAATCTGGCTAAAATTGTTTCATTTAAAACATCAACAAAATATTTTAAATCCAAGAATTTTTCGTATGCATTTTCAAAACCTTTTTTACTATTTTTTAAAGTGTTATTCCATACTTAGGACAGAATTTTGAATGCTTCGTTCAAAATTTTTATACGCTTTTTAAATTTAAGTTTAGTATTTTCAACCATTCATTAAGGTCAACATAGGTTTAACAGACTGTGACCGTCAACAGTGTACCATATATTATAATCATGGCTTGCTACCAACAAACTATAAACAATTAATAAGCGACGTTCAGCCAATAAGTTTAAAATATAATACAATCTCAATAGCTGTTAGATAGTAATCGGTTTATGTGCATTTAGCGTGCAAGTGAGTGTGCTAGTATATTCGTAATTTATTGCAATAATTGTTTTAACAAGTGGATGCCTGTAATGTCGCAGGGGCACAAGCGTGGGGCTATAACGTCACAGGTTGTGGGTTCAGTAGTGTTGAGCTAATGAAATATTTAATATTTTCATTGTTACTCTCTGGTAATGGTAAAACTAGGCAAAGAAGGTCGTTGAGTTCTACCTCTGAACACCTAATACTTCAAATTAAGCGGAATGTAGGGAACGGAACAAGGGAATGGGAACAAAACACTTAAATACTATGCTCCCATGCTGTCTTTGCGTTCCCTGTCATAGGCGGGATACAGCGTGAAGCCGAAAATCAGTATGTTTAATATTTCTCCATCTGGATTCACGCTTAAGCCTGCATAGGAAGGCAGAGAGAATCTTGTGTATTAACACTCCGATCAAGACTTTCCATCTAAATTTGAAACATAGCATAGCGTGAGTAGTGGTCCTCAGCGCAATGGGATTTAATACTTATTAGAGATTCACGAATAATCTACAGTTATTGATTTCAGAAATAAGATATTTATTCAGTGGTACTTATAATTCTATGTTTTTATATATATTTTCAGATGCAATATATCTATATTACAATAAAAAAGATAAATGTGTGTATGTGTGCGTTTCTGTCTGTGTAATGTAGTAGCTCCCAAACGTGTGTACCGATTTCGATTTCAAAACGATTTTGGTTTCATTTTTGAAAGGAGAGGTGAAAGTGCCTATTTCTTTTCTTAGCCATGGCTCATTAATCAAGCTTTTTTTAAGTATTCAGTTTTTTGCTACATCATTGTTTAATTTTACTGCTTTCTGGATTGTTTAACTTCAAGTGTTGCAAGTGTTGATATGATAATTGAAATGATGATAAAATTATATGATAATTTCAAGTGTTGCAAATGTACATCACCGATTTTAGTAAATTCATTAATATTTTTCTTAATATACATAACATTTTCAAAAAGGTTTTGACCGTTGGGGTCAATATATTAATTTCGCGAATAGCTCGCTTGAGCAAGACAAAGACTGACATAATACTGGCTACATTACGCTAAAATAAAATGCCGTATTACATAATAGTACGAAAGTAAACAAGGTGAGCCGTTTCCTCGTCACTAAATAATCAGATTTTTTCTGTCCTCCGCAAAAACTGCGGGTCTCAGTCTATCATTTTAAGAAATACCATAGAATCGACAGGATCCATGGCTTCACCATTTCAGCATACATTGGCTTTTACAATTTTCGTGTCAGGTTTTCTGAATATCATATATTTTGTTTTTTTTTTACTATTTAATAGCAATAACTTACTATTAAATAGTAAAATATATAAAATTCTAGAACGCTAAACCAGTGTACCATTTATTTTAAAGATAACTTTTTATTTTAAAGATAGCATCGTTTACATTGTAATATACTTTTTGTCTTCTTTTCATTGAAAAAATCAACGAAGTATAATCAGCAAACAATACTTTTTTAATAAGGTAAATGAGATATATATATATATATATATATATATATATATATATATATATATATATATATATATATATATATATATATATATATATATATATATATATATATATATATATATATATATATATATATATATATATATATATATATATATATATATATATATATATATATATATATATATATATATATAAGGTGTGGGAAGAATCGCAGGTCGCTCTGGACATGTTCTGTAATTTGTCCAAGGCACTTGATTGCAAGCGGCACTCAACATTGGTTATGAAGCTACACCATTATGGTATAAAAGGGCTCCTGGGTCACTAATAAGTATAGGTATCCCACAGGATCTGGTCCTTTTTTGTGTTTAATATATATATGTTGTGTTTAATAAATATATATATATATATATATATATATATATATATATATATATATATATATATATATATATATATATATATATATATATATATACATATATATATATATATATATATATATATATATATATATATATATATATATATATATATATATATTTATTAAACACAACATATATATATTAAACACAAAAAAGGACCAGATCCTGTGGGATACCTATACTTATTAGTGACCCAGGAGCCCTTTTATACCATAATGGTGTAGCTTCATAACCAATGTTGAGTGCCGCTTGCAATCAAGTGCCTTGGACAAATTACAGAACATGTCCAGAGCGACCTGCGATTCTTCCCACACCTTATAAATACTCTTTAAGAGACCTATGTCGGCGTCGTCGGTAAATTGACCCTAAGTAAAACCATACTGTTTATCATGCATGATTTTATGTGATATTTTAGTAAATTACTAAATAAGGGTGGACACAGGTCGAAAATTGTTGGATTTTGATGTACTACCAGAATTAAATAAAGGTATCATTTTACTAAATTACATTAAGCCAAGAAAAACACCATATCTATACAATTGTTAAATATATCATCTTATCTTATCTTGGCCTGTCGTGGCGCAGCGGCACAAGAGTGTGACTGTAACCGACAGGTTTTGGGTTCGATCCCCAGTCGAGGAAATGAAATATTTAATATTTTCAATTTAAATATTTAATGTTTCATTTCTTCGCTCTGGTAATAAGGCAAAGCGCGGCGTTGAGTTCCGCCACTCAACACGCAATGCCTCAAATTCGGCAGAAAGTGGGGAACGGAAGTGGAACGGAGTCTCATAGCACTAGGTTTCACTTTCGTTCCCTCTGCCTACCCTGCCTAGTGCGGGATACAGCGTGAAGCTGAAAAAAAAAATCTTATCTTATCTCATCTTGCTAATATATTGTTGTCAATATGTTAGCAAGATGAGGAGCAACAGAGTCTATTATATGACTAATCAATATGACATAAATACCCCACTGTTCTGATGTTTTCTTGATATTCAGGATTCTTGACTAGATAAAATATATAAAATAAAACTCTTTCTCTATTCTGCTACAACAAAAACAAACATGAAACAAAAATTACAATCAAGAATGGCTTTGGTCACTTAGTGGGTATGTAATTATGCATCACGACCATTATATAAATAATTAAGCTTTGCAAAGTGCTTTGTATCTTTGTATTTTGAAATTTTAGTGCTGCAAATGTTTGTCTTTATTTAAGTAAACAATACTTAACACACAATGTGACATATATAAAATTAAATTTTATTTCTGAATGAATTTTAGGTAAAATTCTGGATATATGAACCAAATAAAATAGTATAGATTTATTTAAGAAAACTTTTATAATTTTTGAAAATTTGGCTAAATATTTCTTAAGCTCCGTAAAAGAACCGTTTACAAAAAGGTTCTTTTTTTCAGCTTCGCGCTGTATCCGGCACATGGCAGAACAGACAGAAGGAACTTGAGAACCTAGTGTTAAGACGCTCCGACTACTGATTCCCGTTTTTCATTTTTCTTCGTTTTGAGGCATTTGGGTGTTGAGTGGCGGAACTCTACGCCGCGTTTTTGTCTAGTATACTGTTTTCTTTACATATACCTACAAATAGAATTGAAGCTTGGAGGAATTTTCACTTCAGTCTTCAAACTTTGTGATATCAACATAACTATGGAGTTTCAAGTTTTTCATTTAATTATACGATAATACAATAGAAACATATTTGGTCTTTATGTTTATTCGGGCCAAAGTCAGGAACTGCTGAACCGATTTATATAAGAACTTCATTGAAAGATGAAGGCATTTATAAAGCAAAAATTCAGGGGAGAAACCGCATATACCGTGTGCGTGTTACATATGTTGATAGTTGTGAAATGTATTATTAATATTATTTTTCTTTTCCTGAGAACAAAAGCAAACACAATTCAATAGCCAAATATTTTTTCTCTTTTTTAATAAAGTTTTGTTACTATCTTCATTAAAATGTGAATTAAGAAATTGCAAATATAATATGAAGTAGAACAATTCACGCAGCTCAGACAAAACTTCTTAAGTGATTTAGAATAAAACAAGAATACTGATTTTGAACATTTAAATCCAAAACCGTTAACATCTATCATATCCGTAAGAAAGTATAGTGTATAGTGTATATTACAAGATAAACATTATGTAAGAAATGAGCGATAAACATTATGTAAGAAAACATCAATATTATTGATATACTTAAATCCAGATATAAAATTCCTCTTAAGCAAAGAAGGAAGAGAACCACTAAAATGACAAGATAGCGATCGTTTTATATTTGTGTTCTAGATGCATTCTAAAGAATCTAAAGGGAACTATCGTATTTATTACAAGTAAATTTAAATTGAATGACCATATTATTTTCCTCGACTGATTTTATTGAGGGCTATAAAATTTTACGTCCCATCAGATATACTAAAATACGTCGGCATTTACGATATGTACATAAAATTACTGACTTCACGCTATGTTAACAAGTTTTTACTAACTATAGTCTTGTTTTGTTATTGTTCTTAAGTCTAACTAAACTTTGTTCTTTTATAGAAGCTTGTGCAAAGATATATAATTCCCAAGCTGCCTATTTGTATGTATATAGTTATATAAACATAGAAACAAATAAAAAAAATACACCCTAATGGATTGTTAAACACGCGTATGGTATAAGACTAGGTAAAAAGATAGAAGCCATTGTATATTATTATTAATTACAAATACAATTTAATTTGTATCTAACTGTAAATTGCGACAAATGTATGGTAGACAAATATATGACATATATGTATTTTTGAATAATAATATCGTTGTCTTTTATATATATTATCGACAACGACAATTATAGCAACCATTGAGAAAAAAAACAGTAAGTAGAAGCGAATAAATAATCCAAAAAAGGATTTTCCGAAAGGAGTACTTACTGAATCATGAAAACGTTTTGTAGTTCATGAAAACAAACAAAGCAAACAAAGTTCCGGGATACAACTAGTTACCCCCTAAGATTATAACTAGTCATGTAGCTGATCGACAAAATCACAGTTAATCGTAACAATATTTGCCGTTGACATATTAAATCTACTGTACAAAATGGTTAATAGTTGGTTTAACCTACGTCTTTCTTGACATCGTCGTGTGCAAAAGCCATAACATTTATGTTCATGTAATTGACAGTTTAGTAACATATTTTTCACTTTCACGTTTTATATCTTCTGTTATTTTGCCTAAGCATCTGCATTTAGTGGCGGAGCACAAACCCGCGCTTTTGACTCAACGTGAGAAAATGAAAATGTTAAATATTTGGAAATTAATCCTCAAGTCGGAACAAAACCCACACTCTGCCCCGTTACCACTCCAGCTGAGGCCTCGTCGAACTTTTTTTATATCTGAAGTTAAAAGGACTTAATACAGTCATCAAATAGAAAATATGCTTTGAAAGCACACTGAGCAGATCTCAATTTGATATTATAATAACTTTAGCAGGATGGAAACTGGTATATTTAAAAGGTGAAAAAATGAGGCCTCCATTTTACCCTCGCTGGGAGGCTTAGAGGCAGCTGCTTTGTTTCTACAAAATCCTTTTTTATCCCGAAATAAGATTCGGCCTCAGTTATTATCTTGTAAAATAAATGAAAATAAATAGTTTTTGTGAGCGAGGATAAACTTGGCTTGTTAGTTTACTTTGGTTGCATGTTTCGATTAACTATAGATAAACTTAATTCAAAATTGCAATAAGATATTTTTTCTTAATTTTTATTATAAATATATAGGAAATATAGATTATTATATATACCTATCTACTTACCATGTCAGGTTCTGCAATTCTGCACTTTTAAAAATATATACATTTTCTGCACTTAATTAATAATAATACTTGCAATCGGAATTTAAAAAGACAATCATATATTTAACTCTGGTATACATCAACTGTGGAATAGTTGGTTTTTATAAAGTATTTGAATGTAGCGAGATTTGAACACGTTCCTTTTGACTTTCTTAAGCTCTAACTTCTAAACCGATTTTGCTTCCCAAATTTTATGCGTTTCCTAAAACAGTATTTTTCTTTCCTAAGTGTGGAATAACCCGTTAAAAATAATGACATCACTTTATTTTTATATCCAAAAATGTCAAATAGATAAATTACGAATGGCGAGGGTTTATGATATAAAAGGTAGTGTGGGTGTAAAATTGCGAATATTTTTTTAACCAGTAAGCTAGGTTCAAAGCTGTCATTTTAAACTTTTACTATATTATTTTGAGATACGCTATATAATTTTATACTTTAAAATTCACACTTATTTTTTTTTCTTGCTTGACGCTATATGGTAGAAAGAAGGACCTTGTGTTAAGACACTAAAACGTTCTCATTAAGACACTTAGTCTTTAGCTTTCCAACGAATTCTCGATCTCGTTATCAGAAACGGGATGTAAATTATAAAATATTTTTAACTTCCTCGGGTTAGAAAGGTAAGCCCACAATAAGCCCACATATATGTACATATCCACAGTCAAACGGAGCATTGTACCACGAGGTCGTAATAGTTTTAATACACAAATTATTATGAGGCTTCTAACTCCAATGTCGTATATAGAAGCTATTTTAAGAATTTTTCTGAAAGAGATTTTTTAAAATATAATTTAATATTTCTTTCACAGGTAGTCTGTTCCACAAGCTTGATGTATAGAAGATAAATATATTATGTAGAGATACTAATAAGGTAATTATATTTTTTATTTATTAGTATAACTCACTCACTCTCACTCAATTTCACGCAGTATTCCGCACCCAGAAGGGTGTGCAGATAACTTTGGAACCTGGTGTAACGACACTTCGTTTCGTTTTTCACTGCCGAATTTGAGGCATTGTGTGTTGAATGACGGAATTCAACGCTGTTAGCTAGTTATTAATATAAGTATATGACATTTAATATTGGTTTCTAAGTATAAATAATATTAGTATCTTAGTATAGTTAATATAAGTTTCCGTCACGGTCACGGTGCTTTCTTTTCGAGGGATTGAAATATTTAATATGCTTATTTCCTCTTTAGACAATCTGCGGCGTTTGTGTTAACCTCTAAAATTCAAAACGTTAAAATTAAACAAAATCTGATATCATTCACTTTTTAAAAAATAAAATATTTTTTGAATAATTTTATATTTTTGATAAGGAAACTTTTCCTAGATAGCAGAATTTAAGTATTAATCCTCTGAAAGGACTTTAAGGATTTAAGACGACCCGATTTAGACTCTTTAAAGAAGAGAAAACCGATGAATATTGCATAAAAAAAGCTTTTTTTCGTTGAGTATTTTTCTCTAAAGATAAAATAAATTGACATAAATTACGATAAGTATACATAAAAATGTAGGCTTGATAAAAAATACTTTTAAAATTGCGTCTAAAATATTAAATTTTATGTATTTTATATATTCAGTCAGTCTCATCCTTATTTTTGGGTGAATTTTCGAGTTAATTGCGTGCGTGTTGATCGGTGGAACTAAATGTTTCTCTTTCTCTCGTAACCATATACTTACGCCGTGTGATCCCGGCTTAGAATAGTATCACCCTGGTACTGATGGTGTCGTAAGAGGCGACCACTGCGTTTCGCATTAGGTAATGCCGGGCCCCGGTGCCCATCCACATTAAAAGACGGCAACGCTCCTGTAGCTCCTCTGGAGTTACACGGGGCTGTGGGCGACGGTGATCACTTACCATCAGGTGACCCGTACGCTCGTTTGCCGTCTCTTCCATAAAAAAAAAAAACAGAGCTTGGAATTGAAATATTAAGTTAATTCCTCGAAAGAAAATTGAACCCATGTGAGTTGAATTTCCATTAAAGAACATGAATATTTTAGTGTTACAAAGGCGATAACCTCATTAAGTATGGCTATTGTTCTTATAATGCCTCATGTTCGGCGGAAAGGAGCGAATGGAACGAAGTGTCTTAACACTAGGTTTTCAAGTTTCCTCCGCCGACCCTGCAATATGCTGGCTGCAGTGTCAAGCCAAGGAAAATAGGTGAGTAAATATAAAGACGTCTAAGACAATAAATAGTTGTAGAATAGAATACTACACGCCCTAATTCCTCCTCCGTAATGGAATACATCTAATTAAACTCATAAGCTGTATGTGGGACCAGCTTAAGTCGTACGAACTAACATTTCGACAAAGACTTAGTTTTGATTGAAAGGGATCTTTATTAACCCCAGTATATTGAGTTAGACTGCTAACTGCCAACATTCCGTCCTCAAGATCACAGTACCAATGTGTAGAAATTCCTGAAAATGTGACCTACACATATACCTACATTTATATAACATTAAATGGATTTATTTTTGGTTTTTTATTCTCTTTTGTGCCATAAGCAGAGAGAATATAGTGTTATCACTATATCATGTAGATATATTAATTAAATATAGGCCGTTATGTTCAAATAATGAACTATCTTATGTTTTTAAAAATAATTAATAATAATAATAAATTAAACATATAGTTTAATTTATTATTATTATTAATTCTTTATCGTAGTCAATTTCAAAATAAATATATGTATAAAAGGAGAGCAAGTGGGAAATCATGTGAGACATACACAAAAAAATTATGACGTCTAGTATAACTGAGATCCCCAAGTCAATTCATTTTTTTTAAATAGTAAGCCTCTTTATATATATTTTTATTTCTACAATTTATCTTGCATCTGCTAAAAATCGTGACGTTAAAACATTAAGAAAAAAACATAATTGGAAATTCGTTTTTCTTTCATTTTTATATTGTTTTTATACGTCACGTATCAAAATCGCAAACAACACATTTTATAATTCATTAATAACATAATTTAAATAGTCAATACTGTTTGCAAGCAGAATATTTGCATTCGTGGTCTCTCTCATTTAGTAGCTCCCGAAACCGTTTTGTAAGCTTTTTATTGTATTAAATATTAAGTACTTATGTGTAAGTACTTGTATCACTTAAACTGCTTTTGGTAGGAAAAATTAAATTACATCAACAGAATAATCGATATCGCTTATTTAGTGCAACAATGAAGTATTTGTACTTTAAAATTTTGTAGGAGACGCCTTTCCGCAAACACATTAACATATTCAATTTTTTTTCTTACTTTTTTTCTTAGAAAATTGGTTATTTTAGTAAATTAAGCCACAAACGACCAATATTTTACCTGTCTAGTACTCATATTTTAAAAGTAACTATTAAACTTGTCGAAACGAAATATCGAAAGCTTTTTTCAAAATGTGTATGAATGCTATGTTTGTCACATAAATGTATGTCAAGCTATAACATTCTATACGTCAGGTGGATGGTAACTTTACGTCAAATTCCTTGGCAATGTTGACGTAGTGCCGAAATAGCTACCCTATTAAGCTTTGAGTTCCGTCCGTCTTTGAGTTGGCTTGAAATGTTATATATGTGTTTGTAATTCTAACAATTTGTATTCTATATAGATAATTATAGATGTGATTTAGACAATTTTCTCATCTTGGAAGTACAATATTTTCTTTTTTCTAAAAATGTAAAGCACTCATGCATGCAGCAGCATTCTTTAATTACAGCAGAGTCGATAACGGAACTTATCTACATAAAGTTCAAATCGTGTACTTTGTATGAATTATGAAAAAATAAATAAATATCAATAGTTAATCTTTAAAAAAATATATTTAAATGTTATATGATAAATATAATCATTTGCTGTATAATTTTCAAAATATTACTGATCCAGATATTCTTTTAACGATTGAAGTGTAAGAAATTAATACAATATTATTATTGTTATCAAGTTCAAAATTTGTTTATTGAAATAATATACGTATTTAAATAATTAAAAACGAAAGTAGAACAACTCCGTGGTGTAACGAAAACAAACTTGAGAATTTCAATTTCAATCCTGAAAGTATTCTCAGGATCTGAAAATAAACTCATAACATTCTAAAACGTTTAAGCTATTTGTAACTGCGTTCGTGTAAAGGTAAAAATAATCTAGTTTCATTTCTATAAAGCCGGCACGTATTATTTTCGACACTTTACACTCAGCCAGTTCAAGCTGAATGCTTTTCTGGGCCAAGATATATTGGTAACTCGCCTAATATTTGCTGACTTAGTTGCTGTCAATTGTTATATGTTCGAACTTTAGTTATCTACAAAACTTATTGACTGCTTGAACCTTGAAAGATATATTGATGGTACTTTATATTTTATTGTTTTTTCTTGGTATATATAACTTATCTTTTATTGAAATATTAAATAATTATACAATATGATGAAAATGGTTCAAATGTAAATGGCATTGGAATGACAAAAAATAATAAAATCAAAAGTAGTTATTATATAATTTTATTGAGGCCTGTAGTGGCGCAGCGGCATAAGCGACTTCAATCGACAGGTTGTGGGTACGATGTCCACTCGAGGAAATGAAAAATTCAATATTTTCAAACTAAATATTTAATGTTTTCATTTCTCCGCTCTGGTAACAAGGCGAAGCGTTGAGTTCCGCCACTTAACACGCAATGCCACAAATTCGGCGGAAAATGGGGAACGGAAGTGGAACGGAGTGTCTTTAACACTTGGTTCCCAAGTTCCTTCTGCCCACCCTGCCGTGTGCGGGATACAGCTTGAAGCTGAGTAGACAATATAATTTTATAATATAATTTGATAGCAACATAATATAACTTTAAATATCGTTTAAAAATAAAAATCACAGACAGAGTTTTTCTAAAAATAAGTACGTAAAAATATAATCAAAAATATAAAACAATATTTTTTTTATATTATTTACTTAACATGTTTAACAAAGTAGTTAAAGCAACCAGATTTTTATTTAATAAAGTATTTTCTATAATATCTTGACTGTTAGTCCATTGTTAGAACACACAGTTATCAATTAATAAATTTAGAATTGAATAACACATTTTACAAACTTTGATTTAGGATATCACTTTAAAGGTTAAAATTGAAATGGTATTGATTAACAAAGTTTTAGCAACTAAGTTTGTACAGTGATAGACGTATTATTTTGTAACAAATCTTCTTTATTAAAAATTAATTGTGATGAAAAAAAATTTTTAATTCTATATCTTTTTCTTGCTTAGCAGAGTACTTAATATACCAATTTCCTATCGTATTGAGTGATGTAACTCAACGTGCATGAGTGAGCATTGACAATCTCAATCTCAATCTCATATATGTACAACTAAGCGAAATTTATTGAACGAATGGCTTAGTTGGTCAGAGCGCTTGGACAGTTTTCAAAAGGCGCGGGCTCAAATCCCGCTTCGTTCAAAATTTTTATACGCTTTTTAAATCTAAATTTAGTAAAGTCAGTCATAAATATTGATAATAATTCATCAACTTCGTCTATAAAATAGTTAAAATAGAAAGAATGTGATCGAATCATATTAGCTACTAATATTTACTACTACTTTCAGTATTTTAATACATCATAATTTGGAATAATTATCTAGGTTATGTCACTTAACTTTGTATTTTGCTTGAAAACTATACTTAACTTTATTTGGAGCAATCAATAGGATTTATTACTAGTCGACGGAAACACTATAGCGCAACTCAAAGAATCTTTCCTTTATAAACGCCGAAAGTTATTAAATAACGGGAAAACTTTATATTGTTCAAGCAATTTTCCAAAGCAATTTTTATTTATGACCAACAGAAAAAGAATTACATAGACTTTGGTGACTGTTCATATTTTGTTAATTACAAAAGTATTTTCTGTAGGACTGTCGTGGTGCAGAAGTATACAATGTTAACAAGGTGGTTGTTAATTTGATTCCCACTCGTGTGAATAAAATATTATGATTTTCTCGATCTAACAAGGAGAATAAGCACGGCGTTCAGTTTCGCCACTAAACACGCAATGTTATAAGATAGCTTGGAAAATGGCTTGCATTGGGTTCTTAGAGTGTCTTAATACAATATCTTACTGTTTTTTATTTCTACTATATGCAAAATAAGTAAATGTATATGAGATATATAGACAATATTCCAATTTTATAGTTTTACGATCATTTAGAATTTATACACTAAAACTAATTCAAGATCAAAAATTTACGACATATAGATTTAAAATATAAAAGATATACGTATATATGTTTTTTTTTGTTAAAACCAATCTATTTAACAGAAAAATTCTAAACAAAGGAAATAATAATTTCTTCCACACATGGTTTATTATATGAAGAGCTAAGATTTTTGCTGCAAAACTGGTCATAACTGCCGTTTCAGTTCACTCAGCTGACCTCTTGCTTAACTCCTAAATTATCTGGTCAGAGCCTGCAGGAAATTGCAGACGTATATAACGATGTATGCTGTAGAAATAAATTGTATGAAATCGTCCACTTTAGCGCTAAAATGGGCATATGTTTGGTTTAATGTTGTGTAAATTTTCGTTGAATTACTTATTAAAAGGTAGTTGAGTAAAGAAATTAATTGCTTTGAGAAATTTAGGTTTCTTTTTTCTATAAAATTTACTGAAGTTATTAGTTGTAAGTTTATGAAATTAAAATCAGTATATTTGGTAAACGGTTAGAAGTACAAGATTTATTTATCCTAACAAACACGGTTGTGACATATTGGGCCAGCGTCTGTCTGTAACCATGATAATTATATTTAAATGATTTCCTTTTCCCCTTTCTTACAAACAAAACGCGGCGTTGAGTTTCACCACTCAATAGCGAATATCTTAAAATATGGGCAGCAACTGGTAAATTGAATGTCAAAAATATATTTACTCTGCCTACACTGCTACATGGGACACGTAACACGTAAACCAGCTTTTGATAAAAGTATATTATTTTACATATGAAATTGTCAAATAATAAATTCTTCTGAGCGTAAGCGTATAAGAATTTCGACGGAGCTTGGTGAGAACGAATGGCTTAGTTGGTCAGAGCGCTGGCACGGTATTCCAGAGGCGCAGGTTCAAATCCTGCTTCGTTCAAAATTTTTATACGCTTTTTAAATTTAAGTTTAGTATTTTCTGTCCTTAGTGTGGAATAACACTTTAAAACATAGTAAAAATATTAAAATAAATAGTATTCTCTCTTGCCAAACGATAATTCTTATGAGTTGTCTATGGGTAGCGGAAATTTGTAAAAATCTCCCTACAGAGATGCTAACAACATAAATAAGTTGTAACAAGCGTATAAGAATTTCGACGGAGCTTGGTGAGAACGAATGGCTTAGTTGGTCAGAGCGCTGGAACGGTATTCCAGAGGCGCGGGTTCAAATCCTGCTTCGTTTAAAATTTTTATACGCTTTTTAAATTTAAGTTTAGTATTTTCTGTCCTTAGTGTGGAATAACACTTTAAAACATAGTAAAAATAATAAATTCTTTTTATTTGTTCCTTTTGTCTTTTACAAATATCAATATAGACAAAAAAACCTTACACATAGATATATTCAATTATATTGTACATTAATATCTTTTCAATAATCATAAATTTAACTGAAAATATAGAATACGTTGTAACAAATTTATCTCATGTCTCCTCTAACAGTTATTTTTGATGTGGTATTACGGCTTAGCATTCGCAATGCAGTGTTTAAATGGATTTAGCTGTTTAATTCTATAATATCCGGACATTTTCCGACGGAGACATTGTCATGCAACTTTTGAATATGGAAATAAAGTGTATATTTAAATTGAAATTGTATATATTAATGTAGATTTACACTTTGGGTGATTTAAATTGTTATTTTTTTTTAGCTTCACGCTGTATCCCGCACGAGGCAGGGTAGGCAGAGGAAACCCGGGAACCTAGTGTTAAGGCACTCCGTTCCACTCCCGTTCCCCACTTTCCGCCGAATTTGAGGCATTGCGTGTTGAGTGGCAGAATTCAACACTGCGATTTTGCCTTATTACCAGAGCGAAGAAATTAAACATTAAATATTTAAATTGAAAATATTAAATATTACATTTCCTTGACTGGGGATTGAACCCAGAACCTGTCGGTTACAGTTACACGCTTGTGCCGCTGCGCCACGACAGGCCTCTTGTTATTTTTATAGTTATTTATTGGTAGGTTTATAGTTTTTCAGGCCGTTCCGTTACAAATTTCTGGTATTTAGAATAAATTATGTGTCATATACAGTTTTTAGGTATTTCTAATTGACTACGCGAGCAATGACACAAATAATACATATTATTCTATATTAAATCGATAATTCAGTGTAAATGATAATATATTAGAACAAATAAATTATGGAATATATTTGGGAAGTATGTCGTAGAGACGGAAGATACGAAATGGATGTTATAAGGCGTATTGCTGCCGGTAACAGAGTTAATGGTGCCTTAGCTGCATTGTTGAGACGGTGAAACGTTAGCATATCTGCGCGTGTAGCAGTTTAGCGAACACAATGCAGTGTTGGTATCAACGCTGTTATATGGCAGCGTAACGTGAGTATTACAGAAGACGAATGTAAGAAAGATGAATACTGTAGAGATGCGATGAATAGTGAAGAGAGTATGGCAAAAAGATTTATGAAGGAAGATTTATTAAGTGAGTGGTGGGAAGGGGGAGACTTCGGTTGGCCTTCAAAAACACAGTATCTACGATACTGGAGGATGGTCTTGTTAAAAGTATGAGGATCCCCTGGAGGCACGTATGAAGAGGATAATGACAAGCGAAAGAGGTATGCCGAGACGGTAGCGTTTGGCGCTTCGTTCCCTTTGCCTACCTCGCTAGGGATATAGCGAGAAGCTAAGTAAGTAATTCTAAAATTATTAATATTATTTTTTAAAAATGTATAGTATGGAATAACACTTTAAAAATAGTAAAAATACTTTTTTTTTTAATTCCCTCGAGTGAAGTCAAATTAAAATCCAAATTACGAACTTGTCGTTCCTTACATTTTATATTAATAACATAGCGAGAAAAAAAATACGTTAAAACAAAATACTGTACTTCAGATTTAATCAAATAAAAACGAAGTTGAATTAAAGCGCGTTTCGCTTCGACTTCCGTATAATTAAAAAATCCCGTCCACTAACGAACCCCTACCTTTACCTCATTCGATAGTAAACTTTTCACCTCTTTTACCACATTCAAATAGACTCAAAATATCTTTTGTATGGTTTAAAATTTACAATTTCGATGAAAATTCTTTAAAGTATCGTAATTGTAATATCCTTTGATGTCTCTAGTGATGCAGCGGCACGTGACCGGTTGTGAGTTCGATTCCCTTTTGCAAAATTAAATATTTAATATTTCGAAATTAAATATTTGTTCTTTAATTTTTGCGCGCCCTGGTAACAAGGCAAAGTGTAGCGTAGAGTTCGGCCACTCAACATGCAATACCTCGGATTTGGAAAATGCGGCACCGAACTGAGTGTCGTAACACTAAGTTCAACTATGAAAAGGTTATTAAATTATTATATATAATGAGTAAAACGCTATAAATAAGTATCTAATACATTGTTAATAGCTTAAGCATTTATTAAGAATTTCTGAGCTGCTGAACTTAATTTTAATATTATTATGCCACCCAAGTTGGCACTGGGAAGCAGACAGATTACTAACGGGTTACGTCACGCACAATCTTTTTAACTAAAAAAAAACAGTACCTCAGTCTTAAATATTTATATTATTCAAAATATTTGGATTGATATATTAGGTCACTGTGCTATGAAGAGTGAAGCAATAACCTAACTGGCTTGAGATAGCCCATGGGGGCATAGACTATCTTTACACAATAGTTATAATAAATACATAAAAAAATTATAGGATGATAAAATATACATTCCTTGATAAGTGATTTATATAGACATAGAAAGGATTTTTTTTAATCTAACCAGTAGTTCCTGATATTACCGTATCCGAATAAACTTATATAATATTATAAGTATTAAGTAGGCTTAAATAATTTGCATTTAAGGTAATCTTAGCGCTTTATCATTCAATATCACTCACACTGGTATCAAAACAGAGCGTAATTTTGACTAACCTTAAATAGGAAATATCTCGCAAAGTCAGCGAAAAGTGGGGACAGAAAGAGTGTATTAACTCTAGTTTTCCTTTGCCCTGCTATATGCTGGGAATCATGAAACCTACAAAAATATTATTACATTTCTTAATATTGTTAGGATTTACTGATATAATTTGAAAGACTATTCTGATGAATCATTAATTATAAATTATCTACGCCACGTTCCATCGAGTCGTCTAATATAATGCTAAGAATTATAAAATACATTCTAAGCGAAGCCCACGGTAACTATTTGTTATAAATTTAAATACGGATATGGAATGGTTATTGTAATTTTTTTTTTCATGTTTCAGGCCTAAACGTTCTAAAACTAGCGCAAGCAGCACTTCACGTCATGAATAGGATAGGGTAAATGAACTACTGTAACTTTTTTCTTTAATAGCCTGTCGGATATTGTATGGACGATAGTGGAGAAAATGCCAAATAATATATATCGAAAATATTTTGTGAAAGCATTTTCTTGTACAGCAGTATTTCGGTAAAATATAAGTATTGGTTTTTTTTTTATAATTACTGCTTTACAGATGAAACGATAGGAGGTATATAGATTCACGTCTTATTATTTTTAGGCTTCCATACCTCAAAGGAAAAAATAAACGTTTCTAGGATTTCTTTGTTGTCCATCAGTCCGTCTCTCAAGACCATTGATCTCGATATCGTGAAGGTATATAGTTAAATTTAATATTAAACATTCATGTCTACGCTTACTTTAAGAAAACTTAAAAAAAATAAAGCTTCTAAAACTGAGTGATCAGATTTTATATAAAATCTACCAAAAATCGGTGATCACAGATTTTGGGTCACATTCGAGTATGTCACTGAATAGAGGCGGAATTCACGGACACTTTGCAGTACCAGTGCAAAAATATCTAAACACAATAGTCGGGGACCTATCATAGACAGCCAAATAGTATTCGACGATGTCCTATTATCTTTTGCAGCAATAGATATTTATATCTTAAAACGTTGTATGTAGTCTAGAGACACATTCTTTGATCCTTCTTTATTTTTCTCTAACTTAAATAAATGGCGTGCTATGCAAGACAAAACAGACACATTTGGTTTCTCCAGGTAGAGAAATCTATATTTAAAAAAAAAAACTAAATACATTGATCTACTAAAATATGCATGCGTTTGATATATTGATGGACTATGGTACAACAATATTAATATATTATTATTATTTTTTTTGCTTTACGCTGTATCCCGCACGAGGCAGGGTAGGCAGAGGGAACCCGGGAACCTAGTGTCAAGACACTCCGTGTCACTTCCGTTCCCCACTTTCCGCCAAATTTGAGCATTGCGTGTTGAGTGGCGGAACTCAACGAAACGGAATATTATATTATGAATAATATCTATCTAAAAAAACGCCATCTTAACCTTACTGCGTCTTATAGATAATATTTTCAGTCCTAATTTTATTTCCACACCGTTAGCGATCAAAAGAAATTGCAGATAACATCTAGACTCTTCATTAGAAAACGAAATTGCTTCGCTTGGCTGGCAGCGAGCTGATAAAAGAAAATTAACATCATTTAATTTAAGATATTAACTTAATTTAATAGTGGAAATTAAATTAAAGCTTGAATATTTTAGAATTCTCTCATGCATTTTGTAATGCTGTTAAAATATTTTGACAAGATAAAATATTCAGAACTAGAAAAGTAAAATTTCTGGCTCGAAAATGGAAATATGCTAAAATATTATCTTAGTAACCTGTTAAATTGAAATATTTGATGAAGTATGAATGCCATTTTATTTATTCCTGCTCGAACGGAAAAAAATTGTTTATAAAATTGATCATATTAATTAGTGCAGTGTTAAGTTACACAAAACAACGTCTAGTTCTGTAAATCAATTTAGCCACTGACACATGCATACATAAATGTAACAATATATGCAAAACGCTGTTTTACATTATATTATTCTTCAGTTACAGTTTTACAATATAATTTTTTAAAGGAAGTAAAATACAGTAATTTAAGTAATCTTATACCAAAAGTAAGCAATTTATTTTGCTCTCTTAAGTTGACTACATATCAAAAGATACCAATGCTCTTGCGAGAGGAAAAATTCTTGGGACATAATAGACGATCGGCCTCGGTCCTTTAATCTATGATGTCAGGTTCAGACTGATAAACTATTACGAGGCATAAAATGTAATGACAAAGACCGTATACACTCCGCCAAATAGATAGTACATTCTTTGGAGACGTGATTTAAGCTAGCGCTTCAGAACTCATTTCAGATGTAAAAACGCCGCGGGTCCTAATTTCAAAATCGTGTCATCGTCAGATTATCTTGGATTTTCTACTCCTTTGGGGTTCTACTTTGGGTATTTGTAAGAGGCTTACAATGGCATTTAGTGTTTTCTGAATGCTGAGTTGTAAATGCAAATTATGGTTAACATAATTTTCTCATTTAACGTATTTCTTGTCTACTTGTTTGTTTTTTGCCCCATTATGGTGCAGCAGCATAAAGGTGTCACTGTAACCGTCAAGTTGTGGGTTCGATTTCCACTCGAAGAAGTGAAATATTTAATATTTTGAATTTAATATGTTATTTTCTTCATTTCTTCGCTCTGGTGTTACAAGAGCGAAGAAATGAAGAAAATAACATATTAAATTGGCACAACGTAGCGTTTAGTTCCGCTACTCAACAAACAATGCCACAAATTCAGCGGAACTGGGAAACGAAAGTGGTCTTAACACTAGGTTCCCAAGCTCCCTCTACCTACCTTGCCATATGCGGGACACAGCGTGAAGCTGAATGAATGAGTGAAAACTTTTATTAAATGTTTTTAAGATTATACAAAATAGTTTAAGCAATGCTTTAAAAACAAGCTGAATTGTAACTTTGTGTTTAATTTGTTGTATGAATTGTTGTTGTAAAAATGTTATAATACATTTTTACAACAATAATTCATAGAACAAATTGAAAATCACTAATCACTAAGATTTATTCTCATAATTGTTATAGTACTTTAAAGCGTTTTTTGTTAATATTGTTATAGTACTTTAAAGCGTTATGTATTAATCACTGAAAGAAGATGGTGTCCAATTCTCAAATACACTATTTTAGTTGCTATACTCAAAAAATTCAAATCATCAAACTTAAAGTGCTCAACCAAGGAATTGAATCTACTTACGAAACAATCACAGACACTAAATTAAAAACACATTCGTCATGTCCGCATCATACATATTAATTCAGAGATCATGCAGTTAACGACTATTGCTGCTTGAACTATGTTCAATGGAGATCGAATAGTGTATACCTAAAGAGCTTGCAGCTTATTGAAATTCGAAACTAGTTGCAACTTCTCCTGTAGCTTGTCCTTTTAACATTACCATAATTACCAATATACCGAGTTTCAGGATTGCGAATGAAATAAATCTACTTGATTACGTGATTACAGCTATAATTATCGTACAAATAATTAACAATTTGGTGAATACTGCTCAAAATGCAATGCTCCAAGAATTCGGTAAAAATGGGAAATTGGAGTGTCTTACTATTAAGACACTCCAATTTCCCACTTCTACCGAATTCTTGGAGCTTGTTCTTGACACTTGTTCTTATAAACAAAGAGTTTTAACTATACGCTGCTGAGTGTTCAAAGGGAACATGAGAAACTAGTATTAACGAGAATATTCATAAAGCTAAATGTAATAAATTAATTATAAAATAAAGTTTAGTTTAAAATACCTATTTCTTTTCCCTACCTATTAGCTTTCTGACTTCTCTTTCGACTTCTTTTGTAAATTAAAATATGATGTGTATTATAGTTTTGAAATCATTATTGTGCTTTTACTTAGAATATCCAAACGCATAAGTAATTTAAAACTTTTATATACTGCGAAATATCTACAAAACTTTAATCTTCATATTGACTGCATTAAGTTTTTTTATTTAAATGTAATATATGCACGTATTATGTCATAAAATTATACCTATGATCACAAGAACTTGAAAATCAAATTTTATATTGAGGCCTGTCGTGGCACAGCGGCATAAGCGTGTGACTGTAACCGACATGTTCTGTGTTCGATCCCCAGACGAGGAAATGAAATATTTTATATTTTCATTTTAAATATTTAATGTTTCATTTCTTCGCTCTGGTAATATGGCAAAGCGCGGCGTTGAGTTCCACCACTCAACACACAATGCCTTAAATTCGGCGGAAAGTAGGGAACGGAAGTGGAACGGAGTGTCTTAACACTAGGTTAACGGGTTCTCTCTGGCTACCCTGCCTCGTGAAGGATACAGCGTGATGCTTATAATGTCTATATATATTAAAAAGAAACATATTAAACAAAGTAGCTCAGGGTATCAAATATGTATTATTTTCCATAAAACAGATAAGATTCCTCATGCTGTTAACAAAATACACAGCATATTCGAGCTTTAAGGAATTCCAATTTGGCTACGTTCTAGCTTTTCCGTTTTACCAGCTTACTTTGCGATATGTTACATAAAGGAGATTTTTTTCGTACCTTCACTCATTTTCCTTCATATAAAAAGAAAGTTAAAATACTACGTTTTGCGACTATTTCACCGGACACTTTTAAAATATTTTTTATTTATTTATTGAATAACGCTTCGGTGCGTGATGTTACTCACGCTTACAAAGATCGTCAAGTAATTTAGTGGTGACAATATAAAGATATTATTAACACAAGAGGCAAAAGGTCTCTTTCTAGCAAAATATCAAATTTTTAGTTCCGAAGGTTTTGTAGTAACCGAAACCCCGACAAAGTCGGTGAAATTATTCAGAGTCCTCCCAGAGAAGAGGAAAGAGGGCTATTCATTATAACCGTTCACTATCATTAGTTATAATTAAAGAAAGAAAGCACAAGAGCACCGCCCTTACTCGGCACCATGAATTCCTAGCAGAACGCTGCTGACATTTACTTTGTATACTTAAGAGATTGACTCGACCACTGTGTTCTTCTGCTGCCCACATACACCAGAGGTTGGCGATGACTTTTATTTAATCAATCAAAAACTAATCTCGATCAATATTTATATAATTAATAATTTAATGTAATTTTTCCAAGATGTGATAATTGCAGTTTCTCATTTTTATCATAATTTTGAAGATATGGCGTGTTTAGTGATGAAATTCAACGCTACCTTATCGTCCAGCGAAAATAACTTATAATAATTTATTCTTCCGAGTTGTTCATGATAGGAAAATGGATAAAAATAATAGATCTCTAATTTTTTGTTTTTTTTTTTAATATTTAATATTTTCAATTTAAATATTTAATGTTTAACTTCTTCGCTCTGGTAATAAGAGAAAGCGCGGCGTTGAGTTCCGTCACTCAACACGCAATGGCTCAAATTCGGTGGAAAGTGGGGAACGGAAGTGGAAGGGAGTGTCTTAACATTAGGTTCCTGGGTTCCCTCTGCCTATCCTGCCTCGTGTGGGGTACAGCGTGAAGCTAATTTTTTGTTCATTATAAATTATACGTAGCTTGACTAGAATTTTAATCAATTATTTGTATTTACTTTACATTTAAATGTGATAAAGTTATTGTTCGAATGTAATAAAAAAATGATGGCTATTTACGAAGACTTCCACCAAATCTTTTGATCCAACTGAAATTATTATTCCATGTCCTTGGATCGTAATTGCCAAAAACCATTTTTTCGATATTTTATAAATAACTAAAGAGATCTCTTCCACGACCTTCAATATTTGTATGAATAATCTTATTACGTGGATTTTGTTTGAACTTGTTGTACTCTTTGAAAACGATAAAAAAAATATCAATCCTTTTGAAGTTTTTAAATATATATTGAACACAATATGTGGTATATTATCAAGTGAATTTCGTTTTATTAATTGTAAACCTTTAGTTAATTATATGAAAAGTTACCGTTTTTTAAAAATAAAAACGAATTAATTACAAAAAAGTATTTTGTGCAAACGATTTCTACAACAACGGACATACATAATAATAAATAATCAATAATTATTTTTCAAATCGCACGAAGCAGAGTAGGCAGAGGGAACCCTGGAACCTAGTGTTAAGACACTCCGTTTCACTTTTGTTCCCCACTTTCTGCCGAATATGATTGCGTGTTGAGTGGCGGAACTCAAAGTCGCGCTTTGCCATATTACCAGAGCTAAGAAATGAAACGTTAAATATTTAAATTGAAAATATTAAAAATTTCATTTTCTCGACTGGGGATCGAACCCAGAACCTGTCGGTTACAGTCACACGGTTCTTCGCTTTGCCACGACAGGTCTAATAAATTATATTAATTAATATTAAAGCTATGTTATGATATTGACCTTTACT
This sequence comes from Eueides isabella, assembly GCA_019049475.1. NCBI lineage: Eukaryota > Metazoa > Arthropoda > Insecta > Lepidoptera > Nymphalidae > Eueides > Eueides isabella. The sequence goes on along the minus strand of CM032403.1, from coordinate 7,846,863 downwards.
CGAAAGAAAGTATTTTTATTTTCTTTCTCCCTGGCAAGACAAAGAGCGGCGTTTGATTCCGCAACGTTATATCTCGTAATTCAGTCACAAAATGAAACGGATTGTCTGACACTCAGTGCTCTACCAAGCATACCATACTAAATAGCGCGAGAGGCAGGAAAAAATATTAACTAATATTTCTTTCCTCGCTGACAAAGCAAGTCAAAATCTGTATTATTATTATTCTGCGAAAACGAATTTACCTAAAACACATATTATAATTAAAGCTATAACAATATGGTAATCTAATTACTATGCACCAATAAACTATGAGCAAGTTTCGTGAAACACCAAGTCTAAAGCTTGTTTATTTTGCGATCTGAATTTAAATTTTCACTGGCCTGAACTAAGGTTTCTGAATCTAAATGAAAACAAAGCGGTCTAATTAAAATTGTTGGATAAATTAGTTAACGTTTGATCGGATTATGTGCAGTAAAAATGTTTTGTTTGTGTAACTACATTGTCAAGTTCTTACTATGATTTAAAGTGTTATTCCACACTTAGGACAGAAAATATTAAACTTAAATTTAAAAAGCGTATAAAAGTTTTGAACGAAGCAGGATTTGAACCCGCCTCTGGAATACCGTTCCAGAACGGTGATTGGCGGTACTCAACGCCGCGCTTTGCCTAGTAACCAGAGCGAAGAAATAAAAACATTAAATATTTGTTTTGAAAATACTATTTTTTTTATTCCCTGGAGTGGGGATCGAACCCACAACCTATCGTTTACAGTCACACGCTCGTGCCGCTGCGCCACGACAGGCCTCAATCTTTTAATACATTAATTTAATACACAACATTTTTCTCTTAATAGCTTAATAATAATCAGACGCTTGCTAGTCACCTCGCTATTAAAGTGACTTTGACTAATTAAAAGCAACATTGCTCGGAAGTGAAATAATTTTAAATTTAACTTCAAACACTTATTACTGGGAATTATATGTTATATAACTTTATATTATAACATATATTTTAAAATAGGCTTCTGTGAAAAATTATATATTTTATTAATAGCTTTTATTATACAAGTTTTTGTAAGTTATTATTGTTATTTTTCCATTATTGTGTGCAATTAATTTTAGTTCCTTTTCTTTTCCTTTTTCAATAAAAAATCTATAGATTATTTGTTGTATAACCCACGCCTCTCAGAAACTATTAAAATGTACTGCCAATTGTAGAATAACACATTAAAAACTAGTAAAATAGTAACATTTATTGTTTACTATCCACTACTAAGAATAATCAGCTGTCAAGCGAATACACAAGGTTGTATATTTCAATAGAAACTTTCTCGTTAACACGAGTCGCTTCATCAACTGGAATAAATCAAATTTAATAATTTAATTATACGATGATACTACGAGTAACTTAATGTATCAGGCACAGACATCGGCCAAAACGGAAGTGGGGAAACGAGTGTCTTAGCACAGTGTTAAGACACTCGTTTCCCAACTTCTGTTTTGGCCGAATTTGACCGGAAGTCAATGTCATGCTATGTCTTGTTACTATATGAGAAATTATGAGCAAATAAATATTAAATGTTTCATTTCCTTTAGTGAGAATCGAGACTACAATCTGTTATTTTACAACTCAATGTACATTTTTACATGACTAGTTAAATATAAATAATTCATTGACTTTTTACTTTTTACAAATTGTGAAACACAATTGTGTGTTCAGAGCTTACGAATAAAAAAAAACCTTATATATAATAAGTTTATATAACAAAATGTGTGAAAAAATATTTACATTGTGACCTTGCCTGTAATAAATGATTCAGATATTGTATGTACGTACGCTTTCATAAATTGACTGTTCTGTTATACATACGAAATGTAAGTGGAACTCCCGGGGGATAAAGATTAATGACACAAATACGTTCCCGAAAAAGGATAAAAGTGAGAAAATCTGAAAACAGGCGTCTCCGATGCCATGTTATTTTAGTTGTTTGTTTCTCGAGCTGTTTGTATTGAACTTCCTATTACAGTAGCGGATATTCATATTATTATGATCATTATATGTACTCACTACTTTACTCAGCTTAACGCTGTATCCCGCACATGGCAGGGTAGGCAGAGGGAACTTGGGAACCTAGTGTTAGGACACTGTTCCACTTCCATTTCTTACTTTTCACCAAATTCAAGGCATTGCATGTTGAGTGGCGGAACTTAACGCCGCATGATCATTATACGAAGTACCAATATTATTAATTATTATTTATTAGAATGGTGATAGAAAGACTAGTATTAACCATTGAATATAGATAATTAATTTAAAGTTTTAGATTTTAATTTTAACATTGACATATATGTCACTGTGTCATCCGTATAGATATGAAATTTGTTTTAAGAAATGCAAAGAATTTTGTGTTATTTCGAATTACATATATCTGTAAATAGGGGTAAAATAGATGTCTTAAAGGCCGGCAACGCACCTGTAGCTCTCCTGGTGTTACACGGGGCTGTGGGCGACGGACGGTGGTCACTCACCATCAGGTGACCTGTACGCTCGTTTGCCTTGTCTTTTCAAAAAAAAATATCTATAAGCTATAATACTAGTCTCTGCATCACCCTCAAGATATGCGATATAACAGATTTAAAAAAAAACAACTGCCACTCAACACGTAATGTTTAGTTAAGAGAAAAAGAGAAGACAGAGAAGAATAGTAAATTATTTAGCTTGATTCTTACTCTTTACTTGGAAACTATAAAACAAATCACATTTTTTATAAATATATGTTTCTTACAACGCTAGTGGGAAAGGTGTTTGAGGCGATAGATATTCAGCCATATTTTATTGTTAGGAAACAGATTGCGCCATCGTGGATTATATTTAAGCAGACTTCACTTTGCAAAATTGATAGCTTATTTTGTCATGTAAATGCCTTCGCATTTTATTATAATTCAGGATATTTCGCACTTAGTTACGAAATTACTGATTCTATGAAATGCTCTACTACCAAATAAAGTATAATAGATCCTTTATTTAGACGTTTATGTTGTTCTCGTTTTATATTACTGCAAGTTGAGAGCTTTATTGATATTTTTATAGTTACGTATTCGAATAAATATAAACTTATTCAGTCTTTTTATGAAGTTTCTTTTTATAGTCTTTCCGTATCGAATGGGAATGATTTTATTATTTTTGCTCTATTTATATAAACAATTTGTATCATCAAAATGAGTCTCTTTTGTACAACGTGGGGAAAGATCACTCACCATCAGGGGACCTGTATTCTCGTTTGCATTGTTTTTTCTATAAAAAAAAGACAGGAAGTAATGTATAATGGTATATAAGTTCAGTTTTGTGAACAAAACATTACATGTTTTATCACAAAACCTACTATTCAAAATCTAGCGATTTAGGTGTGCGTATAAAATTTAAAAATATATGAGTATGTATAATGTCGTTTTGATTTTAAATTATCACCTTTAATTTTAAGAAATATATGTTGACTGTGTTACGGATGTTAACATCGTTTTCTTTTATTCTACATAAGCTGACATCAACAATACCTAATATGATTTTCACTTTACATCAAATATTGTTTATATCAGCTACTATTCTTATCTACTTTCTCAGGGTTACGTACCTCAAAAAGGAAATCATGGCATCCTTATGGGGTCACTATGTTGTCTTTCTTCTACCAAAACAATTTGTCTCAAAATAACATAGAAATATTTAACTGAAATAAATATAAAATATCTACGGCAACTTGGACTACATAAAAAAAAAAACAATCTTCGACTCAACACGATTAAAAGATACAAGATACAACTTTGCTGCATTTTGTATGAAGTTCACCGTGTATTCAAAACCTAAAGGGCACTCCTGTGGACTTACAGTTACGAAATTTTGGTACTTAATTGGAATTTATAATATAAACATAAAAAAAGCAAAATTTAACATTTTTTTGGCATATTAGAAAAAAAAATACAATTTTACATAGTTAGTTTATTTTATACAATATTGTCGCAAACACTCCCAAAATTGAATTTGTCAACTTTTATAAGTTTTACTTCTACTCTACTTGTTACAGAACTTTCGGAGGTCGTGTCCGAGTAATACTTGATCGGTTTCTGAAAATTAAATTTAAGTAGTAGCCATATGCGTGACATTCTAGAATAATTATATGTAACATTTTCTTCGTGAAGGTTTTCATTCTCTTTTATTTTTAGCGTGACGTTGTCTCTTACACCTTGCAGGGAAGGCAGAGGAAACTTGGGATCTTCGTGTTAGGATACTTACTTTGTTCCCCGTAAGATATTTTTGTTTTTCACTTTCCGCCGAATGAAACATTATAAGGAATTATGAGGCAGAATTTAACACCGACCCTTGCCTAGCTATAAGAGCAAAAACTAAAAATATTAAACATCGCAACCACAGCCTGTGGCGTGTACAGTAGTACGCTTGTGTCTCCTCAGGTTGTCATTCGATACGTTAATAATAAATATTATTAAATACAAATGCCAAATATACGTATGTTAGTACAAAGATTGTAAAAAATTATCTCTCCTTTTGTTACAGCTCGATAGGATAAAATTCAATGCTTTGTGCTTTGATGTGCCCTTTACAAAAGTTTTTATTTACATAACTTTTTGTATGAAAACCGAATCTCATTTTCGTCCAAATTGAAATTTTTATTCCAACTTAAATTTCGACGAGTTTTTGTTCGGCTGACCCAAAAATGGAGCTTTCTTCGTTTCAATGATAGCATGCGGAGTCATCATTTCATAATATCCGTTTATAACTTACTACTTATTTGGACTGATTTCAATTTTTATAAAATTATATTATTGCTTGGATTTATGTAAGAAGATCGAAATAAATAATAAAATTGTGATAACTCTTTAAAACGTCTAAGCCTTTTTTGATAAAACAAAGGAGTACCTGTTTAATTGGAAATATCGACTGTTAACTTAAAATTAAAAGTTTCAATGGGAAATATATAAATATTTCTTATGACTGTAATGGGTAAAAATGCTAATGGATTTTCTATCATCGCTGTCAAAGACACCCTGTCTTTAAGTTTCGCCATGTAATACGTTATATCTCTACAATGAGCGACTTATAAAAACAAAGTCTATTAAGTTCGTAATCTTTTTTTAAATCCTTAATCGCTACTGGTCTAGCTTTACAGTGTACCGAAGCGTTGAATAAAATCTACCGACCGATCTGGCATGTAATCTCTTAGTTAAGATTTCTATAAAGTTTTCAACGAAATAAAGAAAAATATGAGTTTTAGACAAAAAAATATTCATTGAATTTATTTTAGTTCTTCATAATAAAAAATATTTTACTTTGTAAAATTTAAGCATGTATATTGAAAGATTTCAGTAAAGCGCGGTGTTGACTATCATCACTCAATACACAATGACTCAAATTCGATGGAAAATTGGTTATGACTTTCAGCTTCACGCTGCATCCCGCACATGGTACCCTACCAGATGGAACTTGGATCCAAGTTTTAAGATACTCAGTTCCGTTAAGTGGGTTCACTTTAAAATACGAGTATGTTAAGTAAGAACATAATTATATAGTATTTAAAAACCTCAACAAAACACTTTTACGCTAATAACCTTTATTTTCCGATTTTAGAGATTACGAGGATTTTTTTTATTTCCAACCAGAAAAGCAGACCGATATCTCAAAGAGATTCAATATACCTCTACTCAATACAATAGGCATCTCGACTTTGACGGACAAAGGAGCATTTTCTTTTTAACAAGTGGTCCTTTGATAGAGGTTACATATTAAATATTTTATGTTTTGACAATTTGCTGCCTTTAAACTGTTTCATTCAGAATGATTAATGCCTTCGTTTAATGAAAGAGGATGCCTTATAGCCTTAAGCTATTAATGAAAAAAAAAATAATGAATACAAAGTTTTGACAGCATTGTGAAATTTAGTTGAAGAAGATTTGTCAGCAATTTAATTTAGTTTATGGAGGTGAAAAGAAAAATGTCGTCGATTTAATGTAACAAATGTTATGTATAACTGTTGTATATGAAAAAAGAACGCAGTCAAAATGTTAATTGATAACACAACGGGGTAACGGCAAAACACATCATCGAATATATAATTATTTAAAGATGGCTTTAAAAACGCAGTGGTCGTCTCTTCCACCAGTGCGGTCTTCCCGTTATTCTGGTACAATTCCTTATCCCCAAATGATGTATATTATATGTAAAATTAGTTATAATAATAAAATAAAAAAGAGTTTCTCAAAGTAAAATTTCTGAAAAAAAAAAGAAACTTATTATTGAGCAAATCACGAACTGCGCGTGTTGAATTATAGAACCTTACCATAAACTAACTAAAGTTTTTTAAGCACTATCTATCGTGACGTTATATATGATAGAAGTACGCTGACAAATACCTTTGGTTTTAAATTAAGCTTAATGTTACGGATATATTACGACACTTTACATTATATTTTCAGTGTTTTGCTTCGAGTGTCTCTAAATGTCTTCTCGAGTCAGATACTCGAGATAATTGCAATGATTGCAAAATATTATTATGACACTAAGCTCTCTATGCTATTGTTTTTTTTTGGGACGATACACGGCAAACGAGCGTACGGGTCACCTGATGGTAATGGCCCCGTGTAGCGCCAGATGAGCTAAAGGAGCGTTGCCGGTCCTTGAGATGGATGGGCACCGGGGCCCGTCATTACCCAATGCGAAACGCAGTGGCCCAAGCCACTACTTAACGCCGGTATCAAATGCCGAGGGTGGTAAAGAATATTGTGTAAAGAGGTAGTGTGTTTGGTATAGTAAAATAGTTTTCGAACAGGCATTTGATATTTTCAATTAACCGGTACATGCGTTAAGCTTATAACATTATCACCAATGTGTATGTTAACTTGGGCACAATTTCTTTAAGGTTTTAAATAGACACTTCTAAGATACATAAACTTCATACAAGTGTAAACAGTATATACTTAGTGTTAATGTCAGACATTTATATAGGAATATATATATTATAATCTATTCATATCATTACACAAGACTACAGACAGCTTATCAATGACGGATATTTTATATATTTAAACGTAAAGAAAAGATATTGACCGATCTACTTTAAAACTTCTTCAATGAATGATTTGCGGTACTGAAAATATATTTTACGAATATTCAAATACAAAATGTAACCAATTTTATTTTCATTCAGTTTCAGCCCAAGCCGTTTCCGCTTAACTCGTAGGGATTTGTACGAATAATCTGATTTATCTTTTTCCAAAGCTTTCAAATCGTATATAAACTGAGATCTCACGAGAAAGGGTTTTTTAAAGTTAATCGCAATAATCTGACGTTTACAGTTAAGATTTACTACAGCATAGATCAAATTGAAATGTCCCTTTGTACCATTATCAGTTATATGTGTATGCAACTGTGAAAAAGGTTGAGAATCTGCCATATTTGAGGAATAAAATCTTGTTACAAAAGGGAATATAGCTTATTTGATTATTGATAACATTTTATTTTTTTTAGATTTACGCTTTCTTGGGTATAGCACGGTATTTGGGTTGGTTTTAACATTTTTTTTACAACGTACTGTCTCAAGTCAGTCAGGTCTATACATAGTAGTGTGGGAGACACCTACTAGTATAAATGTATTTAGTTACGTTTCATTATTTGTTGTAAATATTGTTTATTCAGTCTAAAGAACAAGCTGTTTAAGCAGTTTTAGTTTTATCAGTCTATTCTTTTTTTTTTTATAGAACAGACGGCAAACGAGCGTACGGGTCACCTGATGGTAAGTGATCACCGTCGTCCACGGCTCCGTGTAGCACCAGAGGAGCTACAGGAGCGTTGCCGTCTTTTAAGGTGGATGGCCACCGTGGCCCGGCATTACCTAATGCGAAACGCAGTAGCCAAAGCCACTACTTAACGCCGGGCTTAAATGCCGGGGGTGGTAACAATCCGGTCGAGTCTGCCCATGCGTGTCGCCATTACTGGCAACGTGACTCTACCACACGCACTTTAGTCGCCTCTTACGACACCATCAGTACCAGGGTGATCCTATTCTAAGCCGGGATCACACGGCTAAAGGCTATTCCTATAAAATCTCCGGGAGACATATTTTTGAGTACTTCTAAAACCATCGCATTCTCAATAATAAAATATCTTTGGCCTATATTTTACAAACAAATACGTATATTATTAATAGCCTGAATATTTTGATGAGCTTTAATAAAATAATTTGATTAAAATCAAGTATTTTCGTTTTACAAGCGGTAGGTATAGAATTACCATATTTTTGTTTGCTTTAGAAATGATTTAAATATGTGTATGTTATGTCATAGTTACCATATAATATGCAAGTCATTACACGTTGTTTAGTTTGTTATATACGTTTAAAAATAAGGGCAAAATTAAAAACGTCTCGGGCGTGTCATCCGCACGAAGAGGGTTTGACACATCTGTGAATGAAATCTGCTTTCAATTCTCTTGAGTACAAAAATTATTTCACATCTGATTGAATTTATATTGAATATAGACATTTATTTTTACTTTCAGACTCTGGTAAAACAAATGAGGGCGTTGAGTTCCGCCACTTAACATGCAATGTCTTGAATTGGGGCTCAGTAGATTATTTTGTATATTTAGCCTATATTTAATAATAATATTTGGTACAATCAATTAAACTTTCATCCATTAATTAAATATAGGTTTTAGTGGAATAATTTCTGGATAAAACATGGAATTATATGTTGTATAAACTGAAAATAATTATCTTACATAATAAATGAATAAGTGACACGTCTTTTATCTGAGTCAAGATTAAAAAAAAACATTGTATTATATAAGAAAACCAATCTTTTGAAACAAGTAATTATATATAGGCCTATAGCCTATATTATATATAGGCTCACACAAAATTACTTTTGTCATTCCAAACCAGTAGGTTCTTTGACTAAAGAGCTTTATTATTATTAATATAAATTTGATTTTAAATTGAATTTACTGTGTATCTTATAAATTGTACCGAAAATAACCCTTTATATATTTTTATAATTTATTAAAAGAATAAGCCTTGTCGTGGCGCAGTGGCACAAGTGTGTGACTGTAACCGACAGGTTGTGGGCTCGATACCCACTCGAAAAAATGAAATATTTCATATTTTCTATTTAAATATTTAATGTTTTCTTTTCTTCGTTCTGATACAAGGCAAAACGCGACGTTGAGTTCCGCCACACAATGCTACACATTCAGCAAAGAAGGTAACGGAAATGGAACGGAGTGTCTTAAGACTAGATTCACAAGTGCCCTATGTCTACTCTGCCATGTGCGGGATATAGCGTGAAGCTAAGTAAAAATAATTACAGTGGGCTGGCTTGTTTGTTGGATATAGATATATGATCTTGTAGATCTTTTTTTGAATTTTTAACGATGAAAAACTCTATCTAATTCAAATCGAACTAGTAGTTCCTGAGATTAGCACATTAAACCAAACAAAAATACAGACATACAAACAAAAAAAAACTCAGCTTCATAAATATTATCAATCTCATCTTTTTTAAAGCTGAGATCGATAATACTTATACAATCGATAATAATATCCACGTAGAAATACCCAATAAATGAATAAAAACTTGCATTTTTTAAAGAATATATGTAAAATGGAGTGATAAATGCTTTTACGTCTATCAAAAAAAAAAATCTTATATAAAATAACATTCTATTACATCAAAATATTTAAGTCACTCCACATAGAATAACCAATAAATGATAAAAACGTGGCATCAATCGCAGCTTATTTTTGAACTTCGTAGCCCCCGTCAGGACGCAAAGAGGGTTTGACAAGTCGGTGATTGTGATCACTTTTATCTTCCCTTATTCGATATTAAAAATAACAATAATTTTATTCGTTATAATATGACATGGATTATATTATAATCGTTTTTATAGTGTTAGAAGTTTTTTTTTTCTAACGTTTATATGCGTTTCTCGATTCTATGATCAAGTTTTTTTTTATTTTACTCGATAAGCTACATTATTAATATGGACAATAGTGGGATAGTGGGGCAAAATAAGTTTGTAAATAAAACGATTGTGACCTATGTTATGAAAAAAATATTATTGCTGTGTGAGGTTGCGCAGAAACCTACAATTATCTCTGCTCTCCATTTTGAGTCCCATTTTTGAGAATTTCATATTGCATGGTGAATTAATAACTTTGCTTTGTTAACAGGAAAAGAGAAATAACATTTTTGGACCTTTTATGCTATTAGAAAATATATATAAAATTGATCTTTATTTAATAAATTTAATTATATTATATATAAATCTTTTACTTACTAAATTTAATTACATATAAGCGTCAAAATCTTCTAATAATACATATACTTATATACATGTAATCATAGTTTTTAAGAACGTTTTTGTCACCTGATAATTTGCTTCAAACCTTAAAGGATTACATACTAAGCCCTTGATATTTAGAAAATAGATTAGACACATTTCATAGTGTCCAATTTATATTACTTCATTAATTCAGATTCAAGCTGTATCCCGCACTAGGCAGTATGGGGAACTTGGGAAAATAGTGTTAAATCACTGCGTTCCATTCCCCACTAGTAACTTATAGATATATTATATAAATGTAGCTTTAATTATTTAAGATACATGTTTATTGCTATTATTATTATAATATTAATTTATGCAGGCCATTTTACATATTCACGCAAAACTTACAAAATCGATTTAATTGAAACTTTCTAATAATATAGCTTATAAATCATTATAATACGTAGGCGTCAATATATGTAAGGAACTTTTGAAGCAAGCGAAGCCGCGTCTGGGTCGCTAGCGTATTATAAAAACAAAAACAAACATGATACAGTTATTATTGTAGGTCAATGAGTCCCCACGGTACGAAACATCATCACAAGTATTAATATAGGGGGATGGTTCATCGCCTACGAGATTAAAACGCAACTGTAAAGCACTTTTTTTGCTTTATGTTTTATTAACAATAAGCAGGTTACGTAGAAAGTAATCAGTTTTAAGATATTTCTTTGAAAATTTTCGATTAGTTTTCGAGACCACGTTGCGGAATTCAACGCCGCATTGTGTCTCGTTATAAGAACGAAATAAAAATAAGTCGTACACAACTGTCTAAGTTTACAGTCTGACGTTGTACCACTTGTACTGCTTAACCTCAACGATAATTTTAAAAATTATTTAATAATAATAAAAATCGTGAAGCAGGTAGTTTTCTTAAGTTTAATTTTAATATACTTTTAAAAATGATCTGTAGTCTTACTACACTGTCAATGATTTTTAAAAGTAATATTAATACTTTTTTATACACTTAGGTACATAGAAATATGATTGCTTAAAACTCAAGAGTAAGTTCCTCGCTTTTCGCTTAGCTTGCCACTTTTTATTGTAATGGACAGTAAGATTGATCTAAGAATTCTAATAGTGAACGGTACGAAGTCCCATCATATATATTTTTTTTTCTTAAAAGTTAAGAATAAATAAAATTAAGAAAAATATTTTAATTATTGATACTTTGTATTTTAAATATTTTGTTTCTTTGTTGTTTCCCTTAAATATTATTCTTTTATTACCAATATACAACAAAAAGAAGTTTAATTATTATACTTTAGTTTTAAAATATATTATACATAAATTATATGTTAAGTTTTCATATTTAAAACAATATTGACGCGGAGTTGGCATAGTACTGAAGTGTACTTGCTCATTATACATATTACAACCGTAATTTAAAAGAATAACTTTGATAAGTTATTCTCGGTGTCTATCAAACTCTCTCCATACAGACAAAAAGTGATTACTACTAATAAGAACCATTTATTCCCCCTAACGAACCTCAAACCCATAACGACCACATTTAAATCGAAACACTATACTACTATGGCCTCGAATAAATAACATTCATATCTGTCACAGAGATATATCTAGAGAATTATATTAAGGATATAACATGTATTCTCATTACTTGAAACATATCTAATTTACCCATTACGCTGATAAGCCGAAGCTCTTGGCATTAAACATTCACCTGAGACTCTTATTAATCAGACGCACGTATTTCTAACAAGTCAGTATATTTACGCATAATGGATATATTCGCATACTAATTATTATTGTAAGTGTAGAAGTAATTAAATATATTGTTGATTTAATTTGTGTGATTAACTTGAATAAAATGGAACGGCAGTGTTTCATTGGGAATGATTAGGCTGAATCCTTCTAAGTTTCGCTTTGCTTAACCTGTTATATGCGGGATACAGCGAGAAGCTAAAAAATATTGAATACACTGTTCATTGATATGATAACACTGTACATTGTAAGATTGGGTATATATTTTTTATTTATATACAATTACCATAGTCATTTCACATTAAAATTAATTTAAATTATTTTAGTAATTATTAATTTTATATTATTAAGTTAATTTAAATTATCATAATATTAATAATGATGGCCATCAGCACTTACATTAAATATATTATTTATCGTATTAGTGATAAAACATAGAAGGATTGATTTAGGGCTGTATTTTCCCCATCTGATTTATTCAGGAGGTGCGTAAAGCTAAAATGTTCTAAAACGGGTAAAGGGTAGACAGTAGAAACTAATAAAATGAAAATAAAATACTTAAAGAAAAAACAAAAGAAACGAAATCATATACATTTTTAATTTAGACAAGCGTTTAAAGGATCACGTTCGTAGTCTTAAGGGATAATGCTGGAGTTTCTTCAAACGGAAGAGAATTGTTAATAATAAATTCTAAGAAAATTTCGATATACCAGCAGTTTGTTGAAAGATTTTGCGATAATAAAAAGGTGTCCATCAGTATTACATCTGCGAACGCTAAATTAAAATATTCAAAAGGATTTATCCATGCGCTATAACAGGGTAACCTTATAAGAATGAGGATGTAGCGTCTTTTCAATTATCAAATAACATAAAAATAAAAGGTTATCTTTACATTTTAATATTAACCATAGCATTATATATAATAGTTGAATATATATTTAAATATATTTTTTACCTCAATCAGGGATGCTTCAGATTTTAGTCTCAAGAATCTTTATCTAAGTTCGACCTTTTAGCATAGTTTAAGGTTTATAGCAAATTAATTATCTTTTTTTATTTATACAACTGTAAATATTTTATTATTTATAGGAAAACATCATTAATATTAATACATGAAAAACAAATAAATGTTAAGGTATTCCATTAATTATGCAAGAGGAAATGAAATACTCACATCAAGGAATTATCTTCCCAATTACTTTATTAAGTAATTGGTAAGATAATTCCATGATGTGGTGATTGTGATAATTATTATTATGTACTTAACATACATTTCATACAAAAATAATAAATATACAAGTCTCAGCTTCACGCTGTATCCCGCACAAGGCAGGGTAGGCAGAGGGAACCCGGGAACCTAGTGTTAAGACACTCCGTTCCACTTTCTTTCCCTACTTTCCGCCGAATTTGAGGCATTGCGTATTACATGAACTCAACGCCGCGCTTTGCCTTATTACCAGAGCGAAGAAATGAAACATTAAATATTAAATTGAAAATATTAAATATTTCATTTCCTCGACTGGGGATCGAATCCAGAACCTGTCGGTTACAGTCACACTCTTGTGCCGCTGCGCCACGACATGCCTCAATAATAAATATACAAAATATTTAAATTAAAATTTCATAACTTTTATAATTTTTTCCTAAATTATATCTAATTACAAACTATTTATTATTTCAATTAAGTACACTTTTTTCTCCGTGTTAGGATTAAGAAGGGATATATCGTAATCCGCTCCTCTTGAGCACAGAATATGTGGCTTAGGGTTCCCACTTCGCTCTCCAGATTAAAATTCAAAACTCATTGAAAACGTTTTACAGCGAGATTACCTTCACATGTATTTCTACCAGTGAATTCTTATTTGTCGGCCGTACTTGTTTTGGAAATGTATTTATTTTACTATTATGCTTTTAATATTATAAAACTACGGTTAGACTATCGTGGAGCAGCCGCACAGCGTCTGACTGTATATTAATGTTGGTGAGCTTGATTCTTGCTGGGATGAATAGATTATTTTTGTTTTTGCTCATGTATTATGAATAATCGTAGTGTTAATGTGTAGTGTCTGTATAGAGCAGACTATATACAAGTAAGAACCTGAAGCTAAAAATGCATATACAATTTGTTATAAATACAAAACGAGGCCTGTCGTGGCGCAGCGGCACAAGCGTATGACTGTTACCGACAGGTTGTAGATTCGATCGCCACTCGAGGAAAATGAAACATTTATTATTTTCAAATTAAAATTTAATGTTTTCATTTTTTTGCTCTGATACAAGGCAAAACGCGGCGTTAAGTTCCGCCACTTAACACGCAATGCTTCAGGTTCAGCGGAAAGTGAGTAATGCAAGTGGAACGGAGTATCTTAACACTATGTTCACAAGTTCTCTTTGAGCGTGAAGCTGAGCAAGAGTGAGTGAGTAAGTGTATAAATACAAGAAACTTAGGAATATTTACAATTATTTATTTCAAAATCTTTATTGTGATGTTTTCTCAACACGCAATGCCTCAAATTAGGCGGAAAGTGGGGAACAGAGTGTCTTAGCACTAGGTTCCCGGGTTCCTTCTGCCTACCTGCTTCGTGCGGGATAAAGCGTGAAGCTGATATTGTGACAAATAGCCGGAGAAAGCAAGAAGAAAGCAAGTTGCTAAATAAATGCACATACTGTAACTGACGCTTACATATATACGATTCGTAATTGAAGTATTTATACTAAATGTAGATTATATTTCTATAGAAATCCTAGATATACCAGAGAATTGATTTTCAGTATATGGTCGAATAATCCTGTTGATAACAGGTAATTAAGCGACAGTACCTTTGTATAGTATCCATGCAGTGGATACTTGCATCTTATCAAATTAATTTCCTGAAAATACAAAGTGTACTTAATGTATGTAGAGATATCTAAATTGATCCAATCGCAGCAGTGTATCCGACTGTAAATGAAATGAGGTATGGGCTGGACTCCAATGGGGGGCCATATTTGCATTATTTCTATCGCTATGCAAGTTTATTGCGTCTTAATTAATAGTACAGTATCTATGCTCATCAGAGACTATGTTATATATATTTATTATCTTTATCAGCTTCACACTGTGTCCTGCACATGGTAGGAAGGTAGTGGGAACTTGGGAACCTAGTGTTAAGAGACTTCGTTCCACTTCCATTCCCCACTTCCCGATGAAAGTGACGAAACTCAACGCCACGCTTGGTCTTATTACCAGAGCGAAGAAATGAAAACATTAAATATTTAATTTGAAATATTAAATATTTCATTTCTTCGAGTGGAGATCGAACCCACAACCAGTCGTTTACAGTCACACGCTTGTGCCGCTGCACCACGACAGGCCTCTTCTACTTCAGGAATACCTATATCAAATTTCTTATTTTTATACATCAAATTTTAATTTGGGTAAAGAAAATCTACTATTTAATTTAATACAGTTCTGGATATACATGAATATTACTTTAAACATTTAAAGCTAGTCTCTCGCGTAAATTCCAATTCCATGGGATTTCCGGGATAAAAATAGCACATATGTTCCTCCATAGCCTCCTCTTTTTTACTGTTATAGTCTCATTAAATTCGCGTTAGCTGTTACAAAGATTAGGCCAGACTAAAAAAAAAAACAGTAATATTAGAATGTTTTTAGTATTGTAGGAAATGCACTAGAAAACATACAGTTATTTTAAATCCCAGATAGTCGCTTCAATATAATTTATAAATGTAAATATCTTCTATAAAGTATCTTCTTGACGATATATTACATAGAAATGTATGTTAAAAACTAATTATTTTGCTTATTTATAATTTGAAGACGAAATTAGTAAAACTCGATTGGCCGAAATGTTTTTAAGATCAAATGCTGTTTGGAGAAACGCTAGAAGCATTTAAAATAATTTCCTTTTATATTATTGATTAAGCAAATCTTTACGGAATACGATATCCTCCTTCATCTGCATTTTTAGCGCAAATTGGAAAACGGAATAAATTAGCGCTAAAATTTTCTTAATAACACGCAGGAATTGAGACGTACCATAATTTTTATACAGCGTATGACCTCCCATTACTTTTCGTAACGCTTCACGGTTAAGGCAATTGTAGCGCACTCTCGAGACGAAATTTAGGATCGAATAGGCGAGGTCGGAATGAATTATGCAAAAACAAAATGAGTGTCAAGCAATCTTTACAGAGAAACCCGCGAGCGGCCTTAATTTGATGCCATCTTGAATTTATTTTCACTTTCAGATTTAATGTTCCGTTTTTTTTTTTTTGCAAAAATGTAAAAGGTTGGTTTTCTAGATTATTCAAATGAATTTAGATACACCAGGTTTTATTGGATTATTTGAATATTACTTTTCAATATTTAAATGTTATATTTTAACTGTCGTTCTGTGATACGAGTATCGCAAAGGATGTGATCCATTTTATTTTTTATTTATATCGAAATATTGAAATAAATGTTTTATAAAAATATATTTACTAGAATGTCTGTGCATTAAATAACATCTTATTTTTTAAATCTATAGGTGTAGGTCTATCCTATGTATAGAATCTGATTCGCTTTAAAAAAATATATTCACTTTGGAACGTTCTTACAACTTTACACAACTCAAGTTTTGAATCCACCAACATTAAATTATTTTATTGAAAACTTTGCAATAACTAGCTGGTCTTGTCTTAAACACTCCACAAAGTTATTAGTAAAGTACTGATAATTATTAACTTTCATAAGTCAGATACTAGGGAAAATTTTTATTTGCATTTTATTTAACAAACGAATGTCTTTATTTGAATTTAGTTTTGCCTCGCAAGTTATTCCATTATATTCATTAATTAATTCATTTATATTTAAAGATTCACGCTTTACCTCACACCGAATTTGGATCTCATTGGGTTATGTTTATACGAGTAGTTGCCGGGGCAGCCTATAATTTCAAATCAATAACCTTTGGTTTCTTAGATGTCAAATTTATTATAGAAAGCATACTCCGTCGTAGTGTAAGATATACATAAGGTTTTAGTGCTTGTACTACAATATCGTGTAAATTAAACATTCTAGGGCGAGGTTATATAAATTCTACACTTACCTGGTTTTCAAGTATATGCACTTTATGGCCATTAAACGTTACATACAACGTGTTGGATGAAAATTTATCTCTCCCGATTTAATTAAGGCGTGGAACATAATTAGAAGGCGTGGTAACAGGAGTATGCTAGAATTAAACCTAGAACATAAAGTTTATTTTCACTGTATGACGTGAAGGTCTGACGATAGAAGTGTCTAAATGAAATAGGTAAATATTGTGGAGTTAGAGTGTACTTTTGTATGTACTTGTATATGTATATGTAGTTATGTATATGCTTACAAAGAAATTTTATATTTTTTTGCTTTATTATGTATATATTAAGCGTCTCACTGCATACCACATATGACACTGCATACCACATAAGGAAGCAGAAGGAACTTGGGAACCTATTATTAAGATACTCCGTTCCGTTGTAAACTTTCCGCCCAAAATGCAAACGCCGCTCTTTGCCTTGTTACCAGAGCAATGAAAACATGACATATTTAAAATAGAAAATATCAAATATTTCACATCTTCTAGTGAGGATCGAACCCATAACCTGTCGTTTACAGACACACGTTATAAATGTTCTGTTATAATTCGTCTAAACTAATTATTAATTTCCTTCTGTCTATATTAAAAAGTGTAAAAGGTACTTGAAACCACTTTTACACTAAGAAAAATATTCACACAATTTAATGCTGTAAAGCAAAATAAAGGAAAAATCTAAGTACAATTTACATATCTACATTTACAAAATACGTTCAAAATTTGGCAACGATTAACCGACGACATGCAACGTGTCGATTCTGAAGAGCTTAATCGAATTTCACTCTAACAGAGTTGTTAGCAGAATCTGGTTAGTTTCACTAGCGAAAATTTAAGATTTTTATTCTGAATTACTATTACTAGTAGGTAATAGTTTTGTTAATCAGTTCATTTTGCTTATTTAAAATTTGATCGGAATTTATTTTTTATGGTACATTAGCAAAAACTGTTCAATATCTTAGTCAGCTTTCATTAACATTTGTTATAAACGTCGGTGATAAGAATTGTTATAAATTGAGTTGTCGTGTTGGAATGGGACATCGTCTGATTGTAAATAAGTTCAATATTGACTCAGAGGATTTTATGTATTACCTTTTTTACTTTTTCCCTATTCGGTTAAACACGGCGCGGCGTTAAGATCTGCTAGGTAACGATAGCTACGTTTCTTATTTAGGCTCTAAATTTTAATGATAATGGATAATATTTTTTTTTTCAGCTTCACACTGTATTCCGCACATGGCAGAGTAGGCAGAGAGAACATGGGAACTTAGCAGTAGGACACTCCGTTTCATTTCACGCTTTCTGCTGAATTGGAAGTAACTTAACGCCGCGCTTGGCTTTGGTTACAAGAGTGAAGAAATGATAATATTTCTCGAGTGGGAATCGAACCCACAAACACAAACTGTCACGTCTACAGTCAAACGACTGAGCTCGTCCGACGCGACAAATAAAATTAATTTCAAAATAATCATGATGTCCACGCAAACGAAGTTGCGGACAACCACTAGTTATAATACCATTTTGTACCTTTATAATAATATGTAAAAGCATTATTCGAGGCACCAGCGGTTGGTAAACCGTACATTAATTAACACTTTAAGCAAGGCTAGTAAATAGGTTTAGTCTTTGCACAGTCGCTGTGGTTAACGCAGGCTACATTGCAGATGGCCATGACACATTAGTGCATTTAGATGAATTTATTAGAGCTTTTCCTATTTTGTAAGCTTTGTAATTTATTTATATTGTGTTTATTTTTACTTTCTACCAATTATTATTATAAAGGTGAGGAATGTGGATACGTATATTGGACTTGTCCTCTCTAGAAATGCTCGGATTACCGACCCGATATGAGCCTGTCAGAACACTAGGTTCTCAAAGTTTCCTCTGAAGGCTAAAAAAAAACACAAGGAAAAAAAATTGTGTGAAAAATTAAATTTTCATGATATATACGAGTTCGTATTTTAAATATCCAACTGAATATAAAATAATACAAAAGGTAAGCGACGTAATTAAAACTATTGATTTGCTACATAAATCCTTGTTTCGATCTTTTCAGTGCAACAGCGAGAAGCTATCAAAAATTAAATTATTGTACAAACATCGAACAATATTGATTTCACCTGTATAATAAAATTTCAATAGAAATGTGAAATGCATCAGATTTCCCTATCGGAAATTGGATTGACGGCTTTTGTTGGAAGGTCGATCTAGCAATTTATTTTTCTTTCGTATTTCAAACGAATGTAGTTGTTAAAAGTCAGGTATGTGCCAAATTTTTAAAAATAAATTAGTCTTTAGTGTTGTTAGCATCGAAATTGCAATTATCAAGTTTAAAGAAATCTGTAAATTCATAAAGCATGTAAAATACTACTACTCACTTTCACGCTGTATACCGCACATGGCAGGGTAGGCATAGGGAACATGTGAACCTAGTATTAAGATACTCCGTTCCACTCCCGCTCTCCACTTTCAGCCGAATTTGGAATATTGCGTGTTGAGTGGCGGAACTCAACGCCACGTTTTCCCTTATACCAAAGCGAAGAAATGAAAACATTAAATATTAAAAAATAAATAAAATACAAACCATGTAAAATGAATCCAGAAAAGTATAATGGGGTAACGTATGATTTGGCATGCGATACAATATCGATTTAAATTTTAACTGGAAAAATATTTCTGTGGTGATATTGACTATAATTATGATGATGATTAGGATAGTAATGATAAATATGATGGTGATAAAACGGATATGAGGAAAGAAAAATAAGAATGGAATGTAACAAATAAAATTGTACATTTTATCGTTTTCGAATCTAACAGCTAAGTATGAATTCGTAAATTAGGTCAAGTCTGTCTGTTGTGTAGGGCTTTCAATACAGTTTAGAAAAATACCAGTTTATATAAAAATATAAAACATTGTCATGTATATAAATATTGTAAAATAGTAAAATTAGACTTAACTAAAGGATGTTTATTATAGGTTGCATAACAGGAAACTAAATACGTAATATACCTAGAAATTATTATGTTTTACATTCGTCTTATTAAATTAAAAAAAAAACAAATGGATGTGTGTACACGCAATAGTTAAAATTACAAGAAAAAGAAGTTTATCACTATTGGAATTATTACTTAAATAACTGTTATTCTTACTAAAAAAGAGCTCAGCTGTATCTCGCACATGGCATGGTAGGCAGAGGGAACTTGGGAACCTAGTATTAAGACACTCCGTTCCCCGGCCGTTTACCACTTTCCTCTGAAATTGAGGCATTGCGTGTTCAGTGGCGGAAATCAACGCCGCGTTTTGGATGGTTACCGAAGAAATAAAAGTATGAAATATTTCATCTGAAAATATTAAATATTTTATTTTCCCGAATAGAGATCGAACCCACAACCTATTGTTTACAATTACACGGTTGTGCCATTGCGTCACGACAGACCTCTAAAAAAATGATTACTAAGTCAATTTCATATTAAACCGGAAATATTTTGGCAACCCTGTCCTAGTATAATTAAGCGGTGCCTTTCAAGGCTTAATATTTAGCGCAAAAACTCATGAGGGGCGTAATTAGAGCAAGATAGGCTTAAAAATTTAATGAAAGTTGCGTTTTAATATATATGGACAGTAAAAATACTTAGTATAGTTTAGAAAATTTTACAACGTCGAGAAAGTGTTGTGAGATTCAAAATATGGATATTTTACTATTGTAATTAAATATTATGTAGAAAATGTTGAGGCCTGTCGTGGCGCAGCGGCACAAGCGTGTGACTGTAGCCAAAGGGTTCTGGGTTCGATCCCCAGCCGAGGAAATAAAATATATAATATTTTCAATTTAAAATAGTTAATGTTTCATTTCTTCGCTCTGGTAAGAAGGCAAAGCGCGGCGTTGAGTTCCGCCACTCAACACGCAATGCCTCAAACTCGGCGGAAAGTGGGGAACCGAAGTGGAACGGAGTGTCTTAACACTAGGTTCCCGGGTTTCCTCTGCCTACCCTGCCTCGTGCGAGATACACCGTGAAGCTAAGTTAAGTTAAGGTAAAACGTTGACGTCATCGCCATCTAGTTCCTCTAGCTGAATATAAAGTACTTAAGTACAAATTTATATATTGAAAATTATGATATTAGAGTTAGTTTTACGTAAAAATATTTTGGACGCTTTTATAATTAATAGAAATTATTTTAAAAAAGGAGGAAAATATGATTTGTAATCGTCGTGGTGCATTGCGTCACGTATTCCAGTAGAAATGTTCTTTCATCTCCGACTGTTTCTTTCTTGTGATGTAATTGGTTCCATTGAAAATTTATTTCCCTCTACACTTGAATTTATGCTCTTGTAGACTAGTTGAATAAAATATTAGGAGAAGTGTTTGCTTTTCCTATGGATAATAAACTCAAATATATTAAGAAATATAACAAAAAATCTTAGGTACTTTTTCATTTAAGGAAAAATAAAAAAATATTTACTCCCTCCCTTAGCTTTACGCTACGAGGGAACTCGGGAACCTAGTGTTAAGACACTCTGTTCCATTTCTGTTCCCCACTTTTTGCCGAATTTGAGGCATTGCGTGTTGATTGGCGAAGCTCAACGCTAGCTTTGCCTTGTTGCCTGAGCGAAAAAATGAAAATATAAAATATTTAAATTCTAAATATTAAATATTTGATTTCCTCGAGTGGGGACCGAACCCAAAACCTTTCGTTTACATTCACACGTTTGTACCGCTGCGCTACGTCAGGCCTAAAAAATGTTACTAATTGAATTAAGACAGCGTTATATTCCGCTGTCTACGCGCAATATATAATTGTGCCTGTGATAATATAATAAAGAAATAATATATTTTTAATATAAGTTATTAATTGTTATATGATATTTAATAATTTCTTATTTAATATAAGAGAGTTCATCTCCAATCCATACAACATTCAGTCTAGTTACTAACAAAGATAAAATATCTAAATATAGGAGACACTTGCTCCTGATTAAAAAATATATCGATATCTAACTAAAGATACAACTAATAAACTATATGATGTATGATGGATGGATGTAATGATATACATGACACAAATGTATTAAGAGAACAATAGATTGCTATTGTTCGAATAACCAAGAGCGGCGTTAAGTTCCGCTAGACAACACAAAATATCTGAAAGCAAACAGAGTGTTTTATATCTAGTTTTTCTGTACCAATCTCTATTAAATAATAATATAAAATTAATCAAAATCAAACAAAATCATAATAGAAGAACCATATTATAAGTAAAAAGTAAAGTGTAGTTAGTATAAAGGAAAGGAATTGTCATCATACAGAAGCATTAAAGAAAGGAAAAATGGTATTGAATAAATTGGCATAGGACCATTGTACAAGGAAGTTACTTCACAGATAATAGATCTAGCTCGAGTGACGAAGTGACGAATGAATGAAGCATTGTATCACAAGGCTGGAGATATTCTGAATGAAAGATTAAAAATCAAGAACATTCTAGCAATTGTTGGTGCCACATTTGTTTAAAATTAAAAAATTAAAGCATATGTAATTTAATAGTTATTTTATTTACATAAATTATTTATACATATATAATTTAAAATAAATTCATTAATAATGATAATTCTTTATTGTATATCCAGAAGAAAAAAAATAACACTTAAATACAATAAGAATTAAAAATATATATACATGTACAAAAGGCGATCTTATTGCTTAATAGAAATTTCTGCCAGGCAACCTTCATTTTATATCTATATAAAAGATATATTTTTTGAAGTAATGTGCTTAAGCTCCTTGTGGTTAAAAAAAGAAATAGATCGGTGTTTCAATTCTTTGATAGCAATACCGTAGAAGTTTTTATAGATTTTTTAGAAGGCCTATCAATGCCTCATAACTAAAATATATAAATGTATTCAAACATTTAAAATCGGAACATTGAATATAAATAATCTACAACATATTTTTATTTATAAGATTGCACGCTTTAAACAAAACAAGCAGTGACAGAATAATTAGAGCAAAAAAATAATTTGATATACAAAGTACCAATTATTGTAGCACGGAAAAAACTAAGGTTAGTGCTCTTGTAGGTGTCACGAAGCAGTTGATGGAGTAAAAATATAGTTCACCGAATACTAACATACATATATACATATTTATCGAGACAAGTTATAAATCATTAAACTCGTTCTTATTTATACCTTGTTTAAGAGGGACACGACTGTTAAATGAACAAATTAAAAAAATATATCTGGGATTAGCTAATCTTGACTAAAATATTTTTAGTGGTAGTGGATTCATATAAAAGATAGAGAAATACTATTTTGTTTATATGATATCTAAGGAGGACTATAATGATGAATATTGTTCGAGATAAATACTGTATGGTAAATGGAACTGACGTCATCTTAGTACCGTTGATAGGGGATTTTTTTTTTAGTTTCACGCTGTATCTCGCATATGACAGAATAGGCAGAGGAAACCTAATGTCAAGACAGTCTGGTGCCCATTAAGAGACTTCAGCGGAAAACAGGGATTTTTTGCTGATTTTTTTGGCATTGCCTGTTCAGTGTAGAATCAGTTACGCGTTATGCCTCTTTACCAGAGCGATGTAATGAAAACATTAAGTATTACCTGTTGTAATAACTGTCTAAAGATTGTAAGTTTAATCCTGGATCATGGGGTTTCCCCGGTTAGTATAGCTAAAAATGTAAGTAATAGAAATATTTTATGTGGCTAGTCGTGGCTTGTAGCCAAAGGCGTATTTCCGGAAATAGAAATTATATATAACCGCGGCCTCATAAAAAAACCTTCAATCAAATTAGACGCTACATAAATAATATTTTCCACAATGCTATTACAGTCAATAATATACACTTAAGTAAAGCATAACGCAAGCGAGCAAAACTTCGTTCAGGATGTTTAATAGCAACTGCAAACTTAACAAGGTAACTCGAGGACTCAGCACTACGCGGAAGTAAATTATGTTACGTGACAATTTTGAGATGTGCGCTTCCTATATAATGTATTTTACGTCAGGTGAAGACACCCTTGTAGTATAGTGGTGCATGGATATTATCAGCTTGTTTGTTTTTGGAGTTGGGGATCAAATTATCTGATGTTAATGTTTAAGAATTTCATTGTTAAATTTCAGTGTAAATATCGTTATATGAATATATGTCTCTATTTAGTCTGCAAGGGACTTAATCTATAAATATATATTTTACGTATTATAATGTTAATGATTTAAAAAAAAACAATTAATTTTAAATGTATTATATTAATTTCCTCACTTAACTGAGAGCCAGTGTGGTACTATCTTAAATTTTGGCAGGCCGAGACAAATATTTCTTAAATATGGAAAAAGTACCAATAACTGTATTTTTTTTAAAAAAAGTTATTGTACAAAAAAACATACATATTTTTTACTTGGGATATAGCATGCAACACGTAATACTTTTTCGTTAGCAAAGTAATCCTACAGAAATAACACGAGGACTTGGCCGATACACTAACTTATTTACCGTTATTGATGGATCAGTTCCCTGGAGTAATCAATTGAACCAATATCGGTTATAAGATGTGTCATATAAAAAGACACATGTATTAATGCTATCAATTATGGTAAAGTTCTATAGATAATATCATATTATTATTACATATACGTTATATGTATAATGAAAAAAAAACATTTGATTTGATTTTTGGTCTGGATGGACTTGGATTTTGGTCGTGATTTACTGGTGATGGTTGTAAAGGTATTGTTTGTTATTAAGTGACATATAGAACATATAACATCGTCGTTACAACAAGTTTAGTTTTGCCTCTTATAAGATTTTTTTACAGCTTCACACTGTATGGCGCTCATAGCAGGGGAAGCAATATTAGGTATTTAATTGGAGAATTTTTTAATGTTCAATTTCCTAAAGTAGGAATAGGACCCACAACCTGTCGCATTAACAGTCACACGCTTGTGTCGCTGCACCACGACCCCACGACCACGATAAAAAATAAGCAAAATCATTACTTTGCTTATTTTTCTTATCTGGATCCTTTTTATATTAAAACCACATAAATTGAATATTCGTTTTCCTTATGTGAATGTTTTAAGATCAACCGATAATGGCGAAACACCTTTAGTTTCACAGTGACAAATAAATTGAATCCAAAATTAATTGGAATGACATTGGGGCTTTTTATCAGTCTCGTCTTTTCTTCGTCGTCGTCTTTTTATCAGTAAGTATTACGTTTACTTTTCCTATTATATTTCCCATATGTATATTAGATTGTATGTATGTATGTATGTATATGTATGTATGTATGTATATGTATGTATGTATGTATGTATGTATGTATGTATGTATGTATGTATGTATGTATGTATGTATGTATGTATTTATGTTTCGTATGTTTATTTATGTATATTGATTTTCATATATATTTATATACTTAGATGTACTCAGTACACCCCTCCCGATTTAATTTATTCTCTCCTCTACCCCAAGGTTGCCTGAAAGAGATTGCTCACTTAGCAATAAGGCCGCCTATTGTGCTATTTTATTCATTATTATAAACAATCTTGTAATGCGTTATTTTCTTTGGTGTACAATAAAGAGTATTTCATTCATTCATTCATTCAGTCTCGTCAGCTGCACGCTGTATCTTGCACACGGCAAGGTAGGCAGAGAAAACTTGGGCACCTAGTGTTAAGGCACTCCGTGCCACTTCCGTTCTACCGAATTTGAGGCATTGCGTGTTGCGTGTAATTCATGCAAAATGTAATTCATTTATTGTATACATATAAATAATAAACGATAAATTTTAGTAGTGAATTAAATATATTTCTTTCTTCTGCTTCACGCTGTATCCCGGACTTTGTATGTTGGTATGACACTCCATTCTCATTGAGACATTTCCGTTTCAGATTTTCCGCCGAATTTAAAGAATTACGTGTTGAGCGGTGGATCAACGCCGCACTTATCCTCGTAACCAGAGCAAAAAAAAATTGTATATTTCATTTCCTCTAGCGGGGATCCCACAGCCGGTCGCATCAACCCTTATACGCTTCTGCCCCTGTTCCACGACAGGCCTCAAATTAAATAATATATGTCAGATTTTAGTAGAATCACAATATAAACATAAATTTCGCTATAACCTGTCCGTCATCTATCTTCCATTTGCTGCAACATGTTTAATATGATATACGATGAACATGTCTGGCATAATTGCTGAGTTTCTGCTGTTTATGTTATGATTGACGGGTCCATTGGCCCAGTAGTCAGTGTCGTACTGTTACAACGGAAGTCGTAGAGTCACTTGTAACGTGATGTGACAAACAGAAAGTCAGTTTATTCCCAGTGTAAATAACTATGAACGAGATATACATTTATCTATTTGTCTATGAATAACATCTTTTATTTTGTAATTTCTTATAAAATGATTACTTTAAAATAGGCATCAATAGAATCGTTTCAAATTTGGTTTAGTAAAGATAGGAGCAAGGACAGTGGAGGTGAGCGTTAATGTGTATTTAAAGAGGCCCCTGAAACTTACATTTGGGTATGTCTCAAGCAATTCTCATCTTTCATCGTTATGGTGGCTGCCGCACTGTGAATCCATACATAATACTAAACAATTTTTTATTCATAATGAAAGCATACATAACATTTTTACTTAAATATTAAAAGCTTTTTGGTGAGCAAAGCTTTTCGTAAAGTTTTAGTTATTATAGAAATCTGTATTATGTCGCAACGAAACCTTATACTTCAGAATTTACTATCTTATCTAGTAACTAAAGGGGTACACGTGCACAAGCAAATTATGTTACAAGGCAATTTGAGTCTGAGCGGAGAAATATGAATAGTACATTTGTCTATTTTTCACTGAGCTGATTTAATAACCTTTTTTTGTACTGGAAGTTACATTATTTTTCGTAGGAAATCAAGTAGAATTATTCGAGTATTTCTTTGTATGAAGCATTATATACCAAAGAATAGAGTAGCAAGAGAAAAATTAAGATTTTAAAAATATTCTTTGCTCTAAAGTTTCGTTCGAATTGTAGAAAGTCAATGGGAAGGGAACCTAATGCCAAGATAATATGTTCCCCACTTCCCAACCAATCTTAGAGACATTACGTGTTGCGTGGTAGAACTTAACGCCTTGCTTTTCCGTGTTCAATATAAATTTATATACAAATATTATTCTTTAATGAAATGTATATTGTGCAATGTTTGGAGAATAACAGCGTGAATTGCATGCTTAATGTATGATAAACAACGATACCTACTATTTACAGCCTACGCTAGCAGCAATGTCCTACTTTTCGTTGCAGTAAGCAGAGCTCATTTTCGTTAAAAGATTTCGGGTCAACGTTATACTTATATGTATGATTTTAATTTTCGTTCCATTTATATGGGGTTTTTCAGAGAATTCATTGACAGTTCAATAGATTTTCTCCAATCAAATTATTGACACGGGTTCTATGTCCTCACTACTTTAACTATAGGTACATAACATTTTTTTAGGTTTACGTTTATTTTGGGTAGGGATGGGGAATATGGGAACATATACATGTTCCCATGAGCTACTTTCTTCATTTAGATACGTCTCACTTCGGAGAATTCTTAACATGTTACGTGTAGTACGTTACCAGGGCATAATGAAAATTACAATCCGAGAGCAAATATCGAACTTACAACCGTGAAGATAATAGCTGCACGTCTATGCCATTGCGCCATGAAGGCCTCGAAATTTTAGACATCTATTTTAAGATTTTAAATCAATGGATTCAAGGCTTATTTTCGATCAAAAATAGATTTAATCAAATTAAAAGCCTTTAAATAACAAAAAGCAATTTTTCAATTTGCTTCTTTCAGCAAGAATAAAATTACAGTTGAATCTTAAGATCAAGGCCACTCAAACATAGTAATATTATAGTTTTTATAAAGATATAGTATATTTTTTTACATACAAATGATAACGGCAGAATATAAAAATTCTTATCGGCAAACCGAAGTAGCATATGTATACTACATACTACATTCTCATATAAAAAGAATGTATAGATTTAACATATAAAAAAATACCGGTCAAGTGCGACTTGGGCTCGCCGACTGAGGCTTCCGTACCAATTTCAGGATTGTATGTCAACGAGAAGTACTACTGATAATAATTAACACACTTAAGTTTGCGGGCACATGCACTCATTTTATATGAAATGAAATAGTATTATATACATACTAATGTAATTTTGTAAAGTTTTTTGTCTAAGGAATACTATGCACGTTTTTTAAAAAAAAATCCTTTACGTTTATTGTAAGTTCTCACTTTATGCCAAATTTCGTAACAGGATAGTTTTGTACTTAAATTTTGGTCTTCGGTATGCGGCGAATTACATACAAAATGCAGCAAAATCCATGTTTGTATATATTGATTACCCTGGCTAAATTTCGGCTCTCTTAACAGAATCTCATAAATGATCTTGATAGACAAGACGAACAGATGGACAACAAAATAATCCTATTAGGGTATCGTTTTACTATTTGAGATACGGAACCCTGAAAACGAGTGTTATACTAGCGAGCTGAGGTTTTAATTATTTCTATAAATGTATAGAATTCACTTTTATTCGATATTAATTAATTCATACTTGAATACGCTTTGAACATACGCTCGTTTGTTTTGAGGGAAAATTCTAATGAAAAAAGTGTAAGCGCTACCGTAGCAAAGTTAAAACATGACCTCAATGTTGTGGGTTCAAATTCCAGTAAGGTAACGTTTATTTTAAGAAGTAATATTTATTTTCATGCAGCTTATTGCTTCTTTTAAGCAGGAACCTGATGTCATGTACCGAATGTACCTTTAGTACCGGATGTACCTTTCGCGTTGAGTCACTCAACAAGCAATGCGACAAAAACTCGGCAGATAGTGGGCAACAGATTTTTTTAACACTAGGTTGTCAAATTAAAAAATAAACCCCGATTGGGGTCAAACTCATTATAATCGAGATTACTACAGTCAGACGGTGTATCACGATATCAGCTTTTGTAAATAAAATATTTTGTGTTTTGCAATTCGGATAGGTAAGGGTCAAAAACAACTTACAATTCCCGCTTACGCTATATAAATAAATAAAAATATCTGACTAAAAAGAAAATATAGAACAATATACTACTAATTTTATGTAGAACGGCTAAGATAGTAAAGTCTATTTCCGTTTCCAGTTAATATTTAAAGTGGCCATATAGACGTTTGTTCCGAGTCAGAGGCAAGGACGTCGTTGTACTTTAAGAGCATCGTCTGTTACTAAGAGAATTGAGTATTTTATATCAACAAACATATACTGTTTTAGTTTTCTTTAAAGGCAGTAAAAAGTAGAGAGTCATTTCATACTTTAGAACAATTTGTTTTTTATAAAAACACGTTAAATTATATACCAAAGAATAAAACAAACACATAAATCCAAACAGTAACAGAAAATGTTGTATAGTTTATAATGTGTCAGACATATATTAAAAAATACGTAAATGTAGTAAAAATAAGAATAAAAATCTCACGACAACAAAGTGAGGAAAGGACTACAATTTATTTGCTTGTATATTACAAAAGCTAGCCAAGAATAGTGTAAATGTGGTTTCGTAGCTGACACAATATGCGCCAAGAAAATTATTTTCAAAATAGCTAATGTTAAAAACAGTTATATCTTATAACTTATATAAACAAGGTTGCTCTAAACGGAAGTACATTGTATGATAATGACTTTTAAGAAGGTTAGCTTATAAAATCAGTATGGGAAACTGTGACTTTTAAGGACAATCGCCTAGGTATATGGAGAAATTAGCAACCGTACTGTTTATTACTTAGACAATGAAATATATAGTGAATTATATGTATATTAATTTGTCTGTACTTATAATAATAAGAAAAATTGTAAGACAATTAGAAAACGTGTTATATATTTTTAATAATCATTTGCTCCAAAAGTTGCTTCTGTTCAAAATAAAGAATAGCTATTCTAATAACAAATATAATAACAATCTAACATTTCAACACAAAAATAGTACCTCGTAAGAACACAATAATATATTATTGCGCTTTTATCTCCAAATTTGTGTCTGCGACTCTTAAAGCTCTATTTCGCAAAGTAAATATTTTGCAGCAGCACGTCGTATAACTGTCTCAGTTAGGGATGACGCGAAGTAACTGTATGGTTATAGCATTTTTTTTGCCAAATACGATCCGAGTTACTAGAGGAGGAATTTACTATAGCGGATTCTGTATGTACATTTTTTAATAGAATAACCATAATTTTATATGAATAAAAATATTAATATATTTTTTTGCTTCACACTTTATATTGCATTTAGACAGGTCATGGAACGTACTGCGTTCCGGAAACAGAATTCTGTCCTTTGTCTTGTTACCAGTGGAATGAATAGAAAATAATACGATTCTTCGAATGGGAATTGGACTAGACACTGTCACCTTTATGAGACGTTATGCCACGACGGTCTAAAATAAGATCGATTATGTCAAGAGACGTAATATTAAAATGTTTAATTGCTAAAACGAGCCATCGCTAGAGAATTTACAGCTGGTTCCGATAATTAATATTACATAGAGCAGAATTAATGCCGGATGTTATTTTTTAAATATAGGTTGTATTATTTTTTTATTAATTAATTGCTATATTTTGCATATAGCTTAGTCAGCAGAGTGAACCTAGGGTTAGTGTTCAAACACTCCGTTTCATACTGTAAGTTGAATAATATGACCTTAAGAAGAAAAATTAAAAAAAAACATTATAAATATTTCATATATGAATATATAAATAAAATTTATGGCAGATAAATAAAAAATATTTACTTTATAATTGTCAGTGACACATACATAGCAAAATTAAGTGATAAGTCATTTAGTAATAAAAACGAAAATAAACTTTACTTTGTCATAAGACTGTCACTAAAATCTATCCAGCACACACAGTAGCAGAGAGAACCCTAATGATTAAACACTACTTACTGTTACCTACTTCTCAAAGAATTTGAAACATTGCGTGTTGAGTGGCGGAACTTAACACCGCAACTGCCTTGTTTCCAGAGTGAAGAAATAAAAATATTTTTTATTTAATTTAAACGGTCGGGAATCGAACCCACAACCCGTCACGTATGTAGTTGGACGCTTATGCCACAGCGCCACGTCATGCTTCTGAAAAATACTTCGTATTATTTATATAAAAAGATCAAGATTTATTTTAGGTTATTCTTAGATAAAATGTCTGTTAAACCTTTGCAACTTGTCAAGTAGTAAACTTTTACACTGATGAACAAAATTACTGTCGATAGCATCGACGGATCCTCAGAAACTTTAAAACACATGACACAGGTCAGTTGGTACAAGCTTTACTTGCCCTAATTAAAAGTTCATATCTGTGGAAACGACCTCCTCCATGCTTCAGAATCGGTTTTGATTGCCGATCAAACATAAAACCAGATACGGTTAGTCTATATAATTCTAATAAACAAATATATGACACTGTCCATCTGTTCTATGGAATCTTGAAAATTCACTCACTTGCTTTTTTACAATAAGAAAGTAAAAATATTCCTAGAAAAGGCTCAAAAATAGAAAAATAACTGTCTGTTTCATAACTGTTTTTTTATAGAAATATCTAATATGTAAATTGATTTAA
The DNA here is from genome assembly GCA_019049475.1 of Eueides isabella. Lineage (NCBI taxonomy): Eukaryota > Metazoa > Arthropoda > Insecta > Lepidoptera > Nymphalidae > Eueides > Eueides isabella. The sequence goes on along the minus strand of CM032403.1, from coordinate 7,814,946 downwards.
CTATGCACGTTCAACCATCTTATTGCAATAATAGAATTTGATACGTGATCAATTCATAGTCAAGTCAGATCAGGTTTGAAACGGAGAGCATTTACCAAAGGGCAGTTTATCAGATCATTAAGTAGTTTTATATCCGTATCGGACATAAAATTTTGATTTATGAAGCTGTAACCCGTTGCACTTTGCAAGTAAAAGTACGAATTTTCAGAACGAACAGCACCAACACAAGCGATATTTGAGAATTTCCACTGTGCAGGTATCAATCACCTATACAAAGGAAACGTATAGCATTCATCATTCTTGCTCGTGTCGTATGCGGTCATTACTACAGGTTTAAGTCAAGAACTATTTACTATTAAATGATTTACTATTATTTTACTTACAAAAGGTTTATTATTTGTCCAATATTTTTAGCGAAGCTATGAAAAATTAACGTAGAATACCTCCTGAAAATTGCTCAAAAGCTCTGACTTATTAATTATGTTATTAGGATCTTTGTAGAAAAGTTTTTACAAATTTCTGCTACGCAAATAATCATTTGGTAAAAGAGAAAATACTATTTATACATTTTTTGATTAATATTCCCACACTAAGAAAATTTATATCTTGTCAGTTATAGATTTTTATGATTTATTTAATTTTAGTATTACGTTATATTTTGAGAAACTTAAATTAAACACAATGATAATATTTTTATTTAATAATATAATATTTGTTAATATAAACTGTGAAAATAATTAAACTTTTATTAAGTGAAAATAAGAAATGTTTTATATTTCAGCAAACAATATTTTAATTATTACGCTTATCGCTTTAACCTTAGACCGAAGTGTTCACCATTATTCGTGCCTATGTTGTGCTTGATCCTATTAATTTTATAGCAGTCTCATCGAAAAGGTTTATTTACGTTAGATGATAATACTCTTTTTATCATATATGTGTACTTATATAATTTAATATATTTATATAAAATGATGTTATCGTGGCACCGTCACGCCATCATTTACCGCGGCATAGTAGGCATGTAGAGTCAGAATGTAAACGCAATAGTTAACGCGGCACAAATGTGTGACTGTAAACGATGTTTTCATTTCTTCGCCCTGGTAACAAGACAAAGTGCGGCGTTGAATTACGCCACTCAACATGCAATGCCTCAAATTCGGCGAAAAGTGGGGAACGAAGTGTCGTAACACTAGGTTCCCAAGTTCTCTCTACCCTGCTCACCCTGCCATGTGGGAAATACAGCGTAAAGCTAAACAAAAAAATACAATAACATTTTTTATTTAGTTTTCGATTTTTTCTTTTAATAGTATAAAAATTTTTATTAACAAATAAAAACGTAGTATTCAAAAAAAAAACAGAATAAAAATATATCCTTTGGCTATGATTGACTGAACATGTCAAAATATTGATTACACCTATCTTTATGCGATCGAGACATCAATCAAAGTGTGACAAAGTAGCACATCTATCACTCTGCCACATACCAGACTTAATGCCCTGTATATTCCACTAAATGACATACTTTATTGATGAGTTGATCCTTGCAACGTAATGGACTGACTCTGGCATGTGATTTTTCTGATGATTTTTATTTTTTTTTAAATGGAAATTAAGTATTCGCTCTTCTCTTTAAGTTTCTTTTTACGTATTTGGAATTGACGTCACAACCATCATGTATATATTAAAACTTATTAAGTTTTTTTAAAACTTGGCAATTAGATAATATGATTAATAATAAAGACAAATATTATAACTTTAATATAAGCTAACCCTACAGAATCTGTAGAAGGAATAGGTGGGGCTGTCGTTTAATTAAACAATCTCAGTTATGTTTGACACATTTTGTGCCTAGAGTTGGAGAGCTTACCTAATAACTTAAACGGTTGGACCATTAATTCACCACTGTTATCTTAACAGGCGATCGGGACATTAATCAAATTGTGACAAAGTGGCATCTATGCGTATGTTATACGAATATATTGATAATTATAATATAGCATGTCACATGTCATGACAATTCACCTACAAATTTGTACTGGACTTGTTATCAAAACAACCAATATTTAACAGTTTTCAGAACTATAAATAAATTTTATATAATTGTCAAAATATAGATTCATGCTTCTCAAAAGCTTGAAATTAAGATAATATGTGATAGTAAGAATGAATAGTGTTCTTGAAGTTATTACATAGTGGTCTTATTATTTACGATACCGCCCGCTTTATAATTTTACATACTATTGCATTTTTTGCATGTTGACTATGTACTGTAAATATATTTGTACTTCATGACATGAAATATTATCATTATTTATGTTACTAAAGAGGAGTATGGAGTGGTAAGAGAGGTACGGAGAGACCATGAATGACTTAGAAAACACATTACTACTATACTGGAGGAAGATCACGTGAAAAGCACGAGAAACGAAGGGCATGTATGAAGAGGTTAATAACAGTGGACGAAAGAGGTATGCTGAGTCCGTAGCGTTTGGTGCTCCGTTCTCTCTGACTACTCCACTAGCGATACAGCTTGAGGCTGTATACTAAGTACTTATAGATACTCTTTATGTCGTGATTTCCAAAAGGATCATATCAAAGAATTAGTTGAATAATTTTTTTTATTATTTAAACACTGTGTGATCGTAGTTTATAACTACTATCACAAGAACATTTATTAAAGTAAATGTTAAAAAACTTAATTTTGATTTATAGAAGGAAAGGAAGGCATTACACTCGTGAGATAAAAAATGCAAGAGTGACTCAGGTTCAATATACATCACAATGTTAATTAAGAATAATAATGTCTATTATTCAATTTATATATTTTTTGCAGTGCAATGGGCCAGTATATATGGAAACAGGACAGTTTTGGTTGCAATGCCCATTCGGAAAAAGTATTCTTTAAATTATTTTCATAATTCATCTCTGGGAACAAATTGCAGTTTTGAGTTACTCTTATTTGCCGTACTTCGAAAACTGGGTTTTAACATGAAGAATTTCCACACTAAATACCGTAAGTCTACCCTGCTTTATGGAAAAAAAAACGTGAAGCTCCAAAAGTATAGTATAAGATACAGAAGTGGCATATAACTAGGACATCCGTGAAACAAAGTTTGCGTCAAACATGTAACATTTGTTGATCAGTAGAGAGTTTGAAATTTTGAATGTGGCAACAGTACAATTGTACCGATACAAGTCTAACTTTGTCACGTGCTTTGTTCATTATTTTAGTGTAAGTAGGACAAAGTATTATAAAAGCAGTATGGTGTATGCAGTATGTGTTTACCATTTAGAAGAAGATTGGCTTTATTTTAATTATAAGAATATTTTAAAAAATATTGTGTAGGAGATTTTTATGTAATTTCGGCGGGAAGCTGCCTCGTATATTTAATTGTCTTGCCGTAAACCCTTGAGAGGAGAACAAATTCTCAACCGCAATGATCTTCAAGATTATATATATAAGTGCAATAAAGATACTTATGCATATGAAGATATTTTTAATGTCTGTATTGATATCAACAGGCAATGTTGCCGAAATATGGAGAAAAGAATGGGCATAGTGCCTTAAAGTTTTCTATGATAAAGAAATGCTGATATTACATACTATAATTATTACTATCCCAAACTCTTCGATTGATCGGGTAGTCCAAAATACAACGCGAAATACAAAATTCAGCCTTTCATAGTCAATTTTTAAATTTGAACACCGCTTTTCAGCGCCTCACTGTAAATAAATAAAAGAACTTACACGTCGGTTACTGTGTGAAGGGCAGCTAGCATTAAGATAGAAGACTGCGCTACTAGCTCAGTTAAATAGTTATATTTTGTATAGTGTCACTATTTTATATAATGTTTATTTGTTAAATTTTGACCTTATTTTAAAATTAACTTCTATTTACACTTCATATAAATATTGATACCAATTTTTAATTTCCTTTATAAAGAACAATACAAACCTAATTAAGATATGCTGATTATATTGGAAAATAGATAATGACGGAGACCAATTATACTAGATGACTATAGCCGTACTATAAAAATTGTTGCCAATTAAAATTTGTTAGCGGGCTACCTTCCAAAGAATGCTGGACCTACCTACATGGTAGAATATAGTTTTGTACTATATAAAAGCTGTTCTGATTATGACGACAAGATTACAAGAATAACTTTTTTATTATTAAAAATCGAGTATATATTGAAACATTGTGTAGGGAGCTGCTTTTGACTAACGCTAGGATTACAAGCAAGGATATCATCTATCCATTAGGTTTGATGTGTCTAAAGGCTACTAACTACGACTAAAGTCAAAGAATATTCTATTCTAAAGAAAACAATACAAAAATATAAAAGCAAATTTAATATTGATTAAGGCTTTCATTATTGCCATCAAAAGATATAATTGTATATTAAAAAATGATATAAAGTAGAAGAAATTAAGCATGTTACTTGTAGAGGGTTTAAAAGAAAAATCTTGCTTTGGTTTTGTGTTTAAGTTAAATACAGCTACAAGTCGAGATGTTTTAGTTTCGAGAACCAAGACCTTATTGGAAAACTTTTAACAACGAAGTCTGAATACTGTTAGTATTTTAAAATATTTCCATCTGAAATTATATATATTTAATTTTATGCTATAAATGAAATTGAAATAATTAATTTTATGTGTAATTAATTCTATAATTTGGCTTGGGGAAGATTGATTTCCACTCGAGGAAAAATTATATATAAAATATTTTTACTTTGCACGAAAGAGAGCGTTCTGTCATGAGACCATATTTCGAATGTCTTTTTGGAACGTGTGCGTTTAAAAGAGACAAAAAAATATTTCCAAAAACACAGTTTCACATTCGATTATTTACTTTAAACATAGGGTAAATGGGATTTGAGCTTCACGCTGTATCCCGTACGAGGCAGGGTAAGCAGAGGGAATCCGGGAACCTAGTGTTAAGACAATCTGGTCCATTCCAGACCCTACTTTACGCCTAATTCACTCCACTCGACACACAATGCTGAGGCATTGTGTGTTGAGTGGCGGAACTCAACGCCGCGCTTTGTCTTATTACCGAAGCGAAGAATTTAAACATTAAATATTTAAATTGAATATATTAAATATTTCATTTTCTCGACTGAGGATCGAACCCAGAACCTGTCGGTTACAGTCACACGCTTGTGCCGCTGCGTCACGACAGGCCTCAGGTTTTTTTTCAATTATTTGATTACAGTTTAGTACTGAACGTACATACTTTCACACATATGCATTACATAATTTCTCAATAATAAATATTTCATAAAAAGTATTGCCACCATTTCTAAAAATTCAGCCTTAGCTCGTGACAAAACACTAGAAACAAGTTTAATACTTAAGAAGTTCACGATACACAATATTGAGCGAATGTTCGATGTAGTGGCGACGCCGATAGTAACTTTTATTTGCTCTTTTGCGGCTGCACAGTAAAATGTACGTTGTGTGAGACCAATGGGACATTTTGTTGTAACTTTTCTGTAATATTTTTGTATCAGTACACCGATTGAAGTTGAAACTGCGAACTTTATTGGGTGTTTTTAAATTTTCAGCATTTCTAGCTGTGAATTATACTTATCGCACTTTCTGAAGCAAAATTGTAAGATTCTGTAACATATCATATCTACGGAACAGTTATTTATAAACATTTTAAAGTTGAAATATTTAAATACTGCCGAAAACCATAATTGACTTTGTTTGTAATTTACAAGATTTTAGAATTCATATTTAACAGAATTACATTATTCTTCTAAATAATTTAAACTTTCATGCTTATATTCATTGAATATTTCGTTTTTTGCATATATAAACCAGTATGTATATTTTAGCAAGTATCTAGACCACGATACAAAGATGACAAGTCAGGCTCTATAAGTGGCTTAATCGCCTTTATTTGATACAAAATTTTCAGCAATCTTATATTTAGTCACTATATAGTTTGACTCCATAAAAGCATAAGAATACCGCTTAATAGGGTTCCTTTTCTTAAAATAATCAACAGCTAAATGGGAGTCTGACTTATCCACCAAGAGAGTTCGGTATCAATGACAGGATTGTCTTATTTTGTATGAAAAAACATTATAAATTTTAATAAAAATATTTTTTTGTATCTGTAATAAAAAAAAAATATTTTTTTACTACATTTCATAAATGTGTAAGTACTGTATAGATTAAGATTATATGATGTATTTCATACAAAATGCAGCCAATGTCAAATAAATGTTCGTATCTTTTAAGAGTGTTCACCAAAAAGCTTGATTTTTTCTGTTTTCCAAAGGACAGTAGTCTTTTTCTTTCTTTCAGCTTCACGCTGCACCTTGCACATGGACGAGTCGGCAGAGGACCAGAGAAATTGATAACCTAAAGTTAAGACACTCTGTTCCCTTTCTACTTTCTAATTTGAGTCGTTGTGTTGTGTTGCGGAACTCGATGCCACCTATATACATACTGATTATTTAACTTTAATTTCAGTTAGATAACTCTACCTGGTCTTGGAAAAAAATATCTTAATAGACGGACGGAAGTACAATAAACATTCAGCTTTTTCCTTCTAAAGAAGGAAATATTTATTAAATCACCTTAATATCCATTTGCATGTGTGTTAAGATCATTAATTTTCAGATAGCATGGATATTTTTAATATATAGCAAAGCAATTCAGGTCTTTTAAGATTAAAAGTATTTTATCAATTTTAAAATCTATCTCAAACATATCTTTATCTAAACTTATTTAAATGTTTATGATCAAAGTTATACCCTTAGTGCTTAGTTTTACGAAAGCATACTTGAAAGTTTTAAAAATATTTGTTTCCATTACAGGTAAGGTTGGCTTGAGTCCAAGATGCGAGTTTCGTCGTAATAAGTGAGTGTTTCCAGAATATTTGTTGAAATCACAAAGGTACTTTAGTAATACTTGTTTAAAACAATTTTGGTGTTACAATTTTGTGTTATATTTTTGCATATTATCCTTTTTTTTAGTTCCATGCTTTTTCAAAATCTATGATCATATAATGATTAACATTTCGTGTTGATTAGCGAAACTAAGGCTGCACTCAATTTATTAAACATGGGAAACCAAATTAATTGGAAATATAATTGAAAATTAATATATATTCAGTAATTTTAAAATAAGAAGTAACAAGTTTTATTTTTTTAACGTCAAACAATTCTCACCTCACTAAAGCTACTCCCTAAGACCAGAGAAGAACCAGCGCAACAATTGCGGCGGGATATTTAGAAGTGACCTTTAAAATATAGCATAATATTAGGAAGGCATCAAACCTACTCGCACTACGTATCAGGCATCATGCCCTTTATTTGCCTATTCCATGGTAACTTTTATTTGTTCTTTTGCGGTTGCACTGTATAATGAACGTTTTTTGGGACATTTTGTTGTAACTTTCATTTTTTTTTGTATCAGTACACAGAGTGATGTTGAAAACTACCTACCTATTGGATATATATAGTTTTCAACAATTTTAGCTGTGTACCGTATGTTTTAAACACAATCAAATCTGCAATAAGCAAGGAGAGCATTTTGCATAATTTTGTTGACCTAAATGTGTCATTAGAAATAAATTAAACTACTGCTAACTTTTAAAAAGTAAAGCTAATAATTTGAAACAATCGATTTTCATGTGAATTTGAATCAATTGCTCTGCATAGTTGCAGAGATTTTTCTTTATATATAATTTAGTTTACACTTAAAATATTAAATTTCAAAATAAAGTACGTACATAAAAGTTATACCAAAAAAACGGAATGAAATGAAAGTTAGATAAGTGAGTAAAAAATCAACTTGTTAGCTCCTAACAAATTTGTCTAAAGTTGATAGAAACTACTTCAGCTTGGCTTTGCAAAAAAACTGGCGTTTGGTTGGCGTATATTTGTGGTTATATGTTAATAGTTTTTTTTTTTATTTTTCCTGTACATCGTAGGGTGGGCAGAGGCGACTTGAGAACCTTATGTTAAGAGACTTCATTTCGTTCCCCACTATCCGCTAAATTATAGGCATTGCGTGTTTATTGGCTGAACTCAACGCCGCACTTCACCTTGTTACCATAGAATAGAATGATATAAATATTAAATATTTAACTTAAAAAAATGTTAAATATTTACTTTAGTGCCCTTGCACTAATTGGGAAGGTAAAATATGATGTTATTGGGTAATAAATGCTTGTTAAAATACATATTTTTTTATTTATTACATATTTTTTTTCAGTATTTTATTTTCTGAGTCCTGTTGCCTCAGAAAAAAAAAATACTGAAAAAAATATGTAATAAATAAAAAAAATATGTATTTTAACAAGCATTTATTTCCCAATAACATCATTTTTTACCTTCCCAATTCGAATATTTGAACCCCAAATCTTCTCCATCTACACTGTTGTTTCGTAGAGATATATAATTTTCAAATATTGTGAAAAGTTACGACACAAACAACGTCTCCGACATCTTACGACACCAATGAAACATGCATCACGTATGCCGACAAGATGTAAATCATGAATGCTATTATATTCTAAACGAATTTGTCACACTAAACCCTTGTTTATCACGAGATAAATAAGGTTTGCTACCAGCCCTCGGGGGAAGCGGCGTTTTCTGTTATTTCAAAACACGACCTAAAATCTCCCTTTACTCGTTGGAAAAAACAGATTTTACTTTTTTTTTAGCGCTTTGTCTGACATTTATAACGTGTTAACGCCGGCCTTACTTTTTCTAAAATTCATATTTACTTACTTTTGCTAAAACTCATGTTTCACGTATTCTTTTGTAATTGTTACAAAAGAATGTAAATTCAATCTGGTTTATATGATGTAATGCTATGTTAATTATATTATTACTTTATTCATAAATCTATATAAAAAAATTAAGAGACAATTCAAATTATTATCGACACGTGTACTGTCGCCAAGAAACTTTACAGGAATGTATAAGTTCTATCGGAAAATTAGAAAACTTGATCAGACTTTCCTCATTTAAGGTAAGTCCGAGAGGAATCAGAAGTGAACTTTGCAGATGAAACGTATCTCTTTGATTTAAAGTTTAATAGGAAAAATAATGCCTTCTTTAGAAATATATCTCCTTATACATTACTTAGAAAGAAATTTGAGTAAAAAAAGATGTATTTCGTAATGAGTTGATAAATGTAGACTTATTATAAAAAAATGAGTACTTTTATTCTTCTAGTATGTTTTGAGAGAACTTATACAATGACAGGAAATTTTGATTTCTTTCCCAACTTTTATTTTATGGTAATTGAAATAACTTCACCTATCGCAAACAGTAGATAGTACATTTATAGATAGTGTACTTGAAATTGTAAATATGGTTAGCATATAGAAATAATAGAGAAGGTTTTATTTCTACTAGGGGGGATATATACACATATATAAAAGGTGAATCCTTTACACTGTACCCTGAAAATGGTATGGTGTTGCAGAGGCAGCTTAGAATCCAAGTGTTAAGACACTCCGGTCCGCTATCCATTTTAGTGGCAGCAAGTTTCGCCACTCAAATAAAAAACACACTGAAAAATATAGCTTAATATATACTTATTAATACTGGATTCATCATTCCTAAATCTTTTCTTACATATGCACAAGCAGAAACCACTGTATCGCATACGATTTTTTACACCATGAAACGTTTATGTCACGTAAGCTATATAAAATTTTACGGTTGGCCTTAAAAACTGAAAAATATATTAAAGTACCTGACGTAGGTACATTTACACGTGAAACGAATGAGGCATGCTTAATTATAAAATTCGGAAATTAAAATCTCGCTAAATGACATTAATTTGTGACTGTCATATTTTGTGAAGAGCGTGGCAGCTGTAGGTTTGCGGGACGACACAATATTATTAAACTTAAAAGTAAAGACTATATAACATGCCGGGAATAAAATAATTAAAAATGTCACTTCTTCTTTCACTCCATTTCTTATTTGTCTTCTAAGTACCTACTTCTAAGACAGATTAAGTGGTAGTATTAAGTACCACGTTTCGTGTTGCCAGAGTAGAGAAATAAAAAAAACACTTTTTAAGCAGAAATCGAGCCCCATAACCGTCGCAATAACAGTCAACTTAACAACTGAACACCGCTCACTCAGCTCACACACTCACGCTGTCCCACGGCCACAATGGCTTTCATACTATACATACATACTGAAGAATAGAGTGTCGATAATATCATTTATGTCTATTGATAAAGTAATTGATAATATTATAATGCACCAAAGCGGGATTTGAGTTGTAAGCATATTAATGTTAAATTTGTTTATATTTAAATCTAATTTTAAATTAAATATTATTATATATTTAAAATATGTATTTATTTATTAGCATATATGAAAGTCCGCGGCAAATATCTAGTGTATGTAATATGGCATGTAAATTGAACTAGGTCATCGCAGCCTCAAGTGTTAAAATGCGTCATTCCATTAATATTTGGAAAGCGCTTAAATAAAAAGCTGCACAAAATTCCCTCTTCATTTCTGAAGAGCTTCCTATCGACACTGAGGTAGACTGTTTAATTTTTTGCACTTTGCTTTTCGAGTACAGTGTTTAAGATAGTTTTTAAATATTTAAGTGTCATAGGTTCTTTATTATTGAAAAAAATAATTTTCTCTTTCTAACTATAGGTAAAAAAATACTATTTCTTCATAATAAAATAACTTTGTAAGCAGGGGAAATCTAGTTTTAAGGCATTTCGTTTCCATTATGGCTCATTATCTGAAATATATAACTTTCTGTAAGGTATAAAAATACAATAAAGTAGAATTTTTACTCGTTTATGTGAATAATACGTCATACAACCAATTTTTTTTATTATTTGGTGTACTAAATAATTGGTTATTTTTCTAGTATTAAGAGAGATCTCTTTGAGACAACCAGGTTCTCTCCTTTCCGTAGAATTCTAGATATAGCTCATTAACTCAATGCCGCGCTTTGCCTAATTATCAAAACGAAGAAATAAAAATATTATATATTTCATTCCCTCAAGAGAGAATTGAATCCACAGCCGTCGGGCCCAAAGCTCGCGAAAGCGTTCGCATAATCCACGACGGCCACTGTTAAAATATAAAAATTTTCAATTTGCATTAATTTTGCGGCATTACACTTTACCGGAAAGCGACCGGAAGCCACTGGGCATGAAAATATGGGTATTTTACAGTCAGACGAAATAAATTATGTATAATCGGGATATGAATATGATATTAGCATTTTTAACAAACATCTGCCTATTATAAAATACTTTATTGGTATTTTAATATTTAATACCTTCCTAGGAATGGACGCATAATATATTCTAAAAATATTATAATATTTATATTTTTTTTTATTATTAATATTTATAGCTTCGCGCTGTATCCCGCACGAGAAGGGTAGGCAGAGGGAACCCGGGAACCTAGTGTAAAGACACTCCGTTCCACTTCCGTTCCCCACTTTCCGCCGAATTTGAGGCATTGCGTGTTGAGTGGCGGAACTCAACGCCGCGCTTTGCCTTATTACCAGAGCGAAGAAATGAAAAATTAAATATTTAAATTGAAAATATTAAATTTTTCATTTCCTCGACTGGGGATCCCAGAACCTGTCGGTTATATTCACACTCTTGTGCCGCTGCGCCACGACAGGCCTCATATTTAACTTATTGTTTGTATTTCAAATACAAAGAATACACTAGGTGAAATGGATTTTGTTTACTTAAGTTAAGAATATATTAACGTTTAAAATGTTAAAGAAATGTCAAATATAGTAAGGATACCAAAAAAAATAACCATTAAAGGAGGCTGGAACGATATCCATCGACCGGCCAAAGCACCGCAATAGCAGATTAAATAAACATACCATATTATATTAATACTGTTATTTAAATTATATTCACATAAAACAAAAATAAAAAAATATATAATGCTCTCTTTTCAATTAAAAATATGAATACACTTTTTCTATAATGAATAATAAGACCGAACGCTTCCTAGGCCATTCTTTGAAGTCTAATTAACTTTAATGGCAAATCTAAAACTTTGCTTCTCTTCTATTAGCATTTTCTATACATATAAATATTGTGACGGAAATCTTCCAACAAATGATCATATCAAACATCAATTCAATAAGTACGCTTTTAAGGAAGCTTAATTAATAAATAAGATTCAAATTTGTGAGACCTGTCGTGACGCAGCGGCACAAGAGTGTGATTGTAACCGACAGGTTCTGGGTTCGATCCCCAGTCGAGGAAATGAAATATTTAATATTTTCAATTTAAATATTTAATGTTTCATTTTCTTCGCTCTGGTAATAAGGCAAAGCGCGGCGTTGAGTTCCGTCACTCAACTCGCAATGCCTCTACTTCGGCGGAAAGTGGGGAACGAAAGTGGAACGGAGTGTCTTAACACTAGGTTCCCGGGTTCCCTCTGCCTACCCTGCCTCGTGTGGGATACAGCGTGAAGCTAAAAAAATAAATTGTGTATAATTTTATTTATGTAAGTACTTTATCACTAATATCACGGTAGGTAGGTGTACCAAGTTAAGTTAATTCATACCTTACTTTCCGCCTAATTTTAAGGGCAGTATTGACTCACGGGACTGGATAAAAAGGATTATCTACGAAAGTGATAAGTTGAAATAATTTATATAATAATTCCACTGGGTGTAGCATCCTTAACCAGCGTGATTATGATCAATTTCCCTTTGCGGCACGAAAGCAACAAAAACAAATTTGTTTATACATTACGTTAAAATAATTCTTGTACTGAACTATACAAATATAAGAAATCATTTAAAGATACATTACAGGTTCGTTACAGTCGTCCTCTATAATTAATGCTTGAATAAACACTGTTCGTCGAGTTTCTAAATCAGGCTCACAATTGAGTCATTTATACATTTATTTACTTTTTGTATATTTTATTGATATTATTCGAGTAATTTTCTTTTATAAATATTTATTGAACATTCATATATTATGAAAATTTTATTATTTATAAATTATAGGTTATAACATGTTTTGTTTATTATAATATGTTTGAGGCCTGTCGTGGCGCAGCGGCACAAACGTGTGACTGTAACCGACAGGTTCTGGGTTCGATCCCCAGTCGAGGAAATGAAATATTTAATGTTTTCAATTTAAATATTTAATGTTTCATTTCTTCGCTCGGGTAATACATCAAAACGCGGCGTTGAGTTCCGCCACTCAACAAGCAATGCCACAAATTTGGCGGATAGTGGGGAACGGGAGTGGTACGGAGTGTCTTGACACTATGTTCCCGGGTTCCCTCTGCCTACCCTGCCTCGTGCGGGATACAGCGTGAAGCTAAAAAAAAATCTATGAGGTTAATTTACCGAAATATTATCAGAAACAATATATTTTACAATTGACAATGACGTTGTAGTTAAGAACTTATAAATAACGTACATAATAAAAATATATATATTTATTACAATTAATAATACAAATTATGTTTAAGTCTTTAAATCACATTAATGTTGCGGCATCACGCTTTTTAACGGGAAAACGTCAGGAAGCCACAGTTGCGTAAAAGCTCAAACATTTCAGCGGAGATGAAACAAAATATTTACACGGGGACAGATGCTGTATAGTTTACGTCCATTAATTTATAATGATACTTGACTGTGATGCATCGAATAAGGGATAATTTTGAAAGAGAATAAGTAATTTTTACATTCGTGCAAATCTTATTCTTAAACATGCACAATGTTATTCCTCTTTAAAATACTCTAAAACATCTCGTCGACTGTCGCTGTAGATTCTATTCTCATATGTGGTAAGAAAGTGGGTTATTTTATTTAAATAATATTAATTTCATTGCTCTAGTATAATCAAACAACGCCATTGAGTTCTATTAAATAACAATGTTTTTCTTTCGAAAGAGACGAAAGGAGCAGGTTAATTAATGATATCACGATTAGCCTAAAAAATATATACAAATAAACTCTAAATACGTATCACGGTACTGTTAACAAAAACAGACTTAATATTACAAATTAATTATTTATGTTTGAATTTATATAGTCACGTCGGTCTCCTTATTATTTCTAACGTCTACTTCAATTTAAATTAATATTGTTGTTTATCACGAAACTGGCAACAAAATGGAGCTATAACAAACAGAAGTCTATCTCGGAATAATGTCGACTGGTGCCGAAATAAACTAAAAAAATGTTGAGGCTTTCCTCGGGAATGTTACCCAATGGATCTAATTTCATTCAACCCTTAAAGGCACAAGCTTGCATTAACCACTAAGGAAACCCCTAAACAGAGGCCAGAGAAATTCTTATTTCTCTGGCCTCTGTTAGAGCTTTGAGATCAGCAAGTGACTACCAGAATTGCCAGCTTTAGAAGGGATCTGCTGCCAAATTTACTAACGAAGCTTAAATATCTTCCTCACGATCTGGATATATGGCACTCCACTACTGTGTGATTTCGTAGGAACTTCCTTCTACGCGCCACGGAACTATTAAATAGCCTATCTAAGGTAGTATTGTTAGGTCGTCTATCTCTGCCATAAAGGTAACCATTATCTATAGCTTTTATCCTATTAGCTGTTTTCAAGTGTGGGGCTGCCGCGATGACTTAGCATAAGTTGATTCGTACGGTCGTTTGCCAAGTTTTAACGAATAATACGGTGTTAAGTTACGTTACTCACTTTCTTCGATACATAATAGTGTCTATTATGGTGTTTTATTTTGTTTATTTTACTATACCAACTAATATTTTATAAAAGATGAGAACATTAGGGGCCTGTCGTGGCCCAGCGACACAAGCGTGTGACTGTAAACGACAGGTTGTGGGTTCAATCGAGACCACTCGAGGAAGTGAAATATTTAATATTTTCAAAAAATAATATTTAATGTTTCCATTTCTTCGCTCTGGTTATAAGGCAAAGCGCGGCGTAAAATTCCACCATTTCCACAGAATAGAAATGGAACGGAGTGTCTTAACACTAGATCCCCAAATTCCCTTTGCCTATCCTTGTGCGGGCTACAGCGTAAGGCTAAGTATGAGAACATTAAGATCAACTTGGCGTAGTGGTGCATGATTATAAACGAATGAATAGTCGCTTACTATCTATTTTTTTCATTAAAACTCAACTGTAATCATTTATATTATTCATAATACAGGATTTGTATATAATTAAAGGATTGAAATAACTAAAACTCACTCACTTTCACCCAGCTTCACACTGTATCCAGCACGCAGTAGGGTAGACAACCAGGAACATAGATTTAAGACAATCCGTTCCGTTCCCCACTTTTCACTGAATTTGAGGCGTTGTGCGTTGAGCGGCGGAGCTTAACGCCGCGTATTGCCTTGGATAATACATTTATTAAATATTATAATCTATACTTTACATTTATAGGCCTTCCTCGTTTCCTAAACTCACTATTTAACACAAAAAAATAAATATTTTAAAGTTTTTAAGTTAACAGAGTCTTCAGTATAGTAACAGAGTTTTATTATATTGGTATAGATAACGAGATAAGAACGTAATAAGATATTACAACATATCTATTTTGCCTAGATTAATCTATATTCGTGTTCCTTATCACAATTTGGTCTTTCATCTGTTCTATAAGTAAATAAAATTGAGATGTCTGTCATTATTATAAAATAACTTCAATTATTCTTTTATACAGTTTTACTGTGTACCTATCGCTCAAATTTAGATATGAAATAAAATTTTTTCTTGTCTTTTTGACGAGCAAAAGCAATTAAAAATCTAAACGTATTAATTTAAAATGTTACTTTATAACCAATTTTCCAAAAATACAATTAAGTAATGTAAACTTCTACGTATTTACTTATTGTAACTAAATTAAAGAGTGGTAAACCAGCAGGCCGTTAGTCTTTATTAATTTTGAAATCAGGATTGGCATTTGATAAAATCTGGTGGAGGCCTGTCGTGTGGGATCGATCGGCACTCGAGGAGATGAAATATTTAATATTTTCAAATTAAGTATTCAATGTTTTGATTTATCCGCTCTGGTATTATTGCAGAGTAAACAAGTTCTTTCTGCCTACCCTTAAAATTATAATGTTATTAGAACGGGAAATTAAGCAAATAGCTAGCTTTGAAATACAAGCTAGACCTCAGTTAAAATGATAATTATACCAATCACCTATTTGCAATGATTATAAATACAAAACATATTAAATCTCAGTCGTGGTATTCGTTGAAGATATCTTTAATAATAAATAATACAAATATAATAAAATGATTTACACACACATCAGAAATATGTATATTTAAGGTAAAATATACATTTATCATTGATTCTCAAAGCCCACGAGACAAAGTCTTTTAAAGTTTCGAAACTAATGCAAGAAATATCTATTCAATTGATTTCGACCGACGGGACCCAATTTCAAACTTTTCCAGTCAACAAATTATATTGGTCATTCCCATACTTATAATAACATAATATATGTAAATATTTTTTTTATTTTGGACACAACAACAAAGGCTTATTATAGCTATATAAAACTTGAACATGATGCTATAAATAATATTAAACATGCATGGTAATTACGCATAATTAACATGAAGAATAATAATTCAGTATAAATTATATAATTATGCATTTTTAATACAGTGTTGATCGAGACTCCTCTACGGATAGACCATTGATTGGTATATACTCGTATGTATGTGGGTACCAGTGGAACACAGTGGTTAAGCCAACCTTTTAAATGCTATGGCGCTGATGCACTAAAAAACTCATACTAAATATAAAATAATTCAAAATCTTATAACATCGAATTTCTTAAAAAGGAAATATATTCATATGGGTGAAACATAATGTGGATTAATGTTAGCTTTCGCAGTATGGTTTGCAGTACGCTCGCGGTAATTAAGTAATGCTTGAATGGCATTGGTCGTTGATATAAGAACGTTCTTCGACTTTGTGTATAATAGGCAGGTGTGTATTGATGCTGTTGTAGCACTGTCCGCCCATCGATCTTATACTCTGTTCGAATGTAGAAAGCTCTCGAAACGACTTATTTGAATCACTGAGAGACAATCAATGTAGGTAAATAAACAAATAAATCAACATCACAAATCACTAATCTATTATACAATATATATAAAATCTTAAAATGAACAAATTTAACAAGTACCTTCGAAAAGATCTCAGACAAGCCTCCCGAAGGGTTTAATGATTACTGTCGTAGCGATGGTGTGGTTGGAATTCACTGTGTAAAGGTAGAATTGGGTACATTGTGATTGAATTCACTCTCGTTACGATATTATGCACCATTGGCTTTTATTTGGAAGAGCTCTGAGTGATAATAATTTATTTATTTATTTAAATAATAATGCAAAGCTGTCGAGATTTTAGTTACTAAATAATCTTCTGCTACCAAGTTTTTTTATGCTTCACTTTGTATCTCACAATTGGTAGGGTAGACAAAGGAAACTTGGAAACTTAGTGTTAAGACTCTCCGTTCCGTTCTCCGTTTTCCACTGAGTTGAGGCATTCCGTGTTGAGTAGTGGAACTCGACGCCGCCCTTTACCATTTTGCCTGAGCAAAGAAATATAAAAATTAAATGTTGAATTTGTAACCCACAACCTGTGGCGTTTATAGTGGCACGCTTATGCCCATGTGCCACGACAGACCTTAGGATACCAAATATCTTATTCGAAAACTGATAAGTTGCAAATTAAACTTTCTCAACACTGTGTCCACATGATATCTAAAATATTTTGGATTACTCACAGTAACTATCATTAAAATCTCTAGCCACACAAATCTCGTGTCAAATTGTTATTTACTAAATATATATTCTAAAGGTGTCTGAGGAATCAGAACCAGGCTACAGATTATTTAAATCGTATATAATTTGGCTATAATATAAAAATATGTGTGGGTCGCTAATAATTATTTACTAAACAAAAATGTTGACAAAGAAAATATTTAAGTATCAGAGTATCAAAAAAAAAGAGTAGAGTGATTAAATTGTCCTCTAAAATTAGGGAGCAATCTTTTATATAACCTTCATTTTGCTATTGATCCATACATAGCAAATTAAAATACAAGCAATTTTCCACTTAAGAGGCTTGTACTAAAATCGATTCTCATACTTACAAAGTATTGAGGATAACGTCTACTCGTTAGATGATCGTTGTTCCCAAGAGAGCTGTAATTCTCTCGTTATGTACTTTTCTGATTTACGAGACAACTTTCTTTTTTTAATACACATATTTAAATACTATATGTAGCATGTTAATTTTCAAACAAGCTCATATAGTTTTATATTCAAATTAGATATGATTTTTATATTTACTTCCCTAGCATTCCTTCGTAACCGCTACGCTCAGTTCCGACCCATCCGTTCAAATCGCCACATATTATTAGTTTTTCATTTCCTCTGACACTACCTAGAACGTCCCTGACACTCTCCCAAAACTCCTCAAGTTCGCATAATGGAGCTGAGGGTACCCTCGCATACGTCGCTAACAAGAAAATTCTTGCTATGCCCAGCTGGAAGCGCACCCAAGCAGCCACGGGTTGATCACCTTGTACTCACTCTATCATTGCATTAACCAATCGAAAGGACAATAACACTCCTACACCTCGACTCTCTCGCTCTCTGGTACGCTGGCTCAGAAAGCGATCCGGTTGCCAGGTAAATCGGTCATGTCATTGCCTTTTCGCTTGCTCTCAGTCACACAAATAACATCCAGATCTCTGTCTTCCATCACATCTAATAATTCATTCATCTTTTCTTCCATCCCTCCTCTTACATTCCACGTAGCTATTTGTAGCTCTGACCTCCACTTCCTGCCGCTCCGGACATGGCGTGCTGGGTGGCGGTCCCCAACGCCGCATTCGTCTCCACTTATTACACCAGCGGGGACGCACTGGTGCGCGTCGCCTTGGGAGGACTCCCTATCGGGGTCGTTGCGAACATGCCTTCCATCATGGACCCAAGTATATAAATTAGCGTCTATAATGACAAATCTTTTTTTATATTTTTTGCATCTATATGATATTAAGTAAGTATGTATCTGTATTCATTGTTGGCTTAAAACTGTAACTCTATTATATCATTCGTCCGTTTCCAGAATACATACGTATACTTATTTTTAAAGAAAATAACAACTCAATTGGCTATTTATATTATTTTAGATTTGAACTATTAATATCCTAAGAAAACATATGTTTAAAGCTATTCATTCAAAGACAAATTATAATTGTCAGGAAATTTTCGAACAAAATCTAAATTTCTTAAGCAGACTATTTTGTTTTAAGTCCTTTCAAAGCTTCCTTAATTTAAATTTAATTGCTTTAAAATTAAAAGCATTCTCTCAATTTAACGCTCATCCAAACTTGTCCTGATTTTGTACTTGGATCGGTCCCAGTGGAAAATTTCATACAATCGTAGCAAATCACAATCAATTAAAGTTTGGTGCCGCGGATTCTATTCCCAGAGAGACCATTGTAATGTTTATACAATCGACGCTGTTGTCAATTTACGATAGTATTAGCGAAGGGTTAATTAATAAGGGGTTTGTCAAGACGAGACGGAATGGGGGTTATTGATATTTTGTAGAAAACTATTGCTTCCAATGTCTTACTTCGTAGATATTTTATAAACCAAAACCAAATAAGACATATAGAATTATTGGATTAATTTCTAAAACTTGTTAAAAATACTACGCAAATCCTGATGCGTAACTGATCAAGCTTTACTTAAATGATTTCTAGCAAAATTTTATTGAGAACTACGAATATAAAGAACTATGTTTCTATATATAAAACGATAATTTCTTACTTACATCAGTACATTTGTACAGTGATTGGTGTATGTAACAATCGAAACCACTGATATCATTTTCGTTCTGTCCCCGATATCGTTAAATAATTGATCTATTCTTATGTTCATTTCTTTTACGAGCATATTTTCACGTACTTATAAACACATTATATAAGCAAACTCTACGTTCCGCCGAAAATACATTACATTGTCCATAGATATAAAAATGTAATTTCGCACAGTGACTTAGCAGCTGAATGTCTTAGCTGACTTTATTTTAAAAAATGTGACTTTAACTTCTTGTAATTAGTTATTTAGTCTGGTATCGAGTTCGAAGCAAAGAGCGGCGTTGAGTTCTGCCATTTACTAAAAATGGGGAACGGATATAGCTCATCGCGAAAAGTCTTAACACTAGGTTCCCAGGTTCCCTCTTCCTATTTCCGCTTTGTGTGGGGTACTGTGTAAAATAAATAACTGGCTATAAATATAATTTGCTTATAATTGATAATATAAATAATAAAAATGTATCGTGTTTTATTCATTATTGTTAAAATCTCCACAAATTAATTTAAATTATGGGAGTATTTATGAAATCAACAATTTTACAGTGAATAAAAGCCCGCTCATTTCTCAAATTAAAATTTATGATACAGTAAGAGATCCCGATTTTCGGGCCACGTGGGAAATTATGATTTCCTTAAAGCTTACAGGTTTGGATTATAAAGAATTAATTCACCGTGGATGAAGGAAGATAAATATGTTCTTTGTACACAAGAGTAAATATTGCGTATAATTATGAAAATATTGTGTATAATTATGAAAATATTGTGTTTACTTATGTAAATATTGTGCTTACTTATGTAAATATTATGTTTACTTATATAAATATTGTGTATAATTATCTAATTGTGTCCAGTTCTAAGCTTAGTTTTAGAAGCAGATAAAAACAAAATACAGTCACAGTGTGGATATGGGTTAGGAATAGTTGAATAAAGAGACAGGCCACGTGTATAATGTTTGTAGTATTAAAAATACTGTGAATTCTGGGATCTCTGTGCATCAGCTGCTCTAGCAAATAAAAAAGAAATATATTGTAAATAATATATATTTAAATAAGAATCGTAAATTAACATCAATTCAAATTAAGTATTTAATAGCTACTGAGAATAAGATACTAAGTATCGTAGATTTATCAATTGTAATTAAATATTTAAAAGATACCTAGTATCTTTTAAATATTTATTTTTATTTATTATCATTGAACATTTTTTACAAAAGTACAATATACGTATCATCTAATAAACGGAAAAGGTTTGTGACGATGTTACAATCATTCATAACATTACTATTTTAATAAAATAATTCACTATTATTAATTAAATACTTTTTTAAAATCATTTTGATATTTTCTCTTTTAATAGTATAACATAAGTTTAAAGGAAGACTACGAATTAACCTCGCTACGAGGCAGGCTGATGTGCGTTCACCGTAAGCGTTATTTGCTCGTATTTTACATAACCGGTTTTGAGTGATACATTGTGTATGTACAGAATGTGGTTTTGAGTGATAGATCGTGTATGTACAGGATGTTTAACAGCATTTTTAATTTCTTCACACAAGAAATATTTCTTTAGTAAATTAAATTTAAACTGACTATGAACTAGTAGGATTTGCAAAATTTATAAATTTACATAACTTGTAAGTTATATATTTTATTAAGATAAGTTTGGTACCTCCGGCCATAAGACTGAAGTCCATAAATAAGTGAGTTAAGGAGTAGTACAGCAACCACTTTACTTTAAATGGGATACGATTTTTTAACAATTTGAACGACGGCTAAAAATTGTCTAAGCTTATTACATACGTGGTGTATTTGATAAATCCAATTGAACCTACTGTCAATGATAAGCCCAAGGTAAGTAAGTTTATTCTTCATTTGAGGCCTGTCGTGGCGCAGCGGCAAAAGCGTGTGACTGTAACCGACAGGTTCTGGGTTCGATCCCCAGTCGAGGAAATGAATTATTTAGTATTTTCAATTTAAATATTTAATATTTATTTTCTCGCGTCGTTGAGTTCTGCCACTCAACACGCAATGCCACTAAAATGAAAGTGGGAAACGGAAGTGGAACGGAGTGTCTTAACGCTAGTTTCCCGGGTTCCCACTGCCTACCCTGCCTCGTGCGGGATACAGCGTGAAGCTAAGAAGAAGAAGAAGAAGTAAGTTTATTAACTATATCGATGTAGGGACAACTACACGATCCATTTGTAGCTACATGTGGACAGGCATGATTATTAAAAACTACATTAACATACATGTGTAACACGATGGATTCGATACCCACCAGGGGGAATGAAAAAGTTTTGTCTTGATCAAACGTGGCGTTAATCTCCGTCTCTCTATACTCTATACCTTGAGAATTTAAGAAGCTAATAAAAACATTAAAATATAGTATCCATGTAGACCGTAAATAAGGGACATCACAGCCAAACTTTAAAGTACAAACACGATTATAACGGCTTTAACATTTCAGCGCCACATTAGGTGGATAGGAAGCGTTATATAAAACATTCTATCTATGTCATGGGTCTGACCCAACTCATTGTGTCACTTACTATGCGGACTATTGTAATCCTTAAACGATTAATCATAAGGACTAAATTAGATTAAACGTTGATAAACAATAGGAAATAATGGAACGCCTTTGTTTGAGACAAGCTTACATCTCAGTGCGTTTCTTTATTATGTTGTTGTAATAACGTGATTTTTTGCAATAAATATGTGCGTATAGATGCTTTAGATATGACGAAAATTGCTTGTAATATTTAAATTTGACTTTTTACTGTCAATGTTTTTTTTTTTTAATTTACTTTTAACAAAATTATATTAAAATGACAAACGTCTCGGTTTCCGCTACAAAAAGATGTTATTGATTATAGCATACTTCTAGTGTAAATGAACACTACATTTGACATTTGACTTATTAAAACTAAACTAATTTAATAAAATATGATATGTATTTACGAAAATAAATAAATTTATTCATGTTTTATTCAAAGCAGTAATTATGAGAAACCTTTGAAACTTAAATTATGTTTTAATTGTATATATTTTCACTTTAATTTGCAGCATAAAGTATGAACTAAACACCCACGCACTAGTACCGTCTAAGACTAACTTACTTACCTCCATTAACCTAATAAAGTTTGTCATTTCACTATATTCCAGTTATATCATACCTTAAGAAAATTGCTCGGACTTAGTTATTTGTAGTAAAGTAAGCAACGGAATAGAGTCTCCTAACATAAGGTTCCCAAGTGGGAACTTGGGAACCTTCTGTTAGGAGACTCCGCTAACTCTACCAACTATGCCTTGCGCAGGATAAACCGTGAAGCTGAAAAATAAAGTATTATGCATATCATTACTTTCAAAGTGACGACATTAAAATTTTATTATTAGCCATTTTTAATATAACCGGTCTTATTATTAATATTTGCCTTTCTCATTTCCTCACGAATGTGTTTTCTATTATTTTGTAAAGCTGAAGAGTGTTGGTTTGATAGCTATAATCGCAGTAATGATTTTTGTCTAAGAGAACTAAAGAGGTTTATTTGAACGTACACCTTTCTTAGTTCTTTCCATTCGACGTAGAGGACCAAGCCACGGGAAAATCTAATTTAATATAAGGTTAAGCATGAGAAGAAATTTTGTCAAGAGAATAACCAACAACGATATTTATTTAAAATGTAAACAAGTTTTTAGTTTTGTAAAAAGTTCATTTTTTTTTTATGTAAGAGACGGCAAACGAGCGTACGGGTCATCTGAAGGTAAGTGATCACCGTCGTAAGTGATCACCGTCGCGGCCCCGTGTAACTCCAGAGGAGCTATAGGAGCGTTGCCGTCTTTAATGTGGATGGGCACCGGAGCCCGGCATAACCTAATGCGAAACGCAGTGGCCAAAGCCACTACTTAACGCTGGTCTTAAATACCGGGGGTGGTAACAATCCGGTCGAGTCTGCCCATGCGTGTTGCCATTACTAGCAACGTGACTCTACCACACGCACTTTAGTCGCCTCTTACGACACCATCAGTACCAGGGTCATCCTATTCTAAGCCTGGATCACACGGCAAAAATACTTGATAAATTAAAAAGTCTTAATAATGGCCTGAGTTGAACAAAAATATTTTGATTTTGTTTTGGATTTACATTTATATGATGAATACAATCAAAATAGGATTTTTTAATTTTTGTGAAGCAACTTTTATATCAAATAATTTACTAATTCAAGTAAGGTTATGGGTTCGATCCCGACTCGAGAAAGTTAAATATTTTATATTTTTAAATTAAATATTAAATATTTAATATTTTTTTGCTCTGATTGTTAGCAAAACGGAGTGTCTTAACACTAGGTCCCCACGTGTGACACAAGAGTAAAGATGAAAAAAAAACAGCTATACAAATCATGTTTATCAAGCTAGCTCTTGATTCTGAATGTAATCAAAATCAGGCACGTGCCGAACTAAAGACCATAGGGGTTTCTTTGCGTAAACCGCTCATTAGTGTAGAATTATTGAGTACATGCGCATTGTTTGTATACGTTTGTATACGGTTTTCGTTAGAAGGATTATTTTGATAAGAACTTCATATACCATCTATTTACTGTGGATTTTATTTCTTATAAATATCATTATATTCATTTTATTATGATTTTTAGTAATAAAAAAAAAATTAATAACTTATTCGGTTGAAATATTCTTAAACGGAAGTTAATCGAATCAATCGACAATAGATGACAATTCTTTTATTCTCAATTCTAGGCCATCTCGGCACAGAGACAGCGTCTGACTGTAAATACGATGGTTGTTAGATAGATCCCGATTCATGGAATATTTTGTATGAAAAGCAAAGCAACAGCATGGAAAAATTGTGAGTGTGTGTGTGTGTTTGTGTGTTTTGTAAAAATTATATAATATTAAGGTCTTTTTTTCATCAATAATTTTGAAGAAATATGACAATAATATAGTACATAGTTGCCTTTTGTAATCTTTCATGAGAATACAAACTGTACTTCCATGTCCGTTCTGAACGTGACACAGGCGGGTATGTTTGGCAGCAATTCTGAAATGCGGGAGCGACGTGACCACCTAACTATAATTTCAACTGAAACAATACTCTCCTACACATGTAATATGGATAGAGGATAACATAGCAATTGTTCAATTATGTATGGTTAAAATACTTTTATACGTAAGTAAATAGTAAGCTTGGGTTCAATTCTTATTTTTTTCTTTAGCTATATCTACATATAGTGGGGTAGGCTGAGCGAGGAATTGAAAACAACTCATTCTCTCACGCCTACAGTCAGAGCGGGCCCCTTCGCCGCGTCAGGCTACATAATTAAAAATACCTTTTACACACACTCGAGTCACAATAAGTTAATAAGTCCAAAACTCTGAAGTTGGGAAGTAACAAATTTCTATGTAACAGTCAAATTTTAACAATTTGGCGTTAAAATTTATTGAACACGTACGGCTTACAGTATCCCGTGTGTTCTTGAGTCTAATGAGCATAGATAGATTGGAAACTTGCAGAATATATTATTACATGTTTGTTCTTACAACGGTTTACTTGAACTTGTATGTTTTAGTTAACGTTGGGATAATTTAGATGAAGGTAGTGTGTAAACTTTTACAATCTTAATTAAGTATAAATATCGAACAATTATCAAGTAGTACATGAGCTTTTTTAAGCTTCACAGTAGTGTTAGGTACTACATTTAGAAAAGTATCTAGTCATATCATAATGTTTTGAAAATTGCCCATTTTTTACCAACATCATTAGTTTGATTTTTTGTGTTGTTACTAGAGAGAAAATCAAGTTCAATCAGTTCCCTGCACCGTGCAAGAACCGAGCTTTTCACGTTTCACTTTTCGTTATTTTTATACAGAGGATTTTGTGCTGCTGCACCACAAAATCCTCTTTATAAAAATAACGAATATAACAAGTATCTCTCGCATTGACCGAATCCGAATGAAGAGATACACAGAATGGCAGCTACTAGAATGTCATATTGAGAATGAACGTGGTCTATGCACCTTAAGAGTATGAATGTTAAAGAAGGACACACAAACAGATTAATGAAAGAAAAGTGAGTGGAAAGAAAAGTTCAATACAGTAAAAGTGATACTGGAGAAAGGTTGGTTACGTAAAAAGTCTAAAGACTACACGGAGGATATGTTAGTGACAGTTGGCGAGGCGAGAAGAATGCTCAATATAATTGTAGTTTCCCAAGTTTCTTCTGTCTACCGTGCCTTGGGTGGCAAAAAAGCAACATAGCATAAAAGTGAAAAAAAATAATTAAATAAATAAATATATATTTTAATATATCAAGTATTTAACGTTAAATTGACACATACAAACTATCTGAAACATCTTGTGAACTAGATGTTACCGTGTAAAATATCAATGATAAAAAACAAAAAGAGGAGCTTTGAACATTTAAAAATATCTTACTTTTTTAATACCATTTCTAAAACACTCTGCTCTAGCTTAGTTTAGAATAATTTTCGAGTTTTTGCGCCTGCGTAATATATCCCTCGAGAGTGAAACTTCATGTGAAATTAACAAAGTTTGGGCTCTCGTCCCGGGATCGTGAATGAGGACCGCGATGATATTCAAAGATAAAAATATTCTGCGGTCTGAACGGATTTGAGTGCCCAACGATGCGGAAATAGCTTTGTCAAAACTTCCCATGCTTTAAATGAGTCGTAAACTCACCGTTGAAGAGTAGAGAATAAAATAAACATTTGAATAACTTGTGTTTAATTTCATTAAGTCAAGTTGTTTATTCAGATCTCGGGGTTTCTGTTGTTTAATTTTTGTTTTAGCTAAATAAAGTATCACTTTGTGGTAAAAACACTACTAAACTTCTCCTATATAGAGGTAAGGATGACGCTGTACGATAGTATGTGACTGAAATCGGAATTATTGAAGGTACGATACTTGATCGGATAGATGTATTATTTTTATAATTAAAGTTTAGCGTAGCGTGGACACTTTACGATTTGTTTTGATACAAATTGTTTTCTGCTCTCTGCTTATCCTACTTTATTCGAAACAGCGAGAAGCTGATTTAGCTCTTTCTGAACTAAAGTGCCAATGACTGAACACAATGACCTTATGGTTCATATCAATACATATAATAAAACTATAACAACCTCATGTCTGTACATTATAGATATTTAAGAAAAGTTAAGGTGGGGGATATTCATACAATCAATAGAAGCCAAAAATATGACTTAAAATTTTTTTGTCTGTCTGTTTGTTGTCCGCTTTTTACGCAAAAACTACTGGACGGATTATAATGAAACTTTTTTGTTATATAACTAGTAGTCCTCGCTAACTTATGATAAAGTTGAAATTAATTTAATAAAGTATTTATTTACACTTACCTTTTTACTTTGGTTTGGTTTTGTTAAAATAAATAATCTAAATATTGAACCCAGCTTTCCTATTTTCATTTTATATTATCTTATTATAGAAGTAGGATAGCATAATTTGTTACTGATACGTCTCAAATGACACTGAGATTGGAACGGTAAATAAACCTTTGCCTACCGTGAAATAATAAAAAAGTAGTTAATGTTTTATCTAATAGTTGCACGCTGATTATAAAAGATTGCAGATTTTGTCATAAACCTTTTAAATAGAGAGATTTCTAACATCAAAGGCAACAGATATAGCAGAGCAGAATAATGGTGATCAGACATCATCATCGATAAACGTGCATATCCATATTATACATTTGTTGCTACACATATCTTTCACACTATGCAGTATAGATCCAACAAAGTAAACATTACTTTGTTCTTCATTTTCAAAGACTTTGTAGTCAGAGCTATTTTCAGTGGTAACTTGTAGGTCAGTTGAATTTTATGTTTATTTATCTGATTTGAACAATTTTCACAAGTGATGATGATATGTGTACCGTTCTTTCTGTTGAGCTTCACGCTGTATCTCGCAAATATGAAAAACATCGATGTATATGTTCCTAAAAAGTAAATGATAGATTTGAATACAGCTTCCGCAAATAGATAAGATAAAAAACGTTCATATGATTTTTATTTTGTTCGTTTCAAGTGGAACACAAGCAAAACCGTGAGCGACAAATTAGTTTAATAATAATGTATTCTCGAGTGAAAACCTACAAAGATAATATTTGCAGTCGGATTTCCTCACGTAGGAATATCAATAATTTTCTCTAAATATGGTTTCGATCAACTATTCACTAGATTAAGCGTTGCATACAAATACGGCTCAAAAAAATGGCACCACTCAATATAAACAGAAATGCCGAACATTATTACACACAGACTTATGACAAAAAGACTGTTATGACAAAGAGACTTTTTTTCTTAAAACGTTTATTAATTTTGCTTAAATTATTAATTTGTTTCGTTTTAGTAAGTACTATTTAGTGTGATACGATTATTTGTTTTTTAAGTATCCTTTTCTTGGAGTATCTTGCAAAGATGTAATGTCCGATAGTAAAGTAGTAGAAGAATTAGAGCTGACGGAAACAGCCATTGTCTTGATTCTGATATCATTTAGAATTGAAGATGCAGCCGATGATAAATATTTTTTTTTTTCTTTAATTTTGTGTATTATGTATATGTTAACAAAAAAAACATTTTTTAATTTGTTAATTATACTTGGTATTTTGGAATCGCCACTTTTACCAATCTACGCCGTTGAATATTCTTCCCTTCTTTCTTAGGCGAGAATAGATACCCATTATGCACAGTGAAATGAGTCAGTAGGAAAACTATAATAAAAAATATAAATATATAAAGTTATTATAAATATAATAAAAAAAAATTAAACATCTCTCTATGCATTTCTTAGCCCAAACTTACCGTTATTTGACGAAATCGTTGGTAATGTTATCGCCAATATTGGTCAAACGACGGAATTTTGTCATTTAATTGTTTAATATTGATTTTTAAGTATTTTAAAATTAATTGTAACGTGTGCTTACCGAAAGAAAGATATTCCTTCTGAAACCTTACTGTTGCGATGGTTATTTACATAATTTTTATAAGCACACGGAGGCATTTTGTCACGTCCGCACATTGGCTATGGTTGGAACATACTAAAAACGAATAAGAACACAATTCTGTTTGTGCTCTTATTTGTCGGGCCTTTTTTTGGAGTGTGACACTTAATCTATGAATAGTTGATCGAAGAAATATGGTAAAACATTTATAGATATAGTGCGAGTCGGTTTCGCCGGTAGGCTTGCATATTATTTATTTATTTGAGCTCGATAAGTCCAAGCGGTCTTGAGATGGCCTTGACATACACGCATGTATCTCCCCTGGTGTTACACAGAGTTGAGGGCGGCGGTAGCTATTTACCATTATGTGACATATTTGTGAAAAAAACAACAGTAACAAAAAAAATCAAACAGACGATATGTGTTTTTGATATTTTTTCTCCTTTTGATGTATGGAACCCTTTTAAAACATCTGACTCTCTCTTGGTTTTATTGCATATTGTAGAAGCTTTTAACGCTGGTCAGATTTCTAGCTAATTCATTAAAATTAATTAGCTACCTTAAACCAATATTGTGTAGTTTTTGACATTTATAACTTAGGTTTCTTTATTGCCTACCATTCACGCTTTATTCATCATAATATATTTAGTACAAAACAGATAATTTTAAGCAATTGAGGATGAAATATGAAAATAAAACGCGGCAGACATTACGTCACTCAACGGCGCACAAATAGCTATGTCAAAACTTTATTTAGTTTTAGTGAGGCGAAAAATCGCCTTATTGAAGTAGAAAGTAATAAGACTGTTTTTATTTACTTCTTTATAAGTATTTTTTTCTCTCTATTTTGATTCCTTACATTAATAAATGCCCACTACGAGATTTTTAAATATATTTTCCAGTTACAGATTAATTATAAGGACAACGATTTAGCGTGATATACAAATCACGTAATATATAATAGCAAAATAAGTAGAATTGTTTTTAACAAGATGACATATACTTAATTATATTGAATAAGGATATATAAAAACCTTAAGAAATACAAATTTATTTATTTAGCAAAGGAAGATTTGTTTAGCTTTCACTATTATTAACTAGCTAACTAGTCCAGCTAATTCTCAAGAGTGTATCAATTTCTCAGCGTATAGATTATGTTGAGTACAAGCCGCAAATTTAGCAAAAAGGTATATTCCTCAAGGATTACGAAAAAACACGAATCCTTTAAACACTTTATTAGTAACGGGAATTCAGATAACCACAGATTACTTACGTGCCGAAAAAAATTCAAACGCTGCCATTTTCATCAAAGATGTTTTTCTTTAATCAACAAGTATAAAAGAATAGCGTAGTCACTGTGAAGTTATTTCGTAATTTTTGCTGCCATAGATTTGTATTTAAATGAAAATGTATATTTATAAGAATTCTTCGAATTCTTATGCGTATCTTTAATAATTGAAATTATAAATATTTTAATCCAGGTTAGTATTTAAGTCTTGTCAAGCTGTTGTGGCGCGGTGTGACAGGTTTTACCTGCAATCGTGATGGTTGCTCGTTATTCGCTTATTTCAACATCCAACGGAACGGAACGGAACGGAACAACGGAACCTTAATGTTAAATAATGTATAATAATATGCCTTTACACAAATTATTAGGTATGTTTTAATTAAAACCAAACGAATTCATTGTATAATAATAATTACATAAATTAACTTGAAATTAAATCTGTTTACTTTAACATGAATTTATGTTGATTATAATTTTAAACATATTAGAATGTAAATATGATTCAGTCCCAAATACAGCTATATAAAAAAGGATTATTTTAGGACAGAGCAGAAAAAAATAAGTTTTCTTCAAAAGAAAACTCAATCATCGTAGTTCTTTTAGTGTATATCTAAATGAACAACATGTGTGGACACATATCTTACTCGTATTGTTGATTTGTGGGTCAACGGGAAGTACAACTTGTTTTAACTTTGCCAATGTAACATATGCATTAATTTCATATAAAATTAACCGCATATATTAGGTTTCTATGATATATGTATTTTTTTATATATTTTGCATTGCATTTTTGCATCTTTCTCTATTTTGCATGCATTTTTTTATATTTTTCCTTTTCTGTATTAAAAGTTCTTGCTTCTTGCAAAATTTTATATTGTAAACTTAAGGCTATGATTACGTGTTGAATTATATACAAATGAAGTAAAAACGGCACACAAACACTTGTTTTTTCAATGTGTTGGCTTAAAAGGTTAGTTGTGCTCCAAGGCACTTTGATTTTGTATATTAGTTTCAGATTGATACCGCTATACGGTCTAAAACAACAAAAAAACATAAGCGTTCTATTTTTTTTTAGTAAGACGGAATCCTAAAAATACAATCACAACTACAATCTAATAAAAGAGTGGCCTAGCGCAAAATACTCTTTGTTTTCGTGCATTTTAAGTTCTCCCTTTTAAGCTTTATATCTAATATTGTTATATTTGCGATAGCGACACGTTATTTTCCGCTCACCGTGAATTCCAGACATTATGTGCTGAATAGCGGTACTCAACGCCGCAGTTGGTCTTTACTAGAGCTACCATGGTCTTAATCATATTATAATTGTAGTAAAAAAAAAATTCAATATACAAATTTACTTTATAATAAATTAAAAATTTGCTCAAGATTCCTCCGGGTCCTAATTAATGAGTTCACTCATTTAAGTTGTTTGCGGTTAAATGAAACGTATTTCCAACAGTTTGTTTGCAAATATTTTTTTAATTTGTTTCCTTTCGGGTGTTCTTTAATTAGAGCTTGTGTTTTTACTTCAACATTTAAATTAATTTGTTATTTTAAATGGAATGCAATATAATTACGTACAACTTAATTATAGTTAATATAAAAAAATAATTTATGACAATTGATATAGATAACATAATGTTAAATAATATTTTATTTTATGGTTAGTTTGAAATATAATGTTGATTAAATAAGTTACTGTCAAAGTCACATAAAAAATAAAGAAAGATTAGGAAAAGTAGAAATTTTTAGAGAATTTTTAATTTGTAATTCATATACTTTAGTTACATTTTATACGTAAAATTATAATGAGAATTTGTGAAAATAATTGTGATATAGGATATTTGAGGCTGCGAAAATAAGCCGTAACTGTTTTTACTATTTACGACGACTACGATGTTAGTAAATTTTGGACTACGATGTTAGTAAATTTTAAATGTTACCCTTTAAATACGGAACCCTAAAAAAGAAACGTTTTGAATTATGTTTTAAGGATATAACAAAAACATCATTCATGCTTTACTTAACAAAAGCACGAAGCTAACAAAGATATAATATAAAGTTAGATTTTAATAAATTAATGATGATAATTTGAATGATTAATTATTTCAACGGTGAACGTAACGCAGTGTCATAACACTAGGTTCCGAAGTTCCATCTTCCTACAGAAAAAAAATATATTTTTACTACAAGTCGATCACTCTGTAATTTTCTATCAGAAAGTTTATCAACATGGGCTCAGTTCAAGAACTAGTTAATATTAAATTATTTATTTGCCCAAAGTTTTGATACAGCAACTAAATAGTTGAGCCCGCCTCAGTAAACCAAAGTTTATTATTACGTCGACTAACGTCGCAAAATATGGAAATTGGATTTATTAATTTCGATAACATGTTTGTAACTATCGTAATCAGTATCTCTTACTTACTTTAATAATTTTTGAGGTTATTTATGAAGTTTTTTTAGCTTTACAGATATGACACTAAGTTTTTTTCTTTTGACTGAATTTGAGAAATTACGTGTTGACTATTGACTGACAGAACTCGATCTTGTGTTTTGTCTTAACATTATGGGATAATTAAAATAAGCCAATCCTGAGTAATTTACCGAATACATAAATATTTCTTTTCGTTTTTATTTATTCATACAGATTTCAGGATTGTAGGCCAACGGGAACAATAATTTATAAAACTCGATGAACTTATTTTTTCAGGCTCAGGCCGTGTTACTAAAAAACTTACTTAGTTGAAATGTGCAGAAAATGAACATTGTTTTGTCACCGCAAAGTGTCATACAAAATCGGAAATATGAAAAGAATTGAAATATAATCCAAGGTCTTCAAGAGGTAATCACAAAAATTGTCACATTGCGATGCACCATTATAATATTTTTACATTGTTAAAAAACCAAAAGAATTTCTTTACAAAAGCATCTTGTAATAGGCATTTTTAAAGTAGCACAAAAAATGAAGTTTTGACATAATTTGTAGCCAACTGGTATAGTGCCAACATGTTTGTCTCTATACGCGCCAAATATAGTAAATAACCTATTTTAATTTTTTAATATTACTTAGCGTCTTTTGCTCTTCTAGTTGTTATTGAAACGGAGACGATAATCGATATCTGGTTAGTTAGTTATTTTTCTTTTTTAAAATATAGAGATCTAAACACAAAAGGAAAAATATGAGTACAAAAGTACGTAGCGACGGAATAAAAATATTAAATATTTCATTTCCTCAAGTGACGATCAAACCAACACCCTGTCATAATTGACTCGTCACGCGTCAGTCGCACGCTGCGCCACAACATATATCTACTATATTACTTAATACTTTATAATAGATGCTATCATTGTAAGCAAACTCACCCTCAACCTTTAAGTCATTGACTTCTGGGTATAAGTCTTTATTGAACGTCCAACCAATTCGGTTGCATCTTATGTTTATCTATTTTCAGCCTATCGTGGAGACAAGATTGTAGGTCTATTTTATTGGTACTCGTCCTCCGTTTCACCTACCCTAACTAGAACTGAAATCATTAACATTCTAACGCCGTACGTAGCTAGGGAAGTCCTCTGCCGTATCCAGGGATTCTCACCACTCTCTGTTTTGTTATTTAACCGATCGCTGCCTTAATCAGGCCTCTCAGAATTGCTAGGGATTGAAGGTCAATTACTTCACTATGCTGGGCGGGCTTTTAGTCGATGAAACTTTCAACTTTCATTTGTTTAATCTCATTTTTTTATGGAAAAGACAAGGCAACTGATCGTATGAGTTACCTTATGGTGAGTGATCACCGTCACTTACGACCTCGTGTAACACCAGAGAAGCTACAGGTTATTTGCCGACGTTAAAGGTGAAGATACATGACCTTGTGTTATTATTGTTATTAACCTTGATACTCTATTCCGTATAGCTTGGTAGACAGTGAAAACCTCGTGATGTCGCCCGTTTCTAAATTTTCGGGCAATTTTTGAAATGCTTATGGAGTGATGGGTAAGAGTCGCATATGTTTGTTATTCTAGAACTAAATTAATGTATAATATAATAATAAATTATTGTATAAATAAAATATTCTAGGAAATGTTTTGTAGGTACTGATATCAGAAAATATGATTATATACTTTGCTAATAATAATTAATATAAAACTCCTTTAAGTACGTAACATATGATTTTTTTTAGTTTTAATTGCCACTACTTGAAACTTGTAATTCTTCATACATTCATTCCACGTATTGTAAACAAGATCTAACAATCTTGTCTTCGTTAGACTAGTGTCAGACAAACTCGGCTATATGTTGAACGTAAAGCGTCAGTCTGATTGATTGATGAGGCTAGTTCGCGGTAGCCCCTTTGTGACCCAAAACTTTTTGTTTGTACGCTGGCGTCGAAATTTCCAGTTAGTTTGCTTTTCAAGAACTTTATTTAGGACTTGTTAAAAACTTGGGACAATAAATTTGTCTACTGCAAATTGACAAAATAACTTCTTCAGTTTAAGATTTACTGTCGTGATATTTCATTTCTGTTTCGTTCATATATTTCATATAAAATAATAATCATCGCTGTTGAATAGTTAAAAACGGCTTGTATTGGCGGTTATTTGGCGGGTATCAACGCCGTACTTAAATTAAATTTAAAGAATCGTATCCACAACTTTTGTAACTTTAACCTTTTTTTACTTTGACTACATACAAAGAAATTCAGTTCTCATTTTGAGAGTGCTTCAAATGCGCTAAACTTTTTTGTCTCTGTTCAAGTCAATGCTTTATATACTGGTTAATGGACTTATCTCTACCCCACAGTTTTTAAATAAAAGTGTGAGTGCACCTTAAGACACATACTTCTTCAAGTCAAGTTAAGGAATCTCGAAATATCTTTATTCCATAATTCATGAACATTAGCCCTCATGAAGGTAACGTAAGACGTAAAAATAAATAACTCACGGGAATAGCTTTGGGAATTGATAGGCCTTTGTGCTAATAATATTGTGATAATATTCTTTATTGGATTCGACGTTTGATTGAGATTGATATTTTTAGAATTCAATTACTTTTTGTGTATATTTCCTATATATTTTTTTAATATATACTAGTATTGTTGTACTAAAATTGTGTCTTTAAAATTAAAAAAGGACGTTGATCACCAATTCAGTATTGAAATAATGTATAAAATAGTAGTAATGTTTTAGTATTTTCTTATCTATAGGTCAAAAAAGGTTTATGGATCGCTATAAAAAATATTTCAACATTTGGTAATCTGCTTTTAATTAATATATCCTAGAGGATTATGAAATAATTATGGTTTGATTCATGTACGTTCAAATATCAGATATTTATCAATACGGCTTAACGGTGTAACGGTGTTAATAATAAAATATTTAACAATCACAAAACCATAAATATATTATTCTTACAAATAATTATTAGGTAGAGTAGTGTAATAATAACTCATTTGGAATGATTGAACATATATTACTAGGATTACATAACAATTACTTGTTAATGGAATACAAATAAATGATTACTTTAGGGAACTTGGGAACATGATGTTAAAACAAACGCACCGTAAAGATGAAAAACACAGGCATTATAATCGTAATCTAAGAAGAAAATAACAGTATAAAAAATTTAATAATATTAACATAAATATTATATTACATTACGTAGTAGTCTAAAGGAGGACGGGCTGTGGGGAGACCTGAGTTTTTGATAAATGACACCAGTTAATCACAACTAATGTGTTGTCCGGCAAATATAACATATAAAATGTATTATGCGTATTAATAATCTAAGAGCATTTATTATTCTGTATAATAAAAGATATTTTTTCTATTTTAATATTACGTGGTAAGTACATTAGTTAGTGGGGATAGGAAGTGGAACGGAGTGTCTTAACACTAGGTTTCCGGGTTTCCTCTGCCTACCCTGCCTTGTGCGGGACAAAGCGTGAAGCAAAAAAAAAGAAAAGTACATTAGTTAATATTTTTTTTAATAAACAAGAATATAAAAGTTATTTTGTTTAAAATTCATTTCATAATAAACCAGTTGAGGTGCGTGGGTGCAAGCGAGCAGCTGTTAATGCGACAGGTTATGGATTTCATCTCCAGTTAAAGAAATTAAACATTTAATATTTTCACTATGTTTTAAAGTGTTATTCCACACTTAGGACAGAAAATACTAAATTTAAATTTAAAAAGCTGCTTCGTTCAAAATTTTTATACGCTTTTTAAATTTAAATTTAGTATTTAATATTTTCATTTCCTCGTTCCGGTAAGCTGGTAAAGCGCGGCGTTGAGTTAAGCGACTGAATATGACAGGCTTCCTAATTTCGGTGGAAAGTGGGGAACGGAAGTGTCCTAACACCAACCAAGGTTTCTAGGTTCACACTGTCAACCCTGTTAAGTGCGAGAAATAACGAGTAAGATAATTAATACAACAAAAATCTGTGAGTCTGAATTTTTATTTGCCTGTTTATCTGTATTTTTGTGTGTACGAGAACATCTTCCACTTTTTGTTGCTTATTCCAAAAAAAAATATATCAGTTTGATTTAATTTTTATTTAATGAAATGCTGCCTTGCCCACAAAAGTTATTGAGCGTAATGAGAATTTTATATTAAAATATAAAAAAATAAGGATCATTTGATGCACAATCATAACGAGTCGTTGACTAGTGGTGAGCAGATTGGCATGTCGAGTTCATCGCTATTAGGACGTAACTCTTTTAATGATTTATAGTCTGCTACTCAAGATTATCTAGTTGCATGATTTTGCGTCTTTTTAGTCGTCGTAGTAATAGAAGTTGTGAGTTGCACTGCCAGCTTCTTCGGGTGTACTTTTTAGTCTTGTTTTGTATTTTGAGCTGTAAGATCTTATTTCCTCTTTTACTGTCTTAGTTTTCGGGTACCTATGCAACTCCTCATTTCTTGTAAACCATATTAAAAAAAACACTGCTATTGATACAATACTTACTGGCAGATAGGAGAAGTCTTGCAGCAACATATCACGGAGTGGCTTAACATTAGGTTCCCAAGTTTCCTCTGCCTAGCCTGCCGCGTGGAGCGTGTGTGA
This sequence comes from Eueides isabella, assembly GCA_019049475.1. Lineage (NCBI taxonomy): Eukaryota > Metazoa > Arthropoda > Insecta > Lepidoptera > Nymphalidae > Eueides > Eueides isabella. The sequence continues at coordinate 7,777,728 of CM032403.1, read as the reverse complement.
TACAACGTGAAGATGAGTGAGTGAGCGTGTAATACGTAAATCAACGTAAAATAACTTACAGGTTTTGATTATGCGGCGTATTTCATACAAAATACAAGCATAAATGCTCGTACCTTTCGATGGTGTTGAATGAAAAGTCTCTTTTCTATATATTTCATATCAATTTCAGCTTGATACCTCCACGTCATCTTGAGTATTATAGTTATAAATGATCTTAATAAACCGATAAACGGAAAAAAGTTTCCGTTTTTACCTTGGAAAACTCCGTACTGAGAGCTAAATCTAGATAGAATCATTAGAAACTGTGAAATATAACAAAGAATAATAAAATTATTCAATTCTCTATAATTTCATCTCTTTAACACTACTTCGTTTCAAATGGTAATGAAAACTTTGTCTGCTTTATAATTCTACCACTATAGTAAAGGACCATATTCTTCGTCTCTGAAAACTCGTCTTGAATTTATATAATGATAGTAATAAAACTGACTTCACGAACAAACTTATCTCTAGATACGGTTGTAAAAAGATATATTAATTGTAGGAACCAAGGTACCAAATATAACACTTTATGAAACTTCTGATCGTACTATTTCAGTATGTGTCTTTCGTAATTGGCATGTTCTATGTAAAAAAATGACTACCTAATCTTTGCAAAGTGCTTGTAACACTTAAAGTACTAATTTGATTTTCGCAAAATAGCTAAAAAGCACTGCGGCGTACAAGGCATTTCTTTAAAAACCGTATTCAACAAACAGAAAGGTGCAATTTATTACATCTTCCTTTTGTATTGAAAATTGACAAAAGTTTAAGTATTTTAAATTTTAATTTGTAAGTAAAAATTATAATATTAAACGCTATTAAATAAATTACTATCTAACACTGATATTCAATTAAAAAATTAAATACTATATAACATTTTATAATTTTGATGTTTGACTATTTTTACTAAATTGAGCTTAATATCCGGCGAAAAGAGGGAAATGGAACGGAGTGACTTAACTACTTTCCCAAGTTTTCTGTAGGCCATTTTCCTAGCTTTTATGTATGTGCGGGATACAGTGTGAAGCTGACTACTACTGCACTTTCTAGTTTAAATAGTGAAAGTTAATTTGCAGTATAACTTTTATATAAACATTATTTTGTCGTTGAAAAGTAAAAACAATATTTTGTCGTTGAAATTTAATCTTTGAAATACAGAAACTATTATGTGTATATTGATTTTGAAGTAGGTGCACTGCGTGTGCTACACACTCTTGGCAAAGTTTCAAATGTTTAAATTAGCTTTACGAATTTGGAATTTAAAATTAAAGATTTTAATTCAAACCAGGAGAGCTATTTGACAAATTATTTTATAATTTAGTTATCTTTCGTATCTTGAATTGGATTAAGCGAATAAACATAATACATTTTTCTTAATTGATGATTTTGTCTATTGAGGATACATTGCTAACTTTCATATCTTTATATCTTTATGGTTCAAAGTTTAATGCAGTTTACGTGAAAAAATATGCTTCTTACACAAGACAAGCCACAACTGTTAAATGTTTGTGACGTATTTACGCAAAATACATATGTATATATTTTGTAGACATTTCCATTTTTTTAACTTTTGAAAAATTCACATTTTGATTTCTCGTGTTAGCGGTTATTCATCGTCGACGAATAGATCTGAAATTTGGCATGCATAGAGCTTTTATGGCCGTTACGCCTGTTATTAAGGGTTTCTCAAAATACAATCTGTTATTGCGTAAAAAAGCATAAAAAAAGTATTATCATTATTATAATTCATAAACTTGATTATTTGCAGACTGGAAACGCGACAAGTTATGGGTTCGATCGCCATTCGATAAAAATAATCAAGTAATATTTTCATAGTAGTATAGTCGAGTAACAACAAGAGCGAGAAAATGAAAATATTGTTTTTATTGCCTTTATTACCTTTCAAAGCGCGTCATTGAGTTCCACAACAAAACACACAATGCCTATAATTTAGTAGAAAGTGGCGAGCGAAACGGAGTGATAACACTAGGTTCTCAGGTTACTACTGTGCGGAATTTAGCGTAAAGCTAAAAAATAAGAAATTACTTGATTATTTTCATACAATTATTCCATACTTTGTAAATAGTTTATTTTTGACAATATTTTATATTGAATACTGAAATGTATATTTATTGAAAATATTTTTAGATTATAACCAGGCACAGCTGTTAAATCTCTGCATTTAATATAAAAGTTTCCCATTTTACCTTTTGGACGTATCCCTAAGCATTAATATCGAAAATTTTATTTCTAAGTACACTCATAATTTAAATTTACTTTAATGAAAATTCAGACTGTTGCATTTTCCAATTAATTGAAAATCCAATTAAGGATTTAACACATCCAATAACGCTTTATCGGCGTGCTTTTCGGATATACCAGATATTACATTCCCAGTTTTATGTGGGCTACTTTTTGAATTTGTGCCAACAATCGTCTTCGAAATCGAGTAACTAACAGGAATCACTCGATGACATTATTAAAATCGATATGAGAATAGAATAAAACATTTCTTTACTGACAGTCGAGTATATTATGATTTTTTCTTCAAAATTTTGGGAGTTTGCAGAGAAGAGTCTGTATAATTGTTTTCTTAATATTAAGTGATAAAAACTAATTTAACAATAAAAAAATCTCAACTCTTTCTTTATAGGATTTTTACTGTTACTTTCACATGGTTTCAAAACATCATTCAAAATAATTTGTAATTGTTAGCAGTTGCCCTACAGAAATAATAAAAAAGTAGCAATAGATGTATAAGGACTTTGAACACGGTAAGAATGAATGGTCTTCATGGTGCAATAGCTCTAGTCCCACGATGTACAGAATAAATAATTATTTATTACAAATTATAATTTGTGTGTCATTGCATTTTGTGTAAGGCAACGCTACGTCTTGCCTCGATACCAGGCAGGCATTAACTTAATCATTTACCTTTAAGTCTCCAAAAAGCAAAATAAAATATAACTATTAAATTTAAATCGAGTAACAACAATATTTTAGTGGTTACTTTTTTATATAATCTATATAGAAAATAAATATAAATTTTGTTTATGGACAGTTATCAATTTTATTTAAATGAATTAAGCTGTCAATACAAATTTATTTAAAAACGTTAACAAGGAAATGAAAATATCGACAGCGTTTCACGCCATTGCAAAATGAAAACGCTTTTTATAAAAGCTGGTTTTATAAAGTTAGAGTCATTCTGATGGAGCTTTGCCAATATAAAATACGACGTATATAGAGATCATTCTGGCGCATTGGCAGACTCGTGTGACTGCAAACGCAACGGTTGTGGGTTCGTTTTCCACTCGGGGAAAAAAATAAAATATATAATATTTCCATTTTCTTTATCCGGTATCGAAACAAGAGGATGGAAATGAAAATATTATATATCTTATTTTTCACGAGTGGGAAATGAGCCCACAGTCGCGCTTATCCTCGAGGTTAAGCGCAGCGTTAGCAAGCAACGAAGTCTCTTAATGCTAGGTTCCTAGATTATCTCTGACTACCAGCTATAAGCGAGATGAAGTGCTTTGAGTGTAATTCAAGGTTAATTGTTAACAAAAGCTATTTTTTCTGGGAGTGAGAAAAAATAAATTATTTCAAAAGATAGCGTTTATGCACCCGTTAGTTGTAAGGTAACAAAGCGTAAAGCAACACGGTCCGGTATACTCGTACACAGGTAAACTGAAAAATTGCACCGTCTATCACGCCTTCCGACAGCCAAGTTATTTTAGTATAGAGCTAAAAAATAGTTCTATATATATGAGTGGATACGTGCCAGACATTTTACACTTTTTATTGCTTAGAATTGGTTTTTACAATATATGATATTGCTTTATATGAACTTTTGTATTTGTAATACAATAAAAGTCTTTAACAAACAAATTATAATATACAAATGTTATGCTGTTAATTATAAATAGTTTAAATTAAAAAAATAATTGTACATCTATACTTGGGTGCATCAATTGGGTCTTACCGGGTGCACTCATAAAACTAGGCGGCTGCAAACTGATTCCCTTACCTGCTTTGGAGAGTACTTGCGTTCAAAGGGGCACAGCTGCCCGAACAGTAGTAAGGTAGAGGATAGCTTTAATTAGCGCCTCGACCGTTGCCTGTTCGCGAGCTCGGAGGAATCTGAACAACATAGGTCCTGGCTGTTCAGATATCTGGGGATAGTTAGGTCTCAGCTGGAACTACGGGTCCGGTTGTTTTACTAGGGTGTCGCGGTGCCGGATGTTCCCAAAGGCCTTGTCATTTGAGGTTGGACTCACAGTAGTAGTGGTTGGTTGCAGAGGTTAGACATGTTCGTTTGCCCGGTACAATCGTCACCAGGGCGTATGAACTCGCGCAAGTTAGTGTCTTCACCCGCTCAAGGCGAAGGACTGCCTGGTGGACCTAGCGCGGTTCGGAGCGACCGATAGTGGCGGCTTGGTTGCGTGCTGATTGGCTGCCGCAGCTCGGATACATTTTTACTTAGCATGAGAGCCGGGAGCTAAACTCGCATACAATCTAGCCGATTGTAGGTTTCGGTTAGACCACGGGACGCGTGTCGGGAAGTGAGTGTGCCTTACAACTCCGGTACCAACTGGGAAATTGGGAGTCAGCTTCTGTGGCGTCTTCAGCAAGGTGAGTCGCGACCATGCTGGATGGCGTGCGGAAGGTGAGCGTGCCTACAATTCCGACACCTATTTAGAAAAAGAGGTAGCGTGATCGAGGATCGTCTTTCGTCTGGTTGGCGGTTGAAGGTTGCGTGAGGCGACTTACCCTATAAGTACTACCACGAAAGTGGCCGGAGCCACACCTGTCTTATGGTCCCTGCCACTGGAGTAAAACGGTGGCAGGTATACTGGCCCTCCTGGTGTGACCTTAATGTTGGTACAGGAGGACAGAATAACATAAGCGGTTAGTCTCGAAAGAGAAAGAGGGCATATGTACCTCTATACTTACATATCAACACAAGTTAAAAATATAAATGGCGCTGTACTGTAAACGACAAAACAGTATACAGCGTACGCATGTACGCTTTATAGCTTTGGTACACGTAGTTAAGGTAGAGAGAAGCTTGAGAACCTAATATTAAGTCACACCGTTCTGTTTGCCACTTTCCACGGAATTTGAGGCATTACGTGTTGTGTGGCGGAACACAACGTCACGCTTTGTCTTGTCACCAGAATGAGGAAATCCTCAGTTAGGGATTAAGTTCACAAACTATCGTATATGCTTGTGTCTCTACGCCACTATAGGCCTCAGACTAACTTTGGGACGCTGTAATTTAAATAGATGTGGCTAACAATTGTTTACGATAAATTCTAAGTGCCGGAGGAATTCATAGAAGTAATTAACGTGATGTATGAAAAGACTCATAGCCTCCGTCGTTAAATGGACTATCTAATATAGTAATATATATTTTTCATTTAAAACAGTAGTTGCTGAGATCATCATTTTAAACAAAACAAACACATACGCTTTAAAATATTATCTAGTTTAGAATGAGAAGCGGAGAACGGAGTACTTTGACATCATTTTATTTCCGACTTTCCTGTTATATAGAAAATGTATGCAAATGAGTTATCCTTATTGGCTTCACTACTGTATTCTAAAAATATATAATGAAAACTTTTCATATCTACAGAATCACAACTAAATCAAACTGAGCGTGGTACGACCACGTCTTCGTGTAACGACTTGCGCTTAGGATTTAATCACCGAACTTTTCAGCTATGCAGTTCCTTCTAAATGGTACTGTGAGGTAGGATGGCCATATTAATATTTATGTCTGTCCTACTTACTTTCTATTACTGTTGTAATAAAATATTTTGCATTCGCGTGGCGAAAATTTGTAAAAAATCCCTACATATATATTAATATATATACATGCAGTAAAGAAATTAGTAGCATACATATATGTATATCTGGTAACGATTTCCGTTTCCAATAGTTTCAGGATTTTATGTATATAAATAAATACATAACTTAATATTTATTCATGACTACATAACAAATCCATAGCTTCCTTGTGATTCCAGCTAAGAATAAGATCGTAAGATGCGACTTGAGTACGTGTGGGACCAATGGCAACACGCGTGGGCAGACTCGTAGTGACTTTGGCCACTGCGTTTGGATTTTTGTAACGACGGGCCCCGGTGTCTATCCCCAAACCCTTCCTGGAATATGAAAGCAACAGCTGAGATAGAAGCTCATACCGCCCGTCGACGCTCCACATTATCTATTGCATTTATCATGAGGAGTTTTCTGGAGTACTGTTTGACTTGGTACCTGCCGCCGAATTTTTTAACCGCACAGTACGCCACAAACTGCAGTATTTTCAGATTGATACGATATGGGTACCTTCAAAAAGCGCGTCTACCTCTACCCTAAAGGCTGGCAAAGCACTTGTAGATCCCCTGTTATTACACAAATTTAAGCCGTTGTGGGTATTTAATTTTTTACTTTCTTTTTACATTCTCGCTCTGATTAGAAGATAAAAAGCTACGATAGATTTCTGCATTTTAAGTAATACTTTAAAGAAAAAATGTGTATATTACACAAGTGATAAAGCGTAAAGCTAAAATAATACTAAATAATCGTATAAAATGAAATAAATAACTATACAATTCCGCGTCATATTTAGAGATTATCGAAAGAATTATGGTCATCCTAGTGGCAAGTTAGTGCGGTAGTTATAACGAGCGATATACGTCTGTATTTGGCTTGCGGCCGGAAGATAGTTGTGGGGTTGTTACATATCGAATGAGCCCAAGAGGTTGTGTAAGTATTTTATAGTGTCCACAGCTAAAAGTATATGTTAATAAGTTTAAAATATACAACTTCGCAATATGAATTTATAAAAACGTAAGCTGGAGAATGTTTTTTATACATTAGTATCAAATATTAGACAATTTCAGAAATTATAATACAGACTAAAATCGATCCCGCTACTATCGCGACTATATTTAAACACGTAACGAAACTCAAACAGAACTTTTCAATTATAATATATATTACAATATATTTTAGCAAATTTGAAATAAGATGTAAATACAAGTAAAAGAATAAAAGCAAAATTGGATAGCCAATTATCTATAATAAATACTGGGTATTCTTTCTACCTTCACGACTGACAGGAGGAAATGATTGTTAGGTTACGTGACGTTACGCCATTTGGCACCTCATCATTAGTGCGGGATTCATTTCCTAAGGAATACTATATATATCTAAATGGTATTATGATATTAGCTTTAGTTTTCTATTAAGCTAGCAAGTCCGTGTTTTAAATTATTATTCACTTGTCTGTCGCTTCTCAACATACAATACATCGAAAATAGGAAGAAAAAGATAATGTTACATACAATTTTACGATCGATTACGAATTTTCGTAACATACTTGTATTAAGCTACGAAAAATTTAAGGAGATATTATTGAAGTACCAAATTATGGATTTTGTAACAAAGAAAATTCAAATGCATGTAAATTTTAATAATGAAACAACATTGTGTATAGGGTAAGCTATAAAAATACGATTACTTGGATTGCGCTATAAAGTGACTTGTCCCCAGTGTGACCCCTGTTTTATACCTCAACAGCTTTTATTAAGTGAAACGTATAAAGCTGTAATTGTACATTATACGAAAAAATTGTGTGAGAGAGGTTTGAATTTTGCAGTATCATAAATATTCTTTTCATATTAGTAAAAGAAACATTTACATACTCTCAGTACACACTATTTTCGTATAGTGTTGTAGCATTCAATATGTAACTAAATATTTTTTGTTTGATTTTTAGCTTTGAATTCACATTTGTATACATATACGCAGGGTAGGCAGACAGAAATTGGAAAACTAGTGCTTAGACTCTTCGTTCCCCAATAAGAAACTTCCTCTGAAGTTTTAAGACATAATGACAGAACTCAACGCCGCGCATTACTTCAACTACATATGAAATAATCAAAATACCTTGACACTATAAATCAATCCATATCTGAGAACACACACGCACACACAGTGCTAAACTGTGTTGTAGGTACAACTTATGCGTACACTTATGCGTTTGCCAACGTCCTCACTTCACAAGCATTAGATATGTTTATATACATAAAGGAATTCGTATTATCTATCTAAATAGCTATGTTTGTGTATTAGAAATAAAAGATATTAGAAATAAAAGAATTTTAAGCTTAGGTAAGCTTTGTACGAAGTGCTATGAACGATATAAACGTATATCTTGTCGTCTTCAGACAACAAAATATACGGTTCGATCGTTTATAAATAATTATCAAAGCATGGTGTCGAGTGTCACTACTCAAGATGCAATGTCTGAAGTTTATCTCGAAAAGTAGAGAACGGATTTCTTTAAACTTGGTACGCATCTCTCGAAATGATTGATAATAACACTATGTTGGATCTCATTATAATTAGCTTGCCTATCCTGCGGGATACAGCATCTCGCAGAATAGGCAGAAGGAAATTGAGAACCTAGTGTTAATATCCTCTTTTCCGTTCCACACTTTACGCCAAATTTGAGGCTGAAATGAAGCGCATATATCCTTTATATTTAGTTTTATATGTTTCAAAAACTACCAAGTCAAATTAACGTTTTAACTATAATAAATATCACACAGTGCTAGCGAAATAGTTATTTAATGACCCACATCGTTTCTACATTTATATGTAGTTTATCTTTTAAGAGAAAGGAAAAAAAAAACAACTATAATGTTGGAATTACATTACATTTTTAACACACATAGGGTCGTAATTATATTTTATTTTTAAACATTGTGTATCCAAAGTCTCTTTCAAACCTCAGCTTTGTCCCGTGTTTTGTTGTTTGATCACTATTTTTATTGCTAAATTGACTGGACTAAAAACTTTTATAGTGGATGTCCTCTACTTTGATGGTCATATTTCATGAATAAAGTTCAAATATTTCATAGTTGGCAGTGACAAGTGAGTTAGACGGGACACGTGTTTCTATCATGCATTTTATAAAAGAAAAAACTTATTGTAGTCTAGTGTTTGTTTTTAATATTCTACAAAAACACTATACAAGTAAATACACATGTTTTTATTAATATATGTATATAAAAACAATCCGTTCAATAATCGGAGCCTGTCGTGGCGCAGGGGCACAAGCGTGTGGCTGTAACCGACAGGTTGCGAGTTCGATCCCCACTCGAGAAAATGAGATTTTTTCATTTCTTCGCTCTAGTTCAAGGCAAAACGTGGTGTTGAGTTCCTCCAGTCTACACACAATGCCTCAAACGGCGGAAAATGGCGAACGGAAGTGAAACGGAGTATCTTAACACTAGGTTCCCAAGTTCCCTACCTTGGCAGGTGCGGGATACAGTGTGGAGCTGAGTAGAGAGAGAGTACTTAAATAAAGGCTTTTACTATTTGTTCCAAATGAGGATGAAAATATAGTACAAGAAAATAAAAATATTACAGCTACCGTATTTTTCATACATGCACATTTTATTACAGTATTTGTATTCTGTCTCATTTAAAAGATAGTATGCAGTGAGGGCCTTAAATCTAATATAATTGGAATGTAAGCGGAGTTGCGCACGTCGTGCTGGGACGACACAGCAAATTTCAAGAATCCTTTTATTATGGCGCTATAGAAATTTAATCGGAAATGTAGATTTCATTTTAAATTTTCTTACATATGTTATTTGAGCGGTATTGCTATTAGACGTAGGAAATTATATTTTAAATTCACTTAACCTGGTTTTGTTTTAAAATAATATATTTTAGTGTAATTTAAACGTAGAAAAAAATATATATGAAATTCTTATTCAGGTTCGCATTTCTTTTGTTAATTTAAAATAATGACTTTACATGCATGTACGTTTATTTCCGTTATTTGTTTCAATTACTCAATAGTGCAGTGAGAGATTTTAAGTAGTCAGCCCCAGACTCGAATTATTCCTAACAAGGGCGTGACATTAAGTTCTACCACTATTATCATTCAGACAGAAGAATTAAGTACCATGACACTATGTTGTATCGAACTACCTTGCTTTAAGCAGGCTACAAAATAAAGCTAATAAAAAAATATAAGTGTTTATTGTAAAGGTACTTTTATTCTTATTGTAAGAGACATATTTGCTAAAACCAAACTTAGAAAAAAAATATTTTAGATATTTTATACTTATTTAATTTAAGCTGTAAACCTTAATAAATATAAATGTAAATAAAAATTGTCTTGTAAGCTCATAAACAGGTTTGAAACAGTGTACTATGGTAAGACATTCCCACTACACTACTACTACCACTTCATACCAACAAAGTTAAGAAAATCTATTTTAATATCAACTAGCATCTTGCAGCATAAAGCACGTATTCGCTTACTAAGCAACCACCATTTTATATTGACCCCTGTGCTATATTACTTTACATTGAACGTGGAGTTCCATTAGTAACTTAACTAATACATTGTACGTAATTAAGCACTTAAAATGTAAATTAGTTATGGTTTTAGGGCAGATATTCTAACAAAAATAATTTCACATTTTTTTCAGGAGATTTTAAAGGGAGCTTTTTTGCATTTTTTTATTAGCGCTTCCTTTTTTAGGGATGTATGTGTTCCTTAAAAGAAACGGAATCCTTGTAAGATTACTTTGTTAGCTGATTGTCCGTCTGTTAAAACTATTAATCTAAAGGGTATCAAGATGAAATTAATGTTAAATATTCTTCGTTTTCAACTTTACGGTTCTTGGAACACAGAAAAATATAGGCGTCTATATTAACACAAAGAAAAGATAACATTTACATAATTTTTACTGCATTTCGTACGATATTCGTCGCGTAATTAAAACCTGTAAGATACTTTCTATAGTCCTATAATTATGTAATTAGGCAAAGTTTGCACTTACGTATTAAGAAAAATATCCGAACAAATAAAAAAAATATAATTATCATTACAAACTTATAAACTATACTTATACGTTTATAAGTTGTACAGCTTCCCATTTACATACAGTGTTGAAATTGATATGAAACCGTCTATAGACAACTTGCTATTGCCCGGTGTCTATTTTCTTTCCACGCTGTATTTATTCTATATATAGCTTGCTCTATGGTACAAACACCTTTCATAAAATATTTTGAAAACTTGTACTTAATTTTGAATTAATTAAGTGGGGTATTGGTCTATTCAATTATAAATGGTTGTACGAAACAAATTAAATATATTAGCCAATTAATTATGTAAGTTACGAACAATCTAAATTACTGAAATAAATTGTTTTAATTTAGTAATAATTAGTATTGATTTATAAATAATTCATTATTTTGAGATATTAATTATAATTAAAATAATCAGATTGTTGTAATTAATATAACGAATTATAATAACATGTACCGTACACATTCGTTTAATTATAAATAGGAACGGCTTTACGTTGTAGCTTTATTTTTCTTATAAAGCAGAGCAGAGTGTTTTAATTCTCCGTTCACTACTTTCCGCCTATTTATAAGACATTCAGTGGCGGAATCAAACACCGTGCTTAATCAGAAAAAGAAAGAAAAGGAATACAATTTTAATATCATTCCCCCAAGTGAGGACTGAACCCAACGCTATTGCGCTTACTATAAAATGAATAATAAACCTTCAAAATAACCTACCTGTTGTAAAGATACATAAACAATTACTCGACAAAACAATTCACACATCAATAATATTACAGCGTCATGTCATATGTCATGTTCATTTTACATCCTTTGATCATTCGCGAGCGCTCGAATAATTGCTTTCAACAAAAATATTATTCCTTGTACAAACGAAAGGCTTGGAATATACCCCGTAAGTCAAATATTTCACAAACGGTCAGGTCAACTATAAATCTAGGGGAAGTCAACTGTATAATCACAGGGAGTCAGGTTTGTATAAATCATGTTGTGGCCAAACCGCCCAGGCCATTGATCATCAGAGCTTTTCTTTAGGGAATTTCGCGTGATATTAACGCGCCAAATTCGTGGAGCTTAATTTATTTTTTGGGTAGCTTTAGATTTGATTTAAATAAGTTAGTTATTTACGAATGGTAGATATGAAATTAAAATATAATGTTATTAACTCGTGACAATGTGATGGTACTGTACTTTTTTGTCTTGACTTTCGAAATGTACTACTAGTGATACATTTTTAGTTCAGAAATATATTTAATATAAAATGTATAGAATTTTAAGCTTTACACTACAGATGTAGCTTCTCGCATGAATACAATAGTGAGAAGAATCATCCATCATAATCCACCAGAATCCAAAACATCATTCTAAATCAACACCTTATTTAATTTCACTAGAGCTAAGGAAGAAAGATATTTGAGTTTTCTAAGCGGAGATTGAACTCAGAACCGAGCTTACCACCAGACGTAGTATCAAGATATAGTACGATGGCCAAAACTTTTTATTAATTATTAAATATTAGTAAAATACTACTAATAAAATAAATAAGAAAATGCGTCTATGGAATAAGTTTGCGGTTAAGTTTTCTTACGAGTTATCCAAGTTAACAGACTCTATAAATGTAATTAAATTAATGTTCATTAGAGAAATGGATTCGAATGTTTCAACACGTTATATGAAATTTACTACTGCTGGGGTAATTATTTTTAAAATACTTGATTATACAGTTACGAGTATTAATGAATAATGATGAATAATGATGAATAATAATGATGAATACTATTAATGAATAATGACGAATATTATAGTTGTGATTTTATATATATATATATTTTTTTGTTAAACTTATGTTATAGTTGTATTTAAGGGAAAAGGCGCTCTCTAGGCTATATATTTTAATGTAAATACGACAATTCGGAGTTCGATACTCAGGTGCTGTTATTTTCATTTCCTCGCTGGTATCTAGAGAAAGCGAGGCGTTAAGTTCCGCCACTCCAAACAACAATGACTCCAAAATTCAGTGAAAAATGAGGAAGCATTACAACAGTAGCGTCCCTATGAATATTTGAAATGATAGCTTGAAGTCTCAAAAGGAACTATTCATTACCAGAAATTATTTTATACAAAAAATAAAAACATTTTTTTTATATTCAGAAGTTACAGTGCTACAGGCAGATACACAGACAGACAAACAGGGTAAACTAATAAAACCATTCTTTTTGTGTCGAGCACTAAAAAACAAACTCCATAATGTTAAACATAATTACGTTTGCTTTCTATATAACTGAAATTCTAAAATAAACAACACAGCAACAGCAGTAATTGTAAATAAATAAAAACTACACTGCAACTCAATTTTTCCCTAATCAAAAATATTGCTAACAAAAGTTAAAAGAACCGACAGATAGAAATATATACAACAAAGTGATTTTATTAGATTTCCGTTTTCTTTAAAGGTGCGAAACTCTAAAAATGAAAATAAATTGAACCAACAATTGTTGTTTCTATTCAGACTGGCAACAGCAGGCGAGGTTGCTATGAATATTTTATTAAAAGTGTTATATTTGATAACACATTTTTTACTCCTATAGTATTAGACGGAACAACAGGCAAAATAAAATCAATTTACCTGATGGGAATAAGTTATAGATAGAATATCGTAATCCCGTTCACATTGTGGCATTTGATGTTTTTGCTTGTAAATAATAAATAGTGCTTTAAAATTAGATGTAGTCATCGTGAAATAGACGTTGTTTGGATGTACTTGTTTAATTTTTATAATTTATGTGAATTGTACGTTCAATTCTTCTCGGGGGGAAATGTATGTAGGTATAGAAATAAAATAATTTAGGCCCTCCAGTACGAAATACGACATGTTTGTGTACAAAATATTTTGTTCACTGTGCAAAAAGCACTGCCTAGTATTACCAAATTACCAAATCTAACCTACATATATTTTTAAATAAACAATGATAGTAATTATCTATTTTCATATTATCGTGATATTATTTTTGTTTCGCTTTATTTAACAATGATAAATAGAGAACTGTAATATTACATTTAATATATATTTGTTTAACGCTCTGGTTTACGAAACATGGCGTTGAGCTCAGCTATTAAACACGCTGTCTTGAAAATTCAGCAATAAATGAGAAAAATAATATCTAAACATTAGGTTCTCTTTGCCTATCCTATTTTTAGAGAAAAACATAAAAAAGCTTTTGTTTACATAGTAGGTGAAAGTAGACAGGGATATACAATAAAGTATGATCCTATAAAATCCCTCAGTTCCATGATAGTAGTGACGATCCGCTAAAATGTAAACGGGCTACAACACAGGCAATATTCTGAAACATTTGCTTGTCACTGTCGGAAAAATATTTACTTTTGGGAAATGGAATTCTAAATTTTACGGCGTTCATTGATATCGGCAATATGTGATTTGGACATAGCGTATGAATAATGTTAGAATTAAATTGTTATTAAAAAAAATATATGTTTATTACAGGACACTTTAGGCATTATGTATTTTTACACTTTTCACATAATATTTGAGATACAATATCTATGTTGAGTAGTGGTAGTCAATACCGCGCCCGTATCCTGCTGACTAATCGATGAAATATTGAAAATAAGTAATTCCCCCCGGGAGGCGATCGAACTCACAACCCACACTGCTTACCGGCAGATACTGTGCCATAGCGACACGACGGCCTCAAAACTGTAAAATTTATATGTGTATAAATCATTTTTATTGTTATTTCCTACAACAAAGAATTAAAGAGAGCAAATGTAATGAGAATGTAGACATTTCTACTGCTTCACTGTAAATGGAAACGTAATATCTATCATTGAAATATTTACAATAATTTGATATTTTATGCCAATGTACGAGAAGTCCGGAGGGAATACAATGCAATACAATACAATACAAAACAAAACATTTGCTTAGACATTTCACAAGTCGTTGTCCCGGACGAAATCCCATTATGCAAATATATAAAGCTGGTTGTATCGATCGGCTCCTATATTGGCATTTGATTCACAAAATTTGCAAACAAATATGTCCTTCTATGTTTAAATGCATTGAAATATTACTGTAACTAGTAAAAATAAGACTTATTAAAAAAAACATTATTTATTGTAGGATTCGCAGTACAGGTGCTTTTCTCATTGCTTACTATAATAAAAAGCTCAAGGTGGTTCCTGGAACTCATTACCATAACATTATTATATTAACTAAGACATTAATAGTTTTCTTTTCTTGTTTTATTGAAAATATTTGCGAAGTAAATAAAACATATGTAAAAAGTAGAGTACTGCATATTATCGGGACAATATTGCCACCAACTGCATACTGCTGCTACACTTTGTTAGAATTTAACGGACTGAAGATAATTCTCAAACAAACTTTTTAATATCCTCACCGTTATTTAATAAAGGTCGTGAACTCGCTTCTTTCCGAATTTACAAATCTCGTGGATCCGGCACTTGTAATCACGTGGTACTGAAGATTGAAGCGGGATCCCGCAATACCGAGATCTCGGTTAGCCCAGATTAGCCACTACATACTACACAGTAAAATTTAACAAGTACAAAATCAAGTGCTTGCTTGAATTTTTCACTATAATGGTAAAGATATTATAAAATGTGTAATTTTTTGAATAGTTATTTCACAGATTAAGTAATAGTAGTAAGATTTTTATGAGCAATGTGTATCGATTACATCAGCTGCTTTAATATGGATCAAACGTAACGAAATTGGTGTGGAGAATTAAGGAGTAAAGATATTTATTTAATGCTTGAATTAGAAATTGGGTTGGTATGGAAACATTTCTAGAAAGGCTTCATCAAAATTTCAGGATTCAATAAAATTATCGTAAAATATATTTTAGGTATTCACCGAATACGTATATATGTATCTGATGTAAGTCCTTTAGAGCGATGTGTTTGTGCTTGTTCAGGTGAATATTTGAAACTATTTAATGATATAAATGATATAAATTCGAAAAAAAATTAAATCTGATTCTTTTTATAATTAATGCTTCTTTTAAACTTGTATTCAATTTCAAGTATGTTTTCCAAATTAGTTGGTACTAGTTTCATATTGAAAGTAAAGAAATTCATATAAAATAATTTATAGGATACGAACATCACGCACGTATGTAACCCTGATTCCTGCTACGCCGTAATGTTGGACAATAAAAAGTTTTCTTGTTTAAAACGCACGTTGAGACGACAAATAGAGCTCTCAAGCTCAATAAAATAAAATCTTTTATAGGGTTCTGTTTTGAGTGAAAACCGTAAATCTTTTGTCATGTCTGAAATTGAATTTATGGAAGGCTTAACTTTCGACTGTCACGCGGTTAATATATGCTTTCTTTCAGACTCCTAAATCGTGCTGTAGATTTTTTTTATATTGAATATTATAAATAAAACAGTCGAAAATGTTTAACAGGTGATATTTTGAAATTAGGCAATAATGAGAGACTGTGATTCTACGAAAGTCTAACTGATTAATATTTTCTAAATATTTCTTAGAGAAAATTGTAAATAATAATTTTAAATAATTTTATGATTTCTTAGAATTCATAAAAATAACCTCACTTTTATATATTAGATTAAACCAATACTTATGATTTTATATATATTTCTAAAATTTTTATAAATTACTCACTATTTTATAAAAATGATGCGGAAAACTTTATTCTCTTAAAGAGAAAATGTCCGAATTAAAACAATAATGAATAAAAGTTAAGTTCTATTATTAAAATATTCACAAAAGAATTCATAAATATAAGAAACTTAGCGGAATATCATATTGCTATGGCAACACCATATTTCTCAAATTAATATCCCAAAGCCGACCATTAACAATGATATAGAAGATTACCCCTAACCGGTAATGTTTTCCATACCATTGATATCCACAGAGGCGAATAGTGTTAGCTGGCTTTTAGACTAGCGAGGAAATATATTACTTTTCAATTTCTATTGATATATCATATATTTTGAGATCATATTCTCTGAAATAAACTATTATGTTAAGTGTAGTTATATGATATAATATGTATAATTTACGTAATTAAATACAAATTTATTTGTTTGTCATTATTAGTATAATAAAAAAATACATAAGGGGATTGTTGTTACGATTAGGATAATTTTTAAGCATTACATTAATTTTAGGCTTTGAGTTCTGTCACTCAACATGCTTTGTCACAAATATTAAGCGGATAACGGAGACCGTAGTTCGAATATTAGGTCAAAAAACTATCTTTTTACCACGGCATCGTTTATATTGTAATATATTTATGAAAAAACACTAGTATCTACTTGAATTTATTCTTAAAAATAATAAAAAAGTTATATAAACAAATACGGCGTGTGATAACGTTAAAAAAACAAGCTGAGTCAAGACGCAGGTTTTTCTTTTCAACAAAGCAATCAATAAAGCAAAAACTTTTTGAATCGGAAACCTGACTTCTCGCTACACTATCGGAATATCTGATAACCAATATTGGAGATCATACCAATTACACGCCAGTCTGTTGTTAGACCCTTTACGAGTTTCCCCTAATAATAGGAAATTCTGTGGATTCCGAATGATTAATGTAGATCCTTCTTCGTGTGAAATTTTTATACGTGGGCGTGTGGCACCGGAAATGCTTTCAACGTTACTTTAAGTGGTTATGAATTGGCTATCCTGGAGAAAACAAATTGTTTTAATAATATGGTTTTTTAAAGAAGAAAAAGGGAAGTTTTTTCTATAATAGAGAAAAAAAAGGTAGTTAAGATATAATATTTATATAAAGTATACTTAGTTATACTATCTATTATAGACATAATGTTAAAGTTTTATGCCTAAAATAAATTTGTTAAATTTGAAAGAAAAAAGAGCTAAATAGTCAGACATGTGTTGATACAAAACTTTTTGATAGTAGAAATTTGCGCTATATTATATTGCTATTTAAGAAAAAACCTTTGCAAATTGATTAAAAAAAGGTTTTTTATTTTTCATCATCGTCACAACAACATTTAAAGTTGTGTTTATTTTTCTTGTGACTGTAAATGCGAAAGGTTGCGAGTTCAATCTCTATTCCACCTTACAACATGTTGAATTGCGGCAGAAAATCGGGAACTTAACACTAGGTTCCCAAGTTCCCTCTGCCTACCCTACCATATACGAATTACAGCTTAAATCTGAAAAAAAAAACACATTTAAGATCTCGAATAGAGTTCATAAGTTTTCTCCCAACACATTACATGATAAATACTAAGAGATCGTCGAGAAATGTTAAAAATATTCTGACATACATTTCGCTAGATCATATATCAGTGTTAAAGGTATTATAACTCTGAACACGTGAAAGAAAACACATTATGAATCCGCAGTAATAAATTACTTTACGCGTCGACGCAAACAGCGTAGCTTTCATATATGAACAACAAAACTTTACATTCATCCATACATATAATAAAGATGAGATGATACACCACAGTGTACCTGTGTTTTTAGAGAAATTTAATTAGAATTTATAAACTTTTTACAGTATAACTTTTACAGTTGACGCTTTTTACCAAATTGTAGGATATGCAGATAGACTTTAGACCTTAAGTTAAGACTTTGTTTTCGCCATTTCACGGGCGACGATAAACGATTGACTCAACGCTGCGTGTTGACTTTTTACTACAGCGTGGAATCGAATGTAAAATCGTTACGTTTACTGAGGCCAATCGTGGCGCTGAGGCACAGCGTGACTGTAAACGCGACAAGCTGTTGGTGCGATTCCTAGAGTTGGAAAATAAAAAAAATATTATTTTCAATATATATATTTAATGTTTCCATTTCTTCGCTCTGGTAACAAGCGAAGAAATGGAAACATTAAATAGATAAAAGGCAAAAACAACGCAAGGCGCGGAGTTGAATTCAGACGGAATTCAACTCCGCGCCTTGCGTTGTTTGATTAATGCTTTAAATTCGGCAGAGGTGAAGTACGAAACAGAGTGTCTTAACAAGGTTCCCAAGTTCCTTCTGCCTACCCTGCCATGTGTTGGATACAGAGTGAAACTGAGTTACTGTTACAGTTCAACGCCGCAGATCTCATATTTTTTATTCCTTCAATAAATTTAATTCTTTGTCAGTCACAACTATAACATAGAATCTATTATTAAAACGCTGAACGAAATATTCAAGCTTGTAGAAAATTGTTAAAACAATTTAGTTGTTTTCAATTTAGAAGTTAGCAGCGATTTGACTTCTGTGGAAACCTTTTAAGAGTGATTACAAGCGCGTTATTGGAGCGTTACCAGTCTTCTTTATTAAAAATACTTGTTTCATTTTAACTATATTTTGTAAATCAATTCAATAATTTTGATATTTTATTTTATACCATATTCTTACTTATATTACTCTATAATTATTTATATGCGTTGGAGTGTAGTGAAATTATCATAATATAAACGCTATTTTTCGAGCTTCACGCTCTCTTTATCTCGCGCATGGCAGGGTAGGTAGATTAAACTTGGGAACCTAGTGTTAAGACATTTCGTTCTGTTGGCCGAATTTGAGGCATTGCGTGTTGAGTGGCGGAACTTATTGCCCCACTTTGTCGTCTTGCCAGTGCAAAAAATTGAAAACCTTAATTTAATTAAATTGAAAATAATAAATATTGCATACCTCGAGTTTGTATCGAACCGTCGCTTAGAGTGACACGCTTATGCCATTGCGCCACAACAATATGTATATAAATAAATAATTTAAGAATATAAATATTTTACGAGTATTAAATATTTAGTAAAATATTACATATACCACTGATCATTGTTGTCTTTTGTAACTGACTAACCGCAACATTGCTGACGTGTTCTTTAAAACGTAAAATGAAAAATCTCCTAACCTATCTACAAGCCATATTTTTAATGCATAAATCCAGTTGTTTCATCTGAACTCGTTGTCTGCCACTAACTCAGTTACAGCTTTTCCCTAACCGAAGTTTTTTATAAATACATTAACAAAGTTTTATTTATAACAAATAAATTTAACTATAGATCTAGAAGACCCCTATAGAGTACAAGCGAGCGTCTTTTAACGTGACAGGTTGTGACTCTAAATTCCAATCGAGGAAATTAAGTATTTAATACTTTCATTTCGTTACTTTGATGACATGGCAAAGAGCGGCACTGAGTTCCGCCACTCAAAATGCAATATCTCAAATTCAGCAGAATTTTCAGGGGGGAAAAAAATATCATAATGATAACGGAGCTTGAAGCGAATAAAAAAAAAAAAAACATATAAGTATAGACTTCATAATAAGCTTATCATCCCTTTTTGTTTAAAAAAAGAAATATAATTAATATCAATATAAATTCTTAGCTAATTCGAAATGATTATTTTTTTCATTTCCATTTTGAAAGTGACACTTGTCCAAACACTGCTTTATAAACAGTATAAAACACTTAATTTGGAAGTCAGTAAACTATAAAGCTTACAGGACAACTCAATTTAAGCTCATCATTGTAATAAGCATTTATTTTACGAGTCATTCTTAATTTTTATGAGTAAACCGGTAATAAAGTTGGCGTAAATTAAGCTCCACTGAGTAAAGCTCCATTAAATATAAACACGCGACAATAATGTCTTGCGACAATGTTAATTTTATTTCTTGGTCGTAAACTTGTTACTGTGTCATTGTTGCTATTTACTTTTTTTTGTATTCACTCCCCTTTTGTTTATTTAGATTATGTGATAATGGATAAGTGTTAACACTTTTTTCTTGGCATATAATAAATTAAGAGTTAGTCGTTCTTCTGGTAACCTACTGTATCTTGAATTTTGGTAGGTGGAATTAAACACCACAATTTATCTAAGGCAATAAAATTTCTAGGAACGGGAAACGAATCCGTAACCACCGTTTGTACAGTCACATATTTCTCAAGTGCCCTGGCTTTAATGTACAGACGTGCTTAGTAAATGATGCTACCAAAAAATATATTTTTTTCTGAATACCACCATCCATACATTGTACATTTTACAACAATGTCGATACACTGTACAATTTAATTTTTAAATTGTCAGGATCTAATGGCCTGAACTCGCAGGTTGATCGATCTAATCCTATTTAATCTATTTATGTTTGTGAAATACCTTTTACTAAGATAATGAACATAAAGCCTTCTTAACTTGAAATAAAAAAGAGCCGTAAACTAGCAGTATTATATAGAAATACTACGTGGAACAACTAAACATTTACTTTTTAGAAAATATTTGTAATAATTATAATCATTTATAATTTGGTTATATCTAATACTTATTGTTTATTATAAATATATAATGTACGCATTAATAAACAAAACTCGCAATACATTTAATTTATCTTTTCAAAATTTCACTTCAAATAAAAATATATATAAACGTTTCAAGCATTTATATTAAGCAATTTACAGTAAAAAAGTAGGGTCTTACCCCTAGTATACATGTATTAATTAAATAACCGTCTACAAAGGTACGTGAGATCAAGCATTCCTGTCTGCCATATTTACCTGCGGTTCTAACCAAATTGTTCAGCGACCCTAGAAAGGTACTTTAACGATATTTCCACAGGAGTTATGGTCAATAAAGACAAGGCTAAATGAAAACACTTGACAAAGGACGAATATGTTTGCTGTTACACTCGCCTAATTGAGAACTTCTATCTAAATCTCGCTATATTCAACTTATTGCATAATAATTTGAGGCCTGTAACTGTAAACGTGACAGGGTGTGGGTTCGATCCCCACTTGAGGAAATATTTAATGTTTTCATTTATTCACTCTAGCAACAAGGGAAAGCGCAGCCTTGAGTTCCGTCACACAACATGAAATGCCTCAAATTCGGCGGAAAGAAAGGAACAGAACAGAGTGCCTTGACAATAGGTTCCCGAGTCCCTTCTGCCTACCCTTCTATTTGTGCTGGATATTTGAACTATTAAAGAGCTTTTATTGCTAAATGTATTTGATGTTTTTAACATTATTTCTATTTAAATTTTAGCAAAATAATTGACTGAAAATCGAACTTATATGTACACGTATAGCAGATACGTGTATACAAAGCTGACTTCTTAATTAGCATTGTAATTAGAATATGCATAACATTATGCTTATTTTCACTTTTATTTCATTATGATTACCTTTTCAAGTTTAAAAATTTGCTGTGAAGACATACCGTTCATCCATTTTCCAATCGAATTGAAGACATTAAATGTTAAGTGGAACTCAACGCCGCCCTTACTATTAAGTATATATACGCTATTTAAAACAAAAAAAACAACTAAAATATTTCAAATAAATATTTACAATCTGTACAGACTTCTCCAACAACAACAACATTGAAAGTTTCTGAATTGACTTCTGGGATTCTCGCTTCAGCAATCTAGTACTTCGCTTGATTAATCTTTGCAAACTGATCGATGCTCTATGTCAGCGCTAATTGATTCTAACCCGGTTGAGATCAGAGTTGATTAAACAGGTCTAGCACAACGTAACTTAACCTTAGATTTAGTTAGTCTTGCAATAATCGTCTTAGATCCTGCTTATCTGTTGAACTTGAAATTATGTCTCTAGTGCGCGTTACATCAAAGCCTGTTGAAGCACAGGGGCTTAACAAGCGTGTGACTGTAAAAAGTAGATTATGGGTTTGATTCTCACTAGAAGAACTGATATATTCCATATTTTCAAATAAATATTGAATGTTTTCATGTCTTCGCTCTGGTAGCAAAGCAAAGCGTTGAGTTCCACCACTCATTACAGCAATGCCTTAAATTCATTGGAAAGTGAAGAATACAACTGGAGTGTCTTAAAATTACTTCCCAAGTTTCCTCTGCCTATCCTACCACGAGCGGGATTCAGTGTGAAGTTGAAATAAAAAAGAATTCGATCCAAATAGTGTAAGGTTATAAGATGTATCCATAGACTATCCAATACAAATATAATCTTCATTCTTATTTTTTCAGTAACTTTAAAATAAATGGCAAATATATAAACATATTTTTTTTGAAAAAACATTATAAAAATCTAATATTAAGAAACCTGAGAACTGGTAACAATCTGTTGCCGACATTACGTTAATCGATAAGAATTCTCTCGAGATATTGCGTGATGAATCGTGAAACTCAACATTGCGCTTTGACTTTTTACTAGAGTGAGACAAAATGAAAATATAGAATGTTTTTTTCATTGGAAATTAAACTCACAACTGTGTGGTTTACACTCAATAAGGTAGGGTCTCAAGAAATGAGTATAAAAAAATATTGAAATTTAAGTATTTTATTGAAAATTATTTGTAAATATTGACAAAGACAATAAACTGTTTCTGTCTGTCTAAATACACCTAAAAGGAAGATATACTTAATAAATAACATTTATTTTTATTCATATTTTATGTATTTACACAAAAAAATATATTATTGTAATTATATTAAAAATTACCGAAGTCGTAACCTTAACAATAGTTCTTTCTCACATTTGTTTTAACATTGTAAAACTTTAACACTAATTTATATTCACTGTTTTTATTATTAAAATTACGTCATTATCGTTTAAGATTTCTATATTTTGTATGTTAACAAAATAATCCACTTACTGTGAAACACGTTGAATAGGCAGTTACACCTAAAGATACGATTTTACTTGGCAAATCACGTCCTCCAAAAATGAAAATGCGGTATATTTAAATTAATATTCTTATCAAGACATCTGAACACATCCTAGCCTCCCTCACTAGATCAGAGTTATCAAGTTATATTAGCTTCACGCTTTATACCGCATATAGCATAGGCAGAGAAAACTTAGTGTTATGACACTCCGTTATACCGCATATAGCGTAGACAGAGAAAACTTAGTGTTAAGACACTCCGTTCAATTTCCGAATTTTCAAGGTGTTGCTTTTTGAATGGCGGAATTCAATGTATCGTTTTGTCCTGTTACCAGAGCAACCGTTGCGCTTAGTAACACGCTTGTGTCATTATTACGACGGCCTCGAGCCCATAACAAATGTTTTTTTTCCTTATAATCCAGTTTTTTCTCACTCTGTAAGTGTTAGGGAACCCCACAGTTGATTAAAACGAGGCCGATTTAAGATTGTCGACGAAAATATTCCACTGTTTCTGCAAGATGAAAAAATTAAATTACATAATGTTTTATTTCGTTCGGGGTCTGCATACATATTTATTAGCATGTTTGCTGCTTATTTTACAAGGGAAATAAGAGTTTCATAATTTTTATAATCGTCATGCTTTAGTTAAAGTAAAATGAAAATTACTTTTTTGTTTCTTTGCTCTTTTATTTTGTTAGATATTTAAATGCTTTTTCTTCGTTATTTTCTCAGTACTATCTGTATACTAGCTCACGAAAACATAGATATTATTTATACTTATTTAAACTAATAATCTACACTCATTAAAGAAAAAAATACTTACTAAGAAAACATAAAAAAATTTAACGTACCCGCTACTGTTAGAAACCGTCCAAGCGCTCTGCCTACTAACCCATAAGTTCTCATCAAGGTACGTCGAAATTCTTATACGATTATAACAACTTATTTATGTTGTTAGCATCTCTGCAGAATTTTAACAAATTTCCGCTACCCAAAAGATAATTCCTTAGAATAATCGTTTGGCAAGAGATAATGAATGCTCTTTATTAATTAATTATTTTCACTAATTTGATAAAAGTGTTTATTCACACTAAGGAAACCTTATTGAACTAAATAGGTACATAGTAACATGAAAAAAATCGGAAAAATATCTTACAACATTTAACGAAGAAAATTTGTAGAATACTTAAATATATTATTTATTGAATACTGGAAGTTTTTTAATAGATACTTAATAATTATTTTCTTAGTATCTAAACATAAGTGCCTCTATAGAATGTTTTAATTAAATGGTCGGAGATTAAGCTTGTTTTAGCCAGTATAGGAATTTTTAGTAAGAAAGTAAAACAAAAAGGGTTCGCAACTTAATAATTAACCAAAGTACTTTTCTATAAGAGATAATTAATTGAAATTAAATAGTTGTACATTTTATGTTGTATATAACTTAATAGTTGTATATATTTCCCATTCGAGGGAATGAAATATTTAATATTTTCAATATAAATATTTAATGTTATCATTTCTTCGCTCTGGTACAAGGCAAAACGAGGCGTTGAGTTCCACCGCTCAACACGCAATGCCTCAAATTCGTCGGAAAGTGGAGAATGACAGTGGACACTCCCTGTGTCTTAACACTAGGTTCCCAAGCTCCCTCTGCCTACCCGCCATGTGCGGGATACAGCGTGAAGCTGAAAATATCTATGCAATAATAGCATCTCGAATTTATATTAATATAACTTTATTCACAAAACAGACTGTATAGACACTTTCATCGTAGTCTCAGCAAAGTATGCAAAAGCCAGCATCATATGGGGCTTAAAGAGCACTTATCAAAACTTTACGAACCGTACCGAGTTCATAGAATAAATAATTTACCTGCGCAGTCCTTGTAACATTAGACCCTTTAGAATTTGCATTAATTACACATTAGAATTCAGAATTGAAATAATTAAGTTTCATAGTAGCTGTTTTCTCAAATTTAGCAAATAACGATGCTAAATTGCATTGTTATGCGCCTAATGTATGAAGTTACAGGACTACGATTTTAAGTATGCTACATAAATATTAACTTACGAGTACTTACCTGTATCCAAAGTTGGGTAGCCAGAGAGAACGGAGCACCGAACCCTACGGTATCAGCATATTTCTGTTGTCTCATCCACTGTCATTGACCTCTACACTCTGGGGAACATCATGCTTTTTACGTGACCTTTCTTACGTTTATCGATACTGTGTTTTCGAAGCTCGAACAAGGTCTACGTACCTCTCTTACCATTCACGTTTTCTTCATAAATCTATCTGTTTTGCCATTCTTTCATCACTCATTCGCTCGATGTTATGAAACCATCTGAGCAAGTTCTTCTTTCTTCTCACCGTGACATCCTCGCTAGTATCTACCAGTATATGTATCTCTTCATTGGGTATACGATCAGCTAAACAGACTCCGCATATCCTATGAGTAGATCGTATCTCCTCAATATTTATGATATAATGCTACAAAAATATGTACACAATTATTATACAACAGTCTTTTCATAGCAGCTATCGATAAATTGAAGGTTACCGAGTATTTGCTTTCATTTTAAGTAATTGAATCTTACTTGATCTTAAACCAATTATGGTATGTTTATTATTAAAATAAATTTATATAAAAAAAACTCTTGCGTTACTGAGTGATTGAAATTTCTTAATACAATTGAAACTACCGGACTTAACAAAGTAGGTAAGGGAGTATATCTATAATTATTACTATTCATCTGAATACTAAAAGAAGTATTCACAAAATATTATATAAACGGAAAATATGGAAGATTCGCTATAGTCTACGAAAAAAAAATAAAAAGAAAATAAATATAACATATATATGAACCAATATCTGCTATAAAAAATAATTATCCTATCTTTTGAGGAAATAAATAGGAAAAAAATAAACATTTAAATGTTACGAACAAAGTATTCGCACAAGCGGCTCAAAGGCAGGTCGCTTAGCGAAGTTCAAAAGATCTATTGGTTGCTTGTTCTGGAACTTAAGATTGTGTCTCTTTGGAAATTTAAAGATCCGTTCAACTAGAAACGCACTGATAAAAGTACTTAAAAGAGCACTTGTGAAACCGTAATAGAGCAATTCGATTGTTTTACTTTTGTTTCATAATATTATTTTGTTTTTTAATTACTATAATACTTTAATTTAATTATAGTTGTAATAATTTAGGATTAGACTGAGTATAGTATACTATACTCAGTCTAATCTTTCAGTCAGTCAGTTTCAAAAAATCCGTTTCACGCTACTACGAGTAAGATACATACATTAGTATTGAGATAACTCATTGTTGTGCTTTGGGTATCGCAGGAAGGAAATAAAAAAATATTCTATAGAGTAAGAGTCACAAATTCAGAACTACAAAAATTGCGCTTACAGTTAAATTTTCTGCGCCACGTCGGTCTTAATGTTTAATTCTTTTTTTAATCTATTTCTCAATGAAACCTTTGATCGTTCTTTGTCGTAATAGGAATTTCAAATGAAAGTAGTTTCAACAAGCTGTTTTAAGAAAGTAGAAACATATATTATATAAGTTGAAAAATGGAAATTTAAATATTCCTCATTTAATTAGGCCATAGAAGCTCTTTTGAATCGGCAAGTTACATAAAAATATCAGTAGTGTTACTGAAAGTCGGACTAGACCACCGATGGATTCACACCAATTTCAAAATTATATTATTAGCAAGGTTAAGTTTGCTGGATGTATGGATTAATTAAATGACGTAATATTTTTTTTTAATGAAACACTTTTAAACGGATTAATCGCGTATATTGAATGGTAAACATTTTTGGGAAACCCGACGTTTCGAACACTTTACAGTAGTCCAGGACCACGGACTACTGTAAAGTGTTCGAAACGTCGGGTTCCGTTTAAAAGTGTTTCCTTATAAAATTCATAAATCTGTTTTGCCATTCATTCATCACTCATTCGCTCGGCGTGCCAACACCACCTTAACAAAACCTTAAGAGTTTACGGAGAGAATAAAAAGAAGGTGCTTATTCTTTTTATTCTCTCCGTAAACGTAACTTAAGGGTTGCGTTTTTCTATTTTACGGTAGGAAACCCTAAAAATAGTTTTAGATTCACATATAAATATAGCAAAAGTCAGAAATTTTATTACTCTTACATTTAACCACGTGCATAAACAATAAAAATTTGGACTTCCAACGCTAATGACTATTTACGTCTTAAGAACAAAATCCTACCGCAACGAACCGCAGGATTAAACAGCAATAAAATTTAATTTGCTCGCTCTAAAACCAATATCGGCCATTTATACTCAGATGATCACCGCCCCCTATAAATAAAGGGGGCTACAATTACTTACTGGGGTTGCCTAATAAATGGTAGTCGAAATGTAACGAATTGAAGCAGTTAAGATTGTAATGAAGGACCTGCAACCGCAAAACTGGATTAAGAAACATGAAGGTAAATTATGTCTCATGAGCGTTTTTTGATTGTTAAATATAAAAATATATTTTATATACAATGTCAAATTTATATTATTTCCGTGATTTAATTATGTAAAGATTGTTAGAGTGAGCAATAATTACGACCATATCTAGATACAAATATATATATTTTTTCACGCTATATTCTGTTTATAGAAGGGTGAAATAAAAAATCAGAGGAAACTTGGCAATATAGTATTAAAACAATCCTTTCCGTTCTCCAGTTTCCGCCGAAATTAAGTCATTGCGTATTGAGTGGGTGAAACTAAATTCCCTACAGAGATCCTCACAACATATTTATTTATTGTAACAAGCGTGTAAGAATTTCGACGTAGCTTGATGAGAACATATGAGTTAGTTGGCAGATGACTTTCACGGTACCCAAGAGGCGCTGATTCATTCAAATGTATATACGTTTTTTAAAAATAGTATCTTTTCTTTCTGAATATGGAATAACACTTTAAAAATGGCAAAAATAAAAATGGTAATTTATTTATTTTATAATATAAAATATTCCATTTCCGGTGTGTATGGGGATCGAACCCACAACCTGTCGCGTTTTCAAATAATAAATATAATTTTGGAAAAGAAGAATTATAACATTCTTTCATTATTTAAATCTTAGTAGTAAACTTCATACCGTTATTTTTATATAACGGTAGGTACTCGTAATTGTTGTAAGTGTACAATTACGAGTACCAAATGTTGAGGATGAAGCGGATCTCTTCTTTCTCTGCTTTCTGTCGAAATTTGTGATTAGAGGCGGAAAGCTATATAATTTTCAATTTGAAATGAAAACTGCATTAAGCTTAAATCTCTTGTAGCATACAGAAAAATCCACATTAATTTTAAAAATATGGACTCACACAGGTGCGATGTTTAGTAAAATATCATGAAATTATGAAAAATATGACAATTTTTACCCAAAAATTAATTTTACGTGTGGGAAATCCAAATACCCAACATTAATCCCAGCTTCATGAAATTATGAGATTATTTCATGTTTATGGTTACAATTTGCTTTCATATATAGTTTGTTATTTAAAAGCTTTTAACTTGGGAATATTCGATGTTTTCTTTTTATAGCTTCACGCTGTATCCCGCACTAGGCAAGGTAGGCAGAAGGAACTTGGGAACCTAGTGTAAAGACACTCCGTTCCACTTCTATTCCCCACTTTCCGCCGAATTTGAGGCATTGCGTGTTGAGTTTTCTTTTCTCTATTATATTTTTTAGGCAAACTTTACGTAATTTATTTGTATAGATATGTTCACAGGGGATGGCGATGGTAGGGAGCTTGATCCCGATCAGGGGAAATAAATTATTTTCTTTTCTCCGCATTGGTAAGTCTTAATGTTACTGTGAGTTGACTGATACACAAAGTGTTTACGAAACAAGAACCAAAACTAGTAGACTTAGAAAATTGAAATTTGGCTTGGTTGAATAATTTAAGTAGTAGGAACAGTTCGTAATGGCAAAAGTTTGGCTTTGAACTTCGGCAACTCAAGCGCAATACAATATAAATAAACGAAAATTGAAATTAAGAAAATAAAAATAATTAGATTTAAGACTATATACATATAGTGAAAAATTATAAAAAAATACTGACACTTGTTCGAAAGGACCTCAATAAGACAAGTTATTCCAAATACACTCATTTGGTAAAATTTAAGGGGGTTCACGATGGAAAGCTTGCTCGCAGCGACCCCTGCCAGCCCTCTAGAGGGCTGCAACGTTCTGAGCGCGCACTGATAGGGCCCCGATATATATAGTCCCCCCAAGGCGACGCACACCAGTGCGTCCCCGCTGATGTGATAAGTGGAGTCGAATGCGGCGTTGGGGACCGCCACCCAGCATGCCATGTCTGGAAAGGCGGGAAGTGGAGGACGGAGCTATAAATAGCTATGATAATGGAATGATATGAATGATAATGGAATGTAAGAGATGGAAAATGAAGATAAGATGGAAGAAAAGATGAATGAATTATTAGACGGGATGAAAGGAATTATTAGATGGGATTGATATGGATGTTATCTTTGTGTGAATGAGACCAAGGGAAAAGGCAATGACATGACCGATTTTCCTGGTAACCAAATTGCCCTCTGGGCCAGCGTACCAGAGAGCGAGCGAAGGAGTCGGGAGGCGTAGGCGTGTTATTGTCCTCTCGACTGGTTCGTGCAATGTTATGTATATGAGTACAAGGCGATACGCGCATCCGAAGCAGCCTCAGGTTGAGGCTGCTTCAAATGCGCGTCAAGCTAGGGATAACAGGAGTTTTCTTGTTAGGGGCGTATGCACCGGTATCCTCAGCTCCATTCTGCGAACTCGAGGAGTTTTGGGAGAGTGTCAGGAACGTTCTAGTGTTAGAGAGAATGAAAAAATAATAATATGTGGTTATTTGAACGGATGGGTTGGAACTGCACGACGCGGTTACGAAGGAGTGCTAGGTAAACATGGTGATAAGAGAATGAATGAGGCTGGAAAGCTTATATTGGAAATTTGTAAGGAAAGGACTTTGTTTGTGGCAAACACGATATTTGACTAGAAAATTCACATGTATACATGGGAGCGAATGGAAGAGAAAAGTATGATTGTACTGATGATGTCATTGGAGGCGACTAAAGTACGAGTGGTAGAGACACGTTGTCAAATATGGCAACACGCATGGTCAGATTCGACCGGTTTATTACCAACCCCCCACCCCCCTTCCCTCCCCGATTTAAAACAGGGGTTAGTAGTGGCTCGTTTGCTTTATTTTTTTTATTAAAAAAGTACCACTTAATTCACTTTCTAATAAATCTTTTTTTACGCTCACCTTACATTCCGTCCTTTCTTCATTTCTTTTAAATATCAAACTTTCGTCTAATTAGCATTCAGACTTAGGTAATAATTTTCACATCCTTCTTCCAGCTCGCTTTCTGATAATGCTATGAGCACTACATCACGTGCGTACAGCAGGAAATTTAATCCCATGTCACTTTATACATTCCTTGAGAACAGCTATCCAAATACAAACAGAAACAAGCTGACATGGCGCAACCACTCCATTGGATAACAAACCGAGGCGACATGCCAGCTTCTAATCGCACGCAGGCTGAGTAATCTCTAAAAAGCGACTTTACAACCTGTGGCAAGGGTCCGCTAACATTTGCTGGGGCCTGTATCTCTCATATTTTTTTTTTTTACATCCTTCTCAAATCCTTTTTGAAGTCCACAAAACCAAAGAAAAAAATTTAGTTTACAGAAAAAAAATCCGTGATTAAGCAGAGGAAAAACATCTGATCCATTGTTCCTGGTCTACAGCTTCCCTGAGCCTCCCACAATAGCTTTTCGGATCTCTTTTACATTCGTCTCGCTAATATTTTTTATTATCCAGGTATTATTCAAAAATATAAAGTGCATAAAAATCTTTTTGATTTTGTATTACTAATAGTGGATATCGTTTGCATACAAAAATATCACTAACAGTACACATAATATTTTTTTTACTTTTCATTGAAAGCCCGATGATAAAATAAATATTACATTTAAAAAATATCTTTCATTTTTACGATATTGTAGATGAAAAACAGAAAAAATCTAGACCTATATGACAAAATTGATAAAAAAGCACTTTGAGATGACCCACTAATAAATTAACCTGTCAAGGAAAATGAAAATAGAGAGTGAAAATCACTAGTTTTTCTATATTTTATAATGTAAGCCTATATAGGTTTCCTATTCAAACATTTAATATTTACTTATTTTTTACGAATATTATATTTTTCATAATTCACAGCCTACTCTATAAGGAAAATAAACTAATGTCCTTTAATGTAATCCTTTACGTGAAATGCGTAGAGTGTGTAACACGGGACCTAAAAGCGCTATTTGTCATCCGGCAAAAAGCCTTGC
This sequence comes from Eueides isabella, assembly GCA_019049475.1. Taxonomy (NCBI): domain Eukaryota; kingdom Metazoa; phylum Arthropoda; class Insecta; order Lepidoptera; family Nymphalidae; genus Eueides; species Eueides isabella. The sequence continues at coordinate 7,745,758 of CM032403.1, read as the reverse complement.
CTCGTTACGGCTATCGACATATTATATATGCTTTATAAATAATGTTAGCAACTCGGTCACTTCAGCTGAGATTACGGTTTATCACTTTATGAAAATAAATGTATCAAATATAGAGTTATGTAATCTGTTTTTGTAAAATATTTATTTTGTTACGTGACTTTATTAAAAATATTTGGAATTTCACTTCTAATATGATTTTAACTTTCTGTTCTGTTTAATACTTAGATTTACTGATCGTAAGTGGGAATTAACACTTTAAAATCAGTTAAAATATTGTGTTCTTTTATTTTTTTGTAAATAAAATGTGTAGTGCAATAATTTACCAAGTTTGGAATTTTCGACGTCTACGTTCAGATATAATATATTATATAATTTTCGAGACACTGCTACGCTTTTCTTGGATCTATTCAAACGGAGACTCTCACTCAGCTTCACGCTGTATCTGCACATGGTAGGATAGCCAGGGAGATCTTGAGAATCTAGTGTGAAGTCACTCCGTTCCGTTTTATAGTTCCCGCCGAATTGAAAGCCGAAACATTGAGTGTGAAGTGTTGGAGCTCAACGCCGCGCTTTGCCTCGTTAACAGAGCGAAAAAATGATAACAATAAATATTTAAATAGAAAATATAAATATTTAATTTTCTCAGGTCAGGGATTGAACCCACAACCTGTCAGTTAAAGTAACACGCATGTGCCGCTGCGCCGCGGCAGGACTCACAACACTATTTTTTAATTTCTTTTATTTAGTACTTAATTATTAATTAATTATAAAAACAAAGAATATATAACTTTATCAATTACTAATTTTTATCACAATTAAGCTAAATTGGCATTTAATTGTTGTAATTTCTTGAGGGACACAACACCTCTTCTAATTGCCTCCACCGGTGACAAGGGGACTCGAACATTTTACAAAATCGCCGAAAGTAAAATACTGTGAAAATTCTTGCCACCTACCTTTCAATGTGGAATTTAATTATTTATTCGTCTACGTACTTTCCTTTTTGTTGGTTCTAGTCTAGTGATACAAGTTTTAATTTTTTTTTTAATTTATCTTTAATAACGATGAAATTGAAAAATTAATTGGAAATTACATTCACATTCAAAGCTATAGAATATATGCTGCTAAGCAATCAAAATCTAGATAAATACGGAAGTAAATATTCTTAGTTCTAAAAAAAAATGCTTAAAGTAAACGAGAAAATAGACCAAGAAAGAAGAAGTATAAAAAGTATACATAAATAAATAACGTGTACAATTTTAAAAATAAATGTTCCTTGAATGCAAAAAATACTGCATTTCCCTCTGAACTTAATTCTATTTAAGTTGCTAAGTAGTTGAAGATCCAGCAAAAACTCTAACAGAAAACAAAAGATATTATCTTCAACTGGTGCAGAATTACTGATTCAGATCATAAAACCAATAATTCTTTACGATATTGTACTCTAGGGCCTCCTTGTACCATCTGTTTGTCAAACTAACAAGCTTACAGATTTATTAGTTATTCTCTTAACGAAACTTATACAATGATAGTCTTAAGTACGAATTATTGCCAATTTTAGACGCTATGGTTCTTTATGTTTAATGTTATAAGTTTTTAATGACCTCTTTTCTGCTTTAGATCTCGGTGAGCTAGTTTTGATTGCTTAGTTTATTATGATGGAAGATTTGGAAAACTTTTTGAGATATTTTTATAATGGAACTGTGATGATGATGAGGATAGAATATTTTATATATATATATAAATATATATATATATATATATATATATATATATATATATATATATATATATATATATATATATATATATATATATATATATATATATATATATATATATATATATATATATATATATATATATATATATATATATATATATATATATATATATATATATATATATATATATATTATATATATATATATATATATATATATATATATATATATATATATAGTGAGTAATATGATTGTGAATAAGTGTAAAGTGTTTATTATAGAGAAAACCTATCACCACCTAGTACAACTATAACTTGTTCTTCCCATTGACCTATAATCCTGAAATTGATACCTTTCGTTGGGCGCGACCGACTCGCACTGGACCGTGTTTTGATTTTTATTTTCTTAGTTGATAAAAGTAATACTAAAACCTAAAATATATATAGTATTATTTTGGCTCAAGGAGCATGTCAAATATTTTGATATTCTGGACTTTTTTCAATATGACATTTACGGTTTACGGTTTCAGAATTCATTTATTTAACATACTACATTTTATCAGAATTCATTTATTTAACAAATTATATATTTATTCTACAATTAAAAGTTTATAAACTCATAATATTTTGGTAGCCACTAGCAACCAAAGCAAATTATGGAAAATGACAAATAATGTTCATGTTTCCAAATAGATACTAAGATAATTTTATAATCAAACGGGTAATAATGACCCAGTCGTCACGGCCGTAAATAACAATTTTGTGCCCCCATGTCTGATTGAAACTAGCAAAAGAATCAAAATATCTTAATGGAAAGTACTATAAAATGTATGTCATCGATCCTTTGTCATTATTTCTTAAAGTACAAACACAATGTAAATTTATATTTATATTTTACAAAACTGTGTAGTTGAAATACTTAATTCCTTATCTTTCACTATAATAGTGTCTGAAGTAAAGGAGGTCTGATGAAGCGACGTGCAATAAAAACAAAAGACCCTCATTAGGCCAAACTGCTCTAGATCGAATGTACTACAGATCTGACATGACAAAGTAAATGGATTCAAGAAATCAGCATGAAAAATGGATATAGATCACCGCTGGAACCGGTTAAGATACACGAGAGAAATGAATAAGGCTGGGCGTATAAATTATAGAACTTAGACGTTTTGTATAGCCATAAATTATTTTCACACTATTTGAACAGTTTTTATCTTTTTTTTCTGTTCTTATTAGGGATTTCATTATGAAATTACTTTATATCATGTAATTTTTTTATTATATTTTTTAATTTTGAGAACTTTGTGGCGCAGCAGTACAGTGTTAGGCTGAAATCGGACAGTTTTGGGTCCTTTCAACTCTCGGGAAATAAAAATATTCATTTAATTACTGGTAACACGACAAAGCGCAGCGTTAAGATTTGACACTCAGTTCGCAATGTCCCTTATTAAAACTTATACAAGAGATGTTCATCGGGCTCGTCAGGTCAAAAATATTTTTTCGATTCAGTCAGTATGCCTTACCTAACTGATGCTATAAACTATCTTCTTTTTCAATTGAATTCCGGTATACGATCTCTTCTACGAGGACAAAGGATATTGTTAAAATGTAGCATATCGCATAAACAAAATGTTACAAAGAAAAAAAAATATTTCGTGCATAAAAAGAAAATAAGAGCCACACTAAGTAGATTATCTACATATATATATGGAAAAAAATAACGAGTTTCTTTAAAAATCTCCAGCCTGATTTCTTTGGCGAAAATACTGATGGTTAATTGGAGTTGTTTGATCTCATAACTTTTTACTGCGACTCGATGCCTGCCTTTTCATAGGGTTTTATTTCAGCACATTATTTTTCGATGTTGGTAATTTCGTTCCCGATTTCACGAAACCTCATAACAATCATGTATATGTTATACGACTTTTGACGATCGGATTTGCCAGATCTGAAAAATGTTGCCAAGGTTAAACTCGATTTATAAAAAATATATACAAAAAAAATACTGTCTCCACTATCAGAAATAAGAATTTGTACAAAAAGTATCAGCAATAAGTACATATTTGTCCAACTGAAATTTTGCATTATATCACTTCTAATCACAACAATTACTACTGTAAAAATATTTTTATTTGATCACCAATAATATTGACAAAATTAACTCTAAGATAAACATTATTAGTAATACAATGGTGCATCTGGTTCAAATCACATGTCCGTAGTGAATAGATCAACCTAAATTTACATGAATCTTTCTCATAACACATATGTAGTAAGAATCCAGAAAATATATGAAAATTCATGACCAACAAATTCAACTATCATCATTCAGCACCAGTACTATGACACTATGCAGCATTAAATATTCTAGACTATTGTAGAGTGCATGCGTGTTACAAAGGGTGTTTCAACATTGTCTTCACTCGGGAGAAGTAGTCCTACTTTCATGTTAATCAACTGAGGATATACTTAGGATGTAACCTAGATCTAAGGTTAGAAATTACACAATCCTAGAGTATTCTCAGCGATGCTGAAAGCATAATCATATAAAGTTAAATTGTATTTGTTTATTAATATGTTTTTGCTTATTTATCAAATATTTTTTTTTATAATACGTACCATATGCATCTGTTAAACAGAATAAGCATAACTTAGTCTTTAGATAATAAGTTTAGCACTTGTCGTCCATTTTTGGAGATATTATGATATATATGGCGAAACTCAACGCTGCGCTTTGTCTTATCATCAATACGGAAAATGAAAATAATTAATTGTTCACAGGGATGAAATCGATCCCACGTTTACGTCATACGCAGTGATGGTGAGATAAGCATACATATTCTAATATTTTTTTAGATTAAATTTGCATACAAAAACAACATAAAAGAAGGTGGAATAGAAAGAGTCAACAAGCTATAATAAAATATTTGAAGAAGGTTATTATAAAAAAATATCACTATGAAATATATTATAAGATCCATAAAAAGTGTTTGTTTTTTATTTACTCTTCTATTTGTAATACTTGTTTGAAATGTATAATTATCCTTTGGGAATGTTACAAAAGGCCTAGTTTTGCACAAGCACTAATCAGAACGGTAGCTCGAATGTCGAACCAGTTTTAGCTGTCACTAATTAACTTAAAATCCATTACTATACTTTACGTAATTCGTCAAAGGAATACGTCGGCTTCTGATTTCGTTCAATATAAACTTTATTCGTGTTTACTCTGTCCATAGGTTTTTGACTTCACACGTTTAACACATAGTGCACAAAGTGTTCTTCGACTTATTTTTTTTTTTTTTTTTTTCTTTTTTTTTTCAGCTTCACGCTGTATCCCGCACTAGGCAGAGTAGACAGAGGGAACGAATGTGAAACCTAGTGTTATGACACTCCATTCCACTTCCGTTCCCCACTTTCCGCCGAATTTGAGGCGGAACTCAACGCCGCGCTTTGCCTTATTACCAGAGCGAAGAAATGAAACATTAAATATTTAAATTGAAAATATTAAATATTTCATATCCTCGACTGGGAATCGAACCCAGAACCTGTCGGAAAATATATATATATATATATATATATATATATATATATATATATATATATATATATATATATATATATATATATATATATATATATATATATATATATATATATATATATATATATATATATATATATATATATATATATATATATATATATATATATATATATATATATATATATATATATATATATATATATATATATATATATATATATATATATATATATATATATATATATATATATATATATATATATATATATATATATATATATATATATATATATATATATATATATATATATATATATATATATATAGTTACTGTAAAGAATTATAAATTACTATTTTTTTTGTATTAATCAGGTTGTTCGGCATACTTATGTAATGGAAAATTTTACTTCTATAAATACGTCTTATTCTATTCGTCTATAATTAATACTTCTTATAATATGTCTAACTTCTATGTATGATGATAATTAAATATTCGTTATATAAATTTAAGCCGCCGAATTTAAGGTCTGTAGTGGTACAGCGGCATAAGCGTGTGACTGTAAGCGAAAAGTTGTGGATTCGATTCCCACTCGAAGAAATGAAATTTAATATTTCAAACACGCGCGGCGGATAGTGGGGAACAGAAGTGGAACGGAGTCTTAACACTAGATTCCCAAGTTCTCTCTGCCTACCCTGCCATGTGCGTGATAAAGTGTGAAGCTGAATTGTTTACTCCTTCACACTCCTTTTGACGAACAAGATAAAGCACTCAACATAATCAGGTACTTTCTTGAGGTTGGCGCTTTTCGCTAGCTAGTCCACTCTCTCATTTCCTGGGATATCAATATGCACCATTACTCAGAAGAGTCTGGTACTTTTGTTTTCTTTTGCTGCTCTTTTCATGTTTTCTTTTATAAACAAAACAATTGGGTAAGATATATCTTGGTCTCCCAGCGATTCAAGAACTAATCTGGAATCGCTTAAGATATAGATCGACGGTTCTAAGGATCTTAGCGCAACCTTGGTGACTAGGTAGAGCGCGTAGAGTTTGGCCTAAAATCTGTGCACAAGGTCGCTAAGATGTACTTTATCACCAGCGTTTCAGTTTCCTTCTCCTAGTACGACAGTGCTGTTCCAACCCCGCCATCAATCTTGCTACTCTCCGTGCAAATGATCAATCCCCTGAGGTTATGTTTATGGTGTTTGGTCATGGTGTAGTTTTCGGTTACAGATCCTCAAGGCAATGGAACCGCACCACAAGTTCAACTGACGGGTGGGATGTCTGGTCGAAGACAATTCTCCTTTCCACTTTTCTACTATTAGTGGGATCAGGCCACTTAGGGCCAGGCACCGTCCTATACGATTTTATAATGATACGGTAAATTCTCTCTGAAGGGCGTCCAAGCTCTAGCATGTGGTGATCTTATTGACTTAACGGGGCCCAAACTCTGCAGCGTAATGTATGATTTATAACGGCAACATATATTGTTCTGACGATTTCGAGATTCAGGCCCCAATTTAATTTTGCAGATCTCAAAATTATATTATATTTTGATTAATTAATTGCTTTTTTACAATTACTTTATTTACGTGGTTATTAGAAATGAATTTGCTATCGATTACTAGGGTTGATATCTACTAGTTTTATTGGCACACCTCCTATTTATACGTATCCTATTTTAGCTTGTTTGTTATAAGAATAGCGTTAGTTTTATTTCCCACATCATATGTTATGCTTACCCTTCTGTTGTATAGATAACTGTCAACCAATTTTCTTAACTTTATCGGGCACATGTTTTTAGCAAGCTAAAATTTTATGGCGGGCCGCCACGCTGCATCCAAAGCGCCCTCTATGCCTAGGGAAATTACAAGGTTTAAAAGCTTTTTCTTTAAGCCATCCCACAATTAGATTATTTAAGGTCATACAAAAACTGAATAAATAAGTGGTCAGAGCGCATGAACGAGTTTAAATACCGCATCGATCAAATTTTTACACGTTTTCTACCTTAATATTTGTTTAAGATATTTAATAGTAAAATAATACTGTGATAAATTTCTAAAACAGAAGAACCGCAAATAAAAAAAATATTAAATTTATTTAAAATCAAACGATAAAAGAAAAATAAAATAAACAAAGCTTATTGAAGTTCAATGAAGTAATAGTAATATTTGGATTTAACGGATCATTGACTACAATACATTTGAATGAAAATAAATAAGAATAGAGGCTTGTATGTTTATCGTTTATTCGATTATGATCCTTCAACATGGGCTATGCTATTAGGACATAAAATCCGAATTTTCTGTTTACTCACGCTGTATCCTGCACATAGTAGGTTAGGCAGAGGGAACTTAGGAACCAGTGTTAAGACATCCTCCAGTGTTAAGATATCCTCTATTCCATTTCCCTCTTTCCGCCGAATTTGAGGCATTCCGTGCTGAGTGGCAGAACTCAACGTCGTGCTTTGCCTTGGTACTAGAGCGAAGAAATAAAAATATTAAACATTTTACTTCTTCGAATGGACATCAAACTCACAACATGCTTGTTCCGCTGCGCCACCACAAATGTCTAAATTATTGTATTTATTTTGTAATTTAACCCTAGAAGCCTAAATATATAATATATAATAAATCTACGCTTGTGAGGCGTAGACGAAACCGAATATCATTTCTCTTTCTAACGGTCGAAGCTAGAGCATCGTGATCTTGTGCCAATTTAGTGGCCGATGAAAGCTCACGGTTGGTGCCCGTACTGTTAAGATAAGTCCCGCCATTTTTTATTTATGGAAGTGTAGTACGCCTGAGAGACGTATGTTAAGGCTTTATGTAACTTTTAACTAGATGTGAGTGATTTTATTCTTGTTTGTTTGTCGTATATCTTATGCCTATTTTTCAGGTTACTAAGGTGATATAATTGGAATTTTAAACGAGGATGATAATCTTTCTTTGGAAGATACAATCCGCAGTTTTGGATAACCAGATTATCGACGACGTTCAAAGCGAAGACGAAAATGAGGTTGACCGTGTTTCCTGCCTGCCAACTCGGGCCGAATTTATCATGTTCGTGGTAGTACTCAGCAAAAAGCAGTCATAAATAAATGAAGTGGTAAATCTGACCTGATTCTACAATCAGACATTAAGCGGAGTAAGCTCATTTGATCAAATATCCTCCTCAATGTCATGCAGTTACAAAACTAATAGATGGCCAAGGGCTATATTTTATGGTATCCTAACATGGATTTTGTTAAATTTGCTATAATATATGGCCACAAAATGGCGAAGAATAAAAACCATTGAATGGAAAAAAATCTTGAAGCAACTCATCATAGATTTGGTTACGCCTTGGATGGAGAAGAGACTTGAAGATCCGACATTGAAAATATCTTTACGAGAAAATATAAGACAAATTCTCGTAGAACCTACTGATTCAAATAATGAAAATCGTGAAGAAGAACTCGAGCAAAAAAACGTAAATACTGCGCTATTTGTTCCTATAAAAAAAGGGAATGTCAAAATTTGTGTGTATTACACACTAATTTTGACATTCCCTTTTGTGTAAAAAAATCTGTGTGTGGCGAGCAAAGGGTTGATGTGTATCTAGACTGCTCTCAAAGTTTAACTAGTCTTTTAAAGTCTGATTAATTTTAATGTTTTTTTCTAAGAATTACTAAATTTATTAATTACTTAACGCAAAAAAGATGTTGTCTGTCTTCATGGAGTGAGACAAAGTGACATGGGAGTGAAAGTAGGTACCTCGAATATAAATTACCTGCTTTACGCAGATGATGCAGTGCTTATTGCATCATCAGAAAGCGAGTTGCAGGCATTGGTTACCACTCTGAAAGAAGGATGCGCGAATAATGGTCTAAGCCTGAATGCGAATAAGACGAAGATTCTGGTATTTGAAAGAAATGAAGAAAGAACAGTTTGCAAGGTCAGTGTAAATGATAAGATATTAGAACAAGTGAATGAGGTAGTATATCTGGGAAGTATGTTTAGCAGAGACGGTAGATACGAAATGGATGTGGAAAGGCGTATTGCTGCCGGTAACAGAGTTAACGGTGCCTTAGCTGCATTGTTGAGACGGCGAAACGTCAGCATAGCTGCGCGTTTGGCCGTACACAATGCAGTGTTGGTATCGACACTGTTATACGGCAGCGAAACGTGGGTATTACAGAATAAAAAAGTAAGAAAGATGATTGCTGTAGAGATGCGATCTCTTCGTCGGATATGCGGAGTCAGTTTATCTGATCGCATATCCAATGAAGAAATACACAGAATGGCAGGTACTAGTGTGGATGTCACAGTGAGAATGAAGAAGAACGTGCTCAGGTGGTTTGGGCACGTCGAGCGAATGAGTGAAGAAAGAATGGTAAAAAAGATTTATGAAGGAAAGGTGAGTGGTAAGAGAGGGAGGGGGAGACCTCGGTTGACCTTCGAAAACACAGTATCGACGATACTGGAGGAAGGTCACGTAAAAAGCATGACATGCCCTCCGGGGGGTCCCCCCGGAGGGCATGTATGAAGAGGTTGATGACAGTGGACGAGGCGAAAGAGGTATGCCGAGACCGTAGCGTTTGGCGCTCCGTTCTCTCTGCCTACCCCGCTAGGGATATAGCGTGAAGCTAAGTTAAGTAAAGTAAGTAAATATTTTATTTTTAAAGAATTGTTTCAGTTAATTTTAAATAAGTATTAGTTTTTTCTATTTTTGCAGAATAGTAATTTATAAGTGTACGTAAGTAAGTAAATGACTTGTAATTGGCCTACGCTTAACAACTATTGATAATACAAAATTAAGAAACAAAAACCAGCCAAATGCGAGTCCAACTTGGTCACCGAGGATTTTATGTCAATTTTAGAATTGTAAATCGACGGGAAATAGTTTATAAAAGTTGAAAAACTTTAAATTGCGGGCGTAAAAAATATATTTTCATTTTTTTTCTTTTATGCTATATAGCTGAAGGACTTTGACTAAATTATATTGTTTAATGTTTCAAAGTTACAAACTACATATATGTTAATGTACTACTGTCTCAATTTAAAAGTTAATTAAACTACTGAGCACATTTACAAACTTTTACAAGTCAGTTATCATCCTAAGTGCATTTGCACTGTTTCAGAATTTTGTATCAGAAATAGTATAATTCAAAATGTTTTGAATTATTCCACACTTTAGGAAACATTTGTATTGTATGAAAATCATTTCAAGCTGGCCGGATTCAAATCCCGGATTCAAATTAGCATTTTTAGTTATCTAAAAAAGTAGATAAATATAATGTTTATATTCATAAGTATACCTGTTGTAGAATATTTGTGGCATGATTGTTGGTTGTTTGTAAGTGTGGATCAGATCTTCACTCTGGAGAATGAATTATATTCATTTCTTTATTTTAGTAAGCTAAAAACACGTTAAATTTCACCACACAGTATAGAACTCTTAATACACTTAAGGAATACATAGGAATGACTTAATACACTTAAGGAATACATACGAACACTTAAGGAATACATAGGAGGAGATCGGAGTGTCTTGATACTAAGTTATTAGTCAACTATACAGAGCGAGTAAAATAAACCACAAAAAATATGTATTCACCATCGTCATTCGTATGACGATGGTGAATACATATTTTTGTGGTTTATTTTATTTATCCCATTTATTGACTTTTTTTCTAAATGTTTAACGTACTCGCATTTCCATTTGAGGTAAAATTTACCAAGAATAATGAATAGAAACAAAATAGAATTTTGTTTTAGTGTCATACTACATGTTAAAACTTATCCACATTTTAATCCCTTCCATCCCATTTTAATTTAATTCCTTGAATAATAAAAAGGTTAAAGCTTAAGACATGTACATTAAATAATAAATCAAAAATTATATTATTTAATAATGTCTTTGATTTTCGCGATTGTTATACATTTTAAATGAAACACTTTTAAACGGATTAATCGCGTATATTGAATGGTAAACATTTTTGGGAAACCCGACGTTTCGAACACATTACAGTAGTCCAATGTTAAATATCTTGCACGTTTAGTTTTTAAGTACTCTAATCGACGTATTTTATTCGCGTTTTCCGGTCCGTACTGGTTCACATAATAATGTCTTTGATTTTCGCGATTGTTATACATTTTAAATGAAACACTTTTAAACGGATTAATCGCGTATATTGAATGGTAAACATTTTTGGGAAACCCGACGTTTCGAACACTTTACAGTAGACTACTGTAAAGTGTTCGAAACGTCGGGTTTCCCAAAATGTTTACCATTCAATATACGCGATTAATCCGTTTAAAAGTGTTTCATTTAAAATTATATTATTTGCTCAACAATCAACTAACTAATATAACCCAGCAAATAATAGAAGAGCATAAAAAACGGCTTTGTTATTTGTTACGGTACAGACCCCTTTTCCATGTCATTTGTTTGAGGGGACCTATTTCGCGCAACGATACATTGAACTAAAGATTGAGTACCCAATTTGTTAACAGTTTAGAAGAAAATTTCAGCGCGTTTAATACTTAGCAATATAAAAGGTTTAACAGGGTTTTGAACATTACATTTCAGCAGCGTTCTTGGTATATATATTTTTTTCGTTTTATGACTGTCTGTCATATATTTAAAACAAATTTCAAAAAACGCCAATTTCTATTGTTAATAGACTTAGAAACCTAGCCTAGCCTTTATACTTTTTTATAATTCTAGTTCATTCTAAACTATAAAAACAAAGGATGGAATAAAATGAGCTAATATTATGGGCATTTGACAAAAAGACGAACTAAATTTCTTTTACTCTTACTTGTCTATGTGGACGCAAAACTTTAAAAATATTTTTTTATATAAAATTAACATCATATGAATAAAATAATGCTTCATGTATAATAATTATCAAAAAGAATTCTTTTAAAGTAAATTAGCGTAATGAGGACATTTGACATGAAAGAGTCACAAAGCTGCACTAGTACCTACTACTGAAGTTCCATATTAAATGTTTGTATATTAAATGTCATGAACGTAATGTTCATACTAATAATAAGAAAATATATTTTATATTTTGTTAAAATACACAATAAATTATATTTAAACATAGCATTGCAAATAAATTCATAGTATTGAGTTGTTTTACAATCACAGACTCACTCACGCTTCACGCTGTATCCCGGACATGGCAGGGTAGGCAGAGGGAACTTGGCAACCTAGCGTTAAGACACTCCCTTCCACTTCCATTTCCAACTTTCCGCCGCTTTTGAGGCTTTGCGTGTTGAGGGGCGGAACTCAACGCCGCGTTGTTTGCATTGTACCAGAGCGAAGAAATAAAAACATTAAATATTTAAATTGAAAATATTAAATATTTAATTTCCTCGAGTGGGGATCGAACCCACAACCTGTCGGTTGCAGTCACAAGTTTGTGCCGCTGCGACACGACAGGCCTCAAAATTACAATACATAGATAATTAGCATAAATCAAGTTTTTTTTTAGTTTTTTTTTATTGCATTGTATGAGTCACACATTTATGTATACAAGTATCTAAGTTATACTACTAATACATCAAAAATCTATTTGAACAACAAATGAAAAACATAAAAGAAATATTTTTCACACAAAAGCAGATTCACTACGAGATACACACAATTTTTTGCAATTCAAAATATTCCAAAAATTTGTATAAAGCGTATGGTCCGGTTCACAAGCAATGTTTAAAACAAAAATTCTATTTAACTCAGCTTGAAAGTACGAAATAAACCAGAGCAACTATTGTCGCTCCCAAGACAATATGAGTTGCCTCATTTTATGCAACAATCTCTGTTCATGTTATATTCATTGGCCGTTATGTTCTATGGAGTTTAAAGGGATCGACGTGGTTACATACATATATATAAAGGTCTACGAAAGAAATACATTTTGTGTGTGTTTTTTTATACTAGGTCATTCTTTTTCTTTTCTTTACATTTCAGTTATTTGAGGACTTTGCATATGGCTATTTAAGCTTAGCATAGGCTTAGAACTTATATTGTTACACCTCTTGCTACAAAATTATTAAGATATAAACACATTGTTAGCATTTCAAAGGTCCCTTAAACTTACAATTCAGTCACAAATATCTGGCTTTGCTCTGAGCCGTCACTCAGTAACATGAAGCCATACATTTGCATGGTAAGTCCATAGAATGCAAAGTAGTTTCTTCTCATATTACAGTGGTAATAAGTGTTAATACACCTTTGTGTTAGATGCTTCTTATACAATATACATAATTATACACTATCAAAACTTGCAAAATACGCGTCATGTCGTTAAGAAAATATATTAAGTTCATATTCTGCCTCACTTATATGCGAGTTTATGCGCATTATGAGAGTTAATTTACATAATTACCTCGCTTAAGTTTCCAAGTCCAACTTTGGATTTAGCCTTAACACGAGCCTTATAAATGGCGGTTTTAACGATAACATGTGGACCAGCTTAGCTGGACTTTCAGGTATTTTCAGGTGATGTCAATATTTTTGCAAACTGGCTCATTTATATGATTTTAGAAAACTTAATAGTGTAAAGCTTAAAAACATTAAGTTTAAGGATAAGATTAGAATATATTGAGCTCATTTTCTCTGAAATAACACTATTTATACGTGACTACGTATACGTATTACGAGTATGTACGTATAATTTATAAAATTAAATACAAATTTATGTATTTGTCATTATAAGTACAAACAAATACATTTGCACAAGTGTCTGACTGTAAACAGCCGGTTATGGGTTTGATCCCCACTAGCATAAGTGATATATTTAATATTTTCAAATGTAATATTTAATATTTCCATTTCTTCGCTCTGGTGTTAAGGCAAAGCGCGGCGTTGAGCTCCACCAATCAATATGCAAAGCCTCAAATTCTTTAGAAAATGGGTAACAGAACGGAGTGTCCTAACACTAGGTTCCCAAATTCCCTCTCTTTTACCTTTTCTACAATGTGGGATACAGCGTAAAGCTGAAAAAAATGTAGTAATAATTAAACTTAAGAATAATAAAGAAATTGAATCATAATATTATTAACTACAGAAACTTGGCACTAATACAGAATTTGGGGCGGTATTTATAACATGGGGTTGTATTTGAAAATTTTAAATTTAAGGAAATATAGCTGAGACACTAATGTACGCTGGATGAGTGCCAAATCGTCTTGGCCTGGGTGACCTGAGTGAAGGCCATACGAGTTTGATCTCTAATTAAACGTCTAAATATTAAATTATTAAATATAAAAGTACAGCCTCCATTACCATAATAACAAATAGAACTAATATTGTTTCTATTTTCAAATGAGGTTAATAACATGACTAAAAACTGCGAATTTAATGTATATTTTTCCTTCACCTTTTGTTCTGCATGTAACTACGAATTCACTGGGAACACATTATATTTTCTGCTTTTCCTCCGAATTTTTCTTATACCCAGACGGAGAACTAAATGTATTAAAAACGGCAGAACAATTAAAATAATTCTTTCTCCTAAATGAGAATAAAACTTACTGCTTACTTATGCCTATTACGTATGTACCATTGACGAACAAACAAACGTATGTTTTCTATAATTTAGAAGTGCTAGCAGTTAAGTAGTATTATACTACAAGACCGCTCATCCACTCTAGACTATTTTCATTAATTCTTTTTTGTTCTAGAGATGCATCGACATAGAAATATGTTTTTACGCTTAAGCTATACTCTTGAGGATTGTAAATGTACATTAAAAGATTTATTTCTGCATACAAATCTATGTATTTTATTTTCACTTCTATTATGAATTCTGTCTTATGAAGTAAGTTCTATCAGACAAGCTCTACCACCGACATACTTTGCTCCTAAAAAGTAGGCGATTCAAATTCAAATTCAAATTCAAATATTTTTATTCAAAATAAGAAGTTACAAGGTTCGTTTTTTGAACGTCAAACAATTTACCACCAGTTCACTAAAGTTACTGCCTCAGACCTGAGAAGAACCGGCGAAAGAAACTCAGCGGGACATGTCTTTTTTTTTTTAATCAACTTTTACATCATATAATCAATTGTGACAATGATACATTTGAAATAGCCTGGAGCGAGCATTTTATTCCCAAGGCGTGTTATCATTTATGAAATCGTTAATTTGGTAATAACCTTTAACACACAAACGTCTTTTCACAACCTTTTTAAATTGTGAAATAGAAAATTCTCGGACGTTTTCTGGGATCCTATTGTAAAAGCGTACACCCTGACCCATAAAAGAATTACGGACTCGATTCAATCGAGTTACAGGTGCACTAAGATTAAACTCATTTCTAGTATTAATATTATGTATATCCCTTATCTTGGTAAATTCATTAATATTTTTTCTTAACATACATAATATTTTCAAAAATGTATTGCGATGCAACGGTCATTATATTGATTTCTTTAAATTTTTCCCTTAAAGAATCTTTAGGGCCTAATTTATAGATTGCACGAATAGCTCGCTTCTGCAAGACGAAAATTGATTAAATACCGGCTGCATTACCCCAGAGTAAGATGCCGTAGGACATAATACTGTGAAAGTAGCTAAAATAAACGAGGCGAGCCGTTTCCACGTCTGTTAATGTTCTGATTTTTTTAACCGCAAAGGCTGCTGAGCTAAGTCTATTCGCCAATCCATCGATATGAGGTCCCCACTGTAATTTAGAGTCAATGGTGATCCCGAGAAATACCGTTGAATCAACAGGATCTACGGCTTCACCATTCAAAAGTACATCGGCTTTTACAATTTTCGTGTTGGGTGTTCGGAATATAACACATTTGGTTTTTTTACTATTCAAAAGTAAATTATTTGCACTAAACCAATGTACTAATTCCAAATTCCTAAACAATGCTCTCTTAGCATTGTTTACATCGTCATATATTTTTTGTCTTCTTTTCATTTTAAAAATTAGCGATGTATCATCTGCAAACAATACTATCTCATGGCTCCTTTTAACTAAATATGGTAGGTCATTTATATATATTAAAAAGAGAAAAGGACCAAGAATAGACCCCTGTGGAACCCCCATACCGATTGAAGAACCAGGAGATTTCCTACCATTCACATCAACCCTCTGAATCCTATTAGTTAAATAAGAAGTCAGAAGATCGAGTGCACGTCCTCTTATGCCGTAATGGTGTAGCTTCATGACCTATGTCGAGTGCTGCACGCAATCAAATGCCTTCGACAAGTCACAAAACATGCCAAGAGCATCCTGCGATCCTTCCCATGCCTCATAAATACTCTTTAAGAGAGCTATACCAGCATCGGTAGTAGAGCGACCCTTAGTAAAACCATACTGTTTATTGTGCAAGAGTTTATGGTAATTAAAATGTATTAATATTTGATTCAAAATATTTTTTTCAAAAATTTTACTAAATGATGGTAGTACCGATATAGGTCTAAAATTGTTAGGATCGGATGTACTACCCGATTTAAATATAGGTATGATTTTACTAAATTTTATTAGGTCAGGAAACACACCATACTCTATACAATTATTAAATATATCAGCAAGATGAGGAGCAACAGCGTCTATTATAAAACTAATCAATTTGACAGAAATACCCCATAGATCTGATGTTTTCTTGATATCTATGGTCTTAAATGTTTTAACAATGTCTCTAGAGTTGATTGAGTGAAATTTAAAGTCTATATTA
The DNA here is from genome assembly GCA_019049475.1 of Eueides isabella. Taxonomy (NCBI): domain Eukaryota; kingdom Metazoa; phylum Arthropoda; class Insecta; order Lepidoptera; family Nymphalidae; genus Eueides; species Eueides isabella. The sequence continues at coordinate 7,728,809 of CM032403.1, read as the reverse complement.
CATTTGTCGATGCACTCCTTCAGCAATGATTCAGCGACAGTTGTGGAAGCTATAAGGGTTTTGGTTGTGGAAACTGTATTCCAGTTTCCACAACCAAAACCCTTATATCTGCAAAAAAATTTTTAAAAACACTAGCAACTTCTTGATCACAGCTGGTTACACCATTGTCAGTTTTTAATTTAAATTCATAATTGCATTTTTTTGTATTTCCAGTTTCACAATTTATTATGTTCCATGTCATTTTAATTTTGTCAGAGGAATTTTTTATTTTGTTTCTTATATGTAAAGATTTTGCCATGGAACATACTTTTTTAAACAATTTCGAATAGTTTCGGACATAATTAGGTAACAATTAGGTTACATATTGCGCATAGGTAAGGATTTTAAGAAACCATTGACATATAAGGTACTTTATAATAGTTTTGTTCGAAGTCATTTAGAATTTGGAAGCCCAGTTTGGAATCCATTTTATAATGTTCATAAAGAAAGGATTGAAAAGATACAAAAGAAATTTGTGAGAATAATTGAGTTTCGCACTGGTCACAAATATGTAGATTATGAAAATTCTACTAAGAAATTAGACATAGCCCCTCTTACTTATCGCCGTGATTGTACTGATGTAATTACTCTTTATAAAATAATTAACAATTATATTGATGCCCCTACATTGCTGCACTTATTGTCTTTAAGGGTACCGCGACGTTATGAAAGAAGTTGCCGTAATAAAGCCTTATTCAGTATACCTCACACTCGGACATGTTATGCAGGTAACAGTTTTATGGGACGTGCTTGCAGGTTGTATAATGATAAATTCTCTGAGGTGGATATATTTAAGGAATAATTGTATTGTTTCAAAAGATTATGCATGCAATGTCTACTTGGAAAGGATTGTTAGTAAACATGTGTTAAATATATTATATGTCTAATTATTATAACATAATGTAATTAAATTAATGCTTACGTTAGTAATTTTTAATTCTCATTTCGCTATTCAATTGTTTTGTTCTTCTTTTTTCTAATATAGTATGCCATAATAACGTTTTCAATGTTTATTCATTGTTTGTTTTACAATTAAGGAAACTGTAGATCTATAATTTAAGATTTTTTCATGTTACTTAGAAATATAAAGGATTGTTTGTTTCTTAATAAATAAATAAAATAAATAAATAAATAATTAATAAATGATTTACTGTGGTTATATGCTTTTTCATTATAAAGTTCATATAACCTTTGTCTACTCTTATGAATTCCCACAGTCGCCCAATCATTAAATGTAATGATGAGATGATGATGCGATGAGTAGAAAAGGAAGTGACAAGCACTGCGTGTTGAGTAGCGGAACTCAACGCCGCATTTTGCTTTATAAAAGAGTCTTTATTTGTTGGCTCCACTCGAGGAAATGAAAATAATAAATATTTCATTTCCCCTAGTGGGGATGGAGCCTTCTCTACATAAATATATAATGTTTATAATTTATGTGCTATTTTTGTGGCTAGCAGTGTCTCCATTTATTTTATACATTTTATACGCTTTGCCATGTTACCAGAGTAATGAAAATATTAAATATTTTATTTCCTCAAATGAGAAGCGAACCTACAGCCGTCACATTTAAAATCTCTCTCGTTTTCCTCTGCCACGACCGCCTCACTGAAGTTACTTTTGTTGAACGTATATTTTAAAAATGTAATTTAAAATTAAGAATAACATTTTATATTAAAATCTTAGTTAATATCATATTTTAAACATTATACTGTAATATGTTTTAATACTGCGCCTCGGGTAAAGTACATATTATGCATTGTAGTTCAAACTAGATAACAACTTAGAAGTTTTGTCCGACCTATCGGGGTTGTTGTTGTTGACCAGAGCGTACGCTAATATACTTTTATAATTTATGGTTTTTATTCGTAAAATAGTTACAGGTACATAATAAATTATATGTAACAATTTTAATATATATTATAACTTCCCACGTTTGTATTAGTACTTTATTTTTTCTTTTCGCTGTATCCCGCACGTGGCAGGATAAGCAGAGAGAACTGGGAACCTATCCCGTGTTAAGACTCTCCGTTCCCTCTCCCACTTTCCGCTGAATTTAAATCTTTACGTGTTGAGTAGCTGAATTAAATGATACGCTTTGCCTTGTTATCAGAGCGAAGAAATAAAAATATAAAATATTACATTTCCTCGAACAGGGTTCGAATCCAGACCCTATCGTGCCACCATGTCTATTTAGTGTAGAGTATTTTTTATTTATTATGTTTTATTTTGTACCTGGAGTTATTTCACCTGTATTTAACGTTACAATAAGTACATAGGTATAATTTTGCTTGTTTATTTTCCATTGAATATTGAATACTACAATATATTTTCTAAAACGCAGTATTCAGTGATATAGAATATTACAATTCAAGTAAGCAATCAAAAAACACTTGCATATCGACTCTATATAAAATTGTAGATGAAGTTCACCGATAGAACAGATTTAGCTTAAACTTGGCTCGCAGCCGGCAGATGAAACGGTACCCAATGAAATTTTAATTTCTCCAAGTGATTCTATATCAATTCACTCGCAAACGAATTGAGGAACGGTAAAAGCAGTTCTTTCAACTTTTGAAATACTCGCGAACTTTCCAGATACTTTGGTTGGCATATTTTTTATCGTGTGTTAATGGAATTTCCGTGCGATTGTTATACGAAAGGTATTTTTAACGATCGAAGTACTTTAACGTTAGATACTTTTGTTACTTTGGTTAGAGGAGTTTTATAATATAAAGTATAACTTGTATTGAAATAGTTATTGAAAATTTATTTTACTTAGCGTTAAATGGGAATAATTATTTAATCAGATAGTGTAAACAAAATATACGGGGCAGTGAACTCGCTCCAGATAGAACTAGATATAGGCTTTATAACATAATTATGCCTTCTTCTTAGAAATGCTTTTAAGTAACTATAAATTCTCTTAGAAAAACAATATGAATCGATCTCATTGGGCGCTCGTTTTATACAAACTGAATTACTCTTGAAAGTTTTATTACAAAAGATGCCGAGAAAACTATTTAATAAATAGACCAATCGAGACATGATTTAATAGCCAACTTTAATTATTCAAGTGCCTCAAGCTACGGTAAGCTTACTTGCACTTTGGAGATTTCCAGTAAATTTTGCATATATATAACTTGAGAGTAAGATTGAACATTGATGAAATGCAGCTTTCCCATATTAAGTAAGGTTTGATGGATTATATTGTAAAGGAATGATCGTAGCTTCTCTCTGTCTATATATAAAGTGGGGAACGGAATACAATGTCTTAAAGGGTCTGAGGTTTTCTCTGCCTACCCTGCCATTGAAAGGATACAGTGTGTATCTGATAATAAAGATTTTTTTTTCTATTTTGTCATTATATATAATAAAAATAACTTTAAAGGCATCATGGCGCAGGGGCACAAGCGTGTGTAAACGGGACGTAACGGGAGAATTGTAGGTTTGATTCTTATTTGAGATATGAAATATTTAATATTTTCGCGCTCTGAGGACAAAAATGTTGTGAAAGCTGGATGCTACTAAACTAGTTTCGATGATAGGAACGGATTAAACGTAAATCTAAAAAAAATATTTTGTCACTGTATTGTCATCACGAAATGAACATCCATCGTCCATTACATTGCAGATAATATAAATCTTAACCATACATTCGTAACTTTCTGAGAGCACTCAAAGTCTTATAGGTTTCATTAATAATATTTTCTTTTGTGGGTGTAGAACAAAATTTAAATTATGATAAAAAAAATCATAGAGAGTCAGTAGTGTAGTGCACTGTAAACAACAATGTTGTGGATTATTGCTCCATTAGAAAGGATGACCTTAAGCGCTACCACTCAAGACGTTATATTTTCAGTTTGAGTATAAAACGGAAATTTTCATAAAACAAATTCTTTAAAATCCTGTGAAAGCATAAAATTATTTTTTTAAAACATTATAGAAAGTTTTTCCCATTATGCGTTTGACACGATAATTTTTCTAACAAAAACAGGTTATATCTGAAAACCGCCTAACAATAGAGCCAACCCGGTAATCCAATCAAAATGTGAATCGAATCTCAATGAAGACCTTTGCCAAAGGTTTAATTGCTTATCTGGAGATAAAATTTCGGATGTAGGTACATATTTGTTTGAAATGATTTATTGCGTTCCCCTAGATTAAAATTATAATGTGAATATACTTGAATAATAGCAGTTTAATATAGATATCTGATGTTTCTGGTGGTAAAATTTAAAATTATCGAGGAATATTCGCTGAAGGTCATTGTCTAACATTTTTTTCCTTAAATATTCTTTATGAGGCACCACTAAGTGTTATGTAAATATTATGAAGATAAAAAAAATATGAAGCTAAGATAATTTAGATTGAATACAAAATTTCTATAATTAATTACTGGTATTTCTTGATTATTAGCAGTTTCAGATACTTAATCTAACTCATAACCATATAATGTCCCAATTAAAGTGTTAAAGTAATATTTCGTGTTATATTAAAAGATTTTAAGCATAATTTTAAAACATTTTGTATACAATTGGAACGTAATAGTTACAGGTTCAAATTCACTGGGGAAATTGTCTGAAACTAATTATTTTTCCATTAAATCATCTAATTCTGTTAAGACAAAATGCGTTGTTGGTTTCCACCATTCAACATTCACAATGTATAACAATAGTCTCTCGTCGTGTCACTTTTAATACAGAGTTCACGGTAGCTTTCAGGATAGGTGGTGATACTCATTGTCCAACGTCTTTCTTTACAAATGCCTGCCTATATGATACATTTGTAGAGACCCATCGCGCGGCGGATCTGTCACTTGGCCGGCTGCCTCTAGTACCCCTTTAGGTTAAAAGCCGTATGGCAAAATTTTCTCTGTCTCAATCTGAAGAACGTTTTATAATCTGTATTTTCGGAGGCTGGACTTGTTGGTTCTATACTTTAAGATACTTCAAGAAATCACTGTCTGTACCTACATGGAAGATACATTAAAAAATATATTTTTAATGTTTACTATTTATTAATGTAATAGTATCTGAAATAGTAATTTAAAATAAAATGTCTTTGCGCTTGCACGACGTTAATCTCTAAAATATTTAAATGTAGTTTTTACTATCATATTTTGGTAACTTTCCTCAACATTTAGTGTTAAATCGGTTAATGTATTTAAAAAAATGTACCCATTTGAAATATTCAGTTCTACAAAATTTCTTTATTTACTTGACTGAAACTTTAGTTTTAGGTGTGTAAATAGATATTATTTTGAAATAATAATATTATTTCAACATGAAAGTAATTAAATTCAGTAAATAAAACACGTCGTGGCGCAGTGGCACAAGCGTGTGATTGTAAACGACAGGTTGTGGGTTCAATCTCCACTCGACGAAATGAAATATTTAATATTTTCAAATTTAATGTTTAATGTTTTCATTTCTTCGCTCTAGTAACAAGGTAAAATGCGTCTTTGAGTTCCGCCACTCAAAATGTAAAGCCTGCGGAATGTCTTAACATTATGTTCCCAAGTTCCCTCTGCCTACCCTGCCATGTGCGGGATACAGCGTGAAGCTGAGAGTGAGTGAGTAAAAATAAAATAGTGTAATTTAAGCGGGCAAAGCCGCGGGCGTGTCGCTCGTAAATAATATATTGCTTCGAATATTCTTAATATTTTATAAAAATACTAATGCTAATATAAATATTATTATACATCATAAGACGCGAGAAAATATTACATTATTTAATAAGGAAAAAGAAACAAGGGACCCAAATCTTGACGTTGGCAACATAAAACAAAATTGTTCAATGAAATTTCATGTTATTAAATATTTAATTAAGCATTTTAATTTATTCGTACAAAATGGACATGTTGACATGTTATTTTGGAGAAAATTGTAATATGATGTATACGTTCACGATATAATCTTCCCTTAGTGTCTGCCCGACAAGGAATTAACGAAATTACTGCATTTAGAAAGTAAATTTGTCATGTAGATGTAAGTAAGGAGTGAAAGGAAGATGAAAAGAGAAAATTTTCAATTTTTTTTATATTTGTACAAAAAAATTGCGGATGACGATTTGTTAATTATATTTTTTCACAGGCAGTGGAATGAACTAAGAACAGAAATGACACTGTCCCTTACCATTTTACTCAAGCTAATTAACTAAGCACTCTATCAGTAATAGTGTCATCCAAAGTCAGTAATATTTTTAGTGTCATTGGGTCTTAATAGAGTTTGACATACAGCTTGAAGTTGAAAAAAATAAACGATACGATACGACATCATAAATAAACATTTATATAAATAACAGTATAAATTCTATGGTTATTGCTCAGTATTAGTAAGTTTTGTAAAAAAATATATAATAACTGCGATTATTTACAAGATAAGTTTTGCTCAAATACCCTTCGAATTTCCTGAACGATGGCCCAAATGTGTTATCGCAAAGAAAAATTGCACTCCGTTTTTGTAGCGTGATCAATCTTACATGAAATATAGCTATAACATAAAGAATCTAGATAGTGATTATAGAGTATATTTTTTTTATAATTACGTTTAACTCACATGATACGTAATTGATACGTAAATTGTCTTAACACCGCGGTTAATCAAACAAATAAATTTAGTAAATATTTGTGTATTTTCTTATATTAAATTCAAAATTGAAGATTATCGTGGCGCAGGGGCACATGTGTGTGACTGTAAAGACGATAGATTGTTGGTTCGATCCCACTCGAGGAAATGGAATATTTAATATTTTCATTTATTCGCTCTGGTAACAAGACAAAGCGCGGCGTAGGATCCCGCAACTTAACATTAGAGAAAGGAACGCAGAGTGTCTTAACACTAGGTTCTGAAAATTCCCATTGCCTATCCTGACATGTACGGGATACAGTGTGAAGCTAAAAAGAAGTATTTTTTTAAGTATTTTTTGAACTAACGTTATGATGATAAATAAAATACTTAGGATTTTACAGCAAAAATTATATTAAATGAGCACAAACTTGTTTGTATCGTGCAATGAATGATAGAGTACTGGATAATCCTGAAGAGTTTCAATATTCAGGTTTCGCCTTGATCTTCAAGCCAGCTCGATAATATCATACTATAGTATTGTGTCTCAGTTTTATGATGATACAAATATCAAAACAAATATTACAAGTTTAAAACTTTATTATAAAATTTAAATCAACCTAATAAAATCTTCTTACAAAATACAATCGCGGCGTTGAGTTCCGCCAATAAACACGCAACGCCTCAAATTCGGCGGAAATTGGGGAACGGAAGTGGAATGGAGTGTCTTAACACTAGGTTCCCGGGTTCCCGGGGTCTCTGACTACCCTGTCTCGTGTGGAATACAGCGTGAAGCTAAAAAAATACAATCACAAATAAGATAAAATAAAATTTCTAATAAACTCCTTAAATATATATAAATCAGTTATACAAAACCTATTTGCAGAGCTAATCTTTTTCCTTTATACAATAAAAAAATGATAAATTACTTTTATTACAAGATATCGGGGCTTTGATGAATTTTCCGCTGCTATCATCTGTCTAGCTCAACAGATTCGTGACCTCCTGTTTTCACTAAAACTTCTTAGAAGATATATTTCAGGTCGATTTCCACTTAACTCAAGAAGATATCGTTATAAATTTATGTAATATAATAATATTTAGTACAAAATGTTATAGATAATTATATCTTTTTAGATTCTTTTTACCATAATATTTATATTGGGTATCAGTTACCTTTTCGATTAATTACTTTTTTAACCCATGAAAAACTGAAGGAAGTAATCTATTTGACGTAAATATGTTTTTTTTTTATATTTAAAGACTTTTTATTGAGAAAATCAATTTTCAACTTAAAAAAATAACGTAAAAAAGTTTACGTACCGGAAATTGAGCTACATCTCTTGGACAGTTTCTAAGAGGCGCGGGTTCAAATCTCGCTGCGTTTATATTTTATACGTTTTCTAAATAAATATTTTAATTTCCTAAGTTTAGATTAACATTTTTACTTGCTATACACTCATTCACCACTATATAGTAGCAACCGGCTTTGAACTTTTTGAACAAAAAACCAGTATTAGTACTGGTCTCATAAGAATGAAGGGTTTAATTGTTTACAAGTTGATTTAAATGATATTTTCTATGTACACTATAGATATAGAAAAGAGTTAGGGAAAATATTATTTAGGATACCGAAATAGTAAGCCTGTCGTGGCGCAGCGGCACAAGCGTGTGACTGGGTTCGATCCCCAGTCGAGGAAATGAAATATTTAATATTTTCAATTTTAATATTTAATGTTTTCATTTCTTCGCTCTGGTAATAAGGCAAAGCGGGGCGTTGAGTTCCGCCACTCAACACGCAATGTCTCAAATTCGGCGGAAAGTGGGGAACGGAAGAAAAAAAAATAATAATAAGCTTGTCAAAAGCGCGGCCTTTAATTTTATTATTAATATATGACTTAATGCGAATTTCGATTGTACATATGCATAACATGAAGATTTTAATATTTAAAATTCATATTCAATTTTAACGAAAAGAACGACTTTAAAAGCAGATATATATTCTTGAAGAACTTCACGCAGTATCTACAAGATATAGAAGATATATAAGATATATAGATATAAAATGTGGGTAGAAGTGGAAAGTAATGTACATTAGCTCCGTGATTATAATAGTATAAAATAAGTAAAAAGTGTGCTTTCGGCTCTAATTATTGTATTAACAATTAATACAGAACCTAAAAATTGAGTGTAAATGTTATCACGTAGTATCAACAATAAACTGTTAAAAAACAATCTCATGCAAACTTGCTGTGGTAGCTGTAACATCTTACTATTCTAAACGGATTTTTGTTAAGTGAATAAACAGTGAAAAGTGTTGTGTTAAAAAATAATGACTAATGAACTAAACTAATGTTATTATAGGAAAGACTTTTTCTTGTAATAATTTGTCTAAAAATATGCTTCTTAAAGTATGTAATAATAATTTGGAATCAGAGTCATCATTTACGTTGGACTAGTGGTGGACTAAGTAGACTCAACTTCTATGATCCGAGTTCAATCCTGATTCGTCATTTTTTCTTTTTTTTTTTTTTTCTTTTAATTTTTATTATCATCTTATTATATTTTTTTTTTATTAAGGAAGGACTAATTGTTTTAAAGACTATCAGAATTCATACATTTGAAATAAGTGATAATTTAAATTGACTTAGAATAGAATTATTATCAATACACTTGTAATATGGCTGACGGCAAGAGTGTTATCTATAGCTGTTGTCCCCGCTCAGATACATCTTTAGAGGTGCTCTGTTGTAGCGAATGTAGTCATAGATTTCATTATTCTTGTCTCAATATTACTAAGACACTGTTTAAAGATCTAACGGAAAACTTTAAAAATACATGGATGTGTCCGGCTTGTAACAGTAAGAAACCAAAAAGTTGCAATAATAATACACCTGTTCGAGGATTGTATGCAATTGATTCCCAGGAATCGGATGTAGCAACTAAGAACGTGGCCATGAGGAAAAGGGCAAATAAAAGAAAATGTTTGTCGCCAGATCTTTCACTTCTAGATATACGACAGGTTATTAGAGAAGAGTTAGAGTGCATAAAATCAAATATGTTAGATCAGTTTAATGCCAAAATAAAGGAAGTTATTGAAACGGTAACTGATATAACAAGATCAATGACATTTGTGGAACAGCAATATGAGGATGTAAAGAAGGATTTGAAGGAAAAAGAGACAATCATACACTTTTTGGAAGCTGAAAATAAATCATTGCGAGTGACCGTTAGTGACTTAGCCTCTAGGACAGGTGCTATGGAGCAACATGCAAGAGCTAATAACGTGGAAATCCAATGCATACCTGAGCATAAAAGTGAACATCTTCTTTCATGTGTCAAGCAGCTAGCATCGACTGTTAATTATAAAATCAACGACTCAGATATACACCTTTGCACGAGGATCTCTAAATTCAACAAAGACAGTAACAGACCTCGATCCGTTGTCGTAAAATTTAGCTGCCAAAGAGTTCGTGACGAGTTTTTAGCAGCAACAATTAATTTCAATAAAAAATCAACGGTCAAGCAAAATAAGCTGAACACTAGTCATTTGGGCATGGGTGGAGAAAAAAAGCCAATATATGTTGTTGAACATTTGTCACCAGCTCTCAAATCACTACATGCAGCCGCGCGTGTTAAATCTAAGGAAAAAAATTACCGGTTTGTGTGGGTCAAAGGAGGACAAATATTCATGCGAAAATCAGAAAAAACAGAATATATTCATATCAAAAATACAGCAACACTTACTAACCTACCTTGACCGCTTATCTCAAACATAAATTGTACCATATGACGCATGCAGTGGAATTACTATAGTTACTTTCACACCTTTAAAATGCTATTACCAAAATGTCAGGGGGCTACGTTCCTGTACTCAGAAGGTCCGTCTTCAAATTCTAGCTAATAATTACGACATTATAATTTTTACTGAGACATGGCTCCATGGAGGCATTTCTGATGGTGAAATTTTTGATGATCGGTACACTGTATACCGACGTGACAGGGAAACTTCCTTGGCACAAAATTCCAAGGACATGGGTGGGGGAGTCCTTATTGCTGTTTTGAATTGCTTAAAGTCGCACCGACATCAGCAGTATGAAAGTGAAATAGAAGACCTGTGGGTTAGCATCGAAATAAAATCAGATACTACTACTGAAGAACTTTTAATATGTGCCGTGTACTTTCCTCCTCCGGTGATACATCGCACATTGGACTCTTTTATTCATAATGCAAATAAAGCTATGGATGATGCAACCAAACAAATACTTTTGGCAGGAGACTTTAACCTTGGCGATATCAAATGGTGCTCTCAATCTGATGACCTACAACACTATGTGCCTAACTACATCGGCCAAAATTCAATCAGAACAGACTTTTTAGATTTTTTAGCACTTAACGAGCTTAAGCAATTTAATGGGATAGAAAATCAAAACCATAAGATTTTGGATCTACTTCTAGCAAGAACCGATGTTCTAAATGTCGACACCACCTTAAACATTTTGCGTAGTATAGATAAGTATCATCCACCACTACTAGCAAAAATATCTATTCAACCTACAATAATAGATGATTCTATTCCACAATATAGACATAATTTTTTTAAAGCTGATTATGAAGCAATAATCCAGTCCTTAAACACAGTACCCTGGTTTTCTGAGCTATCAAAACTAGAAAATATTGATGCAATGGTCGGAAAGTTTTACAAAATACTTAATAAAATTATAAACATGCATGTCCCAAAAACACGTAGAAGATTAAGTAAATTTCCAATATGGTTCACTCCCAATTTAATCAAATTATTGAAACAGAAGCACAAATATCACAAAAAATTCAAAAATTCGGAAATCCATTAGACAAAATTGAATTTGAATTTCTACGTAAAGACTGCGATATACTTATATTAGAATGTTATAATAAATATATATTTAAGATTGAATCAGAAATTGCTAAGCACCCAAGTTACTTTTGGACACATTTGAAGAACCTGAAAAAAGGTAACACTAAGATCCCAGCCACTATGTCTCTCGGCAATCTGAAAAAATCTGAAAATAATGAAATATGTGATCTTTTTGCTTCACATTTTTCCTCAGTTTACGATAGCCATGCCAATTCCGTGCCGATTACAGTAAAGGGACCCGAGATTGAGGAAATGGATCACATAGTCATCACACGAAAATCTGTTGTTAAGAGACTAAAAAGACTCGACGTTAAGAAGGCCTGTGGGCCGGACAATATCCCACCATTTTTTTTTTTGGTTAGATGTGCAGATTCTCTATCCTTACCGCTTACTGTAATTTACAATGCGTCTGTTAAGTCAGGTACATTTCCAAAGGCGTGGAAAAAGGCAAGAATAGTCCCCATCTTTAAGAGTGGAAAAAGAGATTCCGTTACAAATTACAGACCAATCTCTATTCTTTCTTGTATGTCAAAGGTTTTGGAATCTATAATTTATACACACATCTACGGACATGTCAAGAACCATTTATCTTGCCACCAACACGCTTTTATGACTAAGAGATCGACATGTACTAATCTTGTCTCTTTTGTTAACAACATATGCGAAAAGGTCGACAAAAATTTACAAGTAGATGCAATATATACAGATTTTTCTAAAGCCTTCGACAAAGTTAGCCATACTATTTTGGTTGCAAAGTTACGTGCTTACAAATTTACAGAATATTTATTGGAGTGGTGCAAAAGTTACTTGAAATTCCGCGAATCTACTGTTGTTTTGAATGGATCGGAATCAAAGCCATTTACAGCAACTTCTGGAGTACCTCAAGGATCCAATCTAGGACCTCTATTCTTTAATATATTTATTAATGACATTTGTGGTGTAATACGAAATTCTGATTTTTATATATTTGCTGATGACTTAAAATTATGTAGAACAATATATACTGACGACGACAGCTTGCTACTTCAACATGACGTAGACAATATTACAGAATGGTGTACAAAAAACTATATGACTTTAAATGTAAACAAATGCAGCCATATTAAGTTCACTCGTAAGAGAAAAAGAATGCAGACATCTTATAAAATTGGTACACAAGCATTAAAAGAAGTAGACCAAATTCGTGACTTAGGCGTTATTATTGATAGCCAGCTAAGATTTGTACATCAAGTTAACAAAATGATCGATTCTGCTTACCGATCGCTTGGATTTGTACTAAGGTGTTCACGTGGGTTCAAAAGAGTGGAGACAATATTAAAATTATATTACAGTTACGTTCGCAGCAAATTGGAGTATTGCTGCCCAGTATGGTCTTCAGTATCTAAAATTCATTGCGATAGAATTGAAAACATTCAAAAAATACTAGTACGATACCTTGAATTCCGAACTGGTATCCCCAAATCTAAAACTTACCACGAAAGAATACAGCGATTCAAGCTCCACTCTTTGGGAGAACGAAGGGCATTCTTACAGATGTTATTTCTTTATAAGCTTTTTAATAATAAGATCGATTGTAGCGAGCTTATTGAACAATTAAATATTAACGTACCGTCGGTGACACCACGCTATCAGAGACCCTTATTTACTACCAAATGTTACAAAACGAACTTAGGAAAAAAATCTCCGCTAGCAAGACTTCAAAGTATATATAACGAATTAACCAACCTGTATGTGTGACTTGGATATAGCTCATGACACATGTACGAGTTTCAAAACCAAAATTAGCAAATTTATGACACAGCCCGGCAGCAAAAGTTATCCTTAAAAATAATGACATTTCTTTTTGTTTTTTTTTTTTTGTTTTTGCTATTTAATTCAATTATATATCAAGATATTTATTTAATTTATATTTTTAGCATTATGTATGACTTTTATTTATTGTGTGATTTTTTTTATGTTTTATGTTTGACATTTTTCTTAAAACTCTAATCAATTTTATTATTTTTTTTTAATTTTTAATCTATAATAACAATTGTTATGTTACTGGAACATGTTGTGATTGTCTATAATTGGGAAAACATTTAGACTATTAATTGACCTTGATTTATTTGACTGTATTATAATGTTCTCCTGTTGACGATCCTAAATAAATAAATAAATAAATAAATAAATATTACATTGGTTAAATTAGTTATAATAGGTTAGTATATACTAGGTGCACCCTACTCCCCCTACCCTAGAGGACATACTGCGGGAGGGTCATAGTAATCTGCCTGCAAGTCATTAAGACTGCAGGTGCCATGGAAGAAACCCCGATAGCACATTGAAGGCGACGGTGGACCGCAAAAGGCTAGCCTTCCACCCAGACGTCGTACTACTATGCTGACGGCCCGTATAGATATCGAATACAATTTCTACTGTGACACAATTTTAAAAAAAATGTCAACACGGCCTATTCAGTACGGGCTAATCTTCAAAACAAATGGACCGATTTTCATTATAATTTATTGAGTGTATGTACATTTAATAATACTAAACGAATATTTCTATAGTTCCAGGCAAGGCCACTTCTATATACATTCTACAAGTTGTTTTATATTTAAAATTCTATTTGTAACTTTACATATATCTCTTTAGATATTTGCTTTTTTAGTTTTATAGGACTTTCATAAGGAAGATTGCAAGGATGTCAAAGATTTTACAAAAACGCCTGACAAAAATATTTGAATAAATTACGTTAGAATCGCAAATTTAAAGGCGTTTAGACTAATTTTTTATAGTAAAAGAAAATAGAATTCTCTACTTAAATTAAAAACTAGCATTTGGTTTTGATCAATCACGTACTGCAATAATAAATTGAAACGAAATGAAAATTTATTATGAAACTCTATACACGGCCTGTCGTGGCGCAGCGGCACAAGCGTGTGACTGTAACCGACAGGTTCTGGGTTCAATCCCCAGTCGACGAAATGAAATATTTAATATTTTCAATTTAAATATTTAATGTTTTATTTCTTCGCTCTGGTAATAAGGCACGGCGTTGAGTTCCGCCTCTCAACACGCAATGCCTCAAATTCGGCGGAAAGTGGGGAACGGAAGTGGAGCGGAATGTCTTTACCCTAGGTTTCCGGGTTCCCTCTGCCTACCCTGCCTCGTGCGGGATACAGCGTGAAGAACTCTATACATTATGGACTATATTTGTAAAGTCTGAAGTATAAAGTGCATTATATAATTGTATTTAAATTTTTAATAAAAAATCTTCAAAACGACATTTTAGTTTTAAAAATGCATCATTTCGTATGATTGATTTTTACAGATTATGTAAATCACTCCGGACCGAGTAAATTATAAGGTGGGCTGAAAATACCAGTAAAAGTTATGCTTTCTTACGGTTCAGAAGTCATTTGTGGTGCCTATTCAAACTTTGACTCTCATTTGAATAAAAGGGAAAACCTTATTTTCTTTGTCTCCCTGTCATTGTTTAGTCCTGTCCCTCGTATTCTGTTAATGGAATTGCGATGTCTTTTTATTTATAAAATAGAAAATCCACTTATGTATGAGACTTATTTAATTGAGATCGGGGTTGAGTTGAAATAAAATTTCTTGTATATTTAACCTTAATCAACATTTTTGGCTAGTGAAATTGATGATAACGTAACGATTAAAATATATTGAATATGTTTCTAAAATTTCGAAAATAGTGTCACTTATCATGTTACAAAGATATTATAAGCAATGAAGGACATCATTAATATATAGTTAGTTTGGTAGAAATCTAGACCAAAATTGCTACATTTTTTAAAAATTAAAAATAATGGTAAAATTTATATCCTGCTACTACTTTTGATAATATTATACGAGTATTATTACTCGTATAATATTATCAAAAGTAGTAGTAGATAGGATAGAAAAATTACCACTACTTTTGATTTAATCAGAAAATGTACTGTAAACAAAACAAAAAACTTAAATACCTATCAATTGATTAACATAACTTCTTTTTTGTATCTAGTTATACAAATTTTACAAGTTTCCACTTACATATTTATTATGAGAAATTATACATTAGATAACAGTACCCAACGCCCTGTTTTGTGTAGATTTGGAATAACGGAACGTTATATAAGGGCACCGTGATAACAATTATGAATATCATTTAATATATATTTTTTTCTTTCAGATTTAACGGACACCTGTTAGACGTAAATTGGTAAGTATCTTTACATATATCTAAACGTTCGTATGTCTTGTAATATTAAAGTATATATACTTTATGTTAAAATTTCTCAATCTCAGTCTATGATGATTAAAAGTTTAGGTAGGTAACGGAAACTGAGGAATCTAGTGTTTAGACACTTTCCATCAAGACTTCGTTACTAGGGCAAAAAAATAAAAATATTAAGTATAATAAATATGCACCTCAATGTTACCAGACAAAATCACCTACAGTATTTAAATGCCGTAACCCAAGAAGCTTCTTGTTAAAAAATATTGAAGATAAGCTAAAATAGTAAAATAAAAGTGTAACAAAATTGAATTTTGTATATAGTGTTGGTGTTAAGAAAAGTTGTTGAGATCTTAAACTTATCTCATTCATGGTTCGTAAGCTCAGTTGCAGTCAGTATATAGACTTCATAAATTAAGTAACCCACAGAGACAGAAAGTTCCTTTGAGGATGCAGCGGAAGAAAATATGTCTATACTACTACATTGTATAATACAACGGCAAATGTGTTAAAACTAAGAAACAAAGTATGGCAGATTTGTGCCATACCACTCACTCAGCTTCACGCATTATCCCGCACAAGGCGGGGTACGCAGAGGGAACTTGGGAACTTAGTGTTAAGACACTCCGTACTATCATTTTTTAATTTGAATACTTTGTAATATATGAATGCAACATAATTGTATGCCATGTTATAATAGAGCAATTATTCCTCAATTTAATTTAAAAAAATAACTTTACGAGTTTGTAGTACCTATTTATTTTTTAAGCTTCGCGAAACCTCGGAATCAATTAAAATCTATCTAGTGTTAACAGTCGTTTCGTTCTTTTATCTCGTACTACTATCTCATAAGCTCTAGTTAAGTACTTGCAAGTAATTAACTACTTTACTACTTATACAAGGTATCCCAAAAGTAGCATTGGTTTGGCTTCATATGTTCTGAGACTGTTACCAGTCGTACTTTCTTTGTATTTGTTACCCGACAACCATCCCATTAGCAGCCCGATCACTTTTGTTTGTTAAGCATTGTTAATGTTTGATGTTTATTTTTATTATGGAGCAGATAACGACTGAGCTACGCATGTAAGTGATACGACTTGTCCTGATCGACGTCATAAAACAATTTACGAATGAACATGAAATCTTTAGATTACAAATACCGTGAAAATCGCTTTGTAGATTTTTTTTTTACAAAATAATATTTTTTGGGTTTACACATGCAGTATATGCCTCATATAGCAGGGTAGGAAAGTCTTTGTTTTCCACTTCCTACGATTTTTTGAGACATTGTGTATTGCGTGGACGCCTCGCTATATCTTGTTAGCAGACGTATAGGGAGGAACTTGAAAAAAAAAAAAATATTTTCTGACATCGAAACCACCGCGATCGAACCAACATCTGTCGCTGTACTGTAACACGCTTACGCTACGCTAATATGACGGCCTCATAAAGGATACTTGATATTTTTGTAATAATATTTACAATTGAGGTCTTCATGGCTCAGGGGCACAAGAATGTGACTAAAACACAGATTCTGGATTCACCAACCGAAGAAGTGGTATAATTAATATTTTGAAATGAAATATTCAATATTTTCATTTCTTCGCTCTGGTAACTAGGCAAAGGCGACTCAACATGTAATGCTTTATATTGGGCGAAAAGTGTGGTACAGAATGAGGGGTCTTAAAGGGTTCCCAATTTCCCTTTGTCATTGTCGTAAAAAAAATCATTTATGATATTTTTTTAATTAAATATTCATCCCTCAAATCTGAATACCTATTCATTTGCATGTAATAATCTCAGAAAAACTTTTATAACATGATATGCTTATTTAAAAATAATTAATTGAATTTTACTTATTTAAAAAAGTAAAATTATGGTCATAATAAATTGGAATAACTTGTTACAGAATAATAATTTCATAGCGTTATTATGACTATAAGTACTAAATATTATATAATATAATCCTTTGTTAGTTTCAAAATTTTAATGTAAGCGTCTTTTTTATAGATATTCAAATAAATATATATACTATAATTTATTGGAAAGACATTAAATCCAACAGAAGCTGATATTTTTATTTTTTAAAAGTTTAACATTCCTTGTTAGTAGGTGTGTTGAACTATTTCAAGCTCAACTTGACCACTTTATCAGTCTCTGATTAAACTGAAAATTAAATTACGATTTCGGTTTTGAATGGTAATCCATTGTTATTATTCCAAATATAATTAATACAAAATGTCCGCTGCAAAAAAAGATCGATTACAAAGTTTTGCAAAACCCGTCTAGTATAGAGCTAAATATTAAAAACTTCTATAGCGATGAATTAATTAAAAATTAGAAAATTAAGAGATAAGTAAAAAGTTAAAACATTATTTATTTGAAACAAAAATATACAAGCTTGAATTCAAAAGGTAAGTTTTAGTTTTATTTGTAAATTTAATATGTGGTAACAGTTGTTAACATGACGTCACGTACCTACAAATATTCTAATCTATTAGTAGACTCAACGTTCTGAAATTAATTCAGTAATTAAACTGTAACAAAATAGCAATGAGATATTTTGTGAACAAATTGTATAATTTCACGTTGTACAGTGTATTAACTATAGTGATAATAAATAAGCCTTTATTTCTATTGCTTGATACCAAAATGAAAAACAATTAGTAAAAACTATCACAAAACATTATTAAGACATCGGACTCTTTTCGTATATGTGCCATCTGTAACCATTCCTTCCCAGCAACATAATGAATAGTGTCTACCCAGCGGTCTTTAGGTAATTTAATTTTACTCTGCTTTTAATTTATACATAAATATGTACTAGCGATGAATACATATTTACAGAGTAATTTTAATAAAATACAAAACTTCTAACGCAGCCCTACGTGAATCGGGACTGATTGCAGACAATACACGTTACATTGGTGAGAGCTTATATTTAAAATAAAATCTAATATTCTATTTAACGAACTGTAAAACGTGCGAATTGTTCACTTTAATAGCGTAGAGTACAATAAGCAAAATCTTCATTCCAATAGAAATTTTAAGAAGTCCTCTTTAAAACTCTCTTATTCTCGGTAAGAAATTACAGCTTTTATCGTCATTCAGTTGTGAATGCGGTTTATCTATGCTAATATTATAAAGAAAAAGATTTGATTGTTATTTTGCTTTAAATAAGCATCCAAATTTCCTAGCCAAGTTAGAAAATATCTATGTTCGACAATTAGAAACAGAATTATCGATGTTTTTACTATGTTTTAAAGTGTTATTCCACACTTAGGACAGAAAATACTAAATTTAAATTTAAAAAGCGTATAAAAATTTTGAACGAAGCAGGATTTGAACCCGCGCCTCTGGAACGGTATTCCAGAGGCGCGGGTTCAAATCCTGCTTCGTTCAAAATTTTTATACGCTTTTTAAATTTAAATTTAGTAGAATTATCGATGTTTTCATACAGATCCCTAAGATTCGTATGGAATCTTCTATAATTTGTGCCAGTGCAAAGCTGCCAAACAAAATCACTACATCATGTACGTTTAGTAAAATATTAATATCACAATAACTATTTTTTCTTATGAAATAAATAGTAGTAAAGCTGATGATTAATTCCAAATAAAATAAATCATTCCGTATTCAAAACTATATCAGTACGTACAGATTAGTTTTTAGGGATCCCTTAGTTAGATATCAAAATCATGAAGCCTTAGGATGATTGTACTGTATGGTTTAAATTAGACATGTAAGTGTATTTACATTGCTACAAAAAATTTACTCAGCTTCACGCTGCATCCCGCACGGCAGGGTAGGCAGAGGTAGGTAGTAAATGTAGTATGCACGAAAGGCTTTGTTCACAATTCTAATATACATATGTAACGACTGGCTTACGCAGGCTTTGCCTAGATATTATTTGATAATAATACGTTTTACATATTTTATATGATGAATGCGGATGGTGATATAATTGTATATGCATTCGTAAACATAAAATCATTATAAATATTTCTTATTCTGTTTTTTTTTCCTATTTTAACTCGCGAAGGAAACTTTGATTTCCACAATTTGAGAACAAGACGTTGATATCTGCTGCTCAGTTCGCATTGAAAACAGTAAAAGAGAGTTTTAACGTTATTTTAATCCTGTTAAATTCGTGATAAAATGTGAAACAACGATACAATAAGTAAAGTATATTGATAATTTTTGAAAATAATCTAGTATCTCGTAGTACAGATACGACATATAAAGTATCAATAATAGTAAACCATAACCATCTAAATTAACTCCCACGCAATGAATATTCTTGAGAACGGAATATATTTTAGTTACCATAACGCTCTATTAAGCACTGAGCAATAGCTTCGGGCATATACAGATTATCAAATAGCTTTGTTCTCATATACTATCATGTATCTCGTAATGAAAGTTCGATACACAAATCGTAAGTGTATTATTTAACGTTGGACATGAATAATATTTATCAAATAATCAAATCAATTTAAGCTATGTTTTTTACTAAAAGGTTTAGATATATCCTGGACGTTATAAAAAAACAAGCTATTTTTCTAATTATTTTTTGCTACTTAAAAAAATACCTGCATTCGTTTAAGTAAATATATAATAAATGTAGGAGATGTATCTTTATAGTCATATAAGTGTAGTCTTAAGTTATATCTATAGAAATAATGTATTGAAATTAATTCAATACTGTAAGGTACACGTGAGTCTTTCATTATCATACAAGTCTTTAGTGTAACAAATATTAATAAAAGAACTATAGGGAAATACTGTAAGATTTCTGACATTTTTTGACTTAACTAAATCATTAAAATTAAAAAAAGTATATTAAATCTTTAAAAGTAGTAATATTGTTTGAGTACACGAATTTTCTGTCTTGAACAGATCTTGATTCTGTCATTTTATACAAAGCATCTTAATATAGTTTACGTTTATGAATTAAATCGTCAAAACAACGAGACTGCCTAATTACCTAGCATCTGCAGTCTGGAACTCTTAGGAAATGACAAATTAAGCAGATCTACGTACGTTCAAGGCAGCAACACAGAAGGCATCTTTAAGACCTCACACAAGAAGCTTAAATGATTTAACTGAAATGTCTGAAACGGAAATGTTTTTCAGTTACTTAGTATTTATTTGATATTTTATAAAATTGTAAAATATGTCATGAGAGGTTTTCGTTTGAGGCCGTAGTGGTGAAGGGCACATGCGTGAGATGTAAACAGCATGGCTCTGATTTACAGGTTCGATTTATACTCGATAAAATAAAATATTTAACATTTTCTTGTCCTTACATCAGTAACAAGGCGATGTGCAATGTTGACTTCAGCCACTCAACATTCATTACAAAAAAATAGATAAAAAAAAAATTAGCCTAACTTGGTATGCGTCAAGATAAAAAAAAATAAGTCTGGATTCCTAGAAACCCAAAATTTTAACTTTTGAAAGCTAAAGTATGAACGAATATAACGTTAAAATATAAAAAAAAACGTTGTATATCTACTTATATTTATTGCAGCGTAAATTAAACCTGCACAAGGTAGGTAGAGCTTCTTGTTAAAAAATATCGAAGATAAGCTAAAATACTAAAATAAAAATGTAACAAAATTTAATTTTGTATATATAGTGTAGGTATCAAGAAAAGTTGTTGAGATCTTAAACTTATCTTAGCCACGGTTCGTAAGCTTAGTTGCAGTCAGTACACAGACTTCATAAATTAGGTAACCCGCAGAGACAGAAAGTTTCTATAAGGATGCAGTGGAAGAAAATATCTCTCTACTACCAGTATAATAATATCTATTACATTGTATAATACAACGGAGAATGTTTTAAAACTAGGAAACAAAGTATGGCAGATTTGTGCCATATTACTGAGAGGTTTTCGTTTGAGGCCGTAGTGGTGAAGGGCACATGCGTGAGATGTAAACAGCATGGCTCTGATTTACAGGTTCGATTTATACTCGATAAAATAAAATATTTAATATTTTCTTGTCCTTGCATCGGTAACAAGGCGATGTGCAATGTTGACTTCAGCCGCTCAACATTCATTACAAAAAAATAGATAAAATAAAAATTAGCCTAACTTGGTATGCGTCAAGATAAAAAAAAATAAGTCTGGTTTCCTAGAAACCCAAAATTTTAACTTTTAAAAGCTAAAGTATGAACGAATATAACGTTAAAATATATAAAAAAAAACGTTGTATATCTACTTATATTTATTGCAGCGTAAATTAAACCTGCACAAGGTAGGTAGAGCTTCTTGTTAAAAAATATCGAAGATAAGCTAAAATACTAAAATAAAAATGTAACAAAATTTAATTTTGTATATATAGTGTAGGTGTTAAGAAAAGTTGTTGAGATCTTAAACTTATCTTAGCCACGGTTCGTAAGCTTAGTTGCAGTCAGTACACAGACTTCATAAATTAGGTAACCCGCAGAGACAGAAAGTTTCTATAAGGATGCAGTGGAAGCAAATATCTCTCTACTACCAGTATAATAATATCTATTACATTGTATAATACAACGGAGAATGTTTTAAAACTAGGAAACAAAGTATGGCAGATTTGTGCCATATTACTACTCACTCAACTTCACCCTCTATCCCGCACAAGGCAGGGTACGCAGAGGGAACGTACTAACATTTTTTAATTTGAATACTTTGTAATATACAAATGCAACATAATTGTATGCCATGTTATAATAGAGCAATTATTTCTTAATTAAACTTAAAAAAAAAAATTTTACGAGTTTGTAGTATATATTTTTTTAAGCTTCGCGAAACCTCGGAATCAATTAAAATCTATCTAGTGTTAACAGCCGTTTCGTTCTTTTATCTCGTACTACTGTCTCATAAGCTCTAGTTAAGTACTTGCAAGTAATTAACTCCTATTAACTCCTTTGCTACTTATATAAGGTATCCCAGAAGTAGCCCTGGTTTGGCTTCATATGTTCTGAGATTGTTGCCAGTCGTACTTTCTTCGTATTTGTTACCCGTTAACCATCCCATTAGCAGCCCGATCACTTTTGTTTGTTAAGTTTGTTGATGTTTGATATTTATTTTTATTATGGAGCAGATAACGACTGAGCTACGCATGTAAGTGATACGACTTGTCCTGATCGACGTCATAAAACAATTTACGAGTGAACATGAAATCTTTAGATTACAAATACCGTGAAAATCGCTCTGTAGAATTTTTTTTTTACAAAATAATATTTTTGGGTTTATACTGCATGCCACATATAGCAGGGTAGGAGAGTCTTTGTTTTCCACTTCCTTACGATTTTTTGGGACATTGTGTATTGCGTGGACGCCTCGCTATATCTTGTTAGCAGAGGGATAGGGAGGAAATTGAAAAAAATATATATTTTTCTGACATGAAACCACCGTGATCGAATCAACATCTATGGCTGTACTGTCACACGCTTGTACTACTATGACGGCCTCATAAAGGATACTTGATATTTTTGTAAGAAAAATTATAATTGAGGCCTTTCGTGGCGCAGGGGCACAAGAATGTGACTAAGATTTCTTGTGATTAAGGTTCTGGATTCACCAACCGAAGCAGTGGTATAATTAATATTTTAAAATGAAATATTCAATATTTTCATTTCTTCGCTCTGGTACCTAGGCAAAGGCCACTCAACATGAAATCAAAAGTTGGGCAAAAAGTGTGGAATGGATGGAGGTTTTTCAAGAGATTCCAAGTTGTCATGTGTAAAAAAAAAATTACGATATTTTTTGTAAGAAAAATTACAATTAAAGATTCATCCCTCCAATGTGAATACCTACACATTCTCACGTAATAGTCCCAGCATTTATAAGATTGTATCCTTATTTAAAAAAATAATAATAATTACATTTTACTTATTTTAAAAATTAAAATTATGGTCAACAATTTATTATGTAATAAGTTCTTACAGAATAATAATTTGATAGCGTTATTATAAGTACTAAAGATTATAAAATATAATCCTTTGTTAGTTTCAAAATTTTAACATAAGCGGCTTAGAGGTGTTGCCTTTCTTATCGATATTCAAATAAATATATATACTATAATTTATTGGAAAGACAGTAAAAGCAACAGAAGCTGATATTTTTATTTTATAAAAGTTTAACATTCCTTTTTAGTGTGTTGAACTATTTCAAGCTCAACTTGACCACTTTATCAGTCTCTGATTAAACTGAAAATTAAATTACGATTTCAGTTTTGAATGGTAATCAATTGTTATTATTCTAAATATAATTAACACAAAATGTCCGCTGCAAAAAAATTATCGATTACAAAGTTTTGCAAAACCCGTCTAGTATAGAGCTAAATATTAAAAACTTCTATAGCGATGAATTAATTAAAAATTAGAAAATTAAGAGATAAATAAAAAGTTAAAATATTATATATTTGAAACAAAAATATACAAGCTTGAATTCAAAAGGTAAGTTTTAGTTTTATTTGTAAATTTAATATGTGGTAACAGTTGTTACCATGACGTCACGTACCTACAAATATTCTAATCTATTAGTAGACTCAACGTTCTGAAATTAATTCAGTAATTAAACTGTAACAAAATAGCAATGAGATATTTTGTGAACAAATTGTATAATTTCACATTGTACAGTGTATTAACTATAGTGATAATAAATATGCCTTTATTTCTATTGCTTGATACCAAAATGAAAGACAAATAGTAAAAAGCTATCACAAAACATTATCAAGACATTGGACTCTTTTCGTATATAGGGGGGTTCCCAATATTTTACAAAATTTTTCTATCTTGCGCCATCTGTAACCATTCCTTCCCAGCAACATAATGAATAGTATCTACCCAGCGGTCTTTAGGTAGTTTAATTTTACTCTGCTTTTAATTTACTATAAAATTACATAAATTTGTACTAGCGATGAATACATATTTACAGAGTAATTTAATAAAATACAAAACTTCTAACGCAGCCCTACGTGAATCGGGACTGATTGCAGACAATACACGTACAATCTAATTTTACATTGTTGAGAGCTTATATTTAAAATAAAATCTAATATTCTATTTAACGAACTGTATAACGTGCGAATTGTTCACTTTAATAGCGTAGAGTACAATAAGCAAAATCTTCATTCCAGTAGAAATTTTAAGAAATCCTCTTTAAAACTCTCTTATTCTCGGTAAGAAATTTCAGCTTTTATTGTCATTCAGTTGTGAATGCGGTTTATCTATGCTAATATTATAAAGAAAAAGATTTGATTGTTATTTTGCTTTAAATAAGCATCCAAATTTCCGAGCCAAGTTAGAAAATATCTATGTTCGACAATTAGAAACAGAATTATCGATGTTTTCATACAGATCTCTAAGATTCGTATGGAATCTTCTATAATTTGTGCCTGTGCAAAGCTACCAAACAAAATCACTACATCACGTATGTTTAGTAAAATATTAATGTCACAATAACTATTTTTTCTTATGAAATAAGTAGTAGTAAAGCTGGTTAATTCCAAATAAAATAAATCATTCCATATTCAAAACTATATCAGTACGTATAGATTAGTTTCTAAGGTTCCTTTAGTTAGATATCAAAATCATGAAGCCTTAGGACTACTGTACTATATGGTTAAAATTAGACAGGTAGGTGTATTTACATTGCTACAAAAATTTTACTCAGCTTCACGCTGCATCCCGCACACGGCAGGGTAGGCAGAGGTAGGTAGTAAATGTAGTATGCACGAAACGCTTTGTTCACAATTCTAATATACATATGTAACGACTGGCTTACGCAGGCTTTGCCTAGATATTATTTGATAATAATACGTTTTACATATTTTATATGATGAATGCGGATGGTGATTTAATGTTATATGCATTCGTAAACATAAAATCATTATAAATATTTCTTATTCTGATTTTTTTTTTTCTTTTTTAACTCACAAAGGAACCTTTGATTTCCACAATTTGAGAACAAGACGTTGATATTTGCTGCTCCGTTCGCATAGAAAACAGTAACGGAGTGTTTTAACGCTGTTTTAATCCTGTTATATTCGGAATAAAATTAAAGGAAATTCGGAAAAAAAAATGAAGCAACGATATAATAAATAAAGTATATTTATTTTTAAAAATAGTCTAGTATCTCGTAGTACAGATACGACATATAAAGTATAAATAATAGTAAACCATAACCATCTAAATTAACTCCCACGCAATGAATATTCTTGAGAACGGAATACATTTTAGTTACCATAACGCTCTATTAAGCACTGAGCAATAGCTTCGGGCATATACAGATTATCAAATAGCTTTGTTCTCATATACTATCATGTATCGTAATGAAAGTTCGATACACCAATCGTAAGTGTATTATTTAACGTTGGTCATGAATAATATTTATCAAAGAATGAAACGTCTATTTAAGCTATATTTTTTACTAAAAGGAGTGGATAATTCTTGGATTTAAAAAAAAAAACAGAAGATATTTTTTGGATAGTTCAGCAATTTGTGTAATAAAAGAGTGCATTCTATAGCTTACTAACATAACAAAACATGCCCTTCGAATAGAAAACAGCAGAACTACACCTTCACATTTCTTTGACAGCCTCACCATCATATTTACTGAAGAGGTGAGGGCAATTATGAATGTATCAAAATATAGGTTCAACAGTCTTAACAATCCACGGCACCCAAAGTTTGACTAACGTGACGTTTTTTAAACTGAACAAATGGTCGACTAACCGAGAGCGTCTTTTACGCAGTTACAGCAATAAAACATCGCACTGACAGAAGCAGAAAAGTAAGGTCATTACGATTTAAAGACTAATCCGGAAATAATAAAGACAAAAGGCATCGTGGAATACATTTTAAAGATGGCCATATAAACAAGAAGCAAAGCGGTCCTGACTCCCACTATGACAGTGATACCATTCATGTACCAATTTCCCCAGCCCTTAAATAATTGTAAAGTTTTGAAAAGTCTTTAATTGTATAAATTTAAAATCGATATCTTAAAAGTCTTAAATAATATAATATTATTTGTGTATATTTTATGTAATGAATTTAATGACGAAACGATAAGTGAGCATGTCATGGCGCAAGGCAGTAGCACTATATGCAAATGGGTTGTAGTTTCGACCCCCACTCATTGAAGTGGAACATTTAATCTGATCTCTAATCGAGACAAAGCACGGCGCAGCGTCTACTACCGAATACACAAATTGGTTTAACATTACTTTTGTATAAATAAATTGGCTACTTAAAGGAATGCCTGTATTCGCTTAAGGATATATTTAAAAAATATAGGAGATATATCTTTATAGTCATATAAGTGTAGAAGTTATATTTAAAGAAATAACGTATAGAAATATTCGATTCAGGTTTTAGTGTAAGAAATATAAAAAAAAAACTATAGGGAATAATTTAAGATTCCTGACACTTTTTAATATAATTAAGTCATTAAGATTAAAATAATTTATTAAATCTTTAAAAGTAGTAATATTGTTTGAGTACACGAATTTTCTGTCTTGAACAGATCTTGATTCTGTCATTTTATACAAAGCATCTTAATATAGTTTACGTTTATGTGTTAAATCGTCAAAACAACGCGACTGCCTAATTACCTAGCATCTGCAGTCTGGAACTCTTAGGAAATGACAAATTAAGCAGATCTACGTACATTCAAAGCAGCAACACAGAAGGCATCTTTAAGACCTCACACAAGAAGCTTAAATGATTTAACTGAAATGTCTGAAATAGAAATATCTTTCAGTTACTTAGTGTTTATTTGAAATTTTATAAAATTGTAAAATATATCATGAGAGGTTTTCGTTTGAGGCCGTAGTGGCGCAGGGGCACATGCGTAAGATGTAAACAGCATGGCTGTGATTTACAGGTTCGATTTTTACTCCATAAAATAAAGTATTTAATATTTTCTTGTCCTTGCATCGGTAACAAGGCGATGTGTAATGTTGACTTCAGCTACTCAACAGTCATTACAAAAAAATAGATAAAATAAAAATTAGCTTACCTTGGTATGCGTCAAGATAAAAAAAATGAGTCTTCCTAGAAACCCAAAATATTAACTTTTGAAAGCTAAAGTATGAACGAATACAACAATGTAACGGCATTTAACAAACATGCCAGTAGAAATGTCTGTTAATTATTTGATTTCGTTAAATGTAGAATGTTTTATGCATGATGTAAAACATGAAATACGAATTCTACGTGTCCGTGTAATCTAATTATTCATACAAAGTACTTTGTTGTATGGCATCGTTTAAACATTGTTTACATTTTTTGGTCAATTATAATAAATAAAATTGTGTAAATTTAATTCTATAGACCTTACCATACACCATAGTGATGAGAGTTTTCAGGAGGAGACTGATGTTTTCAATCTAACGAAAGTAGTGAATGATGACTATATTGTCCATAATAATTCTCCGAGGGCTCATACTAATTTATGTGATTATATGTATTCTATTGTTGATATGTATGTATTTGAGGCTTGTCGTGGCGCATGGGCGCATGCATGTGACTGTAAACGTAACAGGTTGTGGATTTTATACCCATTGGATGAAGTATTTAATATTTACATTTTTTTGTAGTCCCAATAAGGCAAAGAGCAGAATTGAATTTCTCAATCATCGCACAATGCCTCAAATTCTGCAAAAAAGTGTTATTACATTAGGTTCTCATATTTTTATGAACCGGAAACAGGTTTAGATTTACCTAAAAAAAAACAATACAATATACCTAGTCGAGACCTGTGTCATTCACTGTATTACACTGTATTAAGGCGAGCATATGTAAATATATTTTAAATATTATATTTAAATATGTAACATTACCTTTATTACAACATGCTTATATTGCCCATATAAACTTTTGCTTTAAATAATTCCGTCTTTTAGTGAAAACTGTATTAACATCCGTCGTTTAGTTCGAAAATCTATCAATGCATCGGTGAAAAGAATTTTTTGGATAATAAAAACTTGAAAATATAAATATATAAATATATTTTTTTCATTTCCTCGCTCTAACAGTCACTCATTACGGAATTTGTCAAAAATTGAGGTAATATTCGATACGGATTTCTTAACATTAGATTTTGTCGGTTACTTAAGCCTAAAGCAGGATGAAAGTGAACCTTAATAAAAGATAAAAAATAATACATTGCATATATACTTATATTTATTGTGGCGTACATAGTTTAAAATTATCTCACCAGACCGTAACTGAGCATCGAGAATATAAAAGGCATATTAATTTTCAAAGAAGTTTTCACGAGAAATTCCAAATAAAGCATTTTATTCGTATCCGTTCAGTACCCCCTGTTTACATAAAAGCCGAAGCAACTTTTCGCATAATTTTATTTTTCAAGTCTTCGAGCTTCAGAAGTTCTGGCTGATTTCTCCTTTGGCTATTTCGTTTACTATTTTCAAGCGACTTCTGTGGGTTGGACACAATAAATAAACTTCTGTCGAGCGCCGTTTAAAGTCAGTTGTTGATATTAATTTCTTTCCTAACGACGCTATATTGGACTTTATTAAAAAAAACACTTTAACGTTGACTATTATATAAAGCGGACGTTTTTGAGTAGTGATAATTAAGAATTATTGATATTATATGTACATTTAATTAGTTTAAGACAGTCCCTTTTGTATTCATTATATTTAATTATGTGGCGGATATCAAAACCGCGCTTTGTTATATTACCAAAACTAGGAAATTAAAATAAAGCATTCCTCGAGTGGAATTCTAACCACAACTATCACGTTTACATTGCACACGGTGCATTGCACCAAGATTTTTGGACTATTTATTATTATGTTATCTCTCTGCCTTTACGCAATATGCATAAGATGTGAAAATAATATTAAAATCTTATAGTAAAAAAAAACGAATTCTATTAAGAAACGTAAAGATTGATGCACTGAAAGAATCTATTACATAGAATGGGGATCGACGTAATGAATGGTAGGGTCTTCATTGGACATCCACAATCCACGGTCTAAAACGATAGTCCATTTCGAAGTGCTCAGATAAGAGATATGTGATGGACGTAATTAACTTACTTCTAATTAAGATTAATTTATTAAATTTAGCAAGTAGAAAATATATTTTAAATTTATAAAAATAATAATAATACTATATTTGAAATGTTAAATCTAAATCTAAATGTTGATTGATGCGTAGATGTTAAAAAAAGAAAATAATTTGTTTTTAAAGTGTTATTTTACGCTTTTTAATTTATTTAAAAAAATACTTATTTAGAAAACGTATAAAAAAATTAAATTTTTGGACAGTTTCAAGAAGCGTGGGATCAAATTACGTTCAAACTTGTTATTCATTTTATAAATAGATATTTATGAAATTATTTTTTTTTTGTATTTGAAATTTTCCGGAAGTGAATTGAAATTGAGGCAGTACTGGTACAGGGCGCAAGAGTAACCATACAGTAAATGATCCGGTTGTGGGTTTAATTCCCACTCAACGGAATGAGCAATTCAATATTTCGTTCTTTTTCTTGCTATGATAACGAAGCAAAACGCGGCGTTGTGATGTGCCACTGAAAACACTGAAAGTTGGAAACGGAAGGTAAAGAGAAGACTTATATAGCTTCCTTTATCCTTCTTTTAGGTTACTGCTTATTAAATATGTAGAGGCCTGTCGTGGCGCAGCGGCACAAGAGTGTGACTGTAACCGACAGGTTCTGGGTTCGATCCCCAGTCGAGGAAATGAAATATTTAATATTTTCAATTTAAAATATTTAATGTTTCATTTCTTCGCTCTGGTAATAAGGCAAAGCGCGGCGTTGAGTTCCGCCCCTCAACACGCAATGCCTCAAATTCGGCGGAAAGTAGGGAAAGGAAGTGGAACGGAGTGTCATAACACTAGGTTCCACTTCCGTTCCCTCTGCCTACCCTGCCTAGTGCGGGATACAGCGTGAAGCTGAAGAAAAAAAAGAAAGAAAAAAAAAAAAAATATATCTTAACTTTTAAGATTGTGTCAATATATTATTACAAAGATAATATAAAGACAGGCTTCCGCACAAACTATAACAGCTTATAAAATTTCAAAATAAGGTTCTTATCTCGTAGGAGAATATTGTTGAGCTAATCTATGTATCGGTATTTCTATTGACAAGAAAAAATCATCAGATAGCTAAATTTAAAAAAAAAAAATTTTTTTTTCATTTCAATGTTTTTAATAAGCCTACTTAGTAAACGTATATAAGTTTTAAACGTTTCCAAGAGGCGCGGGTACAAATCCTGCTAAGGTCAAATTTTTATACTATTATTATTTTCTAAATAACTGTTTTTCTTTCTTATTGTGAATTAAAACTATAAACTTAGTTAAAAAGATATCAATAAGTGCTTGTACTTTAATATTTCTTTTAGCATGGTAATGTATATCACATACATTGCGGACACATTTTAATACAGTACGCCATATTGGTCTAGTTAACAGAGTAAGAAAATGAAAATAATTCATTGCCTAGAGTAGTTGTCAAACCCACAACCGTTACATATATAGTCAGACGTCATAACCAGCATAACGCACCACGAGGACAAAATAAAAACTTGTTAGCCATTACTGAGATAAGCACGTACAAATGCATAGACAAATAGATAAACAGACAATAAATTAAAAAAAAAATACTTTTCTAATATATTAATAAACGTACATAAGTTTTTTTAAATATATTTTCCATGTACAGACTGAGAGAGAGATCAGTTACAGATTTATTATAAGTATAGGTTTTATTCGCTGCATCTATAAAACTTGGTACACTTGTCATAAATAAAATACCAGTAAAGCATCTGCAATCCGTCTCGACTAAACCGCTGTCCGCATTTAATTTCATTTAAATGGCTCAAGCTTTAGGTTTATTTCAATATCACCGAAATTCAGCCTTTTAATCAGATTAGGTTTTCAAATGATCTTTTTCAACGTTTGCAACGACGACAAAGACTGAATAGATGGTTTATAAAAGTATGAAAAGATCCTTATATTTTTAATGTCCATAAAAGATTCTTCCTTAGGCTATTTTACAGAAAATATTTTGATTAAAGTATTATCGATATTAGGGTAAAAAAAATCCTTTGTTTATATTTTTTTGATTATTTTAAATAATGTTTTTTACGGAAAAATTTTAGAGCAAATGCTGCAATAAATAACAGTGATTTTTAAGCTTTTTGGGAAACTAGTGTTGATATACTCAGCTCCCATCAAGACATTTCCATTCTTCACTTTCTACCGAATTATTGAGACGACGAAATGAATCACAATGCCACACTTGGTCTCTTGCTAGAGCAAAGAAATGATAATAAATTATTCAAAGTATTTTATTGAAACATTTCAAAACTAAAATATGTCCATTGCTTTACCTTCTTTTAATGCCATTAAATTTATCTGTCTGTATGTGGCACTGTGGCTTTTAAACGAATAAGATGATTTTTGAGATTTTCGTATTTAAGACGCTATGACTTATAAGCATTTTCGTCAAGTTATTTTCATCAAGCTATTTTAAGACAACTCAATTGTTATAACACATGTAGAGTGGGTCTAATATAGCCGGAAATTTTGGGACTGATAATAAATATCAAAAGAAATGGGTCATTTGTACCTTCAACCATATATACAAAACCACGACCAATTGCTTAAAAATGAAACAACTAGAGAATGAATAGGTCACATCCGGTCTAGCAATACTAGTAGGTACTTTCATTCAGTAACTTACGATCGGAAGCAGCGCTAAAATTTACAATGTAACGTATATTATATTATCTTTTAGACGATTTAACTTAAACTTTTATTTTTCTGTCTCACTTATTTCTTTTATGTAATAGTGTTATTAATTTAACGTTACGTATATTAAAAGCTACTAATAAATTGTATTGATTTTAGGGCCTTTTACCTTTAGATTCCCTCTAATTTGCTTCCGGTTTGTCGGTTTTTTAATACCATTTTATCTCAAGATAGCGTCGAGATATCAACATTAAATGAATATCTATTTGGTGTGTGTATATATATATATATATATATATATATATATATATATATATATATATATATATATATATATATATATATATATATATATATATATATATATATATATATATATATATATATATATATATATATATATATATATATATATATACATATATATATATATACATATATATATATATACATATATATATATATATATATATATATATATATATATATATATATATATATATATATATATATATATATATATATATATATATATATATATATATATATATATATATATATATATATATACATATATATATATATACACACATATATAATCCGAATTTAGACTAAACCTTAAGAAGAAGAAGAGGCATAGAAAGAGAGAGAGAGAACAGACCAACAGTTTATTATATACAAAATGTAATAT
This sequence comes from Eueides isabella, assembly GCA_019049475.1. Classification (NCBI taxonomy): domain Eukaryota; kingdom Metazoa; phylum Arthropoda; class Insecta; order Lepidoptera; family Nymphalidae; genus Eueides; species Eueides isabella. The sequence continues at coordinate 7,695,648 of CM032403.1, read as the reverse complement.
GCAAATATTAAGCTGTCAACATTAATAAGTTGTACTTTACGTTGACCTACAAACCTGAATCATTGATCTAACTTGCACTTAACCAGTTTTTTATGAACAGAACTTAAATAGAAAACTCATATAGATCTACAAGTACAATACAATTTATTGTTTTTTCAGCAAAAATATTTATATGTTTTTTGCCCTATCTCTCTTAATATGGAATTAAGAGATTTTTGAACTTCTTCTTTTTTATTTCCGCTTCTTACTCTGGTAAGAAGAAGAAATACAAATTAATCATGAAGATAAAGCTATGCAACGACAACCTTTTTTTAAAGAAAAGTTATATACATATTTTTGGCAAAGAAATTCAATGCATCACTTAATAACTCATAGCTTCACGCTGTATCCTACACTCGACTGCAGAGGCAACTTGGGATCTTAGTGTTAAGACACTCCGTTCGACTTCCGTTCGCCACTTTCCGTCGAATTTAAGGCATTGCATGTGCCTTGTTACAGAAAGACTCTAAATATTAAATTGAAAATATTAAATATTTCATTTCCTCGAGTGGGGATCGAACCTACACCCTGTCGTCTACAGTCACACGCTTGTGCCACTGCACTACGGCAGACCACTTAATAACAGCTCGCAAAATTTTATTATTTGTGAATGTAAGATTTCATCCAGGTTTGTCTAAATTATAAATATAATTTGTTCTTGTCAAGGTTATGTATGCTAACTATTTAAGAAATATATACAAGATTTGGAATATTAAAAAAACATCGGTATAAAAGTTAACTTAAAGTATTTTTTTATGAAAATATTCTATTACAAAGATTATAGAGAAAATCAATAAAATCCGCTTTAAACTAAGCTTTTACAAAAAAATGAATTAATCAACTTAAAAGTAACAACATGAAAGTAAATAGCGAAGAAGCTCTAAAACCAATTTCGAACTTGCTTTGTACATGGAAATTCTGGCTATTGTTGGAGAGGCAAAATTGAGCGTAAAATTTAAATCTGCCTTCACGAGTAGCTTGGCGAGAGAACTTAGTGAAATTTTCTAAGGTAACTTCGTTCACTTATGTGAATTGGCATGTACTTTACAGAATGCCATATCCGGTGAAGAAATTAACTATTTTAATTGGTCGCAATTACCAATTAAAACCAAACGATGAAAAATATGCCTTATTATTATAATAGACAGACAAATAAAACAAATTAAAGCTAACTTTATATATTTTTTAACTTCACACTATTGATGGAGACCTGATGATCTCCTCGTTTACTGCATCACGGACTAGAAAAGGCTAACATGAAAACTTTGACCCGCAAAAACCCTAACGTATCTTAGAAAAGTGCTTGAAGCTCTGAACTGGTAATCTGATTTTAATAAAACAAACACCTAACAACCACCGCTTTGAAGAAGGCTTTCAATTAAAAAATCGGTCTCAAATCGGTACATTTATTCGCGAGTTCGGTGCCATAATCAGACATACAGACAGGTTTGTTAAACTTATAACTTCCCCTTTTTGCGTCGGGGATTAAAAATTAAAGTACCAAATCCAATGCAGCGTGATAAATAATCTTTAAGCTACTAACCAATAAAATCTTCATTCTCTTTATAGAATTAAATTATACAATAAACAAAGAAATAATAAATCCAACGCGAGAATGATTAATATCGTGGGAGAGCTCCACTATTATCGGGTGACGCAAACGAATAAGAAGTACAGGAATACTTTGTAATTTACTGTATATATTATAGATGTTTAAATACTAAAAATTACGAGTACGTTTAGTTATTAAAATATGGATGTAGCCATATTTTAATAGTAGGTTGTAATTTCCTATAATATAACACATATGATATAATATAAGAATAAATGTATATAATTATATAAAACTATCGGTTTATTGAGTAACTGACAGACTACACTATTATACTTAGGAAGATAAAATGTTGGTAAATTAGGAAGAGTAGAGAAATTATTAAGTTTAGATTAAATAGAAATAGAAAAAAATATGACTCAATATTTTTAGATTTTACAAATTGAAAAATGCATTTTATATAAGCCTGTATAAAATGATTTTCAATATATCCAATTAAATATAAAATATAATTTTATTAGGTCATATCAAAATAATGATTTAAATTTTTTTGTTTATACCTTTAACATCTGAATTGAAAATCACAAACCAAGAATTAAGTTAAGTAGTGGCTTTGTCCACGGCGTTTCATATTAATGCCGGGCCCTGGTGCACCTCTCGGCTTAAAGGCCGGCAACGCTCCTGTAGATCACTTACCATCAGGTGACCCGTATGCTCGTTTGCCGTCTTTTCCATAAAAATATACTTATTTATTTTAATATTTATAATCACTACTAGTAAAATAAGCAAAATTTCTAAATCATTTAAAAAAACTACTAATATCACAGAAACCTGCCCAAATTGTACCCCTTCTGTACATGGGCTCGACATCAATGGTTCGACGATTTTATTTATAATGTAAAAAGGGCACACGCACGATTTATTCAAGAAACTGGAGAAAAATAAAGCATTTTCATCGTCGTCGGAAACAAGAAAGTGTAACCATATTTTATCGGCTTATTTGTGTTGAGCGCGTTACAGCGTGAAAATAATACCTTATATGTACGTACGTATTGAGTCACAGTGCTCGAGTTTGGTACTTCCACTCGGGGGAATTATATTAATTTTCTGTGTATTTATATACCATTTAATACTGTAAAACTTTAATTTAGACTTAAAAACATTTTCATTTTAAACATTTAATGTTTTCTTATCTCGCTGTGGTACAAGGCAAAACGCGGCGTTGAGATCCGTCACTCAACACGCAATGCCTCAATTCAGCGAAAAGTGGGGAACCGAAGTGAAACGGAGTGTCTTAACACTAGGTTTCTAAGTTTCCTCTGCCTACCCTACCATGTGCGGGATTCAGTGTGAAGCTGAGTAGAGAGTAAGCTATTAACACATATTATACATGAAAACCTCCTTATTATTGATGTGATAACGATAAGTTAAGGAAAGCTTTGTAGTGTGTCATTGAAGATACTCAAGCCAGCAATCTCGTTGATCGACAGTTGAATATCCTTAAGGTATCAGCGTGATATACGTTTGTCCACGGCTAAGTCACATTAAATTTAATTATATTAATAAAGATTTCATTACTTTTAATACAGAAACAAATAGTTCCATTGAAACTTGACTGGTTTGCGGTTATTTAAAGGATCTTTTTGGTGAGATTCTGCTTCTTATATATTTTAATATACCTCCTATATCTTATTTTATCTTATAATATAAAGTAGATTTTTTCGCGTTTTCTTATAAAATATCAGGTACTCTAGATCTTTGGTGTTTCTAGTGCGCTGCTCATCATACTGAATACCTTTTGTTAAGTAGACATTTCTATTTCTCTTATAGCTTAGGTTTCTTTATATATAATATACTGTAGACCTGAAAGTCCCACCATGGTGAATAAATTCTAAAACGGTAGTTATTAATATCTATAATAGCCCAGCTGACTTCACAGTTTATCATCAGGGTCACCAGGATTTTCTGAACTTGAATAATCCTACGTTTTATAGCTTTCCTTTTTTAGGTTTTTTAGACACAAAGTTGTCATGGCTGTTATAAATTCTCAACTTTAAACTTCTTATAGCGCGCACTTTAAATTTCTCTGTATATACTGGGATACCACAACGTTATATTATTTCTGCAATTCAAATGATTAACAAATGCTATAATGAATTACCTCATAATATTTTCTTTACAATATGATAAATTCATTTATAATTTCTTTATTACACTTTTGTCCCTATATTTTGATTGGGGCAATCGAGAATAATTGATAATTAGAAAGGGAAATTGCGGTTACAGCCACTTTCAGATGCTGTATAACCAAAATTTGCATGAAAAGGCACTTACTCAGAAATTTGTGACTACAATTCGATGTGACGACACAAATTATGATAATTAACAATTTGCAAACAAACTTTGGGGACAATCCATCAGTTTGGTGGAAATTCTAAAACCAATTGTGTGACAAAGAATAAAGCACTTTTGTAACTGTTCGAGTAATGGACCAGAAATGTTGAGCGAAATGAATGTTTTTTGAGTGTTTCTTCGTTGTTAGCTACGGTTTTAGATGTTTTAATAAAAAAATGATATACCGTTATTTATAAAGCCTTGTTAAGAAAAAAAAACATATTTTTTTTAAGCTTGCTTACTATCCCGAATAAAATAAATGACTCAATGACTCACTTCTGAAACTGTTAAGACACTATTCCCCACTCACTCACAAATTTGACATTATTTGTAGATTTGTGAAATTAAACGTTGCGCATAGTGCTTCTACCAAGAAAAGAAAATAATTAATTTAATTCTGTGGGAATAGTGTCTATTTTGTCTGAGAACAGTTTAGACAGTCGAAAAATATACTAACAGCCTCAAAATGGAGGCCCAACATAACAAAATGAGCGAAAAGAATAATCAAATAATTCCTATAATTAGTTTTGCTATTGATAATAATGATTTAATTTCTATCCTTTAATTTTTTTATTATTTTTTTATCCAAATAGGATGTAATGAATATTTATAACTATTGTATTATTAGACACATAATGTATGCATATATTAAAACACTGAAAAAGTAATCTGATTGAACGTGCTAATTTAAGAACAGGTGATTCAAGTTGAAAAAATATTTAAGTGTTAGTGGTTCTCCATTTATTATAAACCATAAAACTGTGGTAAAACTGATCATATCTATATACATAAGTTGTAACTCAATGTCCCTTCGGTTGAAGTTACCGCGAACATTTGAAAAGTTCATATGGCATACAGAACTCTATAGTTTCTTTTATTCGGCCACGCGGGCGAAGCCTCAGGTAAAAACAGTAAAAGGTATTTGTCAAGAAAATCTTCTCAGAAATGCACTATTTATATTATAACACACGAAGAATAGATAAAATGAATACAAGCGTCAGTCAATAGATTGTAGACTATGCTGAAATACCTCTTTAGGGTTGTAAGCTTCGTTTCCTCAACGCGACAGCTGACCGCGCCACAATACTGTATTGTCACCTGAGAGTGCAAGCGGTAGATGATTAAATGATGTATAGGTTTGGATAGTGAATTTGCAATGTTCCTTATGTTGAGAGCTGTGTTGCGCAGGGGCACAAGCGTGTGTAGCGTGGTGAGTTCGATTCCACTCGAGGATGAAATATTTAATATTTCAATTTAAATATTTAATATTTCATTTCTTCGTCGGGTATAAGGCAAAGCGCGACATTGAGTTCCGCCACTCAACACGCAATGCTTCCAAATTCGGGGGAAAGTGGTGAACGGAAGTGGAAGAGTGTCTTAAACTAGTTGTTCCCAAGCTCCCTCTGCCTACCCTGTAATGTGCGGGATACAGCGTGAAGCTGAGTAATATTTATATAGAGAGCCACAAAAATATTAAAATTATGCATCTATTAATCTATATTTACATTTTTTTTAAATTCATATTTTATTTAAGTATAATCTTGACAAGGATAAAACTTTCTCAAAACAGCAAAAAATATCTTGACTGCGCAGTAATGTTAAAGATTCCTTATTATTACAGCTTTCATATGAAATGCTGCGATCAATAACATATTCGTTTGATGTCTAACAAGTTGCTTGTACTTTTTTATTTTACCTTAGAATATTGTTATAATTAAACATTTCATAACAAGTACTTGAGCCATATATCGTAAACATATATTGTAAATTTTATCCAAAATTTTGAAAAGATATTGTAATAGAATAATAATTAATTTTAATTTTATTACGTATAACCAGATTCAAGTCTAGCTAACACTATACTCTAATAATTTCTTATTATATTAAAATTCAAATTTGTTATAATATTTTATATTATTATATAATTTATGGAAACTTACGTAAACGTAAACGTTGCTCTTGTATCAAACAATATATTTGATACCCTTCAAAGGCAATCACTCACCGTGTATCTTCCAAACTATTTCTCTTCTGAAAGTCAGTAACTATGTTCAAAAGAATAATGGCGTTGGAAATTGAGTAAACCTAGAGATAGATGCTTTCTACCCCTTTCCCTGCGTATAAAGTTTAAAGTAGCGTAAATGGCTACAATATATGGACATTGTTCAAAAGCCAGTGTAATAGTGGTCTATCCATTACATTGCTTTTTTTAGAAAAAAAAATGTAGTTTACAAACTTTGTGTAACTATTAATGTTCTTCTGCTGTGTTATTCTGTGGCAATTCTTCGTGGACTTTTTTTATAATTTAGAACGAATTTATTGTGAGGATAACGGGTCCATATCGTTGCAGGAAAAAGTTGAGAGGAGTTCAGAGTTGTAAGCGTTGAAGTTAACTGTAAAATATTGTATTCGATATGCTAAAGAATTTAAAAATTATATATTGAAGAATTATTCACTAACTTATTAGTTCGTAAAATAAAACAAGTAGTTTATAAATTAAAATATTAAGTTTGATTACTTTAGTAGTACTACATTGATCATTTATTGATTGATTAATTATCAGTAAAGACTAACGATATATACGCGCATTTTGGAGTTGATAAAATGCTATAAAATGTATTATGTGTATGTATTAAAATTTACTATATATATAGAATATAATATATATGTAGAATACTTCAACTAGCCTAGTTAAAATCATTCCTTATTCTATTTTAAACTCAAAAGGCCATTTAAATTTTATATTTTATGTATAACATAAGAATATTTTTATCATTTATAAAGTGTTGTTCACACTTAGGTAATACATATATAACTTTTGTAATATTCAGTATCTATAAAGGCAAGGCTTCAATTCTAATCTTCAATTCTTCTATATTAAAACATTTATAAGTGCTCTAAAAGAAGAAGGCCTGTCGTGGCGCAGCGGCACAAGAGTGTGACTGTAACCGATAGGTTCTGGGTTCGATCCCCAGTCGAGGAAATGAAATATTTAATATTTTCAATTAAATATTTAATGTTCATTTCTTCGCTCTGGTAATAAGGCAAAGCGGGCGTTGAGTTCCGCCACTCAACACGCAATGCCTCAAATTCGGCGGAAAGTGGGGAACGGAAGTGGAACGGAGTTTCATAACACTAGGTTTCACTTCCGTTCCCTCTGCCTACCCTGCCTAGTGCGGGATACAGCGTGAAGCTGAAAGAAAAAAAAAAAAAAAAATAAAAGAGAAAAAATATACCTTATATACAATATCATAAATATTTCGCAATGTTTCTTTCAATTTCAATTTGTAAACTTAGAATACCTGTAATTACACGTCGTAAGCATAATGAAGTTTATTTTTTTAAACTTAAATTTGTAGGGGCGTAGCACTCATGTTGCATTAAATTATTTTTTCTATCAAATAGACGTTCAGTTTTCGGATATTTTCCTTCACTTGCATTGCAAGTGTTTACTTTGTATGACATTTCATATTTTTAGGTTCACTGAAGTACTTATTTCCTATAGGTTTTGCTTACGCGGAGTTTCATACAAAGTGCAGCAAAATAATGAATAAACGCTCGTATCTTTTGATCTCGTGTGCATTGAATGACCAATGACTTAAATATTTATAATCAATTCTCAAAATAAAAAGTCTTGACAGAAACATAAAAAAGCAACAAGTGATCCTTTTTTACCTTTTCAAGAACAGATAACTGATGTTTTTATATGTTTAATAAAAAAAAATGAAATATAAAGTAACAAGTATTTCATCTAAACAAGAAAATGTTCAATGCATAAGTTTACGTAATAAAATTTTACTTTCGTGCTTTCTTCACAGAAAGTATCGTAGCTTTCTCGTCAAAGTTACGATTGGCTAGTAAAATTGATACATACTCATATAGCAAAATGAAGTCGTTTAATAATGAATGACCAACTACGGTTATAGAACCGTAACCTTTCCGTAAAGGCTCTCGTAAAATGAAAATATAACGGAGCATTTTCGTCGTTTAAACAGTTTATCTTCTATAAAAACTCCCAATGTTATGACAATAATAAATTCGTTTTCTGTTCTTCCATTTTGTGTCGACACATAAAAATGTAATGCCCTGAATAATAACCATTCAGATTCAATGTAGTAAAAAGTATTTGCCTTGATGAAAACTTTGAGAGAATGAAGATTACTCTAAAGATTGCAGAGACCTTTATTTTAAAAATAACAATTCTTCAGTATATTATATATCATTGTTTAAGTTAGTCGTTACAGAGTAATATATTTCTTTAACTTTGAAAAGACGTTTTTATATGTTATCTGGAACATATACAGTACATCCTATGTACATTTTAATGATACATATTTTATGAGATATTTTTATATGAATCACTTAAACGAGAATATTTGCGTAGCTATATTTAATATTATATGTATTATTTGTATTCCAAAATCTATTTTGGAATATATTTATATATATTTTCCAATATAATATTTTCCAAATATCTATTTTGGAAATATTACCGCGTCAATTGTCATCTTTAGATTGAGGTTCATTCGCCTGTAAGTCGAGACAATTATTAGATCTTTGATATATGATTAACAATCGCCAACGATTCTTGGTAGCTGCGAGTACCGTATGGACTGATGGATTGGCGAATAGACTTAACTTAGCAGCTTTCGCGGTTAAAAAAATCAGAATATTTATTTTAACTATTTTCACAGTATTATGTTGTACGGTATCTTACTTTGGAATGATGCAGTCGGTTTTAGATCAATTTTTGTCTTGCAGCAGCGAGCCATCCGCGATATCTATAAATTAGACCCTGTTTAGGGCCTAATTTATAGACTGCGCGAATGCTTAATCTTTAAGGAGAAAACTTAATGAAATTAATATATCGACCGTTGCATCTCAGTACGTTTTTGAAAATATTATGTATGTTAAGAAAAATATGAATGAATTTAGGAAAATCGGTGATATACATAATATAATCTGGAAATAAGTTTAATCTTTAGTGCACCTAAACTGATTGCATCGAATCTGTAATTCTTTTATGGACAGTGCGTACGCTTTTACAATAGTATCTCAGAAAACGTCCGAGAATTTTTTATTGCACAATTTTAAAAAGTTGTAAAAAGACGTTTGTATGTTAAGGCTATCCCAAGTAACGATTTTATAAATAATAACACGCTTGGGAATAAAATAGCTCGCTCCAGGCTTTTGCAAATGTATCATTGTCCAATAATACCAATATAATGTAAAGTTTGATGAAAAAAAGACATGTTCCGCTGAGTTTATTTCGCCGGTTCTTGTAACTTTTGTGAACTGGTGGTAAATTATTTGATGTTCAAAAAACGGACCTTGTAACTTCATATTTTGAATAAAAATAATTGTATTTGATTGGAGCAGAACGATCTATTTATATTTTTCTCTCTGGTGGATGGGTTTGAGACGAAACTAATATTATTTTCAGATAGTGATTGTGTTTTAGTGTTAAACTTTCCAACTGTCTACTGAAGTGTAAGAAACCTAGTGTAAACTAAACCTGGGAACCTAGTGTTAAAAACTCCGGTTCCCATTCCCCAGCTTTTGTTCCCAAGATTTCTCCGCGTATTCAAATTCTGGAGGGTTTCTATGATAAAGGGTTACATCGAAATTCAACGCAACGCGTTGGCAGAGCGAGGAAATAATAATGTGGGAATAGAATCAATCGTTCCGTTTACTTACAAGCCTAGCGGATCAGTCAAGAATAAATCTATTTTACTAGCTAGGATATGAGGTTTATGAAACGTGATGCAGTTGTACTCAACAACTTAATTGTTGCTTATATACAGCTGATATCAATACACTTCCAATCCAGACATTAATAATGTGTTTTTTCCACCTTAACACCGATGCTTTTATTTCATTAATCAATAAATGATAAGCCACGATCACGACCGACTTTTAATGAATGATTTGCTTAATTTAAAGTTATTTTTTATTATATTAAGCTTCCATATGGTTTTAATATTAGGAACCTACTTCTTAACATATTCAAAACCCTGTTCGTAAACTCCGTCATATGTGATACCAGCTGTCTCTCTACTACGGAGAGCCTGTTAACTTCCTGAAAACGCTCGTAGGGAAATGGGAGCTTGTTCTGATAGCGGGCATTGTTTTGTCGAAGCTCGAACCATAGATATTTAGAATTACAGATATGGCTCTAAAATAAAGATTGGTGTATATGAACGGAACTTTAGTGTTTTTTTATCTTTGATAAGTTATGCTAAGAGATTAATGTCAAAATTATTAAACGTTAAGCCAAAATGTATTCTTAAATGGGTTGTTACAACATTAAGGACCAGTTCTTGTAGTTTTAATTTATTGTTTATTAAATAATAACTTTAAAATACTTATCTAATAATTAAATCTACATTGAGGTGGCTATTTTATTAAAATATGCTTACAAAAAATATCATTATAATACTCTAATGTAACTCGAAGCGTTTCAAATATATGCTTAGGATCTCCAAATAATACTCTTTAGAAAGTCAAATCAAACATCAAAACGTATCTCGAAATTGACAGCAGTCACTAAAACTATTTGCTCTATTTTGTACTTCATCTTATACTGTTATACTTATGTAAATAGATAAATATTAAGGCTTTATATAGATTATAATATACCTATTTCTAAGATTTTCTTGAGACCTGTCGTGGCGCCAGCGGCACAAGCGTGTATGACTATAACCAACAGGTTTGTGGGTTCGATCCTCACTCCAAGAAATGAAATATTAATGTTTCATTTCTTCGCTCTGGTACTATGCAAAACGTGGCGTTGAGTGATTGCGTCAAATTCGGCGGAAAGTGCGGACGGATGGAGGTGTATAACATTAGGTTCCCAAGTTCCTCGGTCCTGCCCTGCGTCTACAGCGTGCAGCTGAGTACGATTTGGTCCGTATGTATATCTCGAACATCTTACTATTTTCGAGAAATGTAAAACTTTGCCAATAATAGGTAAAGTATTTAACTAAAAAATTTAAATGCTAATTAATATTTCCCTGTTAGAGTTATTGTATTCTTTACTATCATTTGCAATCAGGAACTGAGTTACAAAAGAAAAAATGATAAATAATTTCTTATATTGTCTCTGACAAACGCTTTCCTTTGAAAAAACAGCTCCCCATAGAATGAGCGCAAATAAAACACGGAAATACAGCTATATTTCAAAAGTTCATGGGCCACGCGAGAAATTCAGCAAAATGCGTTCGCCTCATAAGTTTCGTCAAAGGTTGAATGTATACCGTTTGAAATTAGTATCTGTCTACAGGCGAGCTCATTGTGTACCATTGTGTACATACAAAAGGGAATGTTCTAGAACTATAACGCAATTCCAACCATTACGTTCGCGACAACGGCATTTACTCATCTTTGTGTTCTATTGTAAGAAAATCTTTTATAATATATACAATATATTTCAAAGATTTACATTTTTAATGAAATAAGATGGAATAAAATGTATATTTTCTATTATTAACTAAATAATAAAATAATTTTGTATTTGCGTATTTCAAGGTGTAAAAATGAAAATCTCGCTCTGTCCTGCTTCCGCATGAACTATGTGAAATCCTCTCCAAGCGCTCTCTTACGCTCCCTAACCTACCCACATTCCTAACTTAATTTTTTCAAGTTCGCTAGTTTTGTCTATACGTTGTCTTCTTTTTTAAATATACAAGAATATAATTTTCTATTCAAATTTGTATTGAAAATGAACATTTTAAAATAACATAATTTGTCGTAAAACTTTTATTTAATAAATACTTATAATATTATTCATTAAATGAGCATAATCGGTCATTTCAGTAATTTGTTACTGTTTCTTCTTATGTCAAAATTGATTCCATAAACATGCAATATCTTTAAAAAATATTTCACGATCTTCATAGCTTGATAAGCGTTATACTCACTTGTACCTCGACCCAAGGTATGACTGATGTATTTTTTATCATAACAAATTAATAAATATTTTTTATACAAGTATAAAATAAGTGCTTAACCCAAAAACGTGAAATTGGTGTAAAATCTCGTTAAAATTTGATTTTACGCAGTAAATAAAAATATTAACATATTTTTAATATCTTTTGGCACTTCAATGCTTTAAATATATACAGAGCTATGTGGTTTGTAACCTAGGATTTTTGATGCAGATGAAGTTTGCAAGTTTTTTTTATGTATTTACGTTGGCCTTTTGTTATTACTTTTTATACATCACTTAGAAATAGAACCGTATTTCTCAATATTTAATAACAGGACAGAATAAGGTAGCAATGTGGTTGCAGAGGAATAATTCATCAATGCTTTTTGTGGATTTTGATATGATTTTGAATAGCTGGGCTCAATAGAACTCTTTTCTTATCATTACAAAAATTAAAATAATAATAATAATATTTTCTTAATGAGAGTCACAACTATTATTTTATAACCAACATATTGCACCCAATTAGAACTGTATACTGCGCAATAAGGCCTGCATAATCACTTCTTCATAATCAACCTTATGACTTATGCCTATATCACTTAGATCATTAAAGTATCATGATTTTTATAAGTTATAATAGTGTGTTATACATATAACTATATAGCATCTGGTTACATGTATTCATTAAATTAAGATTAAATTCGTATTGAAATTATATTAATTGCTCATTTAATAATAATTGTGATTATAACCCTATGTAGGTAATGCGCAGTTACCGGTTACAAATTTGTTAACAGAGCTTTAAGGATTGTATTTTTAAATATATGTACAAACAACCACTAAATGCTTAATGAAAAAGACAAAAAATACATTAGTGTAAATGTGTAAATTCTATAAATATTGGAAAGTTTGTTTGGTTTAAGATGTAATGCCATAGAGTGTAGCAGATCCCATTAGGTTTGATTACCAAGGAATGATGTCCAAATTTAAAAATATCATTTTTGGAATAAATCTCGAAATGTCGTTTGAAATAAGAAATGTATAATTAGGATGCTTTGTATAATAAATTTATATCTTTTAATAATTATATAGAATGCAGTACAAAAAATACATTGTTGTCCTTCAAAGATGGTTTTTATCATTACAGACGCGTAGCGAGCGTAGATTGATGACAGAAGCGAGCAGGGGAATCTTCTATTCATTTTAGTATGTATTTTGTAAACAAGTCGGGCCATAGTAGTGATATTTAATTTCCTAATTTCCATTTTTAAACAAAAAATATTACGCGTGGAGCGATAAACTGCCGTCATCAATCATCTAACCAAACACTTGGAAAAAACTAATTTAAATTATTCTTAGTAATACTTTAACCTGCAACAGTATATTACACGAAAATAAACAAGTTTCCAATATACGAAGTACAAAGTCAATTTTCACACTAAATTTATCTTTTCGCTCGTATAGATTTTCAGCGTGATGTTTCAAGCTAATCCATCAAAGGATCATCTAAAATGTTTTATAATATAAACTTCACCACCATTTTTCAGTGTCAATTCAAGATTAACGACACGTACAGACGAATCATTATCATTATTCTTAACTACAGCTTTCCATTTATTATATTTTTCCATTACTTTAATAAAAAAACTGCATTTTAACATTTTTAGTATGGCTTAAGACATTTAAGAAACTTCCGTTTCCAACTTTTAGTCGTATTGTCAAAACATTGCGTGGCGGAACTCAACGCCGCGCTTTATCTCATTACCAAAGCGAAGGAAAGAAAATATTAAATATTACATTGCATAATCTGTCGTGCCCACAGTCTCACGCTTATGCCCCTGCGCCACATATAGTTTCAAATAATATATATTTTTTAAAATATTTTATAATAAGGTCTTCGATTTTCGCAATGTGTAACAACACATTTGAAATGAAACAATTGTAGCTGGATCTAATTGTATATTAAGCATTTATTGGATATATTTGTATATTTTTCTATACATTTTTGCAATCCGACATTTTGAACTGCTGTGGTCCGTGGTCACGGGTAGACTGCTCCTCACTACTAAGCATACAAATATGTATTATTGTCTACTATTAAAATACAGAATAAACTAACAGGTTATAAAAAGATGCAATAATATTGCATAAAAACAAATATTTAAAAGTATCACTACATCTAAATAAATATTTTTATAGTCGAGCTTTGCTTTTATTAACCTATTGCAAACCCTATTGACGATTTGAGCTGTCAAAAGACTTAAATAAATTGGAAAATTGTTTCTATACGTCAGCTTTTGTAGAAGAGAAAAGATACAAAGAACAGTATAAAATGGAGCAGCAAATGTAAAAATTGTTAAATATATAGTTTTTATTTTACTGTTATATAAAAAAATATAAAGAAAAAAATATAGAACATTTTAACAGGAGATATAAGCTGTTTGGTTCCTTTTTAAATCGTGACTTTGGTTAGTATAGAACAATTGCTTTTATCATAAGTTTTCAAAACGAATTAAACTATTTCTCGGCCATAAAAAAATCAAATTTAATTTTGATGAAACTCATTTTTATGTCAAGCCATTCTCGTTAATTGTGTCCATTGTCTGGTTGTAATATGTCGGTTGATTCTATCAACTATAGCAACGATATATGGTCGTAATTTTACTAACTGCAATATGCCCTTTGAATATAATTATAATTCTAATATAATATTATATAATACAATTCATGCAAAAATATTTAAATAAAAGCACTAAAAACTATTAAGGTTAAATCCAATCGTGTGCAACATTTTAATTTTTTCTTTATTTTGATTTATCACGCACACAAGTTTTACCTAGAATTTAATAACTGTTTAAATTAATTTAACTTTTTTAATAACAATCACACGCACAGTCAAATGTCCTTAAAAAATATCTTTCTTTTTTTTTATAAATAGATGTTTAGGTTAATCATTTAAACTCAAAATGACTTCTGGGATTAAAATGATATATATATGTAATGAATACGTGTGTTATTTTCTAATAGGTAATTTCGATAAATGTAGACTCAAAATATGGTTGAACTAGTTTCATAAAAAATTGCAATGATGTTTTATTTTTTATAGACAAGACATGGCAAACGAGCGTACGGGTCACCTGATGGTAAGTGATCACCGTCGCTTCGGCTCCGTGCAAAACAGAGGAGCTACAGGTGCGTTGCCGGACTAATAGGATAGGCAAGGTGGATAGGCAACGGGGGCCCGGCATTAACCAATGTGAAACGCAGTGGCCGAAGCCACTATTTATCGCCACATTAAATCCCGGGATGGCAATGGTCCGGTCGAGTCTGCCCATGTGTGTTGCCTTTAACTTGACAACGTCCTATTCTAAGCCGGAATCACACGGCTAACTAATTAAATAAAAATCTCTAATTATTTTCTTGTAATGTTATCACTTTTAAGATAATAGCTATTGCTTATATACATTGGAACTAAAATTGCAACCCAATGAATGTGGATTTTGTAGCAGTTTTGGCAAACTAAATATTTTTAATTGACAATTTTATTATCAAATGATGAATAAGTACACTAAAATATATAATAAAACATACACTAAATGTCTCCTTGCCCAGACAGTTATCAGTAAACATGTTATTATAAGTATGGTTTGAAAGTTTTTTGAAATATCTTATTAAAATCTTGAAACGTAATTCAAACTACTTAGGCCGTTTAGCCGTGTGATTCCGGCTTAGAATAGGATCACCCTGGTACTGATGGTGTCGTAACAGGCGACTAAAAAGTGTGTGGGAAAGTCACGTTTGTCAGAAATGGCCAACACACATGGGCAGATTCGACCGGACCAATACCACCCCGGCATTTAAAACCGGCGTTAAGTATTAGCTTCGGCCACTGCGTTTCGCATTGGGTAGTGCGGGCCCCGGTGCCCATCCACCTTAAAGACGAACAACGCTCCTGTAGCTCCTCTGGTGCTACACGGGGGCGTGGGCGGCGGCGTGATCACTTACCATCAGGTGGACCCGTACGCTCGTGGGCCTTTACATAAAAAAAAAACTACTATATATTTCGTAGGGTTTGCACTCCTTTTTCTCTGCCTACCCCGCTAGGGATACAGCGTGAAGCTTAGTTAAGTTAAGTTCAAACTATCCACTTAGGAACGTTTACAGCTTTTTATCAAACCATTTGATGTGTCACGTCTTTTATCTGAACTGAACTGTACACCACTGGAGGTCTCAAAGGGTGACTTGTGTACGAATTGTCAATAGTAGGTAACTTAACTATTTTCGATGGCTTGACTTTATTTTACTTTATTTTGATATACTGATATATTTAAGATTTATAGCCCCGATGATAAATTGCTTCGAGTATTGAAGTAATAAAAATGAAAAATTGTTAAGAATAATGAGAAATGATGTATAGATATATATTGGTGACGAAGACAGTCGACTAGATTTACTAGATACACAAAAAAAAAACAGTTACATCTTACAAATTATTGATTTTTACAAAAAAAATAAGAGATATGTTGATTCGTCATGTTATATAAAAGACAAATAGAAAGCCTATGTTATTATACTGTGGCGTGCTGAATAAAATGTATGTCACAACATCTTTTTATTCAGCCCTTATTTTTTCTAATGTATACTAAGGCACAAAAATATTGATGAAAATTAATGAAACTTTTGAAATGATACCAATGGGATAAACAAATAGAATTTTAATATGAGTCCGAAATTATGAGAATGTAATATATATTTGAGACAGATTTTTTTTTGAAAAAAAAAAGTAGTACAGTTATATAATAGATAATATTAATTAATTTAGTAAGCCAAACTTATTACAAAGAAAAGTAAATATTCTTCCTACTGTTTTCGGAAAGTATTAAGAAACAATCTACAATACTACCATATTGAAATTCACAAATTTCTTCTTTATAGTAAAATATCAAATCGATGATACCATAATTGGCTAATAAAAACTTATAAACACGTATTTTATGTAATTTCGGAGATATAATCATTGTATTTATATTTATTAGAAAAATTATCACAATCAAGTCCAATTTACTTAGTTCATCACGAAACTGCAAACAGAACTACAGGCCTTGAATAATGATTTTTAGTTTTTCTGTATCATCTGAGTAAACTTTAAAAATAATTTATTTTATAAAAAAAAAAATTTTACTTGTATTGATCTGTAAGAATAAACATGTAGTAAATCGATAGCATACTTTTCTCCGTAAAACTGATCATAAACTTAGTGGGATTGCCGGTAGTAAAAGTGTAATAAAGTTACAGTTAGGCGACATATGCAAATATATACTTTATTGTATCTAGACAATACAATCTTATATTTTAAAGGTTGTTAAGTAAAGTAAAGTCTTGAGTTACCGATTGTAAATCTCTTAGGTATTGTACCTCTGTGACCATTTAGAGATTTAGATGGGAACAACATTAAAAGAAGAGCTTTGTGGATATTAAACATATTATAAAAACTAGCGCTTTTCGTGCTCAACAATTTTTCAGTTTTAAGAAGGAGGTCGTTGTCATTCAGTCTAACTGTAAACGAGATTTTCCAAAATATCGACAGAGTACCAAGAAAAAGCAATATATTTCAAGCAAACGAAGATAGTTTTATCAAATTGCGTCCGCCATTCATTTGAGTGTTTATTAACAACAGCTTACTTAAATAAGTTATATCGAAATATTCCAAAAAATATATTCAATAAGGTCCGTCGTGTAACTTGAATTTGCGCTGAAATTGAAGAACGGAAGATCTCTTCTCCTAAGAACCCCAAAATATAAAAAAAACTACAGATAAAAAAAATGAACATATTCCATGTGGATCGTTTCAACAAACCTAGCTCTAAAATGTTACTAACAGCAAGTTTTATAAGTTTACAATGTTGTAACACATCGCAAATTCATTTTTCACGCCCGCGGTTATCGCCGACCGGTTTAGTACCAATAAACCCTCCATACATGCACCTCGAAGAGATTTATAGCACAGATCGTTGTATGAAGCCCGATAAACCTGTACGTATAGAAATAGTACAGTCACTTAAAGATAGGTGACCCAGTTGCACCTCGTATTGATTATTACAATTTACATTGTGTTTGCAGCGGCACAAGCGTGTGACTGAACCGACAGGTTCTGGGTTCGATCCCCAGTCGAGGAAATGAATATTTAATATTTTCAATTTAAATATTTAATGTTTCATTTCTTCGCTCTGATTACAAGGCAAAGCGCGGCGTTGAGTTTCGCCACTCAACATGCAATGCCTCAATTCGGCGGAAAGTGGAAAAAAAAATCACATTGTGTTTGATTGTCACGACTTTATGTTTGATTAAGAATGTCTTTCTGCATTATTAGACTTTCCTAACATTTACTTTGATATTTCGTATATATTAAGCTCTCTTGAGGCAACGACAGCCTATAATTGTAATTGTGGGTTCAATTTTAGTGAAACGTATATATATTTTATATTCAGTCATGGGTGTTATTCGCAATGCAGTGTAGGCAGAGGAAATTTGGAAACCTAATGTTAAGACACTTTGTATCTTTTCCCACTTTTGCGAATTTGAAACATTGCTTTTTGATGGTGGAACTCACCAACGCCACGCTTTGCCTTGTTACCAAATGAAAATATTATACATTATTTAAAAATATTACATTCAAGTGGGGAACGAACCACAACTCGTCCATATTAAAGTCAGATTATACAACTGAACATATTCTAATTGACATTTGGCGCTTAACTACCGAATAAGTATCAACTACTAGTCGAGCCTTGACGTTAACAATATTTGATATTGATAACAGAAACATCGAACGCAGGTAGAGTATGTCAACGTCACTACTTGTTTTGGTAGGCTGAAGGAATATAGTTTTGGGACTATAGTTTTACAGATTAGAATGTAGTGGCAAGGTGGCAGCGGCTGTCTGTAAGCGTGATGTTTGTGAGTTCAACCTCAATCAGGGCAATGAGTTATTTTTACACCACGTCACTTAATGCTTATAAGTTATAAGAAGTTCTTTAATAAGGGCTTTAGTAAATGACGAACGGAGTAAGCTTTGCAGGGTTAAGTTTAAATAATGAATACAAAATATTTGAGACTTAATTAATATGCAAGTGCATAACTTACTCAGGCGACGTAGGATGCATCTTAACCGTCAAGATTATGATTATAATGTGAGAAGTTTTTCTATATATAGAGGCCTTCGTGATGGAGTTGCACAGGCTTGGATTGAGGCGACAGCTATTGGGTTCTTGCCACTCTAGGAACTACATATTTGAATTTTTCACTTTAAATATTTTGTTATTTATGTTCTTATTTCATCGCTCCGGTACTAGGCTAAGCGCCTTCCTTGAGTTTCACTGCTTATCACCGCAGTACCCTAAATTTTACAAAGTGGCGAACGAAAAGAGATGTCTAATACTAGTTCCAGTTCCCTCTGCTATCCTGCCATGTGTGGGATACAGCATGATGCCGATAATCTCTATCTTTATAGTCCCACATTACCGCAGGAGAGATGGACTAAGAGTTCCAAGAAACTCCATTCTACGGGTTTCCATTTGGAGCAGACGTACCCCTCAATGCTGCATTTCTTTTGTATCTGACGAGAAATGACAATAATTTATTCCTCGAGATATCTTTGATATAGTAAAATGTTAATATTATTTTTACTTTTGTTTCAAGGTTACTCGAGATGTCGAAAGTTCACACTCTTGTCTTAATTAGGTGATTAATGAATTTTATTATTGAAATAGAATAATTATCCCACCTTTATCGTTTCATCAGACTCATTCTGAAATTATAATTATTTTAAAGCACTCGTCGTTCTTTAAATCCTAGTTTTTTAGGTAATATGAAGTCAAAATTAGTAAAAGGATATACATAATGTTCATCGATATCTTTATTACACGGATATATGTCTATGTACGTGATTAATCGGTTAATTTGTTTCCAATTTCAAATGTCTAGTAGTTGTCGAAAATATAAAATCTTATTTTGGGGGTGAGTGATTTGTTCAATAGAAACTAAAATAATGCAAGTTTAAAGAATTAACTTAGTTAAAATGGTACCACGCAGACATCTTGTATTTTAGTCTGCCTAGATTTTTTCATCCGTTGCACCACGAAGGCCCCTCTTGGATTTTCCCCGAAAACCAAATAAACCTGATTAAACTCGATAGAAAAAATTTGCCGGAAAATTGTAGATAACCGTACAAATATACTTACAAAACTTAGCTCTTAGCTTGAGAGGCTAAACTGTATAACATCGATTTTAAATATTCACAATTAAGTATCTGCAAACTGAAAACTTAGAATTCAGTACTTATTACATCTTTAATTAGCTTAAAACAAATTCATAAATGTTATTCCTATAGCGATAAAATATAATTTGTGTTAAATAAATCTGTACTATAATTATTTATTAATTATCTTCATCACACATGTATTTACATTTAATAGGCAGATAAGTATTAATATACAGCTTGCTTTAATCTTTCTAATCATTAATTACTTTTTTGTAATTTTATTCATTTTATTCAAGGTGCGTTAAGTATATTCTGTTGTCGTTACGTAACAGATTTGTCATACAATGATATGTTGAATTTGAGCTTAGTAAAGAAACCGCCAGGTATAGATTCAAGTTCCACTTAGAGAATTCTCCATTTTTCTAAGGCCGAAGAACTAAATGTTAACATAAAAAACGCGTTTTTTGGTCTGAACTCTATTTTTTTTAACTTTAGACAGCGTGAAGCTGAAAGAAAACACATCTCCTGTATATAGAAAATTGAGTACAGCCAGTCGTTGTTCTCTACTTTTTTGAACTCCCCACTCTCGTGGGATCGATTTCTGACTTGAATGTATTGAAATAACATTTTTAATTCTTCTCTGTAACAAGCGAAAAAACGAAACAACTAAATAAATTATGTATTACTTTACTGTTTGGCAGTCTATAAACCACTAATTATAACACATACATCTAATTTAAGGCGATAGTTGCTATTTCCACGAGGTTAGCCCACAAGGTAGGGTGGTAAGTACCCAGTGTAATCAAGCTTTCGCCATTTTTACTCTTTTTATAAGACATTTGCGTGTAAATGGGAACCTCTCGCTTTGACTTGTTCTGGACTGAGAAAAGAATACATTTTGAGTGGTTTTTTAAAAAAATCACAATTATTTATTTAAAACTATGTTTCTCCTTCTGTCCAGTTAGAAAAACATGCATTTCCGCCATCTCACAACGTAATGTTCGAAATGTAAAACATGTAAAGCATAAGTTGTAATTTACTATTTATATTATTTTATAAGAATGTTTAATGGATATATAAAAGATTTTCTTTATTATGATTATAATAATCAGGTAGTTTTCCCAGGTCCTACAACTCGATATTTTTCCAACTACAATATAGTGGTCATATCGAGATTGTGATATATTAGTTAGACTATTACTACTTGGTGGCCGTTACGAAAAATACTTTAGTTTTACATCCATAAGTCCTAGTATCCAAACAAATTGAATGCATATAGGTTAAGTTTTACAAAATCCAACTGCCGAAAATTCTTTCCGATTGCTTGAAAATGTGATACAATATCGGTTTTTTAAATGTTAAGAACGTTGTTTTATGGTATTGGATACACCTCTGCTAGGCAACGCAAACATGCAGTCCAAATTAAACTAATGTCAACAATGGCAACTCAAAGATTTTAAGGTATAATTTCAAACGTTAGATTAATTTAATTATAATCCTTAAAGTTATTATTTACTCAATGTATTTTATGGGGGGTTCAATTGTCATTACTCTTCTTAGTTATAGATATCATTTAAACACATTAAAATACACGAAAGAGTAGACACATCCGAATGGGTCATTGCTAATCATCACCTTAATCAATGATTCCATTTCTACTCAATCCAAATCCTATAGTAAGTTCTTTGAATGACTAATGCCACGTAACCCGCATATTAGTGACCTATAGCAGTGATTAAAACAGGATTAGTAGACCTAGTAGTAAAACTATTGTAATTACGCTATCCAGCCTTTTCATCAAAAGTACGCAGCATAAAAAAAATGAATATTATACAGAATCACTTTTATTGGTCTTTTGTTGAATTTATCATTTTATTGAATTATTTTAATGACCTTAGGATCTATAGTAAACTATATATACCCCTATGTAGGAGATTTTGTTGTTATCCACTTGTGATATCGCGGTTTTTTTAATATGTATCATGTATTAACATTACGCACACTTAACTCCCCCAGGTACTAATTCAATTTAGATAAACAGGATCACCTCAAATATTTTTATACATTTTATTCTAAAAGTCTGCGTTTTCTGCTAAAAAAGAAATTGTTGAAAATAATGTTAAAACTTTTTGGTTGACCATACACAAAGGCATCCACTGTACACATCCGGGAACAAACATACCTATTAATTACGGCGAAATCACAACAAGTGTTGGTGGAAAACGAATAAGTGTTGATTTTGTTAGTTTTAAAAAACGTGAAGTAACTTCATTCGTGATATGATATACATTTCAGATAAAAGCTTATATATTTTTTAAAATTTAAAGAGCTACACGCTATTTATTATACATCTAAGCAATCCTTTTAATTTGTACATAATGGCTACGGTTTTCAAGGTCATCGAAATCCACATGATTATCTTTAATATTTTGACCAAACGCGCGTTTATTACGCCCACTCTCACATTCAACTCATTATCGAATTTTGACAGATAGATGTCTAACATTTAATCCCATTTTGTTTACCAAAGATAAGCAGATACTTTTGTATTGTTGTTGGTAATAAAAATATATGAATGTAGTAGTGTAGTATTTGACGAGCAGGGTTTGTTTGAGTTTAAAATATCATAACTCTTTCAGCCCATAGTAACAGAGCGTAGAGCGCACTTTGTCTCTTCTCTTCGACCACCGTATGAAGTGACGTAAAGTAAAGAATGTTTTAGAACTTGAAGTGCCTCCACCAGGCTGCAACTTTCCAAGGCAGAAATAATGTCCATATGTAATAGACGAATGACTTTAAAGACAATAAACGCAAAAAATATTAACTCTTTCAAGCAATGACTGGCCTCGTGGAGTAGGGCCAAAGGTGCGACTGTAAGTTGTTTGAGTTTATTTCCATTCTAGGAATGATGTTTTTTTAATATTTTCATTTCCTTCGTTTTAATTTTGCCTGTTGAGTGCAACAGTAATATATTCGAGTTGGCGAAAAATAAGATAAAAATTTGAGATGTAGTAATCACCTCAATCTCAGGGTTTCTTCTACCTTTCCCCCGCTACGGAGGGGACACAGCGTAGAGACTCGTAGTATCGCGTAGAGAATGTCTAAGTGGTATTTTGACGTTGCCCTATTAACTCAAATATTTATTGAGTTTACTACATTAGTAGTATAATTTTGTCACTTCTTTATAACTTGGACATCTAACTTAGTCTATGGGTTGCTATTACAATATGTAATTAAGGTATGTTATATGGTCTCTAGTTTAGTAAACTGTATAATTACCAAGTCTGAAACACTTAGTTTGTTAGCAGTAGCGAAATTCTGAACGTATAGTGATATTTAAAAGAAAACAAGATAAAAAATATTAAATACGTTTTCAGATGTTTTATCTTTCATTGTGTATAGTACACAGTATTTTACAAAATAAAGCCCATTATTCGATACCTCAACCTATTAGTTGAATAACAATTGTTATCCCGAGATTTTACTCCGCGGCTAGTTTGAATCAACACATAGTTTTACAATCTATAAATTCGCTTATCATCAGAATTGAAAGCGAATCCGAATTCAAATTTAATCGTCCTCTGGGAAAATACAATCAAAGTAGGTTACAAGTTAGTTAGACATATCATCCCACGACAAAACTACTAAATCTTGTAAAATATAATGACAATATAGTTTAAATTTATAACGTAACCAATCGGTATTGAACCGTATAACTGTTCTACGTATCGAAATTTAATCCGGAAATATGATGGAGATTACCGATCGCATCCCAATGAAGAAATACATATATGATAGAATACTAGCGTGATACCGTGAGAATGTAAAAGAACATGCTAAGATGGTTAAGAACCGGAGCAAATTAGTGATTTAAAGAAGGGCAAGAAAGTTTTATGAATAATATTGAAGTGGTAAAAGAAAACCTCGGTAGACCTTGAATAACAGTGTCACATTACTCAGTAAGGGCATGGTAAAAAAATACGAGGTCCCCGATGGCACTATGAAGAGGTGTTGATGACCCTAAGCCAACGTTTAAGCTATGAATAGAATGTAAAAAGGTCACATCAGTTTGCTATCAAGCTAAATCTTTTTTTTAGATTAACAATATATGAAGTAGCTAAATTAATTTTCCACAGCTGTTTATTACAAGTTATAAAGCTACAACAGATCCAACAAACTGTTTTTACATTATTATACAAAACAACCATTATTATAACATTTCTTACCAAATGTAGACCTATTTATGATCCTCTTGATACGACGCTAGAGAAAAATTTAATATGTTTTAAGATCTTACCATAACTTTTGTGTTAGCGTTTTTACTGATAATTTTTCCGGCTAATCTTTAATGGGGTCGCCGTGTATCTTCTTTTAGGCGCCGTTTGATTTTTACAAATAACGTCTTCTAGAGATAAATTAGTGAAAATTTACGTTGTCTTTGAATTACTGTTTTGTTTATATTTTATTTAGTAGTTTAGTAAAAGTCATAAACGGAGGTCGTGAATATTACTGACTGAATATTATTGTCTCACCTCAGATTTTGCCTTTTTAATTTATTCCTCTATCTCACTTTCGCTGCTAACGAATTCGGTATAAGATTTTTACCTATACAGTCACTGTAAAAAAGGAATTTACCTTTAAAAAAAAAAATATCTATACAAACTCAAAAATATAATGTATGCACTTCTGTCTGTAATATATAAAATATGCATCGTTTCTTTGATAAAGAAAGTAATTTCATTTTTTTCTATTATCTGTGTCATGTAGGTAGTGCGATAGCGTTTGATTTTTTCGTTTCAGATTATGTTCTTTTCGCTTCTATATTTTTGAAAGGTTATCTTTTTAGGTGCTTATGTTCAGATAAGTCAGTATACAACTAATAAACTGATTGCTAAGCTAATTTTATTTTTATCTATCTACGAGTATGTTACTTTTATAATTATTTTTCAAATCAAGATTTTAGGGTAATATAAAGTAGTTTTTAAGCATATTGTATAAACGTTATCGTGTATTTATAATAGGCTACCGTAAAACTTGTAGTTTTTGAATGGACATTTTGTTTTTTTGTTATTGTTAATCTACATATATACGTACGTATCTTTCTGTTATATTAAAAATTTTTCGTCGTGCAGTGAACTTTTTTTAAAGTATACTCTAAGTTGAACTTTATGAACATGTTTAATATAAATGTACTTATAATACACTGAGTTGATCATTTTCTTCTCAGGAAAACTGTCACAACATCAAATTAGCATTAACAAAAAATTATAACAAAAAAATAAATAAATAAAATTTAAGGGTTTTCAATACACTACGTGCAGATCCGTCACATACAAAGTCATTTTACATAAATGTTTCTAGAATATACTATCCTAGTTTATTGGGAAATTGATTATTTAAAAACCCGTAAGTACTAATATAATATTTTCAATAATATGAAATTAATTATCTAAAAATATATATAAATACTGATTATCAATAATATAACTGCGCGTTTCTATTATCGACAAAGATTCACTAGTGTTTACCAAAAAATGTTTCTATGGACGACCCTCAACACACTGCTCGTGGAGTGGTTCAGACCAAAGACAAGAAATGAGACAATTATATTCCCCAAGTGGAATTGAAACCTAGAACAGCCACGCTTTATAAGTATAATTATAATTATATATACACGCGACCGTTCGAGCGCCGCTTTCATACATGGACTTTGTTCTCTGTAAGCGTATAAATTTATAACCATAATAAGTTTACCAAAGATAGGTCTGTTTTTCAGCAAGGGATACAGCGGTATCTGTAATACCCGAACAGTTGTGCATGGGATTTCGCACTATGGAAAATTAAATATTTAGTTTTTCATTTCTTTTGTAACGGGGTTAAAAGGCCGTATTGGCATCCGCTTCTCAATGCTTCGGCGGCGAAAGTCTTACATTAGATTCAGAGATCCCCCTGCCACTTCGGAATACTGCGGGGGGAAGCTGAAAAAAATTAAGTAAATTTAGAGACAGCTCTCGATTATCGAAACTCAGAATGTCTTCCAAACTGATAACTTTTTTTTGTTTATTATGCTGTAAAACGCAACTTTCATCTATATAAATGCGCCAATCTGACATATTTATTAGATCAAGAATAAAACTATTGCGTTAAAATAACTTTCTATTATTTTTTTCATAACGTGGTATTTAATCAAATAAAAATTATCCTATGTGGAATTCTTAGAATGATAGACTTATGATGTCACGGTCCATGGTTCTAGATTTTTAAAGTTTTCGACACTTAACAGAGAAAGCCAAACTGACTTCATTTTAGTATAAGATTATCAACTCCGAAAACGAAACATTACCTGCCATCATCTGTAGTATTACTTACGTACTTAGCTTCAAGCGTATCCCGCACGAGCAGGGTAAGGGCATATGGAACCCGGGAACCTAGTGTGAAGACCCCGTTTCCACTTCATTCCCCACTTTCGCCGAATTTGAGGCATTGCCGTGTTGAGTGGCGAACTCAAACGCTGCGCTTTGCTTATGACCAGACGAAGAAAATGAAACAATGAAATATTTAAATTTAAAATGTGTCAATATTCATTTCCTTCCCCTCGACTGGATCGGGAACCCAGAACCTGTCGGTTACAGTCACACGCATGTGCCGCTGCGCCACGACGGCATTATTATTATTATTATTTTTTATTTTAATTTTAACCGAGCTAACTTTACTTACTCTTCCTTTTATATTGCTACTTATCCCAGTATGCTCCTGTGTCATTTTTTCTTTGTCGTGGTGGATATAGTATCTATTTTTCAATGTATACCTTGAACATAGATATACATATTATCGAGCGAAAAAACTAATTTCATATAATCGACGGTTAAAATAAATAGAAGGTAAAACTGGCATTATTACTGTGTTTTGTTTCAAACTTCCCGTATAGAATAATGACGTCATTGAGAAGAAACATCATTAAGAATACTGTATTTAACTATAATGGAGAGAAGACAAGAAATATAAAATATAAATACATTTAATAATCTTGAAACGCCAAGCATTTGCCGTCCCCTGTGATCTTCGGTGTCATTTTCACCTTGACAAATACTGTTACCTAAATACGCCTAATACAGTATTTTTACTAATTAAGAGGGGAGGGCCTTAGCATATATCCACTATTCGATTTAATAATAAATAAAAATGTTGTCAATATGATATTATGAATGCAGAAGCTCAATGTAGCGAGTAAGTAGTTTTGTACAGTGGGGACCGAGCGGAGTGTCATAAACTAGGTCCCTACCTCTCATCTTTCGCTTTTCCATGTGCGCGATTCAGCGTTGCTCGTACTATTATAATATTCTAAATACTTATCAAAGCATTTAATTATGTTTTTGCTTCGCAACACATACATTCGTTGTGAGTTCCGGAACTCAGCGCCGCGCTTCTTCTTTTTTTGAGAGCGAATAATTGGAAAGGATTTGTTGTTTTAATACAAACACGTCTCTTTTTTATAATCATTAGCAATTGTACCCTGAGGCCTTTACGTTAATTAATTATGATATAAAATTTGTCTAAATATGAGAAAGCGTTACGTATTACGTAATAGATATACAAAGTTTCTTTAATATGTCCCTCATTCATTACATACCGTAGATACATATTATTTAAAAAAACCATAAATATTAAATGAAAAAAAAAAAAAAACAAAATATATAAGATATAATATTTTTATTGGACCCAATTTACTGGCTCGCGATACGCAAAGTAGTTTCCTTTGGGAGAGCAAAAATATAATCAATCCATCAAAGTATCAATTTTCTCGGGCCCCGCTTATAAGGTGTGAAAATGAGTTTTGCTGTAATAAAACATAATATATTTTTTTTATTCATGGCGCGTTACCAACATTCGCCTCGCCTCGAATCGAATCGAACCAACTGTACGTGTTCAGAAAGCAAATTTAAAGTAAATTTATTAGATTTAAGCATTTACATATTTTGCAAAATATCTTCAATAAATCTTGCGGTGTGTGTGTGTGTACCATCTCTCTAGCGCGGTAAATTACGTAAAGATAGGTGTGCTTTTATATTAGTGATATGATAAGTATTAAAGATTTACCGTTTAATGAGTATCTGATAAGAAATATAAGATTTCTTGGAATAGCGGGTTTGCAATAGATACTGTGGATATTCTTCACTAACTAAGGCTAATTAGTATAACTAACTACGAACTACGACCTACGAACCAATTAAGTTTTTTGTACAATATAGTTATATGTACATTATATTTACATACTATGTACGTTTTCATGTTAATATATACTAGGTATATGAATTAACATTAATTAATCTACCGCAAAATCCAATTTTATTGAAATATATTGTTTACTAAGCACACCATTTCAGCGTAACATTAATCAATCACTTACTTCATTTTTTTCATTTTCGTTCATTTTTCGTCCGCCCTAAAAGACTTTGAAAAATGACTATCCATTTAGGGTAAAATTCAAATAGAATTTTTAGCAGTAATATGTATCTTATTGTTTCAGATGAAAACTAAAAGATAATGTCATCACCAAACAAAGTTGGAAAATAAAATACGAAAATGGATATTAACCATGTAGTATTGGATAAAGAAGCAATCAACCGTTTCGAACAGTATACGTTGGCAAAGCCCGCACTCAATGGGGGTATCCCTTTGGACAAGTGCCAGGATGCGGATTCGATGGCATCTAATAGCAGAAAGAGAGTACAAACTCCGAGACAGAAAGTTGTTTGTTGCCTGTGTTTTAAAACAACTAAATATAGACGAAAACAATTTATTATTGGATGTCTGACTAATAGCATTATATTTTCTGTTTTACTGGCATATACCTTTCTAGGTTCCGTGATATTTTTGTCTATAGAGGGCGGAGCTGAAGTTCCAGTCCGACCTAGAATATTACCTGATAAACAAAAAATAACACACAAAGATAATCCAAATAAAAAGGACGAATATGACTATGATTATGGCAACTTAACTTTATCTGCAAATTATTTTTGGGACGCTAGAAGCAGAGCTGTTGAAAATATTTGGGAGATAACAGTATCGTTAAATATTTTGTATAGAGAAAATTGGACTCGGTTAGCTGCACAGGAAATTTTAAAGTTTCAAAATGAGTTGATGCAGAGGGTTACGACTGAGATGGCATCGCAATATGGCGTTAGTTACAGAGAGATGGCGCTCGGCGAATTTACCGGAAACGACATTAACAACCATTACGAGGAGCACGAATGGAATTTGGCACTAGCATTTTTCTATTCTTTAACTGTTCTTACAACAATTGGTGAGTAAACTATGTTTATGATAATTTTCGAGTAAATCTTAAAAATATCTTTCGAATTTTAACAATGATGTTATTGTTTTTTTATAATTATATTCTTGGGGGAATGTCTTGTCGTAGAGGCATAAACGTGAGACTGTGTAACGCGACAGAGTGGGAGTTCAATTTCCACTCGAGGAAATGAAATATTCCATATTTTCATTTCCTCGCTCGTAAGAGCGCGGCATTGTGTTTGACACTCGACAAGCTATATCCAAGAATTCTCCGCGGAAAATAGGGATAAAATATGTTCTAATGGGATTCATCATTTAATATACTTAATAAACACGAAAAAAATTAAATCTAAACTATGCACAAAGGTTTTTTTTCGGCTTTACGCTGAATCCCGCATTACACTTCCGTTTCCCACTTTTCACCGAATTTGAGGCATTGTGTGTTGAGTGGCGGAACATAATGCCTCGCTTTTCTTTGTCCTTAAAGTGAATATAAACATATAAATATTAAATATTTTATATTAGATATTTATTGAGGCCTGTCGTGGCGCAGCGGCACAAGCGTGTGACTGTAACCGACAGGTTCTGGGTTTGATCCCCAGTCGAGGAAATGAAATATTTAATATTTTCGATTTAAATATTAAATATTTTATTTCTTCGCTCTGGTAAAAAGGCAAAAGCGTCGTTGAGTTCCGCCACTTAACACGCAGTGCCTCAAATTCGGCGGAAAGTGGGAACGGAAGTGGAACGGAGTGTCTTAAAACTAGGTTCCTGGTTCCCTCTGACTACCCTGCCTCGTGCGGGATACAGCGTGAAACTAAAAAAAAAAGTATTAAATATTTCATTCTCGCGGTCGTGACAGTGTGGATAGAACCCAGCTGTCGAGTATATAGGCGTTTACTATTACCCCTGTGCCATGAAGAGCCTTTAGTTACATCCTTACGAACAATATGCAAAATTTCGGAACCTTGACTTGCGAAATATTTCAAAATATTTATTTGTATTTTATTAAAATTATTTCATTGTTTCCAGGTTATGGAAATATTGCTCCAAGGACAATATTGGGAAAAGGTGTCACGATTGTGTACGCTCTTTTTGGAATTCCATTGACTCTAGTATATCTTTCGAGTGTAGGATCATTATTATCTAAAATGGCTAGAAGTGTCTTTAGCAGAGCTTTATGTTGCTGTCTCTGTTCTAACTGCGGCTATTGCTGTTACGACGAAAGGCGAATGGCAGAAAAAGAAAGAAGAATGAAACTGAAGAGGCAACAAGAGGAAATAATAAATAGCCAAAATACTAGTAAAACGCCTACAGAGGAATGCTATGTGTTAAAAACAGATAGTCAAAAAGATTCTTCTATGTCAGAGAGACCTACAACGAGTACAGCTAAAGATGATATCATCAGTTGGCCAGACACTGATTCAAAAGTATCAATGCACGGCTTAAGCATATTAGCCCCAGTGCTGCTATGTCTTGCGGCAATTTTCATTTATTATATAACGTCGGAGCTATTGTATTATTAAACATTGATAATATGAATATTGTTGATGGATTTTATTTTTGTTTTATGGCTTTAAGTACAATTGGTTTTGGTAATATTATTCCTGGCATGAGCTACACTACTATCAATGGAGTGAGATATTATACAATAAACTCAACAGTTTTATGGTTCTGTTCAGCTTATACGTTGACAGGTTTAGCATTAACTGCTATGTGTTTTGGTGTTATCCATGACGAAATTATTTATAGGATAAAACATCAACAAAAAGAATGGTCACAAAAGAGTAATATTGTCAATGACGAAGTTAATATTAGTGAAGCATATTACATGACCTCCTGACAAATGTATAAAGGTAAATCTGAAAACTTGTACAGTATAATGGAGGATAGCTCTACAGTAGAACGAAATAGAGTTGAGATTGACAATAGGGAAGTAGTTTTAAGTGTAGATGATATATCATTAGCAATTGATTCTAATGCAGAGTTTCCACCTCCACCCCCAGAGGAAGAAATCGTTGCTATAGTAACAAAAAAAGAACCAAAGAGTTCCTTAGGCAATATGGTAGCGTACAATGCTCTACCTGAAATGCTTGAACATGTCAATACCTAAGAATATATTAATGCATGTTAATAATATTTTCTACTATTTCACTTTATAGTTTTTATTGGTTTACTGGCTGTGATCCAAAAACAATCTAAACTATTATCATTTAATGAGAACTATATCTGTACCTGTCGAATTTATTTTCAAAGTCTTCTATGTAATTTATAAAATGTAAAATATTGTAAATATTACACTTCTAAGGTTTATAATAATAGGTTTAGAATATTTCTTATACGTCAAGACAAATTTTATCTCCAACTGATTGTCAACTGTTAATATTTAATATAGACGCAACAAATTTCTTGTGAATACTATCTTTGTAAAAATATCATTTTACTAAAAAAATAAATGAATTTATGAAATTATGTGTAGTAATTTTATTATCTTTAATCATTATAATATTATCGTACTTGTATAGAAAGGTATATGCCTAAAAAATAATTGCATTTTCAAATGCAACAGTTCGCCGTAATGCAAAGCCGTTATCGTGAGACTGCAAAGGCGTCAGTAGTTGGTTCGACTTCCACTTCGGGGAATGAAATATTTAATATTTTCATTTCTTCGCCCTGGTAAATAGGCAAAATGTGGTGTTGAGTTCCAGCACTTAACACGCAATGCCTTAAAAGTTTGGCGAAAATTGGAGAACGAAAATCTCTTAATAGGAGTAGAGAGTCTTAACCATTTCTATTTCCAGGTTCCTTCTGCCTACACTGCTATGTACGGCATACGGCGTGACTGGATGCTGGCTAGAAAAAAGAATACACATTGAACTCAATTTTGATATAGTTGATGGTCCGACTGTCAAGAGAACAGTTATGAATTCGATTAGTACTCAGAGGAATAATATATTTTTTTACCTCGTTCTGTTATCAAGACAAAGGGCTTTAAGCTAGAAAAAAGAAGAAAGAGAAAATTAGAAAAAGAGGCAAGAGAAAAGAATTATAATTATTTTACCTAGTAGTTTAAGTTATCTTTGGCCACCTCATCATGTGCGGAATACAGCGTGAAAAAAAATGGTATATAATAATACATAAATAATCTCTTATTGAGACCAACCTTTCATATAAATAGAGGTTTTATCTCACGATGACTGCTTATTGTTTTCGTCTACAGTTTTTTATAGCTTATGAAAGGCTATAAACCTGTAGACTTTTTTCATATAGAAAGCCATTTAACACTGTTTAACGTTTTTATTACATTTAAGAGTAACAATAAAAGTCAAAACACGAGCTTTTAAGAATTTAGGTTATTACTAGCTTTTGCCCGCGACTTCGTCGTCCCGTTTCCGTCGTTTTTCGAAAAAAAATTAGCAGATGTCCTCCCTCATAGTTTTGATGTAACAGGCAGATTCACTTTCGTATTTTAGAAGGGCAATAGTAATATAATATGCCAATCCACAAAACTGTTGAAAAATATAAGTAACCGCAGAATATTATATATATCCACGCTATACCCACGACTCGGTCAGCGTGTTACTCCTTGTTTTTTATTAAGATAATATATTGCTAATATTTTTAGATCAAATTAAAATGTTTCAGCGCCAAGCTTCTGGGTAGACTATGTTAAGAGTCGACCCGTCCGGCACGTGAACGTAAAGATTCCTAGAATTGCTAACCCGGGAAAGAGCGACGTATAATTGACCATGCGAGAAACAGCTAACACCGAGATCTACTCCAGCAACACGAAAAGTCTGCCCTTGAGCTTTATTGATAGTCATGGCATAGCACACCGATACTGGGAATTGCGTTCTTTTAAATTGGAATGGAAAATTATTTGGTATTATGGGAATTCTGGGAATAAAGACAGTTTCTCCTGCACCGCAACCTGTTAAAATTGAGCCTCGATTACATTTGTTGCAACTGGTTACTTTAGCCGAGTTCCATTGCAAAGTTGAGGTGGTCTTAAATTTCGGAGCAGAATTATCGGTATGCCAATTTTTAAACAAATTATATGAGAGAGGTAGTCCAGACATACTTAAAGAATTTAAAAATTCTATCGGGTAATTAGTGGCTTCTTGTTCATCAACCATTCTATTTATTGAACTATAAACTTTGCTTTCTCCCTGTATATTAGACAGTATTTTATTATTAATTTCAGATGCCTGGTCATTGCGAGGAGTCAAAATGGACCTTTCTCAAAGCCAAGAATTGTCCCTATTTAATATAATTGTTATGTCACCGTAAACCGAAGATGTAAGATGTTGTTGGGATTGCACTATACAACATAACTCAGGCGTCAGAATAAGTTTTCCTTGGTGTAGTTGTGGATAGGTACCTTCACCAATCTTCAATAATGTATCAGAAAATTCACGATTATCTGCGTTGTCTCCAGTTCTCACTCGCATATTTATAGTCAAATGCACCGATTGTATATCACGCCACAAATAAGAGCTTTTCAGGCAAGCCCTAATCTCATCAGCTCGGGTTCCCCGTGGTATTACCGGTAAGGTTTGTCGGAAATCACCACAAAATAAAACCGTAATACCGCCCATTGGTCGATCATTTTGTCTTATGTCCCTTAGAGTTCTGTCTACTGATTCTACTCCTTTTCGATGGGCCATCGTACATTCATCCAATACGATTAAATTACACTCACGCAATACCTTAGCTTTGTCGCTATTTCTTGAAATACTACAGGTTGGACTTTCCGTGCGATCTAAATCAATTGGTATTTTAAACTAGTGTGAGCAGTCTTACCTCCTGGTAGCAATGTTGCAGCTATACCTGATGAAGCCACGGCAAGAGCGATTTTACGCTGATTTCGAACATAAGCTAATATTAATTTAGTCAAAAAAGTTTTCCCAGTTCCTCCAGGTGCATCTAAAAACCATATTGTTCCTAAATTATTCTGCACACTCTCGCACACGCGATCATAGACTAAGCGTTGTTCTGCAGTCATCATTGGACATCGGTACACCGTTTCTAATGTTACCAGCAGTTCCATTGGGTTGTAACCAATCTCTGCGGAATATTCCCTATTGGTAACCTCTCCGACTGAGGTTGGCGTTGGCAAACCATATTCACAAGTGATTTACCGCCTACTGCTGTTAAGTCTTCCTGAAGAGCTAATAAGCACTGATTTATAGCCAGATCTCGAAAATTATCATTAGTTGCGCCTTCATTATTGTGAGATAAATTCCGAAGAAAGTCTTCTGCAAATTTTTCTTTATATTTTTCCCATAATTGGACAGGATCAGATAAATTACAAAATGTGAGTAATGTTACAAATAAATGGCGTAACCGTCGTGGATTATCACTAACACAGGATTCTGCTAAAGCGTCATCCCAATGTTGATCATTTTCAAGCAAATGACGCGCTTGGCAAGCTGCATGATAAGTTGGATAAACAACATCGTCTACTTTTCTCAAATCTATAATGATGTTGGTCCTCGCACTGTATGTAATAATAATCTCAAATAAAAACACTCTGCGTTGTTAGGATGAACAGTATACACTCTACCAAGAACATGTTCTTTGAAAATACCTGTCTCGCCATCTACAGGCCTGCCTCGGCGTCTACGGTTAAAGACACCTCGTTGTTTATCGTAGGTATAATACGATGGAACTTCTTCATACAAAGACACTTTGCGAAATTATCAGTTTGGCAAAGTCGAAAGAATGCCAATAAAGTTGTTTGTCTAGGGTTCTCTAATCGTTCTGTAACATTTTCGGCGTTAAAATATATACGTTGACCGCCTTCCAGATGAACATCCAGATGGGTCACAGGTGGATATCTTTCGTGAATATTAAAACTTAAGATCCGCCACACAGCTTCTGAAGAGCTGATATATCTGCCTGACTGAAATCTAGTAACTTCATCATGTTCATTTCTTAACGCAAACGTAGCTTGGTCACTGCCCTTGTTAATGTACTTACAAATATATTTAATTGACTCTACACTATTACACATTTCTACATTTATGTGAGCTTGAAATGCTCTGGACAATACAGGCGAATACGGAACGACCCACCTATTATCTAAAGTAACCTGTTGTCCAGACATTCGCTTTTCAACAGTAAACCACCATTGTCTCTTGAACGGCGACGATATAATGGGTATCCATCATGTCCTGTTACAGTTTCATCCACTAATGCTTTTGGATACCTTTTAGTGCAACGACCGTCTTGCATGCAAGGAGCATTTGCGTTAAATGCACCACATGGACCATGTATCATATGAGTTTTAACAATGTCGTATAACAGGGATCTGCAGTCGGATCTGGAATTTCAGCACTGATTAATCTGTCTACATCATTAGGTCGAACCTTATCTTTTAACCAAAGCAAGATATGTGCGTGAGGTAAGCCGCGTTTTTGCCACTCAACACTATACATATAACACAATACTTCTCCAAAAATGTTATCTTTGGTAAGAAGATCTATCATTGATTTAATTTTAAATGAAACACTCTTGCAATAATATCATGGCGGTCATGCGGTGCCTGATCCTCAAGAAGCTCTCGAGTGATTTCATCCCACTTGGGATTGGTAGTTACAGTAACAAATAAGTCGGGACGTCCATATTTTCTTACGTAACAAAAAGCGTCTTGAGTACGTTCATGCATGTAGCGTGGACCACCAGTAAAAGAAGAGGGTAAATAACTAACGACCCATATTCACAGTATCGTTATCTTGCTGCATGGCATCGCGAAGGTGCACGTATTCTTCAGCGCGCAGCTGCCTTTGATTAGATCGTATATAACTAATCTTTCGGTTTCAATTTTTGCGTACATGTCAACAATAAACTGATTAAATAAGCCACGAAAACGTTGAAAGTATACCAATCTATTCCGTCTCACTTGCAGGTGGTAACAATAAAATTGAAGGCATGACACCTTTTTATTATAATTAGGTGCGCCTGTGCGCGGATCGGTTTGGTATACAGCGAAGTTATAACCATCTTCCCCTCGACAGTATATCATAGGATATTGCAAACTGTCGTAAGCCCTGTGGGTTTCGAAAATACGTTGCAAACGATTGTCTCTGGAACGTATAACGATATCACGCCTATCACATTCCTGGTCGACCAGTACTACAGCAACTTCATTCGTGGATGGAACGTTATGACGCCCAGGGTGTTCCTGAGTTGGACGCTTATCGGCATTTATAACAATTTTATAATTGTTATAACCATCTTGAGAAAGGGCTTCTAATGCCGATTTAAAACTGCATACGTACGAATTAACCTGATGTAACATGTTCTGAAGTTGTGAAATGAGTTCAGTATTTAAATTCGGAAAATATTGATTTCTTATATTCGACTGTTCGTTGTAATCGGATACAAAATATATTTGAAGAAATTTAGGTTGTTCTTCAGGCAAAAGGGACCCTATCAAATGGTAAACCTGACCTTGTACCTTAAAAGTAGCATGAAAGGGCCTTCTGAGATTTGTTTAGCACCAAAGGATGTCATTTGGAATGCACTATTATAAGTGCGAATATTATCTAAAAACTGTTTGGATTGCAAATGTTCCCCTAAAAGTAGTGATTTTAAAGGTTCCGGTGGGTCTTCGAACGAAGGCAAATTTATTTTACCTCCAGAACAACAGAAACCAGCAGACTCCTTCCTCCACTTCGAAGCATTACAAAAGGAATATACTACGTTCATATCGCCTATTTCAGAAGATGATCTGTAATCAATTGTGAGGTTATAAGCAAACCCACTTTTATATTTATCGGACCACGCCACCGAATTTGTAGATTGATCTACCACGTGTATATCTAAGTCATTAAGACCATGTCGAAATCTATCTGCAGTAAGACGGGCCTCTCGCTGTTCTTCTGTTTCAAGCGACCGAATATTTTCAATTCTTAATCTTTCATTAGATAAAGTAATCAATTGTTCTTGTCTCAAAGAATTGTAATAATCGCGTCACGACTCTAGTCGTTGTTCATGCTCATGTTCATCTTCAAGAGATCGAATCATGTTATGGTGCGCCCTATCATTTGTCAAACGGTCGTGATATTGAGTAAAAGTTTCAGATTCTCGAGACAAAATATGACGTTCGCGATCAGCTGTAAGCCGTAATTCCTCTCAGTGAAGGTTTCGGACTCGCGAGATAAAATATGACGTTCGCGGTCAACTGTAAGCCGTAATTCCCTCTCAGTGAAGGTTTCAGACTCGCGAGATAATGTATGCCGTTCGCGGTCAGCTGTAAGTCGCAATTCCTCTCAGTGAAGGTTTCAGACTCGCGAGATAATGTATGCCGTTCGCGGTCAGCTGTAAGTCGCAATTCTCGTTGTAAAGCAGTTTCAGCTTCTCGGGATAACGCATGTTGTTCCCGGTCAATGGAACGCCTTAGCTCTCGTTGAGAAGAGCTTTGAGAAGCCCGTGTTGTAGCTCGTCTCGCTCTTTCAGCTGCTAATCGCATCTCTCTTTCTGGAGAGCTTTCATTAGCTCGAGATGTTGAGGCACTAACTCTCATAGAGTTTAACCGATGTGCTCTTTCCTCTTCCGATTCTGAGAACGCGTCATTCTCATTCTCCTAGCTTGACTCGAAGTTCGAGATAAAGATGGTCGTTTTTAGGTGGCATCGTTTATTTTATTTTTAATCGACGGTAACTTAAATTCTATTTAGTTACCCAACAAAAAACTTACGTCAGAGGTCCTAACTATAGCTAAGTATATAATAAATAGAATATAAATCTAAGTGCCTATTAAAACTAAAATAATATTCTAATCGAATTATAAATATGTACGTAGGTACCTACAAATTACAAAAGAATAAAAAATGAAATTAAAGCTATACTTAATGCGTGTGCAATACTATCTACACTTACCTACTTCACTTAAAATGAATAATAAGAAATACCTACAACTACTGTAATTAATCAAGTACCTATGCTAATACAAAAAAAAAACCTTAGATGTTCTAAGTACAGCTGCTATATAATAAAAAATATAAATCTAAGTGCCTATTTAAACTTAAATACCTAATATTCTAATAGAATTAAACTAAGAAATATGTACCTACCTACCTACAACTAGGTACAAAAAAAAAAGAATGAAAATAAAGCTAAAAACACGTGTGGCGTATAGGTAGATAGTAGGCAATATCTACCTTACCTACTTCACTTAAAAATAAATAAAAATACCTATGAATACTAAATTACCTACCTACGCTTTATCTACTCAATACAAAAAAAACTAAACATAAATGCCCAAAACTAACCTATCAGTACTAAAATCTAACAATAATCTAATCTATCTATCTATTATCTAATCTAAAAATCGAATCTAAATCTACTTAAAAAGAAATAAAATAGAACTATTAATAGTTAAGAATTTAACAAACTAAAACTAATTAGAAAATAACACAAAAGAAATTAAAATAAACTATTTTAAAGACAAAAAGTCGCGCTGATAAGCACGGTTTATAAAATAACAATTATTGTCAGTCAATAAAGTTGAACACTCTGAACGCATCAACAGCCAAATATTGAATGACGCTTGCATCTGCTGTCTTCTTCTGCTCTACCGTGGGGGAGCGGGGGATGGCTCCAAGGCGTTTGCCTCTTTGCCATTGTTTCTCTCGGCACTCACTACTGTGAGTGCGTCTCTGGGTCGGGCTGATAGCCCTTTGTGAATTGCACCATTTGGGGTGATGCATGGGATAAGGGAGTCCTGATGGGTGAGCATTTGCTACCTGGCGGTCTGCCCAGCCGGGTGAGACCCTCGGTTACCCGGAGGAGGCCCAGCTTAGGCGACCAGCGACCATGGTAGCAGCTCAGGAGTCATAGTTGGGTGGTAGGAGATCCCTCGGAAGACGTCGGTGAGGTCCTTTGTCTTGGGGTCTGGTATGCCAAGGGGTTATGTTCTGCAAGTGCAGGTGGTCCGATATATCGGCGCGGCGAAACGCGTTGGAAGCGAGCCGGCCGATATGGTCCTCCAGGCTTTCCACCTTCCAAGTCTCGCTGGAGTGTGGAGTTGCGGACGAAGCGTGGAGCCTGGGTAACATGCCTGAGGGCGATGTTCTGGACCACCTGCAGAGTGTCTCGTAGGCTGGGTTTCGCTAAGCGTACCACGCAGGAGCTGCATATGTGAGGTAAGGCCTCACATAGGTCTTGACGCTTGCGCCTCGCCTCCCGCCCCTTTTATACTCTGCCGCCGCGAGCCCGTCGAGCGCGGCAACCGTTACGCAAAAATAATCCTTATAGCTTGATTCACTATTCACGCGCGATGTCTTGTTGGCGTATTTCATGTAAGTAGGTATAAGTTTGGTGTTTCTATACCGATTTCATGATTCTTTTTTATTGAATTGGTGCTAATGTTTATTTTTTTTTAATTAATAATGATGGTGAGCATTATTGGTTTTATAAACGTAAAAGTAAACAAATATAATAAGAAATCTCCGAACTGCTAAGCTATCGAGAGTTATGCGTGTTATTGTGAGTTAACTATAAAAGATAGATATATGCTGTCTTGGAATATTTTTCGTGTATTTTATGTAGAATATTTCCGTTATACATAGTTTCTATGTAGCTCTAACCATTAAGGCTGCACACGCGACGGAAGCTTAAAAAATCAAGCAACTTCTCCCATTTTCTCAACATTTCCTTTCACTGCTCTGCTCCTATTCATTGTAGTGTGATGAAAAGTATACTATTACCTGCCCAGGAGTATAAAGAATAATTGTACTAAGTTTCGTTAAATCCGTCGAGTAGTTTTTTTTTCTATAAATAACATACAGAACAGACAGACAGACAGACAGACAAAAATTTTTTTAACTGCATTTTGGCATCAGTATCGAACACTAATCACCCCCTGCTACTTATTTTGTAAATATATTTCATGTACAGAATTGACCTCTCTACAGATTTATTATAAGTATAGATAAAAAGTAAGCATGTATATATTTTTATACTACAGTTATGGTAGTCTCATTAATACTGTAAACACAATAATTTTGCATTAGATCCTAACATTTAATGGAATAACTGTTTTTCTAAGAAGTGGAAAATATTTCAAAATAAATGATTAAATTTATAACAATTTAATTTACATACTTAGACTAAAGAACTTGCGACACTGTCTATCTGAATTTTATTCAACTACAAGATTATATATTGAGGAACGGAATTTAACACTTTTCTTCCTATGTCTTGCTAGGAAGAAGAGTCTTGCGTCTTAACGGGGAAATAAAAATATTTTTCTCAAATAGAGTTCAAAACAATAACCGTCGAAATTACTATGATATACAGTCACTGTGATACAAAGGCAAGCGATCTGAGCTCGTCAATTTGCTAGAATATTATTAGTAAGTACTTTTCTCAAGTTGAGACGTAATTATAATGTTATATATAAATTATAATAATATTTTTTTTAATAAAATAAAACATTTCTGATGTCACCTCAGACCACTTGTGATAACGCTTCACTCCAACATTGTATAATACGGGATTAATCTGGTAAATGACTGTCGTTTAAAAAGTTATGTAAGAAAGAGTTAATAAGTCTAAACTACCGCCTCCACAGTAACATTTTGAACGTGCCTTCTAATAGGTAATACTACAAGGTTCTGCTCACTCAAGTTACTAATTTTAAGGAATAGAGTTGGTCCTTTATTTAAATAAAGATCGTTGAACGTATAACTGTTATCATATTAAAAAAAATACCATATTTTTTTCATATTTTATTCGATAATATTACAAAAAAGCTTGTAAATTCAAATTTCAAACACTGAAAACTAAGCACCTTCATAAAAATAACAGCTTCAGCCTTATAATGTAAAATATCTTACCTCTTATGAAAGAAGAGCCTGTTACATTTCATATTCATGTATACGGAAACCACACAAAGTAAGTATTTTAAAGTGCTCTCATACATGTGTCAGTCACTGACATGAAACTTCATAATTTAATGTTGTTTCAAAGCTTTTCAAAGTTGTATAATTTGTTCGTGGCGAACTTACAAACTTCTCACCAAAAGTTTGGGACTCAAAAAATTTAAAATTGAAATAAGTGCTATGTTTTGTGCCTAATATTTTTTTTAGGTTTCTAAAGTTATCCTGTAAGAGATTAAATATACTTTTTACATCGCTTTATTAAGTATAATATTTGAAAATTATTAAAATTACTGTTATTTTCACAAGAAATATCATGATTTGCGCAAATCGTAGGCAAATCATTTATATTAAATTTATAAATAACTAGCGACTCACCAGCGACTTCGCCCGCTTGAATTACAATATTTTATTCATATTCTCAATTATTTTCTTATTCTAATTAAACCATAACTTTTAAGACAATATTCAAAATTAAAGTTTAAGCTAAATTAATAAAAAAAATTACAGCTATTTTGCCCAATTAAATATTTTAAAGTGACGTTACTTTTTATTTATTACCTGATTAAGTCAGGTCAGTCAGTTATAAAACAAACACTATGTGATAAAAAAATATACTAATAAAATATAATTGTTAAATCTGCATTTAAATCTGGTTAAAGTTTCTGAAAATTAAGAGATTAGCGCATGCAAGCGCACAGAAAAACAGACACATTTCTTTTAAATTACTATTTTATTTATATACATACATTATTTTAATAGGGTTCTTCCATAACAAAAATATTTAACATTTTTTGTAACATATCTTCCATGTATAGACACCTCAGTTACAGATTTCGATTTCGATTTGTAATTTTGAAAAGAAGTGAAAATATTCGTATCTATCGATGCGGCCTTTAAATATAGCAATGCATAATTTTGTACGCCTACCCCTATTTCTGATTAAGAAAATACGCGAAGATAAACAAAGTTAGAGAAGTGCTTATACATAATGTTATAAAATTTATATAAAACATTATATATAAGCACTTCTCTAACTTTGGGATTCGGAAACAATATATCAATTACAAGTTTCGGCTTGTACCGGACTTACCATCAGGTATAATATTTGGTGCTGTGGTAAAAATAGATGAATTTGACTCTTACCCTTTTGTCACATCCTGAGCAAAAACTTTCTGCCAAAAAATACTTTGTACCCATTGGATGTCTTATATTTTGGTTGGTTAACTTGAGATTAAGGCATTATTGAATATGAAACTTAGATCTCATGCCACATTAATATTATTGATAGGGTGTTATTATTACTAATAGTAATAATTTATTAATAATTGTTATTGCCGCTGTGGGGTTGTCGAATCGATTTTCATTACACTATGTCAGTGGTGACAGCGTTTTACTATAATCTTAAGAAAGTTTTTAGACCTAAGTGCAGTAATATATATTTCTCTTGCCCTTGTAGACCATAAATAAAATAAACATACTATGAAGTTCTTTGATTCCTAAATATACTGTGAAATTCTTTGACTCTTGGTTAAAGTTACTTAAAGTCTTATACATAGGCAACAGAGTTGATCTTGTTATGGCCTTTTATTATTATCATTTCCAGTATGATAACATATTTTTTGACATTAGTTTCTGTTTGTGCAAACCTATTTTTCTAAGTTTCTTATCTTTCATGTTTAAATTACTTATTGTCGATTTTAGTGTGGACAGTTAAATAGTTAAACAATCAATGTCAATGTTATTAGTTTTCTTCAGGATCCAACTATGTTTCTTCATCAAATTCATGCATTCATACGCTAAAGGGGGCAAACGGTATATTTTGTATATTAAAATTATTTAGAACAAACAACGAAATAAAATGTACATTTAAATACAAATATAGTAAATTTGAGGTTTGTCGTGGCGTAGGAGCACAGTCTGTGACTGAAGTTAATGTTCCCGGCTTGTAATTAATGATAAATTACTAAATGCACTCTCGTCCAGTACCGGAGCACACTATGGACAGACGCGCTAACGGACATTTAACCATAAAAGCCGATTGAATTTTAAACAGAAAATTGAGTGAACGTTTAAAACGTTATATCTAAATTCAGAGGCCTGACAGGTTCTGGGTTCGATCCGCACTGGAGGAAATGAAATTTTTTAAATTTAAATATTTAATGTTTCATTTTTTCGCTCTGGTGATAAGGCAAAGCGCGGTGTTAAGTTCCGCCACTCAACACGCAATGCCTCAAATTCGGCGGAAAGTGGGGAACGAAAGTGGAACGGAGTGTCTTAACACTAGGTTCCCGGCTTTCCTCTGCCTACCCTACCTCGTGCGGGATACAGCGTAAAGCTAAAAAATATCTAAATTCATTGTAGATTAGGAAACTAAAAAAAAAACATCTTCTAACGAAATTTATATAACATTAAAGAAAATACGTAACAAATAAGATAACAGGTAAAAGCTCCAATTTTTGTTAATAATAAACATTACTTACTCGTGTTACGTCTGAATTTCACAAAAAATATTACTATAAGTAATCCCCTGAAGGCCGTACTATACTGTATCGATTCTATCGCGAATATTTTTTCCACTCTACTTATGCTCTGGGGAAAATGACGGCGAATTGTTCAGATAGTGACCAAAACCATCTAAGTAGAAAAGTAGGGTTAGAACATAATATTATATGCATATGACGTACCCTTTTGTAATTTTATTATATCTACGAATATAAGCAATATGTAGAGGCACAGTCGAGTTGAATGCAGATTTGTATAGGGCTTTTAAATGATTGATATGCTTATTTATTTTAAAATTTC
This sequence comes from Eueides isabella, assembly GCA_019049475.1. NCBI lineage: Eukaryota > Metazoa > Arthropoda > Insecta > Lepidoptera > Nymphalidae > Eueides > Eueides isabella. Next base: position 7,651,487 of record CM032403.1, on the reverse strand, counting down.
ATTCGGATGGTAATTTATTTTTTAATTTAGAAAGTCTGGGTCCATAAAGTACAATATTTTGTTTTGCCACTTAAGTCTAGATCAAAATATACTTGGAAATTACTTTGAAAATATACTTCGAAATCAATTTTTATTTTGCTCTTAAATTTTGTTTATCCTTGACTAAAATAGAAAACCCATAAAGATAAGTAAATGTATAGTAAATATTTATTTTTTTATGTAAATGTAACTAATTACAGCTATTTTAGCGTACACAAAGCTGAATGCAATTTACAATAAATCTTAACGATTAATAATTTAAACAATATAATAGTATTAAAATAAAATAATTTATTAATATATAAATTTATTAATAGTAATATTATAATATACGATATATTGGCTGTACTGATTTACATCACACGCTTTATGTATGAAAAACAAATAAACGAGCACTATTATTTTTCACACTAACTTTGCAAGCTAAAGTAGAATTTTAGAAATTGTTAAACTCATCAGTACTCACTAAATAGAAGCGACTAGCTTTCTTTCTTTCGACAGAACGTGGACAAAATAATCTCTTTGTAATGCGAGCAACAATTCCTTGCATATATTTGTCTATTTCATTCGAAAAGATGGAAATGTGAATAGATTTTTCATACATTTAAATGCAATTTACGTGTGGAACATAAATTTTATTTATTATTAAGCATTATTATTAAGCATTAATTTAATTTATACAATATACAACATTTTGTTAACCGACGTGTAAATGAATAAATTGGAGAGATATAAATCATTAGCAATCGAAATAAAAAGTCTAAATCTATATATACTTTATTTAATTAGGCCATTATTTTTGTGTAGTTGCATAGAAATGACTGTATTGTCAATTCTACAGGAAGCTAACACTGGCTCGGAAATCATTTTTAAAAAAAATGCTTTATAGGTAAATAGTTTTTTATTTATGAACCAAAAATCGACAAAAATATTAGAATCATTGTTTTAGGGATCTTGACAAATACACATATACAATACACAAATAGGTTTTTTATATATATTCCATTTATATATATTACATGTATAGATTAGTTATAGTTTATTATATTTAACTAAAAACACGAATTTTGTCCAACGAAATACAACGTCAACTGTCAATGTGATGCTTGTGGAATCCAAGAAACTCAACAATTGCTCTTTCCATAATATAACTTACAGTTAATATATTATACCCACTATTAGCTTTCTGAGTGAGTATCGACAGCATTTAATTCTACGCACTTTTATTATTATAATAGTCTTGAATTGAATAAACTTTGCCTCATTTTATAAATAATAAAATTCCATACGTAATTTTTTTTAAGGATAAGACATGGCAAACGAACGTACAGGTCACCTGATGATAAGTGATCACCGTCGCCCATGGCCCCGTGTAACACCAGGGGAGCTTCATGAGCGTTACCGGTCCTTAAGATGGATGGGCACCGGGGCCCGGCATTACCCAATGCGAAACGCAGTGACCAACGCCACTACTTAAAGCCGGTTTTAAATTCCAAGAGTGGTAATAACTCAGTTGAGTCTGCCCATGCATGTTGCCATTGCTGACAGCGCTACCATACGTACTTTAGTCGTCTCTTAAGACATCATCCGTACCAGGGTGATGCTATTCTAAGCCTATTCTAAGTTCACATGACACATAAACAATCTAAAGTAAAAGTCAAAGATCTATTATATTTTATAAGCATTATAAGTTATTATTATTATTGCTATCGTCTCTCTGCTCTCAAAAATTATGGAGAGAGGTTTATCTAGAGGATCATCGATTGATTAACGACCGCCAATATGGTTTTCTCCAGGGTCGCTCAACCGGTAATCTTCTGGTTTACCTAACCCACTCCTGGGCTTCGGCTATTGAAAGCAAGGGGGAGGCCTGGTAGTTGGTCTGGACATGGCAAAGGCTTACGATCGAGTGTGGCACGGGGCGCTTCTTGCAAAAGTTCCATCCTACGGGCTTCTCGCGTATTAGTGCAAGCTTTCTAACTGGGCGCGGCATTAGGGTCGCGATCGACAGTTTCTGCTTCAAATACATGCCCCCTACGCTATTATACGCATGTCCCCTACGCTATTTCTTCTTCATTTCAATTATTGGAGGATTCTAACATGCATTGTTACGCAGTCGATAGCACTGTGGGTGTTGTATACGTGCAAGTCTTTCTCGGGAAAACGTCGACCAGTGTCAAAATAAATTTGTGTCTTTCGTTGAGGTATTCCTCAAGAATGTCTCCGTATGGGGCGAAAAGAACCTGGTTCACTTCAACCCCCAGAAGACACACTAAAAAAACCCATTTGTTGTACCAGCAGTTTTCGAGAACACTTCCATTAAAGCCGCACCCTGCATCAATATGTTGGGCCTCACTTTTTCGCGCCTTTATCTTAGATTAGATCACGAGCGCTGCCTTTGACTCCATAATGGCTAAGTTGACATAATAACGTATAGTGGTCTACGCAGTCAAAAACTTTAAACAGATCACAAAACACTCTGACCGCATTTTGTGAGTTTTTCCCATGCGTTATAAATGTAATTAAGCTTTGTTTTTATATTGAGTTTAAACTAGAACTGGATGTGTCAATATTTAATAAATTATACATGTTTGTTATATCATGTATATCAGGTTTTTGTATATTATATGCTACTAAAGTAGCAATTTGTTTCTTATAAACTAATGGCAGATACAATGTATCTTTTACAACTAGACGATATAAATTTCTTTGTATCTAAATAAAATATCGTGACGCTATGTCGTATTATATATAGCCATATTTAAATTAAGTGTGTCTATTGTATTGATCTGTAAGAGAACAAAGATTATGGAAGTGAACAAATTATAAACTTACATTTAGTTTCCTTATTAATTTCAATTAACTTTTCCATATTTCGAATGACATCTTCTTTTCTTACAGACAGACTGTTTTCATGTAGTAGTACAACTATATATAATATATAAAAATAGTTATATAAAAATAATATATAATAACAGTTTCATTCAATGTCATTAAACATTTTTGTTTATATTATGCTGGTAACTGGCTCCAGGCGAACATATATTTATAACATTACTACAGTGATTACTAAGAAGGGACGCAAAGCATTTTCCTAATCTATCAGAAATGACCAATGTTTTCTTTAAAGTGGTTATTGAGATCGTAGAGGAATTGTCAAGTGATTCCATATTTTGCCTGGTTGTGACACCCAAGTCCTCAGGGATTTTAGAACTTTGAATATGAGGTAGCTAGTGAGTCAGCTGAGACGTTCTTGCCTGATTAAGTAATGGCTGATTTTAGTAATATGAAAGTATTTCAAGCCCTCGTTACATTAAATAAATTAGGTTCTCATCACCCGTTGCTATAGATTGAAGTAATTTATAGTAAACCAACTTGAACACTAGTACATTTGCCACCCATTGCTTTAAAAAACGGATTTTAATAGACTCAACACTCAACTTGCTCATATCGGCTAATCAATATAATATAAGGGTCATTAAGAAAAAAATAATAACTCATTCACTGCTAACCCTTCTGTCTGAATGTCTGAATACCTGAAATAACAAAACTCCACACAACTAGTACTTATAAAGGTCCCCTCATAGTGTATGTGCCAAGAATATCTCTTGACCCTTCTGCTAGAAAGACGGAAGAGCCATTAAGTGTCTTCATATTAATAAAATTAGTGATATAGTTAATGATGGAGCAAAAAATATTGGTAACGATAAAATCAGTGTCTAGTTAACATCTGCTCTAGCAGCAAACATTTTTTTAAGGAATTATTATTTTTATTCATTCTTATACTATGTAAATAAGTTTGTGTAATCCCAACTTTTAATATTACAAGGATGGAAATTGTTAAAGTTGCCCGTTAATCTTTGGGAGATTTTTGGCTCACTAATATACACTCTCTCAACATCACACAACATTTTGCAACTGCTAAAAGGTGCCCTGAATATTTAAGCCAGCAGAATATTTCAACTATTATTTAACAAGAATGTACTTTTTTATTTTTATGCAGATGTTGCTAAGAAAATGTGGTTTCTACCTATTTTCTCTAATCCTCAATCCCAACAAAGCCGATCTCCCATTATTCCCACTAAATACCATCGTAAGGCAGGCTTTGGCAAAGGGATACGATAGTCAAATTAATCCATTACAAATAATTGTTGCTCTTGCCTCCCTTATAGGCTTCCTCCATCTTCCTAGAGTAAACTCTAGGAAGAAGATGGAGGAAGCCTATAATTTCTTCACTTCCAAGCCCATCCTTGGTGGGATCATATATACTTTGACTCTGTCGATCGGTGAACATCTACCTAGGTGTCACACACAGCCTGTATGACAATGGATAATTACATTGATTACAAGCGCAGTCATGCAAAGTTTAGAAATACAAATTATGTGTTTGATAAAAGCAAAAATTAGGCTGGTTAAATTTTTGTGAATCCCTTAGTCTTCATTTCTCTTCTTATTTAAATCAGCTGAGTATCCCTCTGCGGATATCTCATTACATATGTAATTTTGTGACCGATAGAACGATATCTCTAAAACATCACAGTGACGAGTGTCCTTACTGTCCCTCCCAAACTTATCTGGAAGGGTAATTCCCAAGGTTCAGATTCTTACTTATCTGCTGTATTAATATAATTATTCATGACCTCAAAATTGTTTGTAAATAATTTTTGTAACATCCTTCAGTATGCTAATGACATCGTCTTTTATAACAGCTGAAATTCAGTGGAGGACATAAGCTTTCGCCTAACAATGCCTGGCCTGGCATTATCAATTGATAAATGTCAGGCGGTAGTATTTACAAAAAGGAAAGTAGTCCCGCAAGTACCGCACGTACCGTCTTCGCGGAAGACCGCCCATGTACACCCGGTGCCCAAAAAGGGCGATAGATTGGACCTATCAAATTACAGGCTTATCGCTATTACCCCCCTTTTCTCCAAGGTAATGGAGCATGTGATCAACAATAAGACATAATAACAACATATCTAGCAAAAAACGCCCTGATTAGTGACCGTCATATAGTTTTCACCACAGTCGCTCAACTGGTGATCTTCTATTATATCTCACACACCGTTGGTCCACTGCCATTGAGAGTCAAGCTGAAAAATTGGCAGTTAAACGCTTATGTCAAAGCATACGGAATGCCATGTGCAAATGGATTGCCAGCTTTTTATCCGGCCGATGCATAAGAGCCGTCGTCGACGGTAGTTACTCCGAAAGCATGGATATTAACGCTGGTGTCCCACAAGGCTCTGTTCCTTCCCCGACACTGTTTCTTCTGCATATTATTGATATGCTGTCTGTTGATGGAATCCATTGTTATGCAGACGACAGCACAGGACACGCTACACACAGGCCGTTCATATATCCCTCGTTCCTTGTGGAGGAAAGTCGCGAACAACTTGTGTCTCAAATCGAGACTACTCTACCTAGAGTATCCGATTGGAGTCAGGACAATTTAGTCCGGTTCAAGCATTGGTATGCTGGCGATCGCTTGAGCCTTTTGACTCGGTCCAAAGAAGAGCTATGAGATTTGTCTCTTAGCGATCATATACTTACGAGCGGTATCGAGCCTCTAAGCTTAAGAAGAGATTTTGCTTTTATGTGCGTGCTCTACCGCTTGTATAATGGGTCGTGTTCCGAGGAATTGTTCGACATGGTGCCAACGGCCACTTTTTATCATTGCACCGCGCGCCATCGACAGGGAGTTCTCGCTAACACGTTGGAGCCACAATGGTCCCGTACAGTGCGGTTTCAGAGGAATTTCCTCCCACGGTCCTATATTCTTCAAAAGGGGAATAAATAGGTTTCTAAAGGGTAGGCGAGGCGCATGTGATGCCCCTGGTGTTGCAAGCATCCATAGACCACGGTAACCACATACCATCAGGTGTGCTTTTCACCACCATCATATCGTATAAAAAAATACATAAAAAAATAATTTATGAATATTGAACGATATTAGAACTAAAAATAATTCAGATTATCAAATAAGTAATTGTGTAGACAAAGCAGGGTCCTAGTTGTAATTTACGTAACGCAATAGACTATTCGATGCTAAATGTATTAATTATACTATTGTAGTGGGTAATGAATGTGACAAACAAGAATCCCCCAGGAAATTGACAGTAGATTTTATTCCCTTAGATGCTTATACAACACTTTATAAATATTAAATGAAAAAGATAATAATCTCAATAAGATAACTATATTAATAAGCAACATGTTTTTAGAATTTCTCCAACAACTTTGTCTTGAAATGAATATACATTTTTTTTTTCGTGTCAGATAACGTGAAATTTGTAATCGTCAATGACAGCTATATGAATAAGAATAGTGTGTGCCTGGTGTCAAAGGCCAACGTCGCGCGTTGGGCTACCAAATTGGCAAATGGAAACAAATTAAAGTTTTCTCGAGTAGAGATCAAACCCACAACCAGTACAACCTCTTAATTACATTACTATAGCCCCATATGTTCAATTTAATAAATGCCTCACCCTTCCAATGCTCTACCGGAAAAATAATAGCCTCGAAACCAGAAGGCGTAAATTGCGGGAGGTTAAAAGGCAGGTTATAAATAATGATATCTTAAGGTGCTCAGTGCCCTCCATAAATTGATAACGATCCCGAATAAAGTTTGTAATCAAATTTTATGAGGTCTGATATCTATTTTGTAAGACTAAAAACAGGATAAATAAAGGAATATTATGGGGCATGTGTTGTTTGTTAAATATATTTTAATGTTATTGATATCTAGCTTACGGGATCAAATCTGACCAGCATAATCGTGATTAATTCTTAACTATTTATAAACAAACTGCTACAAGTGCTCGAAGATATAAATCATATTATTAACCTAAATACGAGTGATTTCCTAGTAATCTCTAGAGTTTCAGTGTTCGTTGACTGAAACTCTAGAGATAACTAGATGCCATATTTTAAGTTAGTATTATTAAAAGTAATTAAATTTACATTTTTTTAATGTAACAACATAGTTACAAGTTGACCTAATAATATTATTATTACTAAAGTAAAGAAAAGACAGATATAAATATATAATATAATTTTTTAAACGTAGCGTAATTTGAAGCCGCGCCTCTTGGAAACCGTCCAAGCGCTCTGACCACTAAGGCCCATGTTCTCATATGTACGTCATACGCGGGTTCAAATACGTTTTATAAATAATTAGTGGATTAACACTTTAAAATAAGTAAAAGGAGGATAAATATAATTCAGGTTTTACATGATTTTTTCTGATAACTACGAAACCGTTTCTTTGGTCTTGAATTTATTTTCAATAAGAAGCTTTATGTTTTGGAGCAGCAATTTCAAACTGTATTATAGAAGTAATAAAAGAGTTAATAAATAAATAAATAAATAGTACAAATTATTACGAAAATCCAAAATAGAAAAACAAAAATCTGTAGCGTTGTTCTTCACGATAAATCGTAACCGACGTCTTTTATTAAAACGGAGCCCGATGAAATTGATGTGGCCATTATTCTCTAAAGAGATTTATTGTAAGACAGAGCTTGGGTCAATTAATTTGCGATTCATATAATTATACTGTTTTGGAGTAACCCTAATTAGGATTTTGGCCTTATCTTTGACTGTATTGTTTCGATGTAATATTTTAAAAAAAGTTTTCACCGGTAACTGGTTGTTATCTATCAGATGACCTTATAAACTTTTAATTCTTGATTATATAAATATACCGTGTATATTTATATAATCAAGAATTTGGGGTATATAAATGAAAGATTTGAGAACATATACAAAACATTTTCTACCATAATAATCATGCTTCACTTATAATGTGAAATATTAGTTAAATCTGATATATACGGAATAAAGCGTAAATCCAAAAAAAATACCTTTACAATATAGCTACAAAGTCCATTTAAGAAATATAAAATGCATAGAAAAATACTCCACTTCACGTTCCAAAAATCTTTCAATAATCCCATGATCCATATACTTTAAGCGTAGGAAGTAATGATATAACGAAATCACGTGTGGTATCATTTGCATTTAAATAGTGTACAGAAAATTACTGTTGTTACTTATTTGTAATCTATAAATAACAATTCGCCTACATACAGCTAATAACAAATCCAGTCAGCGATGAACACCAATAGTCTGCATCATCTACTTATTGGTCCCGTTCTCAAACATATGTACGTGTATATATATATATATATATATATATATATATATATATATATATATATATATATATATATATATATATATATATATATATATATATATATATATATATATATATATATATATATATATATATATATATATTTACAACCAATTTTGTTTTATTTTATTTAATGATCGATTTCTCTTGTGGTTTAATGGACCGTTTCCTTAAATATATGGCATAATTTTTGCTTAATATATTTGCACGTGATGTCAGATAAATGGTCATGACAGACGAACAACGATTTGACGTTTTATAAGTTTAACTTTTCAAGTAAAGAACCCTAATAAATTGTAATTAATATTAATATAACATTTTATAGTTACACTTAGTAAAAAAAAACTTATTTTAAGAACGTACAAAAACTTGAAGCCAGATTTGAACGCTTTAATCGCGTCTTAGATCTTCAGCATCGTTCAAGAACTCTAACCACTATGTTTTCTTTAAGCAATAACGAAGTTTTTAATCGACTGTTACAATTTTTTTAACAAATAATTATTTCAATTCAAATAAGGCACACATTGCCTGTTTCCTTAACCTTACATGATCAACGTAAATAAGGCAATTTTTTATCTTGAATTAACAGAATCCTTCTTATCAGCACAAAGGCCGCCGTTTCGCTCGTCTCATCCTTGATAGTGTAACATCATTCACACGATTAATCTTACTTCGCTACATAAAACTCAGAACGGAAAAGTACTATGTAAAAAACTGGAAATAAAAATGTATCTTAACGTCAAATATTTAAAATATATTTTTCATCGACATAATTGAGAATTTTTCAAAGAAGCTACAATATTCTTGTAATCGGTGAAAATACAGATATGGGGCTTGACCACTCTGTCTAGAAGAAAATGCTTAATACAATTAGGCAAAAGTAGATTTACAACCTTTATGAGTCAATATTATTAATAAATAATACATTATAAGTACCTTCCAAGATTTTATTATTGTTAACTTCATCGACTCAACTCACTGACCCCAACCCAGCTGTAACGATAAAAAAGGAAAAAGATATATTTTTCCTATTAGGTACAGCAGCTACAGCTACAATATATCAATATATGCCTGCCACTTCAACATAAAAATCAGACATATATTAAATTTACGAAGTGTCAGATCTAAATTTTGGACTCACTGTATTGTTGGGTCTTAAAGTTGTTTAATCTACATAAAAAATATTTACAAAAACACTATCGAATATCACTGAAACTATTAAAACATTTAAGTCTCCGGAATCTATTACCAAAGCTAATAACCGTAGAAAAAGTATGAAATAAAAAATGTAAAAAAAGAAAATTAAAAGCCCTACTGCATAAAACACGTTTGTTTACTACTTGAGAAAAAAAAAGTGAGTACAATTTACGAACACAAGCACATAGAACGTGATACCAAAATGAATGTTAAATAGTAAATGACATTTCATATTTTAGAATAAAGTGAATCTGAACATGTTTCTCTAAGAAAGTTCTGTTTATCAAAATTAGCTCACATTTCAGGCGTCTACAAAAATATCAAAGTAAGACACTTAACATATAGCATAGTCTTTTGTAATTTACATGATATAAAAAGGCTGGTACCAATATATTAGAATATCTTGTCAGTCGTCAGTTTCAAATTCGAGCTCCTATTTTCAGTTTTGAAATGAATTTAACGAAATAATTTTACAGCTTCAAGATTGAAACAAAAATCATGTTTATTGCATCTCAGTTCTTTAGTTATGGCGTTCTGAGTGTGTTAGTTGAGCACAGAATCACTTTGATAATGTCACTTACGCTTTTACCAAGTGTTGGTGGCCGGATTTGTTAACATTTTCTTATGGTACACAGAGCAAAAAAAAAGGTACAAAGAGTAAAATAAGTTTCCATTTAATTTACAGAGTAAACAGAGTAAACAATGGTTTATCATTATGTTCTTCAGATGCCGTAGCTAGATAATGATTTCTTACTAAGTTTTTACAGCAAAAATAATAATATATTTTTCTTAGGAAGTGACGTTCCTTTTTTATATTTCTTCCCAAAAAAAAAATGTTAACTTAACACTAGCAAGATAGTGTGCACGATGTATTTTGCTTTTAAAAACATTTATCGCTCGATTTAATTCCATTATTTAAAAATAAAGATTTCCGCTATGTACAAAAAAAGTCAACAATCGATCTGACTAACTTCGAACTATAAATACCCATAAATTACCGATAAATACAAAAAATCATTTCCACAACAAAAATTTATATAGTATTCATATATTATATAAAATAATCGTTACCACAACAAATTTTATTAGGCATTCATATCTAAACGTAGCATTCAACTATCTTTCAATGAGCGTTCGCAATTTCGCTGCGGTAACACAATTTATACCCCAAATTGCCACTCTATTACTATGCGGCGCAGCGCGCATTTAATTTTCATTTCTTGCTCCATGTTGAGCCGAGACAAGCAACTCACCGAGTGTGAAATTAATATAAGACGAACCGAAAACTTGGACGGAACTTAATCAGCAGTCATAGCTAGGCCAAAGTTAAAGTTTGCGGCAATAATACTCCCTAGTGCTATTATAAAGCACCTGCCGTTATTTAAAAGGTAAAGTATGGATTCAGTGCTTAAAGTATGAACAAATATTTTCCGATGATGAATAAGCTCTGGCTTACAATAAGTTAAAATGCGATAAAAAAACTTGAATTAAGTACTAAATATACTAAGTACTAAATTATGTAAAGTTTTTTTTATTTAATATTTTAGCATCACACACATCGTGGTGCAAGGGCAGAAGATTGCGACAGGTTGTGGGTTTGATCTACTCAATACACTGTGGCAACGAGGCAAAACACAACGTTGTCTTTCGTTACTCAACACGCTTCAATGCCACCAGAAGTCACAGAAAAGTTGAGAATGGAACTCTTAGTGGGAATGGAGTGTCTTAACACTAGTTTCCTGAGTTTCGTCGGCTTATGCTGTTAAATACAAAATATAACGTAAAGCTAAAAAAAATTTGTTAAAAAATTAACGAAATTTTCTATATTTTCCTAGCAAAAAGAACGGGGTTGCGGGTTACAACTCGTCATTCATATTACAATTGTACCTACAGATACAATAGAAACCATACACACGTCACTACTACTAGAGTTTTCTATTCCAAAGCACTAAAACGTTTTTAATAGTTAAATAGCCACTCTCGGAGTCTGCGATGTAGTTAAATATGTTATTTACTTTATCTTGGAATTTGGTCTCACCCAGCTAGCGAACTGCTTAATTGGAATTAATATTTAAACTGTGTTAAATGTATATTATCTATTAATTGACATTGTAAAAATGTAATCATTTTTTTATTGTGTTTAAAATATATATTCTTAGTTTCGTTTGCCTGTAATTCGTTTGTGTATTTTTTTCAATCAATTGATTGGTGGATTGATTTTATAAAATAACTAAAAATATTAATTGGGAAAAGTATTTGTTTGTTAATATATCAATCAGTACCTACTTATCTACATATCAAAGAAAAAAAAACATCTGAAATGAACAGAAGAAGCGGCAGCAATTTCCTAACATTTTAACACCTCTTTTTTGCCTTTAACCTACAAAATAAATACAAAATGTTTATATTTATTTTAAAATACATCTGAACATACTATTAACATTTGTCATCGTAATGGATTCGAACTGCTCGTAGAAATGGATTTTATTTTTAAAGTTTTTACTTTTGTTTGGGGTTAGTCATCTTTTAATGGTCTACCATTCTAGGCCGTCAATCATTCCTATGATTGATTTGAAAATATTGTTCTTCATACAACGTGATATTGGCGAAGTGATCTGCTCAATTGGCACACTCGGAACACTACAATTTAAGAACTGAACTGAACTGATATAAAATTGAAATATTGGTTTTAGTGTTAAATAATTTTAACCTTAAAAAATATCTTTCTAAATAAATCTTTTTGAATTAATTTTGGGTAGTTACAAAATTATACTTTGTATTTTTTTCTATTTTCCTGTAAAAACACAGTAAACAAAAGTTTAAATAGATTCGATATCGATCAACACTTTCTATTTTCACAATTTTCAATAGTTATTAATTAAAATTTCTAACATAATTTGTCTCAGACATAGTTTACACAAACTTGCACTTTACTATATAAGGACAGTAATGTCCGTAGAGTGCTTGTAACCTTTGACTTTGACTTGTCACAAATGCAATTACGAGTATATGTTGTTGACAATATTATTATGTTTCCTCTGTTTCATAATGGAGTTTTATTGCTGCGTGTAATATCGTTATTCCGCTTTCGCTACGGGTGAGAACACATGTAGAATAATTATGGCGGATACCAGTATTACGATTATAATGATTGTGTTTATGATTTAATTTTTTACTGCTGGAACAAGGAAATATATATATATTTTTTGTAATAGAGACCTTCAAGCATTTACATTGCTTAGATGTTGTTCAGATTTTAACGAACCACATTAGTGTATACTTATTTAGTTTACTATTAATATTAATTACCAATAAGAAAGAGACTAGATATAAAAAGCATCTGACAGACAGAATAATAGAAAGTAATAATTTTATATATTTTTTTAGCTTCTTGTTATATCTTTTATTTACTAAGGCAGCCAATTCTGTCTCTATCTTTTATTATACGAAATTCATAATACACTATATCATAGCGTTCTTTAATTTTTATTAAAATAAAATGTTAATGTGTAATGTCAGGGCAAATAGTGTCGTTGAGTTGCCAGTTAACACACAATGTTTTAAATTTGGCGAAAAATGAAAAACTGAACGGACTGCTTAACACTCTGTTGCCAAGTTCTCTCTGTCTGCCCAGGTTTGTGCAGAGTTCAGCGTGAAGCTGAGGGAGAGAGAGAAAAAGAGAGAGAGAGAGAGAATATAATGACAATCCCAAGACAACACTGCAACGATTAATTTATCATCGTTGCAGCGTTGTCTAGAGAACAAACTGATATAAAACTTCCACACAATTATTGCGGGTTCGATTCCCTCTTTTCTTTACCAGTGTTCAGACTATTATCTCTATCGTTCAATTGACAGAAAAAACAAAAGTAAACACACTTTGTTTCAAACATTGGTCCAAATTTCTATTAACCAATTACTGTCGAATAAACAAAACTTTCCAAACACAATAAGCATTTGTTGAAACGTACACAAAAAATAAAGGATTGCATTATTTAGCTTACAAAATAACATAAAAGAAAATATTGTTATAACAACTTCCTTTTGAGAAAGACCATTTACAATTTAAGTCTAACACAAATTCTACCTTTTATTTTAGAAAGAAAAATGTTCCAAGATAATCTCTGTTTCGGCGCTTTATCTTAATTACATGGAGGTGTAAATTTTACGAACTTTGAATCTGTTTATATTAAATAAAACAACAGATAAGACTTATTTAGGGGGTTTTCTTTTGAAACGTTTCAGATTGGAACGTTGTTTACATTATTCTTGGAATGTTGTTAACACTTTTAATAATAATATTATAATATTACTGAATATATTTGTAACTTAACTGAATTATATTGCTTCGTGCATAGTAGTGCAGTGTTTCCGTCAGCCCTCAACGCAACGATTGTGTGCTCAAAGCTCACTCGAGGAATGAAGAATTTTTATTATCTGATAGTCTTTGATGCGGAATAGAATTTCTGCACTCATCACGTAGTCGTAAATTCTGTCGGAAACAAGAGAACCTCTTGTAGGTTAGGTTTTCTCTTTCCTCCTTCTAGTAAGAGATTTTTTTTGATAATAAAAATAGCGTAAAATCAGAAATATTATTTTATAAGTGATAAAAGTAAAAATCATTGTTGCCCTTCAAATAGTTCTTCTGCCTGTTTTTTACAGTACAATTTGTAACAGTACAATTTTGTCACATTATACGTCACTGTGCAGTAAAGTTACTAATAAAAACAACTGATGCGAATAACTTGAAGTAAATGTTCTAATTAACAGCACTTGAATGTTGCGGTTGTTGGTTATTTCCTTTGATCTTTAAGCAATTACAATAATTGCCATACGATTCCTATTTAAATTTAGCTTTTAAGGAAATTTACCGTACAATAAATCGATAAATATATATATATATATATATATATATATATATATATATATATATATATATATATATATATATATATATATATATATATATATATATATATATATATATATATATATATATATATATATATATATATATATATATATATATATATTTTTTTTTTTCTCCGCTTCACGCTGTATCCCGCACTTGGCAGGGTAGGCAGAGGGAACGGAAGTGAAACCTAGTGTTACGACACTCCGTTCCACTTCCGTTCCCCACTTTCCGCCGAATTTGAGGCATTGCGTGTTGAGTGGCGGAACTCAACGCCGCGCTTTGCCATATTACCAGAGCGAAAAAATGAAACATTAAATATTTAAATTGAAAATATGAAATATTTCATTTCCTCGACTGGGGATATATATATATATATATATATATATATATATATATATATATATATATATATATATATATATATATATATATATATATATATATATATATATATATATATATATATATATATATATATATATATATGGGGTGTGTGTGTTGAAACCAGATCTAAACCCGGCTTGCTCTATGGGCTGGTGGGCGTCGATCTCTGGGGATGTTCTTGTATATGTGTGTGGATTTAGATAGCATATATATCTATAAATTTTACATAGCTTACATATTTTGCGTTATACATTTTAAATCAAACACTTTTAACCAGATTAAGCGCGTATATTGAATGGTAAACATTTTTTAGGAAACTCGACGTTTCGAACACTTTACAGTAGTCCGTGGTCACGGGTAGACTGATGTGTCATTTGTCTGTCATTTTATAATTATTATATCAAATCACTGCCAACGATTCTTTAATTGCCTCGCGTACTGCCCTGGATTCTTGCAGGATGAGCTAACTGTATCTGGTCCTCTAGTGTGGTGTACTTGAGACTTTAATTTTTTTAAGAGTGAGTTCTAGGCGGTGGAAAGTTTCCAACCATGTTCTCTATTGAAATTAGGATGTTTTTGTATTTCAATAGCCTCACGGATCATTATAGGGATATATCTATTTTTCCTAGCAAGTATGGGGAGTAACTGTAACGAAATGTGAATATTAATAACACAATGAATGATAATATTTAATTTGATTTAAATTAAATTTTAATTGATTCCGACGTCCTATTCCGACTTATTTCACCCCATCCGGTCATTTGCTGCTCTTCGCCAGCCCATAGGATCATCTTCCCATTGTGTCTTATTAATCTACCTCTTTTTTTTCGTTTTCTATCACGACGTTACCATTTGGTTATGTTTCTTGTCTATTTTAGTTATTTGTGCAAGAAATAGTCAATATATTTTCTTTTCAGTTATTTTATTTTTTAAGTCGCGTCGGTGACTCCAGTTTTGTTTCCTGATGTTGGTAATTCTTATTTGTATTTTAATCTAACACCAAAAGTTCTTTTCTCTATTCCATGCTGACTTACTTGCAGTTTACTTATTGTTTGGCCGGTACTGAACCGTACGTCACGACCGGTAGATTGCAGGTGTAAAAACTTTCTACTCTTCAGATTTTTTGTTTCATATTTATTAATCATGACTTCCTTAAGTGATCAGTTTCTTGAACAACTGTTACTTAATCGCCTCTGTATATCCTTAGACATTCGTTGGTATGAGGATTGCAATATTGGAGCTGTTAGTCAGTTTTTTGATATGACTGTATTCGTTGTCAGTTTCTTACTTTCAATAATAAGCTGTTGGAACATGTTTTGACGAGTTTCAGGGTTCTGCAAATATATTAAGATTACGATTAGCAAACCTGTGATGGCTCAGGCTACTACAATTTATGTTGAGTCTGTATGTTCAATCTAGTTCTCTAGATTTTTTCCAGCATCGAGGGTATGCTGCCTTATGTTCTTAAATATTTGCCTCGTGTTGGTGGTAAACGATTGTTTAATGTTTAAGAAATACATAATTAGTATCTGCTAGTCGAGTTTGATCGCGCAAACATACCACACAGTCATCCACTCCACTGTGTTGCAATGTTTTCGACACATGACATAATTTACCATAGGTACATAGACCAGGATTTATTACTTGTTATTAGGTTTAATAGATTGTTTAAGTTAAGGAAATATACAGAAGTTTACATTATCACGTCAGTTTTATAACATAATTATGAAATGACGTTAATTTTGCTCAACACGACAGACACCTTTATTTATTTATTTTTTATGACAGGCGACCCGCCTGTGGCTACGCCTGCTTAAACTCCACATTTAGCTTGATATGCCGTAAATATCAGAGTAAGCAGAGGTTGTGTATTACGTACGCATTGCCCAATTTAAAGACATTGCGTGAAAAAACTCAATGCCACATTTTGTCTCATTACACGCAATTATTATGTATGAAATGAGCGACAATATTTTTTTTTTAATCATGTTTTTTCTATATTTTAAATAAAATACCCATTTTTCTGTTTTTGAATTTATTTTTAGTTAATTTGTAGTAAATTTTATAACGCGGCGTTTAATTTATATACGCGGCGAAATCATATATACCTACTGCAACGAAACCGATGCGTAAATACTCATATCATTTACTTGTATAACGTTGATTTAAAAGCTAACTTATTGCTGTGATTCAAAAGACCATAAAATATTTAAATACAGAATGAATATTTAATATCTTCACGCAATTATGAAGTAAACGATCATCACAGACGGACAAATGAACAAAAAAGTGATCTATTAGCGTTCCTATTATCCGTATGAAATGATTTATGAAATCCTTTATGACGTATGAAACCATAAAAAGCGTCTACATATTACAAATTGATTCTCTACCTACATATATCCTGTAGGTACCTACCTACATGTGTGTGTGTATATATATATATATATATATATATATATATATATATATATATATATATATATATATATATATGTATATATGTATATATGTATATATATATATATATATATATATATATATATATATATATATATATATATATATATATATATATATATATATATATATATATATATATATATATATATATATATATATATATATATATATATATATATATATATATATATATATATATATATATATATATATATATATATATATATATATATATATATATATATATATATATATATATATATATATATATATATATATATATATATATATATATATATATATATATATTATATATATATATATATATATATATATATATATATATATATATATATATATATATATATATATATATATATATATATATATATATATATGAAAATACATATATATACACATACATTTCTTAAAAATGGCGCTCACAAGCTATTACATACAATATATAATAAGAGGTGTCTCACCATACCACTTTCTCTTATCATAACAATATGGGTACCAAATAAAAATTAGTTATCTTTTCACTATCCTTGTCAGTATTAATATTCGTGCTCTTGCGAAATATAGGCATTGCATGATGAGAGATGGAACTCGACTTCTATATAACGTCTTAAAGTAACGAAAATAAGCTACATAATTAATTATTATATACCCTGAGTAAAAATTTATTTCATACTCTTTATATTTAAGAAAAATCAATTTTAGTGGTATTTGCTACTCATTATTTTTTTTCATTTCAATATTAGAAATTCTTCACGTTATTTATTTTTTTTATTTTTATTTTTTTTTTTTTTTTTTTATATTATTGTAGGCAATTAGGCAAGCGGCCCGCCTGATGGTAAGTGGTCACCGCCGCCTATGAATACCTGCAACACCGGGAGCATTGCTGGTACATTGCCTGCCTTTTAGGGACAGGAATTTATTAACCCTACGCTTGAAGAGCTCCAGGTTATAGTTTAAAGGAAAAACCTCAGGGGGAAGATCATTCCACATCTTGCAGGTACGTGGCAAGAATGAACGCGCAAAACGGGTTGTTGTAGATTTCCACGTATCTACAACATGTGGATGAAATTTCTTGCGGTGGCGGGCAGTCCGGTGATAAAATCGAGATGCTGGGATGAGGTTAAATAGCTCTTCAGAGCACTCCCCGTGATAATATCTGTAAAACAGACAAAGGGAACCAACATCACGACGAAGGCTAAGGTGTTCCAACCTATCGGTGAGCATGGGGTCGTCGACTAGTCTGACGGCTCTTCGCTGTAAGGAGTCGAGTGGTTGAAGCTGGTATTTTGGCGCACCACTCCAGAGATGCGAGCTGTACTCCAAATGCGGCCGAACCTGAGCTTTATATAACAATAATATTTGGTTCGACGTGAAGTACCGCTTTGCTCTGTTGAGTACTCCGAGCTTCTTTAAGGTAAGCTTCAACTTACTTGCCAAATGGCTCCGAAACTGGACCTCGCTGGAGATGTCAACGCCCAGGATTCCTATATTCTCCGACAGGGTAAGAGGGGTGCTCTGAAACCTGGGAACTATAACCATCGGAGATTTTTTCGCGGTAAACACGATAGTTTGTGTTTTTGAGGGGTTGAACTTTACGAGGTTTTGTTCTCCCCATGCGGATACCTCATACAAGCATTGTTCAACCCGCGACACAAGTAGGGTCCTACTTTCCTCCACCTCCGCGCGAGAGGCATTTGTTCGGCCCGAGTATTGGGCATCACCCGTGCTGTCATCCGCATAACAGTGAAGACCACTTATTTTCAATAGATCATTGATATGCAGGATGAACAGCGTAGGCGAAAGCACAGAGCCTTGGGGGACACCGGCATTTATTGGCATCGTCTCGGATTGAGCTCCGTCAACCACGGCTCGAATCCTTCGATGGTCCAAAAAATTTCCCAGCCACTTACAAAGGCCCTCGGGAAGACCATATTTTGGTAACTTCGCTAGAAGCGCCCTATGCCACACTCGGTCAAACGCTTTAGCAATATCAAGGCTCACTGCGAGAGCTTCCCCTTTACTCTCGATTGCCTCGGCCCAGCGGTGAGTGAGGTACACGAGAAGGTCACCAGCTGAGCGACCGTGACGGAAGCCGTATTGACGATCACTAATCAGCTGGTGATCTTCAAGGTAACCTAGAAGACGACTGTTAATTACTCGCTCCATCACCTTGGAGAGCAAAGAGGTAATTGCTATAGGCCTATAGTTTGCCGGGTCGGTTCGGTCACCCTTTTTGGGAATAGGGTGGACATGGGCTAACTTCCAGGAAGAGGGCACGATACCAGTTTCGTAGGAACAATCGCGTTAAGACGGGAGACAGTTCGGGGGCACATTTTTTCAAAACTATAGCCGGGATACCATCTGGCCCACTCGATTTATGAACATCTAGGGATCGCAACGCTCTTCTGACCGCCGTTTGTGTAATATTTATCTCTAGCATGCAACTATCGCAACTGGGTAGATCAGGAGGTACCGCGCCCTCATCGTGTAGGGTTGAATTTGAGGCGAAAAAAGTGCCCAGAAGGTCGGCTTTTTCTTTCGCACTGTGGGCCAGTGTATCATCCGGTTTTCGCAGAGATGGTAAGGCTGAACGGCAAAAATTGCCTTCGGCAGCTTTAGCGAGCGACCAAAACGCCCGGCTCCCAGTTGGATGTTTTGTTAACTGGTCACCAATCCGGCTTACAAAGTCGCTTTTTGCCTTAGCAATAACCTTCTTCGTTTTCCTGGATGCAGCATTGAGTTCTTTTTTGAGGTCAGAGGTTTTGGGATCATTGCAGGATTGCGCAGACGCCCAGGTTCTAAACGCGTTCTTCTTGTAAATTGTAGCATCGGAACACGTCTTATTAAACCAGGGACGACTTTTGCCTCCGGTGCGTTTCACAGAGTTTGGAATAAAACATTCCATTCCCTGCAACAAAACATCGGCGAGCGAATCGGCGCATCTGCTTGGATCGTCCGAAGAAAAGCAAAGCTGTCCCCAAGGATAGGATGAGTAGAACTCACGCAACCCATTCCAATCGGCTGATTGGTAATGCCAAACCTTTCGCTTTCCGGGAGGAAAGGGGACTTCGGGTCGTGACAGAGGAGCAACTGATTTGATCAGGCAATGATCAGATGAACCGAGCGGTGCATCGATCGTTACACGATATTGATCAGGATGCGTGGTCAGCAGCAGGTCTAGTAAAGAGGGAGTATGATTCTCTATGTCTGGTACTCTAGTTGGGCCGGTAACCAGTTGAGAGAGATCATGGGCCAAAGCAAATTCATGGGTAGCTCTACCCGCGTGGTCAGTAGTGTGCGATCCTAGCCACTCAGCATTGTGGCCATTAAAGTCGCCGAGTATAACGACTTCCGCAGCAGGGTATTGCTCCTGAACTTTACCAATCCCGAACGAAAGGTGCTCAAAAAGTCGGTTCGTCCCCGCGTCGCCGCTATAGGATCTGTAAACACACGAGTAAATCCGACTCTGACCTCCAAAGTCAACTTTTACCCATATGTTAGACAGATCCGCAGCTTCAAGCCCATTGAGACGTCGGCAACAAATATCCCCCCGGACGAAAAGACAGACTCCGGCACGACGTAGATATGCATGCTCGAGGTTGTACCCTGGGTAACGTAGGTACGATGTGTCGGCCGGGGGAGATATTTGTGTCTCCGTCAAAAAGAGTAGAGCTGGTTTTGTGGTCTCTAGGTGGTGGTGGACAGCATTAAGATTGCAATGAAGGCCCCGGATGTTGCAGAAATCCACGTTAATAGTAGACGTTGGGACCGCTGAAGTTGCTTTACTCATTTTTTTAACGGCCATTGGGTTTTTGGGTTGAAAGGGAAGAGGTGTTGAAATTGCATCCAGTAGACGACAGTGAGGGCAATGAGAGAGGTTAAAATATGTCGCTCTGTCTGCGAGGTCTGTGGTTAGCCAGCGCGGGGCACGGAAGGGCCCCCAGTCCCCCCTGAGAATAGCTGCCGGGGTCTACTCCGGTCTCCTACACCGGCACGACAGCTACTCTGCAGGATTATGCACGAGTTGGCGGGACAGCCTCCCGTGGCGGAGGTTAAAAGTGTTCCACAGGTTCGGGTCCCCTACTGACTCGCGGGCGGCCAGCGGACAACCGTTTCACTGGGTCTCCCTGGACCCCGCGCTGACCCCCCACACCGGGCAGAAAGGTACAACCGTTGCACATAAAGTCCGGCCCTCACGCACTATCCAGTCTAGCATCTCAACCTGAAGAAAGGAAGGGAAGGGAAGGGAAGGGAGCTGGAGCTCTCACACTAGTACCGGAACACGCTGGCGTTGCCCCGCTAGCATTTTGCGGTACGCTTTAATGAGAGGGTGGTCATAACCCAGGCGGACTAAGGGGGTCCTACCACCATGGAATGGGAGTCAAGTGGAGTTGCAGCCCTGAAAGCACAAGCCCAATTAAGTAAATACTTGCGCGTGTGCTGACAGGGCTGGCAGGGGGTGCGACGAGCACGCCTCCACGCTTACCCCCTTATTTATGTGTTAACGTGGCGTGACAAAAGATAATTTAATATAATTTAGCGTTACCATAGTATTATTTTACTTTTGTTTACATTTATAAATTTATGATGTAATATAAACATAGTACAAATCAGAATAACTAGAGTTTTATGTTCTTCATAAACATCGACTGTAAGGACGATGATGAGGACACTTAATACGCAATTTCTCAAATAATCATTGGTAAAATTCCACTACCTTTCCTGTTTTAGGGCAAAATGCTAAGCTGAGTCGACAAAATTATTCTTATAACTAAATAATTTAAATATGCCCATTTGTGAAATATCGCATAACATTACTTAACTTAACCTATCTTAGCTTCACGCTATATCCCTAGCGGGGTAGGCAGAGAGAACGGAGCGCCAAACGCTACGGTCTCGGCATACCTCTTTCGCCTCGTCCACTGTCATCAACCTCTTCATACATTCCCTCCGGGGGGTCATAATATTACTTTTATTTTGTGAAATATCGCATAACATTACTTTTATTTTATTATTTAATGTTTACTAAACGAAGCGTGGCGAGAGAGCTGAGGCCTGTCGTGGCGCAGCGGCACGTGTGTGTAACTGTACCGACAGGTTCTGGGTTCGATCCCCACTCGATAAAATGAAATATTTAATATTTTCAATTTAAATATTTAATGTTTTTATTTCTTCGCTCTGGTACAAGGCAAAACGCGGCGTTAAGTTCCGCCAATCAACACGCCATGCCTTGAATTCGGCGAAAAGTGGGGAATGGAGGTGCAACGGAGTGTCTTAACACTAGGTTTCCAAATTCCCTCTGCCGACCCTGCCACCTGCAGTATACAGCGTAAAGCTGAGTAGAGTAGTACTAAACGAAGAATCATCTTAATTTTGTTTAAAAAAAAAAGTTCGAGAATCAGTCGACACTATGAATGTTTACAATCATTATTATTTTGTTTAATTTTGTAAACATTGGAAGAATATCTCAAGACAGTTGAAGCAAGAAAATCTTGGAAAACTCGAATAAGCTTAAGAATGATGAGTCCAAACGTAATTGTGCAAAATTTAACGAGGAATATTTGGAAATGCCGGGATCTTTTAGAAAACTTAATGTTGATTAATTATTTAAATTGTTGCCAGTGTCCTGTGCCTGTGATAATATTTTTATCTATTATATAAATTTATTTGATTTTCGTTAAATAATCTTTGAGATTATCATGGTTATGGGTGTGATTCCAATTTTGCTAAACGATTATATTTAAATATTATTTAATTATTTAATTATCTTGCTCTGTAAACGCGACAGATTATGGCTTCGATACTGACTCGAGAAAATGAAATATTATATAAAATTAATGTTTTCATTACTGCGCTCTGTAAACAAGGCAAAGCTCGGCATCGAGTTCTATCGCTCATCACGCAAAGCCTACAATTCGCTTATGCACGGAAGTATATTAATACTAACAAGGATAGTGAAAAGATCACTAGTTTTCATTTGGTACCCATATTGTAAGAGAAAGTGCTATTACTTTTTTCTGTTTTTGTTAGCTTCACGCTGTATCCTGCACAAGGCAGGGTAGGCAGAGGGAACCCGGGTACCTAGTGTTAAGACAATCCTTTTATTTCCGTTTCCCACTTTCCACCGAATTTGAGGCATTGCGTGTTGAGTGGCGGCACTCAACGCCGCGCTTTGCCTTATTACCAGAAAAAAATGAATCATTAAATATTTAAATTGAAAATATTAAATATTTCATTTCCTCGACTGGGGATCGAACCCAGAACATGTCTGCTACAGTTACACGCTTGTGCCGCTGCGCCACGACAGGCCTCAAGTGTGCTATTAATGGTGACACCCGACTTATTTATTGTGTCTAATAACTTGTGAGCACCATTTGGGATTATATATATATATATATATATATATATATATATATATATATATATATATATATATATATATATATATATATATATATATATATATATATATATATATATATATATATATATATATATATATATATATATATATATATATATATATATATATATATATATATATATATATATATATATATATATATATATATATATATATATATATATATATATATATATATATATATATTATATATATATATATATATATATATATATATATATATATATATATATATATATATATATATATATATATATATATATATATATATATATATGAAATGCATTACTAAAATATAATAATAAGTAAAGATAAAGTAAATAGTACCTACCTATACTTTAGTTTACCAGAATCTCGTAATTCAATCAGACTGAGGAAATCCTCTTTTGTATTCATCAATTGTACCCTACGGGAAAACCTTAAGAGAAGGCACCTTTAGACGAAACTGAACAAAAAAATATTTGTACAGTTTGAATATAAAAAAACATAACTATTACTTTATTTTATCATCATGCAGTTATCTGTATAAATATAGGTAATAGTAATAGCGATTGTACTAAACAATTATGAATGCAGATAATGAAGTATTACTGCTCGCCCATATACCACTGCATATAGGAGATTCAGTTGCAGAGTAAACTGAGAAAATCTAGTGGTAAGACACTCCAGACAAATATCTGCGCTACGACAGCAAATCTTATAATAATAATTGGCTAATCTTAAATTTAATCTTCATTGAATGTAAATATTTTTATTTATTTAGAAAAATACTTGTTTATCAGTAGAAATATAGTGAGTTCACCAAAAATTAAAAATATAGCATTTTATTTCGTTGGTTTATGTATTTATAAATATTGTGCATCTCTGTCATCTTGTGCATATTTTGACTTATAATTGTACAAGATAAATATACATCAAATGCTATATTTTTTATTTAATTCCTAACATTTTTTCCTGTTCTCTAACAAAGTATCATATTATTTAATATCTTCCTCAGCTTCACGCTGTATTCCATATACGGCAAGGTAGGCAGAGGGAACTTGGGAACCTTGTGTTAAGACACTCCGTTCCATTTCCATTCCCCACTTTTTACTGAATTTGAGGCATTGCTTGTTAAGTGGTGGAAGTCAACGCTTGGCCTTATTACCAGAGGAAAGAAATGAAACCATAAAATATTTAATTGGAAAATATTAAATATTTCATTTCGTTTAAAGTCACACGTTTAAGCCCCTGCTCCACAACAGGCCTTATTAATTATCTATTATCGTTATTAATGACAATATCAAATTATAATAATTATTACAAATGTAACGTATGAGAGTAACCTTACTTTGAACAATCTAAAGGGAATTCATGGAAAACAATATAAGTTTTTGGCGGAACAAGATGGGAGCGGATCTTCACCAGAAAAATAGGAAAAGTGTAACATAATAATTACAATATCGATTATGCTTTTATGGGTGCTACCCCCTATGGGTATATGGGTTATATTATTTTTATCTTATGGAAGGCGCTTTCTGTTTTGATGCTGGTAAAAAAATATAAATTCATAATGATTATTATAAATATTTTTTATTTAATAATTTTAAACTCAATTAGTTCAAAGTGTTTAGTTTCGTTTATGTCAAAAAATATAGTTAATGATGAACTGTGCAAAACTTATGTAAGCTCCATGTTACAAATATCAACTTTGCGGTTAGATTAAGGCTAGGCTTCCTGTTACAAATACCAACTTTGTGGTTAGATTCAGTAAAGAAACGGAAGATTTTATACATAGATTAGACTGATAACTATTTATTTCACTCTGTCTGCTCTCAGTGATTGCAACCTCCAGTTACTTAATAGATTGAAAAAATAGAGATTTTATTGTAGCAAAAAATAAGGCAAATTATCAGTTCTGGTACATATTCAAAGTATAGCGTGTCTACATGCAAAATAAATTGGTCTGCCGAATTTTAGTAGTTGAGTTCCGGATTCCACATAAATAAAATGGTCAGATGACACTAAGACACTCTCTCTACTCAGTTAGAGGGAACTTTGGAACCTAGTGGTAAGACACTCCGTTCCACTTCCGTACCCCACTTCCCGCTGAATTTAAGGCATTGCGTGTTGTGGTGGAGCTCAACGCCGCGTTTTGCCTTGTACCAGAGTGAAGAAATGAAAGCATTAAATATTTAAAATGAAAATATTAAATATTACATTTCCTCGAGTGGGGATCGAATCCACAACCTGTCGGTTACATTCACACGCATGTGCCGCTGCGTTACGACAGACTTCACTCAACCATTGGACATACTAAACCAATTCGAAGATTCATAATCTCGTAAGGGAAACGTGTGGATCTGCCACCTTTCAGTGTTTCATTGTATTTTAGGATTACGTTTATTTCGGTTCATGTGGTCTGTTTTGTATTCTTTTATAAAAATTATAGTTAAGGAACATGCGGAGCTCTAATAGACCAGCTAAAGTATGAAAATCAAGTGCTATATCATATTTTTTTAGTTCTATAACTATTATTCATTGACATATGAACCTACAGAATTCTTTAAGAACTCTACTTACTTAGCTTCACGCTATATTCCTAGCGGGGTAGGCAGAGAGAACGGAGCGCCAAAGGCTACGGTCTCGGCATACCTCTTTCGCCTCGTCCACTGTCATCAACCTCTTCATACATGTCCTCCGGGGGGTCCTCATGCTTTTTACGTGACCTTCCTCCAGTATCGTCGATACTGTGTTTTCGAAGGTCAACCGAGGTCTCCCCCTCCCTCTCTTACCACTCACTTTTCCTTCATAAATATTTTTTACCATTCTTTCTTCACTCATTCGCTCTACGTGCCCAAACCACCTGAGCACGTTCTTCTTCATTCTCACTGTGACATCCACGCTAGTACCTGCCATTCTGTGTATTTCTTCATTGGATTTGCGATCAGATAAACTGACTCCGCATATCCGACGAAGAGATCGCATCTCTACAGCAATCATCTTTCTTACATTCTTCTTCTGTAATACCCACGTTTCGCTGCCGTATAACAGTGTCGATAGCAACACTGCATTGTGTACGGCCAAACGCGCAGCTATGCTGACGTTTCGCCGTCTCAACAATGCAGTTAAGGCACCGTTAACTCTGTTACCGGCAGCAATACGCCTTTCCATTTCGTATCTACCGTCTCTGCTAAACATACTTCCCAGATATACTACCTCATTCACTTGTTCTAATATCTTATCATTTACACTGACCTTGCAAACTGTTCTTTCTTCATTTCTTTCAAATACCAGAACCTTCGTCTTATTCGCATTCAGGCTTAGACCATTATTCGCGCATCCTTCTTTCAGAGTGGTAACCAATGCCTGCAACTCGCTTTCTGATGATGCAATAAGCACTGCATCATCTGCGTACAGCAGGCAATTTATATTCGAGGTACCTACTTTCACTCCCATGTCACTTTGTCTCACTCCATGAAGACAGTTGTCCAAATACAAATTGAACAACCAAGCTGACATGGCGCAACCTTGTTTAACACCCGATTGGATGTTAAACCAAGGCGACATGCCAGCTTCTACTTGCACGCAGGCTGAGTGATCTCTGTAAAGAGACTTTACAGACTCTGCAGCAAGGGTCCGCTTACATTGTACCGGGGCAGTATCTCCCATAATCTCTTTCTTACAACCCTGTCAAACGCCTTTTCCAAGTCCACAAAAGCACAGAAAACTTTTTGGTTTACTGCCAAAAATTTTTCCGTAATCATGCGGAGGGAAAAGATCTGATCCATACAACCTCTTCCAGGACTAAAGCCTCCCTGGGCCTCCCACAACAGCCTTTCAGATCTATCTTGCATTCTTCTCGCTAATATTTTAGCATACACTTTACTACCTAAGCTAATCAAACTGATAGCCCTATAGCTTGCGCAATCTATCTGTGAACCTTTTTATACAAAGGCACGATGACTGCACCTCGCCAATCGTCTGGGACCTCCCCGGATTTCCAGCATAAATTGCACAGAAACCAGAACAGGTCCAAGACGCGTGGCCCACCATATTTGATCATCTCGGCAGTAACTCCATCTGCTCCCGCTGCCTTACCACATTTCAAACTTCGTATGGCACTCTCAACTTCTTTTATACTGATTTCGCCGTCCGCCACATCAAGACTCAGCGTTTCGCTGTTACTTGAGGCAGAGGCGTCATCACATTCATACATCTCCTTGTAAAATTCCGCCCATCGCTGCAAAACCTGTGGTTGTTCAGTTAAAAGTTCATCGTCTTTCGAAAGCACCCCTTCCATTCTACAGGTTAGCGAGCAACTCCGGGAACCACTCACTTCTCGCCAGAAAAGCTTTGTGTTTTCCCGAAAGTTGTTCGTTAACTTTCATCTCTTTCTTTCTTAGAGTTTTCACTCTTCATCTTTATCAGTACTTTCTTTTAGTATTTTTGCAGCTTATACTCTTTCTTTCTTATCTCTCTCATGCTTTTATCCTTACCCGAGGCTTTATAATCCTGCCATGCTTTCCTCTTTTTTCCTACTGCATCTTAAGAACTCTAATGGACCATTTTAATATTTTTTAAAGTGTTATTCCACATTTAAGATAGAGAATACTACATTTCAATTTAAAAGCTTATAGAAATTTTGAACCGTCCAAACGCTCTGACCAACTTTGTCATACGTTCTTTTCAAACAACGTCGAAATTCTTATACGCTTGTTACAATTTATTTATGTTGTTAGCATCTCTGTAGCGAGATTTTTACAAATTTCCGCTACTCAAAGACGACGATAGAAAATTCCTCCAGGTAGCCAGCCTATGGGTGCGGGAGAAAATTAAACTTTTGCAGGCATTAAAGTGCAATGCAACTTATATGTCTGAATTTTGTTTTTAAGCGACTTTAGCTCGTCACTGCAATTACTAAGAAATCCTAATTCAGTCCATGATGAGGCCAATTAGGAAATAAGCGAGGAAGATGAAAACGCAGAGACGCAAAAGTAAGCTTTTATGGGGAAGACCACATGTTAGTATGCTGGGAACGAACATGCCCACCAAGTAGCAAAAACAGCACCACTCTCGATACGATTTGCTAGTTACCGATTCAAACTCCAAGTCAAGACCAATCGAGAAAGATAGACCAGACCAAGAACAATCCTTCTCGAATAAGTCCCTATGGAGCCTCCTATTTGAGAAAGACTCTCATTGATAATTTCGAAAAGGCTTTTGGCAACGCCTGTGGTAGGAATAGTACAGAAAACTGAGGACCAACACCAATAGCACAAACAAGCACAAATATTATAAGCACGCATCATACACATCATCATACATTATACGCATATCCGCATCATGCTAATTTCGACACCAGTATCTGCTTGGTACAATATGCCCAAAGGGGTGAGCCAGGATTGACGTGTACAGGTATAGGTGTGGCTCTACATGGACCAAAACGCCGAAAAATACACAGAAAATGGAATAAGCTTCTACAAACGTAGAAATCGCAAATTTATCACGGTTTCACCTTATCTGGCATCTCTTTTTAATAATAAAATTAGAAAACTGAAAAAGTGCACTGCGTCACTAAACAAAATTTGAAAATTTTTTGATGTGCATTTTTTTTACAACATTAACGGTGCTTAAAGGTAATTTTATTTCCAAAAACGTCTTATCAAATACAAACATTCAATTAGTCTAAATTTACATAATAACTACTTTATGTAAATTAAACTGATATTTAAATTCATATTTAAGGTCGTCACAGCACGGTGGTACAGCGTCTTGGCGTTATTTGTCCGATTTTTAATTAAGATTTATATTTCTTCGATTTGGTAAAACAAAGCGCGTTAATATTTTTTAGCAAATACTTAACTTACATTAACATTTTGCTGACAATCATATGAGACTAACGTTTGTACTAAGCTCTGAGTTTGTGTTGCTAATGGCCAGGTTCTCACACCGGAATGGATCAAATATATTCAGGTACAATTAGTGAAAGACAAGACATAGGGAAATAAGGACAAATGTTTAATAAATAGCATTCTCAGTTGCCAAATGATAATTCTAAGCAATTGTCTTTGGGTAGCGGAAATTTGTAAAAAAATCCCTACAGAGAATCTAACAACCTAAATAAGTTGTAACCTAAACAAGCGTATAAGAATTTCGACGTACATAGCTTGGTGAGAACGCATGGCTTAGTTAGTCAAAGTTGGACGGTTTCCGAGAGCCGCGGGTTCAAATTCTGCTCTGTTGAAATTTTTATAAGTGTTTACATTTAGTATTTTCTGTCCTAAATATGGATTAACACTTTAAAAATAGTAAAAATCATAAATAATCTTATATAACTACTATATCGAGAAGATTACTGAGAATTTTAAAAATCTACTACGGATGCGTTTTGGGCCAACTGTGTTTCTTTTTAAAGGTCTTTTGTTGTTGACAGGAGTGTTCAAATCAAGACAAGAAGACGTAGATCCTTTACTACGCTCAGCAGCAACAGCTCAGTTCCAGGTGGAGGAAACCATGACTTTGGAAAACATTTTTAATCATTTTATCACATTTTCGCATCTGCCAAATTATATCGTGCACATCGAGAGAAAAGAGTTTAATTTATGTTAATTTTTAAATAATGTTAATCAAATTTTCTACAAACCCTTATTTCTTTATAAGTTAACATGTTATAGATTAATAAATTATATTATTTTTCGTTATTACTTTACACACGATAAATTTTTATAGACACTCCCCACGATACCAGTTATGTATGGCAATATAGGTTGTATTTTTCGTCTACTGCATTATAATAAAAAAAACCATTTAAAATAAATATCTGCTTGTTAAAATATATAATAGTATAGTATTTTAACACGCTTTTTTACTATTTTCAATTAAAAATAGTAGAGACAATTCAATTCAGTTAGTATATCAATTTAAAAAACACTTTTATGTTAAGTATAATTAAAACTTATTAATTTATAACTACAATTTTCCAATAAAATTTTCTAATTATTTTTTTATCTTTATGTTTTACATTGATTATGATCATAATAACTAAGGTCGTCATAGCACATTGGGATAATATCTAAAATATTTTTATCAGTTGGTATTGAGTTCCGCCACTCGACATGCAATATTGCAATAAGTGTAACGACTTTGACAACTGCATCAAGACTGTCTCATAGTGTGTGACACATCAATATCATAAAATTAATCGAGATATGTTATTATTAAAAGTTATAAGATCATTTACTTGTTTACAATTCGAAATATAATATCCTTAGGACGACCTTAGCATGCTACTTGCTGGCCACACAGATCGTTTCATATAATTTTACTACGTAAATAAAGCGTTAGTTTATACTGCTGGAATTATATATAGTATTATTACTCTTAGACATATTATTACTGTTAGACGTTAAATGGTGCAATACCAAATGATATATACAAAAATAGTAATATTTGAACCTGTAACACATAGTGTGCGTTTGTACACTACCTTAATATACAAACAAGGCTTCGACCCCTATTTGTTTCAATTGAAGTTTGGAACCAAATAAAACTCAGTGAAGATAACAATTTACTCTTTTACCAAACTACGTAAGTATTTTTTAACCTTAAAATCATTAAATCTTGACAAACTAATCTTTATATATTTTCACAAGGAGCTCTGTAAAATTTAGATGTATTCCGACTGTTGATACCAATGAACGGTTGGGTTTTGTTTTGTTTCAAGTTTTAAGCAGTCGAGATTTTGTTTTATTACATATTTTATGAGGACTAATGCAAAAATCTTTAAAATTATCATTTGGAGGGGTTTGTTGCTTATTTCACATTTTTATACGTTTCCTTTATAGCCTTTTTTTCATTAAAAAAGATTACATATGTCTCAGTTAACAAATATGATGGTTTGCATCTTTTTTTAGCTTCACGATATCGTGTATATAGCAGAGTAGGTAGACGGAACCTAATGTTACAATACGTCATTACTTCCGTTGCCCAAATATAATAAAGACATTTCAGTTCTTTAGAAAATAATGACTTTATTATATTTGATTTTTCTATCAAAGTAACTACATTTAGGCCTATTTAGGCCTATTTTAATTGTAATTGGTGATCGAAAGCAGAATTTTCTATAAATATCGATTAAAAAAATATTACAACTATATATTGAAAGGGGACCACCCGAAGAATTAGGGTTGAATTATCTTAAAAAAACTTTAAGTGCATGAGAGCTAAAATAAATATCTTTTACGAAAAATCTATTGGAAGAAATCTTTTTTTTTATAAAGAGGAAACAACACTACGTATTTCTTATAATAGCCATTTTTAGTTCATTTCGTATATTTGTTATTATAAACTTAAAATGTACAAAGAAAACATAATAAGAAATATTAAAATATATATGGTTTTAAAATTTTTTAAAAATAACAAAATCACAACAACAAAAACAAAAAATAAAATTACAAACTAAGCCAACAGTAATAAAGCCGAAAATCATATTTAATCCTACACATTATATGAACAGATTACGTATATACTACGTGATATCCTTGTAGCCTATACACACAGCCTTGTAGACTATAGTTGTTTGAGTTAACTTAGTCTTAGTCGATCCGTACCCTTTCATACAACTGGACACTTGCAGGTAAATGTTTCTTATATACATTTTAGTAACATAATAAGCATTTAGTATATTTAATTTGAAAATTAAAAAGAGAAGAGTCATACCGTTTTAAACTTTTACTTCATTGAATTGACTGACACTTTGTTTTATAATATAAATATTGCTGTTAGAATAATATTGTTATTAGAAAAGTACACTAATACATATTAATTAATTAATGATTATACTCTGATAAATGTAATGATTATAATCTGATTAAGATTAATGATTATACTCACGGTTAAGCCGAGCGAGCGGGTCGCTACTCTTGAATATATTACATAGAAAACTCCACCATATCCAGGATAATAGTGGCTTTGATTCTTAACTTGGAGAATATTATAAATATAAACTTCTTATTAAGGTGTTATTCCAAAACTTTATTTGGTCAAATAAAATTAAATATTTCTTAATTTGTCAAAAATAAAAGAATATATTACAACATTAAATCTTGTTACTATTTTTGAAGTTTCCAATATGTTACATTTTGTGTTGTTGTGTATAATTACACACTGGAATAAAAATACTGAATTTGAAGCCTATAAAAATGTGCTTGGACCGTTTCCAAGAAGCGTGGGTTCAAATCCTGTTATGTTCTAAATATAATACTTTATACGCTTTTAAATTTACTTTTAATATGTATTAAAACCAACGAGTAAAAATTAAAAAAAAAACATTTTACATTTCTTGCTGATTAATTCAAATGAGCAATTAGCTCATTTTTTATACTTAATTCTTTGAAAATGTATTTTAAAATTTTAAAATAAATGACTCTACAAGGTTATTAAAACTTATTACGACACACATATATAAACATTTTTTTATGGGTCTCTAGAGTATAAGGAAAATGTTAATTTAGTTTTTTAGTGCTTGTTCTCTTTACGTTTATTTACTCCAATAGTTGTATTTTTCTTAGTTTAGCTTCAGTTTTATCACCACAAAATAAGTAAGTAGTGTAAGCTTTTTCACATATTATGTTAAAAGAAGGAGATCAAGATCGCACTATATCTTTCCGGAAGGGAGAAACGAAAATAGTTTAGTTCTCCAGTGGGGATCAAACTTGCAATCATCGCATCCACAGTGATTTGCTGTTCTGCTATTTTACAATGGCCTAATTTTGTTAATTCTTGTTCAATGAAAATTAATAGTTATTGTTTGTTTGAAGCTTCACGCAGTTTCCCGTATACGGCAGGGTCGGCAGAGGGAACTTGGGAGTGTTAACACATTTCAATCATTTTCCATTAAGACACTTATATCTCACAATTAGCGCTGAAAGAAAAGAAAATATTAAATATTTTATGGCTCCCGCGTCGACGCAGTCTATTGCAAAGCATTGTGAGATTCAATTCTATAAACATTATATGACGTCAGAGTTATTATAACAATAGATATTCAAATCTAAATTTACCGTGTCCTTTAAAAAAATTGAAAAATAACTATAAACGTAGAAACTAGTTATATCTTGATTGTAAAAATACAGTAATTATATTTAATTACCTAAACGGTATTTTAACTATTTAAAATTTATATATTTTTCCTATTCTGCAACCAATTATATATATGCCCCGACTATTAATTCTTATAAATCATCATAAATGTTGTTTCTTATAAATGTTGTTTCTTTTATGCCGTCCGTATTTTGTTTTTAAAAATATTAACAGATGATTTTCGTTATCATATCAGCCTTTTGACATATCTTACGAGGAAATCACATCGTTACAACAATCATATTTTATTAAATCTTCTTCTGCATCATCCACGTTTTGCTACGTACGTAAATACTAAGTATATTAATAAAGCTAAGGCACTGTTAATTATGCTACCGACAGCAATACGCTTTTCCAACATCTAGTTTTGTATCTTTCCTAGAGAGGAAGAGTAGAGACTAAACCTATTGAAAAATCACTCCATTCACTTGTTCTAACATCTTATCTTCTACACTGCTATCGTCTAAACTAGCAGCATTCCTTACTTTCTTCATTTGTACCACATATTAGAACCTTCGTCTTACTCATATTTAATTATAGACAGTTTTTTCTAGTGATCTTTGAAAAGAGATTTTATGGCATCGATGGTCCCGCTCATACGTTTCTGGGACAGTATCTGCCATTATTGCTTTTGTGGTAATATCGTGATAATATGTATGTATCTATACATTATCTAACGTATTAAAATTCCTCTTTTACTCTGAATGTTCAAACTCTACCTTTATTAGTGCTTTCGTTTGGAGCTTTTGCAGTTTCTACTCTGTCTTTTTTCATTTCTCTCATATCCTTATCCCTACCCAAGGCTTTGTCTCACCATGCTTTCGTCTTTCTTTTTACGGTTTTTTTACTTTTAGTACGTTTTTGTATAAGTCTTTCGTGATAGTATTTGCATAAATACTCATATAGTCATAGTGGTGCAAACAATATAATGTACAGCTAAAAATAATTAAAAACTATATTAGATTTTTTTTGTAACACCTATAGGGTTTGCGTATTGAAAGTGCAAATGATATTTAACCTTCTTAACAGAGCTTATATAATTATATTGATAATTACAACACTATTAATATTAAATAATACATGGAAAACCGAAAGCAATAATTATAATAATATTCTTTATTGCACTAAATTGGTACATAATAAATAGAAAAATAAAAAAATATGAACAAAGGTTTTATCTCTACAAGAGAACTCTTCCAGCCAACCAGTGGAACTGGATGAGTGACACTCAGTGGGAGAGAAAGAAATAATAAACAATTAGAATATAGAAAAAATACTTCTACAATATTATATATAAATATATAGCTAGCACACATAATATACACACAAGCATATACATACATATACAAACATACACATACATACATATATGTACATATACATTATATCATACAAAATAAATATATTAATATATATAATATATTCATATATTTATGAGATGATAATGCGATCGTTGAACTTATACAAAACCAGTGTCTGAGGTCTTAGATCTCAGATGTCTAAAGTAGACTGTAGGTATTTTTGTTTTTACGTTAAATAATTTTATTATGTTATTTAATTTATTGTATTATTTTTTGCTAAAAGAAATAACAGAATTACTTTTCTGAACGTATTTAGGGAGTTCATTCCATTGAGATGCGATTTTTATTGCGTTTTGATTGCTTTGTTTATCATGCTTGAGCTTTTGGTACATATTTCAACATGAAAATGTATTAATTTCTGACAATCTTAATTCACTTGTCTTTGGCAGGTTTGAACTGCATTGTTTTTTTTAATTCTTAATAATTAGGTTTAACTATAACTACTGGTAAAATTAGTTATGCATATACATCGGAACATACAAACAATTAGCCTATTTAAATATTGTCTGTTCGTTAAATGGACTCAGACCCATATCATATATTTAATTATATTTTCAATTTTACAAAGCCAGTAGTTACCGAGATAGGAGTGGGCGCATTTTATTTGTATATCAATCTTTGAACTACAGTAACGCTTAGTTAGGTATTACTTTAAACAACAATCGGGGTAAGAAACATCTATTTAAGTAATCAATATATATTTTTGCTTACGTGTTTACTTCTTATAATATTTTTGCATTTAAAAAAAAAAGTTTCTTTCAAGAATTTCACTCCCTATGGATTGACATTCTTACAAAAAATATTTTTTAAATGTAAAAATATTATAAATAATACCTATTATCGATTTACCTGTGTTTTCGTCATATTAAAATAATTAGGAGTGCTTAAAACACCACTCTTACTTAATCAATATTGTCACATAACAACATAGAGCTTTTTCTTTTGAGTTCCCCCACTCAACACGCAATGACTCAAAGTCGGTGGTAAGTGGAACGGAGTGTCTCAACACTAAGTTCCCAAGTTCGCTCTGCCTACCCTGCCATGTGTAGCATACAGCGTGAAGCTAAGTGAGTGTGTGAGCTTTTCTCAATTAATTCACTATCTAATGGTAAAATATATTTTTTTATTTAAACTGAATTCCTGATATTAACACATTTATTTTATTTTTTTAACTTTACTTTTACCACATACTCGCATGGGACTGTATCCAACATACCTCAAGGTAAGCATAGGAAACCAGGTAATAGTTAGAATTTGTTGTGTGGTTTTCATTACAACGCTTCGACTCCTCAAATCTGGCGAAACTCAACGCCTGTCTTTACCTCATTACCAGAGCCAAAAATTAAAGCATAAAATATTTAAGTTCCTTTGGGTGGAAATTGAATCTGTAACCGAAATCGTGCTCATAAGCGTGCGACTATCGCACCCTTGTGATCCTGACGGCCCCCATTATGTTTTATTTTATTATGATATATGATTATGTTTTAGTTTAAAGTTATTACCTAGATAATTAAAAAGATTAACATCTGTACAAGGTTTTCTACAAATTAATTTCTATCTTGTTATCGTTATTATAATAATTTAAAAGAGCTAAATGTCAAAACATGACACGTAATTGCACTAATTATACACGTTTATAAAGAGTTAAAACCATTTACCATGTAAATTAATATTTTTAAACTAATAAAGTTATATTGGAAATAAAGAATATTCAATCAGTCCATATTTCCTTCCATTTTTGGGAACAAGAGCTTAAAAAAAATATTATGTTATTATTTTGGTTTACATTTATTCCCAGTAACGTAGCATAAGTAGTGCCTATGAACTGGGTAATATTATAATAAATGACAAAAATATCATGTTAGAATTTCATGTTTTTAACTACGATTTGGGTCCATAAAAATGACCAATAAGCGGATTTTTCCTATGTATTCAGTCCTGAAATGGGATAAACCTTTTCCTTTAAATAAATATATGTAAACAACTGCTGTTTCGTTAATTTCTTCATCGTTACTAATTGTTTTAAGTTCACTATTTCTTTATTTTATATTGTATTATTACTATTTTTATTCTCATATAGTATATGATAATAACAAAGGATTATCACTCTATTCTTTTTATTCGTCTTTATCTGATTCAGAGAAAGATATATTGTGATTGGAAAATGGGCAAATTAAATTCTTACCCTGATCAAATTACATGAAAACTTTAAAACTTGAAAATTTCGGATAAAATTATTAAGTGTACATTTTAACCTGTTTAATCATTCCATAGGATTTTTACTTTCAGTAGCTATCTTTGTTTTAATTCTATTATATTTTTTTAAATTCAGATCCAATAAAAATGGAAACTATACCGCATCACGATCTAGTCGTAGTGACACAAGAAGAAATGAAAATGATCCGAAATTCTTACAGCCTGAGCGATATACAGAAATTACGAGAAAGTTTAGACTCGATAGAAGAATGGTGCAAAAAACAGGAACATTTGGCATCAGCTTTACCGTATTTAAGTCAGTTTTATTATTATGTAGTGAAATAATACAAATGTATTGCTTAATTTGATAAGCTGATCAACGTCCCATTTTATTTTGAGGGTAGGAAAATGAAAAAAAGCGAAAGAGGGTTGATTTTACAACGATCGCTCATATAATCAATGCGCAATGATGGCTGCGTAGTTCTTGAAAACCTTACAGACCTACAGGGAGAGAGCATAATAACGAGTCACTTCTTGCTGCATTTTCAAATCGAACTTAAGATATCGTGAATTAAGTGAAATTATAACTTATTCTTAGTGTTACCAGAGCGGCAAAAGAAGATACTTTAAACATTGTCTTTAAAATGAAATAATCTCTCGACTGTAACTTAAATTTAGAAGTACCGTATTTGCTGCACTTAGCAAATCCTTAAAGCCTCGGAGGCACATTAAACATCTTATTTTTATTAAAAACATATATTTCAGATCGCAGACTATTAGAGAGCTTCCTCATTTTAGGCAGAGGCTCGGTGGAAGCAGCAAAAATTAAAATCGACAAGACCCTCACAATGAGAGGAATGCTTCCTGAAATATGTCAAAATAAAAGTTTTGAAGAATTTGAAAACTTTTTTGATAATGTGTAAGTATATTTTCGGATAAATATTTAGTTTCGTCTGTTTATTCTTGAATGTAAAAATTTTCAGGCAATGTTTAAACAGTTTAACCCTCTTCTAATTCGGTCAAAACATTTTTAGGACAGTAGACAATTTTTAAGACAGATAAGCGCGTAAAAGAGGGTATAGGAAAGTAAAACCAAATGTGTTCTAATTTTGACATCATAATGCTGGAAGTGATAATGTTATAAT
Organism: Eueides isabella; assembly: GCA_019049475.1. NCBI lineage: Eukaryota > Metazoa > Arthropoda > Insecta > Lepidoptera > Nymphalidae > Eueides > Eueides isabella. The sequence continues at coordinate 7,613,020 of CM032403.1, read as the reverse complement.
TTTATTTATATTATAATAATATATTTGTAGATATTGAATTGTGTATTTATTAAAATAATATAAAATTTGTATATAATAGAAGATTTAACTTATTAAAGGGGATATTAATCGTATTAAACGTTAAGAAATGAAGAAAATTGACGAGTAGCAGTATATATTTAAAAAAGTAAAATCATTTTAAGCTTTGTCGTATCTATCTGATCATCGCTCAAATTAAAAAGGGCAGTGTTAAATTTTTCACTAAAAACGAAAAACCTACTTTGACAACAGACGATCTTGACATTAGACTAATGTATTCGTAAAATAAAAAATCCTTCTTAGTAAGGTCCCAAAGATAAAAAAAATATTATACTTAATATATTTACATAAAGGACTAAACACAAACATTGAACATTAAGGGGACGGGGAATTTTATAAGGAAGAACATCATATGAGGGGTGGATTAACTTAGGACAGGAGACCTAAAGGATGTGAGATAGGGAACCGTCGTCCAGGCCACATTCACCAAGTTAATAGTCCCTACCCTGATCTTAGATAGGTGAACAGGAGTACATGCATGTCCAAGGCGCAAGCGACAAATAGTAGTTATAATACTCCGTTCAGTAAATTTTTGAGAAAAAAACCAAGGTCATCTTGGAATGTTAGGTTGAATGGAAGCAAAATACTTACCTTTCTGAGATTTTGACAGATCTCAGAATTTAGACCAGGATGTATCCAAATGAGTAGATGCAAGAGACAACAAGTCTTGGGCCGAAATAGAGAAGTTACGTGAAATGCCTCACTAAATGGCTAATTTTGCGCAAGAGTCTGCAGATTCATTCCCACAGATTCCAGAATGACCTGGAATCCATGCCAAAGTAACATCCAAGCCCTTTAGATGACATGAGTACAATTCTTCTCGAATCCTTAAAATAATTGAAGACCTTAATTTACTACAAAACGGATTTCCCTTTATAGCCAGTATGCAGCTTAACAAGTCAGTACAAATAATAGTCTGTTTGAAATTGTGGGAGGATGTGAACAGTATTGCTTCTAAAATAGAAACAGCCTCTCCTGTAAACACAGTCGATTCGGGGGGACATTTAAATTGTAATATAATTTTGAATTTAACGTCATATTATCTTATATATACTGAAATGATCGAGTGTCATCAAACGTTTAGTGACACAGTCGAGAAGTGACTCCTGTGAAACGTATATAGTGACACAATCCAGAAGTGACTCCTGTAGTTTATGAGAATATAAGTGAAGAACTAATTTTCAAATATTTATCATATTTATTCGTTGTAATGAAATACATGCAAAAAATACATTAAAATATTTATTTCAATAAAAGATCTCTTCAAGATTTTGTTTTCACCGTCCAGTTAAACAAATTATTGCATTAGGTTCTACATCTCTCCGTTTACGTTTGCACTTTCTCTGACAAAAAAAAACGACGAAGTAAACATAATAGACAATTTCTATTATACGGATTTGATACTTCAGAGACTGTTTTTAAATGTTTGTTTTTTTTTAATTTGTGCTAATTTATCATTTGGCAAGAGAGAATGTTGCCAATATACATTTTTGAATTAATTTTTAGTCAAACATTAAAACAAGATGAGTTACGAGCACTCCAGGATAAAAGTGACACAAATGAAATGTGAAGAATTAAAAAAAACTTTTACTTAAAAAGATTTGTTTAAGGTTCCTAAAGATAGGAATGTTATTTGGATTTGGTATTTTTTTCCTAAAGTGATTTTTATAAAATGTTCGAATCAAAATATTCTTTATATTAAAAGTCACTTCAATGTAAAATTATTTTTATTAAGATTTTCATTTCTTATACCAAAAACAATAACTTGAAATTGTGCCTTAATAGGTAAATAGGCAAAAACCTTTAACGATTAGAATGTGGAATTATATTAGAGATTTATTCCACTATAATATAATAGTAATTTAAAATTTTATTTCATACATCTAACTGTTGGATGTGCCAAATTGTGCTCAAAATGCATTACTTTTATCTTCTCAAAGCGCTGTGGTGTATGGAGACACTCGAAACTTCCCTGTGATAATTACTTTAGGTCTTAAATTTTAGTGTTTCCGCCTTTTTCACTAGTGTTTATCGACATACATAATCGTGTTACACTTCATTTGAATCTCTTTTGACATATTCCCATTTTCTCCTAAATATAGTTAAGTGATCAAGTCTTCAGCATATAGAAAAATAGGCTTAAAATTAACCAACATTTTCTTGGTACAGTTTATAAATATTGGTCTTGAGTTATAATTCATGGTCTGGTCTAAATTTATAAAATTGTATTTTTTACAGTATATATGTACCTCTACCAAAATTATGTCCCGAGGATTTTTCGAGAATCTACGTTACACAAATAATGCCCGGAAAGTTGAATGAATTCAATATACTGTCTTATATGAGATACTGCTTTTTAGTGAGTACAATATTTTACCTACAGTATCACGATGTTTGTGAATTCCTCCTTAATAGAAAGATTTATCATACTATTTCTAGATCTCAAATTTAGAAGGAATGATAATAGACAATAGTTTCTCATCAAGTTCTCTCTGCCACTGCTGAAATGTGTGAAGAAAATATTTTAATTATTTATCCAATTTCTAAACCTATGTGCAGTTAAAGCGTGTGTAATACAACGGTGGTAACATGATAGAAACAAGGGACAAAGATATTCTATATAAATATATTATTGATATAAATTTGTTTTATTAAAAAAGTTGTATTATCAATATTAATTCTTTTTAGACATTTAAAAATGAAACGAGGCCAAACATGGCGCAAAGCATGAGTCTGCAAATGTAAACGTGATAGGTTGTCGTTTCAATTCGAACTCATTCGAAGAAATAAAATTTAGAATTTTATTTTTCCTCCCTAAGGTAACAAGGCAAAGTCCGGCGTTGAGATCCACTTCTCAACACGCAATGCCTGAATTCGCTGGAAAGTGGAGAACGAAACGGAGTGCCTTAACACTAGGTTTCCAAATTGTTTTTGTCATGTGCGAGATACAGCGTGAGCCTAAAAAACGTAAGACGTTATAAATGAAGAAATATCTTACAATATTTGTAAAATACTGTCGTTAAATTACTTTTTTATTTACAGATTGGAGAATACAGATTGTTTTGTGATTATTCGTGTGCAGACCGATATATATTAGATCTCAAAAATGTAAACATTAATATTCTTACCAAACTCAATCCAGTCGTATTAAAAAAAGGAGAAATATTGTGCACAGTAAGTTTATATTAAGATTTCAGTAACAATAAGTATCTAACAAAAAAACTGCTTCTCTACAAGTACTTTGCATTTGATCCTTCATACTTAACAAACTTATTTTATTGTACTTGTCAGTTTAAAAACTGGGAATGCTGAAACCCAGATCATCACTGCAGTGGGATAGTTGCCTATATTTTAATTACATTATCTTAGGTTCTAATAGTAAAAATTAATAAAATAACAATATCTTTGATTTTTGTGTAGGATGAAAATGCGTAACAATTTGAATCAAACAATTTTGAATGAATTTATTTCGTATATTGATTTTTAAGCTTTTGGTTACGGGTAGACTGAGGTGGCATTCGTTTGTCATTTGGCGTAATTATTCATTCATCAAACTTCCGCCAATAATATCGTGATTGCCTCGCGTACTGTCCTGGATTCTTGCAGAATGAGCTTACTGTATCTGGTCCTCTGGTGTGGTGTGTTTAAGATTTAATTTTTTTATGAGTGAGTCCCAGGTGGTAGAAAGTTTCCAACCATCTTCTTTATCGACATTAGGATATCTTTGTATTTCTATAGCATCGCGGAATAATCTAGATTCGATATATCTATTCTCCCTAGCGAGTATGTAATTATTTGTATTTTAAGTTTTAATTTTTGTTTATTTTTTCGAATTGTCTTCTACCCCGCTAGGAATATAGTGTGAAGCTAAGTTAAGTTAGTATTTTCAAGTGTCTTTTTTGTCACGAATAGACTAAAACATTATTTGATATAATCTGTGTTTACATCGAGTGTCCTCAATTGCCAAATTTATTACGACGTATTAAATAGCGTCTCACCAGCCGTTGTGTGAAAATAATATTGATGTGTCGAAGTACCTAGGAATGTGACCTTAAATAGTGATTTTTGTAAACTAAATTAATAAATATCTTATTATTAGTGTCTCCATTATTGGCCTGGAGAGATAGACCTTATTCTTGTATCTTTTCTTTTATTGTAGAAGTGACTTCTTCGGACAAATATTAAAATCTTTAATATTCCATTCGACAGAAATTTTCATAGCCTTCAAGATTTTCGTAGTTCACTCAGCAAACATAAGTTATATACGAGTAACAGCTTAGACAAAATTTCGGTACATTTACAGAGAGGCATAAAATATCCGTATCCGTAGTGAGTATTTATAAGTACGTACATTAAAGTCTGATATTTATATTTTAATGTTAATCGATGTATATTGGAATGTTAGACGAAAAAAACAGTGTAAGTGAGCGAGTGTACGCTCACTCACACTATTTTTTTGCATGAATGTGGCAAAATAATAGTAATTATTGCTAGTTGAAAATATTTTTGTGACATTTTGTTATATTTATAATAAGTCTGTTCCCGATGACTATCTGTACACGAAATATATATTAAACATTTTACAGAAAATCATTATTAATATAATAGGGCCCAAAATAATTATTTGATTTTATTTGTTTGTAGTAGCCACATAGTCAAAGACTATGTGACTGTCAGTCTGTATGTCAGTTTGTCTGTTCGTCTGCTTTTCTGTGCGTTTAGATGCGCTTATTTCATGAACAGCTAACCAGTTTTAACCAAGTACATACATGTATGTGTTAAATGAGGTGCGTGAAACTAAAAAATAGTTATAATATACAACTCAATAACTCATCTTTTATTATTTTATTGGTACTTTCTAAAGAACTATTAATATTAAAAAAAAAGTATATTTATTACAGTATATTTTGACTTCAAAATAAATTTACATAAATAACAATATCAGTTCAATGATGATATTGAAAATGCAGACGTCCAAAAGTTTTCTTTGAGTCAGTCTCTGGCACCTTAATTGCAAAGAGATGTATATTGTTTATAAGCTATATATATTCACATTGAATCTTTATTTTTACTTTCAGGAAGGTTTTGGTACTAAAATAAAAGGTATACACATAGTGAACGCACCTTCGTTTATTGATAAAATTGTATTAATACTTAAACAAGGTCTTAGACAAAAAGTAGCTAGTAGACTCCACGTACACAACTCCTACGAGGAATTACATAAAGAGATACCTAAAGAGTGTCTGCCTAAAGACTACGGTGGGGACGTACCAAGTTGTGAAAAATTAGCTGGTAAGTAGTAATGTAGTCTGTTTTTAAACTTTATTAACATTATGCTTTTGCCTTTATAGCATAGAAGCAGATAGATCCTAGCGTTACATTCATTATTACTTTATTTAATGTTCAAATACGAGACTTTGGGACTGTAAAAACGGAACTTAATGCCGTGGTCTAAGCACAATGTTTACAGTTATACTGTTGTAATGTGATTTGAGAAAGGATTTTTTTGTATTTTTCATTCCGAATGAAAAATTGATTGTTTGAAGCATTGTTTTTTTTTATGTAAATAATAACATCACACGCTGACAATAAAATCAAGCGTGAAAAATTAATTATTCAATCATTTGAATTTAAAATTCATAAGTCAATAAAAGTTTTTTTTTTTTCTCTATTAAGCCCAGTGGAAGGATTGCCTTAAAACAAAAGAGGCTCGAAAAATTATAGATGACTGCAATATGCTCGTGGCAGATGAATCTAAGCGGAGTCAAATCAAGTTTAATGAAGAGTATTTAGGAATGCCCGGTTCTTTTAGAAGACTCACTGTAGATTAATTAAAAAGTTATTTTTAAAAGGGGATGTTAGCCTTAATATTAGTTATTATTTATACTTAAAGAATGGTGTTAAAATAAAAAGACAATAAAATTCGATACCAAAAGTAATGTTTTGTTTTAATTTTGTTTTTTTATATATATATATATATATATATATATATATATATATATATATATATATATATATATATATATATATATATATATATATATATATATATATATATATATATATATATATATATATATATATATATATATATATATATATATATATATATATATATATATATATATATATATATATATATATATATATATATATATATATATATATATATAATTAATTAAAATTAAACGATGTTTACAGTTGCCTAATTTTGAAAGTGGTGCAAGTCCATATTCTCCTGTTTCAGGTTAGCATTTGGTTAGCATTTCTGCCAATTAAAAAATTAAGGCCATTTGTATGAACAACATAAATAAGTTGTAACAAGCGTATAAGAATTTCGACGGAGCTTGGTGAGAACGGATGGCTTAGTTGGTCAGAGCGCTGGAACGGTATTCCAGAGGCGCGGGTTCAAATCCTGCTTCGTTCAAAATTTTTATACGCTTTTTAAATTTAAATTTAGTATTTTCTGTCCTAAGTGTGGAAAAACACTTTAAAAACATAGTAAAAAAAAAACAATTTGTATGAAGTCTGGCAATATCTCTATTGTTTTATATATATTTATTTTATTATATAGATTTGTTTTAGACGAATTAAACTATAATACATATATATGGGCTGTAAATGAACTTACACCACTTTCATACATATTTATGGGCTATAAATGAACTTACACCACTTTCAAATTTAGGCAACTGTAAAAATCGTTTAAATTTCAGTTAAAAAAAATCAAAACGCATTTAAAATATACTACTATACAATTTTGTTTAACTCATTACAAGACATAAAAAATATTTTTATACACTAATTAGATTACATAGTACTGATAGTACGTATTTACTTATGCTCTGTCATGCAGACTGCGTTTCGAAATTTGATGATGCACGGGAGGTGTTCATTAAAAACTTCTTACATACTAAAATCGTTCCACCAGAATTGACTTGGTAAAATTTATAAACATATTCCTTTTTAGTGCCTGAATTATTTCTAGGTCTTCTTCTATTCACAGATTCTCGTTGAACACTAGTATATAGAAAATTATTTTGCTTATTAAAATCACTTATATTCCAAAATTTATCAAAAAATTCTATATGTTGTGATTAATTTTATTAATACGTTCAACACATTTCTTTGAGCACAATGTTTGTGCTCAAAGAAATGTGTTGAACGTATTCAATTCAAATTAATTTGCTGGAATGAATTTTCCTCTTTTTGTATAATACTATATATATACAATACTATATATTGACCACAATTTCGCTTAATTTTGTTTATTCGTTGCAAATAATTTTCTTTATTTTGTTCTGCAGAATCTTAATTTTCAATAATAATATCCTCACTATTATTCAGAAGAGAAGATTCTACCACTATTATTCTTCTTATCTTCTGGTCGTTTATTTTTTGTTTATTGTAAAAAAAAAATGTAAGATTAAAGTTATCTATTTTAAGAAAAAAAAGAATAAATAACCTAAATTAAAAACCAACTCTTAGCTTAGTAAATATCTCATATCTCATTTAAAAAAATGGACTTACACCACTTTAATAAACCTATAATATCTATAATATATAACGATTATGTATTTCTATATTCTTTCCATTTACTTTAACTTGAGCGACAAATGCCTCTGCTGCCGGTGATCTTCTCTTTGTATTAGAAAATATTCCCCGGTCCTTTCTGTTTGTATTTTTGCTTTCATATTGTTATAGATGTTAGCGATCAAGCGTATAAATTTAGGGTCAACTCCTTGTATTTTTAATGCCTCCCATAATTTTAAATGATTTAATGTGTCCAAAGCTTTATTATAAACAACATGATGAATATTTTTTCTAATGATCTTTTTGGTTCTTTTTTGTATAGTTGCCCTCGAAGTAATCTGTGAACTGTAATTAAATTTGTTAATAATATCTACATTTGTTTGTAAGAATATATATATATATATATATATATATATATATATATATATATATATATATATATATATATATATATATATATATATATATATATATATATATATATATATATATATATATATATATATATATATATATATATATATATATATATATATATAAAATAGACAAAAATTGTTACATTTGATTCGAAATAAGACCATATATATTATAATATAATAGCAAGTTTTAAACTAACAAAATATTTATATTAATTATTGCATCATAACTACAGTACGTCAAAAGATATGTTACGACTTTTTCTAGTGATGAAAATGGAACTAGAAAAACAAATTGTGACAATATCACAGAACATAGGTGATGCTTTAATACGTTCTATAGGAGAAAAAATTCAACCAATTATTGAGGAAAATAAATTGCTAAACAAAAACGTTAAATTATAAAAAAGCTGAATAAGAAAAATAATATTATATTACATGGCATTAAAGAAAAAGAGAATAGTTAAAAAGGTTTACTAACCATTAAAATCAATATAGAAAAATAAATAAATATTATAGATTGGGAAAAAAACGAGAGGGGAGTAAATATTAAACGATGTTGATTACTTTTACTTCATATCTTAAAAAGCAGAAGTTTTAAAAAATATGCCACAAAAAACATATATTACAAAAGATTTCTGAAAAGAAGTGCTCGAGATGCGTAGAAAGAAAGAGACAAGAGAACAAACAATTGTAACAAGAAAGAAAAAATAGAAAAGAAGCATTAATTAAAAACAATAAAGTTATCGTTAAAGGGAAATTAGAACCTATATCGATTACCTTCACTTCATGTCTTAAAAAGCAGAAGTTTTAAAAAATAAAACAAAAATGCCACAAAAATCTTATGTTACAGAAGACTTCTGAAAAGAAAACCTTAACAAAATTATAATTATAATGGGTGATTTTAATGGTCAAGTAGGAAAGATGAGATCGAATGAAGACAGAGTACTAGGTCTATATACATCAGGATAAAGAAACAACAACGGTCAATGGCTAATAAACTTTGTGTTGGAGACTGACCTATCTATTATGAACAGCTACTACAGTAAAAATCCGAACAGGAAATAGACATGGACTTTACCTAATGGAAATATAAGAATTGAAATAGACTATATTCTTACAAACAAATGTAGATATTGTTAACAAATTTAATTACTGTTCACAGATTACTTCGAGGGCAACTATACAAAAAAGAACCAAAAAGATCACAAGAAAAAATATTCATCATGTTGTTTATAATAAAGCTTTTGACACATTAAATAATTTAAAATTATGGGAGGCATTAAAAATACAAGGAGTTGACCCTAAATATATACGCTTAATCGCTAACATCTATAACAATATGAAAGCAAAAATACAAACAGAAAGGACCGGGGAATATTTTCTAATACAAAGAGGAGATTACCGGCAGCACAGGCATTCGTCGATCAAGTTAAAGTAAATGGAAAGAATATAGAAATACATAAACGTTAGATCGTCCCTTATTCGCCTATTTTCGCCCTTATACTGTCTCTCCCAATACATGAGAGATTTCCTACCGTGATTCACTCTGATGTTCATTTAGAAAATAGGTAGCGAGTATGTTTCAACACAGAATATTTATTTGATCAAATTATTAATCTTAAAAACACAACATTATTTGTCTATTTCCAATCACAAATATGTCGCGAGGTAATTTTCACATAGACACTTTTATATGACGAAATACCTGCATATTATATGTATGATGAAAAAAGGGGAAAAAAGAAAATCCTGTTCAAGGCTATCCTGGTATGTTCAAAGACCACGTTATTAAACGAGTATACACAATTCATCTATGTAATACAGGATGTTGTTTTTTACGCCTATTACTTTACACTGATAGAGGCCCAACATCTTTTAAAGATATGAAGACAGTTAATGTTGTGATATGTCAATCATATCAAGCAGCTTGCAATGCTCTTGATCTTATTGAAGATGACTACCACTGGGATGTAACTTTGAAACAAACGTGTGTAATCGATAATCCATTTAAATTAAGACGAATTTTTACCCTTCTGACCCTAATATACATTACACAACTTACGTGTGCGAAGCCACGATGGGTAGCGGGGTTAAATATTTTAAGCAAGCTAGGAACAACTAACATTTACCTATTAGCTTGCTAACACTAAGAAGGTGCCGATTTTATGAAACTTTGAGACGTTACCCAAAAAAGTTATCATAAGATAATTAATATTTTACATTTAATAATAAAGCATATTAGCGCTATCGTTACGCTTTATCTGCAACGTTAACTTTACTATACTAAAGACATTTAAATAGGTTGAAAGTGTACATTTGAGTTATTCGTGTTTATTTAGCCGAAGTACTCATGGAGTCGCTACCTAAGGACTGTATTTTTGAGTTTAACCCGAATACATTGACTTATCTTAGAAAACAATATGATTTGGACAAACCTAATAGAATTGAAGAAGCAATTTCTGTTCTGCAAGAATGGATAAATAAACAGCCGCACTTTCTTAAGAAGGATTTTCGTAAGTGTATACTTTCTGTTATATTTATTAATATCATGTTCAGTTTAAAATTTAAGAAGAATGATGTAAATAAAATTTATATTGTGTCTACCCTTATTTCCCATGCTTTTTTTTACTCAAAACATAACCAGTACCTATTCTAAGAAAAGAGAGATTTTATTGAAAAAAATGTCATCTATTAAAACTTGTGAAACTAAAAACATTAAAATAATTAATAGAAACATTATGAGTGACATATCTGGACGTTTAATATTTAACATAATTATATCTTAATGTGTTTTGTAATTAAAGAAATGGTAACATTATAATTCGCTTTATTATGGATACCTACGAGAAATAACGTTCATGTGCTAATTCTTATTCGATATTTGTTAAACAACTTATAGATTAGACTACACTTAAATTTAAAAACGTATAAAAATTTTGAACGAAGCAGGATTTGAACTCACGCCTCCTGAAAACCGTTAAAAAAATTTATACGCTTTTTAAATTTATGTTTAGTATGTTTTCTGTCCTAAGTGTGGAATAACGCTTTAAAAAATAGTAAAAACTTATAGTATATTGCATTATCAGATTATATATTTCTCAAACTTTATATTTATTTTTATCTAAGTACTTCTAAATATATAACACTTCACTTTATAAATAAATAAAACAAAAACAATACATACATGTAATATAAATGCTTACATAGCTTGATTATTTAAGATTAGAATAATTTACGCATTTGAAAAAATACGTAGTCAGTATTGAGGACTGTCGTGGCGCAGCGGCACAAGCGTGTGACTGTAACCGATAGGTTTTGGGTTCGTCGGGGAAATGAAATATTTAATATTTTCAATTTAAATATTTAATGTTTCATTTCTTCGCTCTGTTTATAAGGCAAAGCGCGGCGTTGTGTTCCGTCACTCGACACGTATGTATTTTATGCATGTTTTTAAAAACCTGTGTAATTATGCGTTTTAAATTATGTTTTAGCTAAAGACTACTTGGAAAGAACAATTATCATAAGCAAGGGCTCGGTAGAGAAGGCAAAGAAGAAATTGGACAAGATATGCACATTTAGAACCGTGTTTCCAGACTTTTTTGGTGTTCATAATGTGCATAATTATGAGCTACTAAATGAGTTGTAAGTAGAATTTCATAACTTTATCATAATATTATAAAGCTGAGGAGTTTAATTTGATTTAACGCGCACATTTCAGGAATTAATTCGAATTGATAAATGTTGCATGTTGTTCTAAATCTACATAACATTTTTCCTGGCTATTTAACGCCTGTATTGGGGAGTTTAGGGACGAGAAAACTCTAGAAAAGATTTCCAACGTAAACGAAAGAAAAGGTTTCATAAATCTATATTTTAAAATCATTTTAATACTTATCCTTTAATAAGATATATAATAAAGTTATTTTTCATGAATTCTTAACATCAATTAACCCATTTGGTTCGTTTTACTACCTACGATTAGCTTGACAATGATTCGATAAAACTGCAAAATTGACGTAATATGAACTAATTGGCTATACCACAAAATAACCAGAAATGTGATACAAAAAATCTGTCAAGTCTATTTTATTATTATGAATGTATCCATATTATTTCGTATTATTTAACTTAACCAATTATCATGAAACTTTGTATATTGCATACTAAAGGTAAAATACAAAAGGGCCACAAACCGAACCTCTTTGCGACCAATTTCTGAACGTTAACAAAAGTATGGTCACCGTTAGTACTCGTACATTGAGCATGGAAACTGGAAAGTGTTTCTCACAAATTCTTGATCAAGAGTCACACTTAAAATGAAGGTGATGCAGTTCAGTAAACAATACAGAAAAGTATCTCTATAGCTTTTAAATCTTGGGAAGATTTCAAAGTTTTAGAAATATATTTCTATTTTATTTTTTACGGGTCTGACCAATGTGTTACTCGAATAAACACTGTCAAAATAAAAGCGACGCCATACTCAGTTAAATTCCTCCTCCTCTTTCGTAAGAAGACTTACATAGAAAGAATTTCTTTATTTGTTTGTCAATTTTAATCACTTTTATGTCAATCCTTTTTATCTATTCTCCGATTTTATATTTTGTAAATTACCTACGGCCAGCAAATAAAACAAAATCATTTAGATCTTTACATATGTACACAAGTGAGAAAATAAAAGTATTCATTAAGAGATTCAGTCGTTATACTCTTTTGATTCATAACATTATTATTAAAAATGAAAAAAAGAAGCCAAGTTATGTAACAAAAATAGCTGAAAACAATTTCAACAGAAAAAGAATATATAATAAAGTTGATAAACATGCAAAACTAAAACGTTCTTCTTCTATTTCTTATAAAAGTTTTATGTAAGATAATATAAATCAAATAAATAAAAAATAAAATAGAATTTAATTTCTAAAACTTTGAAATCTTCCCAAGGCTTAAAAGCTATAGAGATATTTTTCTGTATTGTTTACTGAACTGCATCACCTTCATTTTAAGTGTGACTCTTGATCAAGAATTTGTGAGAAACACTTTCCAGTTTCCATGCTCAATGTACGAGTACTAACGCTGACCATACTTTTGCTAACGTTCAGAAATTGGTCGCAAAAGGGGCTACTTTGAATGTAGAAGAAACATCTGAAATAGATGTTCGTAATATTTTTTTCGATTCTATAAAAGGCAAACTACAAGCACATGTAAGAAATATGTGCGTAAAAGGTCTTTTTGTATATAAAAAGAATATTGTTTTCTATTTGGTAAATTATCAAACTAGTGGACATAAGTGAGAAAATAAAAGTATTCATTAAGAAATTCAGTCGTAATACTCTTTTGATTCATAACATTATTATTAAAAATGAAAAAAGGAAGCCAAGTTATGTAAAACAAAAATAGCTGAAAACAATTTCAACAGAAAAATAATATATAATAAAGTTGATAAACATGCAAAACTAAAACGTATTTCTAATTCTTATAAAAGTTTTATGTAAGTTAATATAAATCAAATAAATAAATGTTATTAGGAATATTAAATTACTTTCTTCGCTTAGTTTATAAATATAAATAATTAAATGCAATTAAATGCAAAAAATAAAATACTTCTAATATTAACAATAATAATAGTAATTATTTAACTGTAATAAATAAATCTATACTTTTAAAGATTGTTATATAACCCTTCATATTACTTGGGTACCACTTGCAGGTTTGCTTGAAAGCTGCTTTTTACTTATCATATTTAAATTTGTATTGTTACCTTCATCTGAATCGGACAATAGTAAATAATTTTCCAATCTGGATCTTTCACATTGTCGTCTGGAGAAAAATGTATTTTAGATTCAGAATAGTAGCTGTTACTATTCGACCATACACTATATAATAGTGTATGGTCTGTGAATCTTGTTCCTCGTTGTGAAGCAGGTACTAATATAGATACTGTCACACAACTAATGCAAACTTTTTGAGCAAGTTTTAAATCTGTAAATCCTCTATTTTGATTGATTTTCTATCTACCTGTTACCATATCAAGTATTTTTTTTATTTTACTGCCCGTATAAAACAATAAAAAATATGTAAAATGAAACTAAAACGTGTAATTTATATAAAATAATTTAATAATTTAATAAATTATATACATTATTATATGAGTTCATATAATTTTTTACTTTTTCTGGTTGTTATTGCATAATATAATAAATACAATAGGTAATTATAGTTTATTGGTTTGTTTATTATTATAAATATTTTCAAAAGTTAACTTTTCTATTTATAAAATATATTAATATTGCTACTTTTAAAAAAGTGTAACTTCGACGTTACATCTTATATATTACAGCGCAAAAACCAATGTGTGTCAAGTTCGTTAAAGAAATAGAATAAAAATTACCAAAATATTATAAATTAAACGGCCGTATTACATAAAGAAGTAGTAATAATTAAAAAATACAAATTAAACTAAATCGAATGAACTAAGAAAAGTTTTCCAGCGAAGGCGAAAGAAATATACATACCAATATTTTTAAATTGTTTTAGTACCTATCCGTTAATAAGAATGGTAGTAACACTATATTTAACCACTTCTTGACATTCATTAATCCATTTGGTTACGATTAACTTGATAGTGATTGGATGAAAATGCAAAATTGACGTAATATGAACTTGATGGCTATACCACAAAATAACCAGAAATGCGATACAAAAAACTGTCAAGTTATTATTATGAATGTATACATATTATTTAATATTAAACTTTATTTATTTAATATTTAATATTTATTTATTTAAAATTTTAGAAGTTTTAAAAAAGTAATTGATAATTTCAACAATAATAATAATAGAATTATACAGCTACTAGCTAGCTCCTAGCTAGCTATTTACTAAGGCATTTAATAACAAGTTTTGATTTAACTTTCTATGTTATTTTATATATATATATACTATCACACAGATAGTGTATATCAAATCTTGCAAGATCTATTATAGCCACTTCTCAGTAATTGATCTGTAATTAGGATTACTACTTCAGTTCTAATGACAATGACATTACCTATTATCAATATTGCTGCTCATCCACAATGGCAGTCGCAGCAATATGACGGATAGAACAATTTTCCACAGCTTACCTAACATGAGTATCTAATGAAATTTCTTACATTTTATTAAGTATTTCTTTTAATCAACGAGCGGATAAATATTCTACTTTACAATCTTTTTTTTTTTTTATTGATTTTGATATAATCTGGTCTTTAAAAATAGACTGTCGATATGGCTGATATTGTGACCTTCAGTTATTAGACTAGTAGATAAATAGCGGTATTGCCTCAAAAATAGGGAGAAAAGTTGGAAATTTTATCAAGGAAATCACTTTACTCACCCCGTAAGACAATAAAAGCAACTACTATTTAATTTTTAAGGCTTGTTTGGGAGACTTATTATTAGATAAATAAAATCTTAATAACGTCAGAATTACAAAAGAATGTCAATGCCATTGATCGATTTATAACGATCATGGTAGAACATTAAAACTTTAATAATTAAAATACAATTATATACCACAGTGATGTCGTTTTAATGCAAATTAAATCTTAATGTTAACTTGCTATGGCATTTCTATATAAAACAATCATCTTCAAATTTTCTCCTCAGATATGAATAACAATATTTTTATTTCTCTGTTCTGGTTAGGCCAGCCCCGGATATTGAGTTACGAAAACCTCCAAGGTTACGAAAATAAAGCGAAAAGTGACGAACGGATTGTCGTAAGATGTTAGTTTGTCGTAATTTTGAAGGCCAATGCCTTAGGTTAGACCACCACCTTTTTGCCGTGTGATTCCGGCTTAGAATAGGATCACCCTGGTACTGATGGTGTCGTAAGAGGCGACTAAAGTGCGTGTGGTAGAGTCACGTTGCCAGTAATGGCAACACGCATGGGCAGACTCGACCGGATTATTACCACCCCCGGCATTTAAGACCGGCGTTAAGTAGTGGCTTTGGCCACTGCGTTTCGCATTAGGTAATGCCAGGCCCCGGTGCCCTTCCAATTTAAAGGACGGCAACGCTCCTGTAGCTCCTCCGGACTTACACAGGGCCGTGGGCGACGGTGATCACTTACCATCAGGTGACCCGTACGCTCGTTTGGCGTCTTTACCTTAAAAAAAAAAAAACCAAACATCTGTATCCTGGAATCTTTTATTATTCTGTGAGATAGATTAATATTATTACAAGCATAGTATTTTTTTAATAAATAGTGCGTCATTAAAAATAATTTATTGAAATAAACATTAAAAGAATAGCTAAGTGAACATTATGGCGCAATAGGAATGCCCCCTACTCGAAGCACTAACTCTGTGTATTTTATTAATTTTCTCGGTATAGGAAGAAGATAATCCATATAGAGCTCATATTCATTTACAGTTAGTTACTGTACCACTGTGCCATAATAGCGTCTTCCTTATCAGACTGCCGAATTTATAATTGATATATATGTATGTATGTTTCTTTTAATTTCCCCTTTATTCTTCCGATAAAAAAAAATATTAATTCTACATTAAACACAATCGTTGATTAATATATAATCTTATGATTATACTGTAATTAAAGTGTGGTTGTGTCACAGGGCCTGTTGTTTTCCTGACACTGCGTCATTTAAATTCAAGGTATTATTTTAATTCCTTTCGAAACTTAACTTTGAAACAAGAGTTAAGTTCAATGTTGAATAATCAGTCGTTCTTATCTTCACTAATCCAAGAATCGAATATCTATATGGGAGCCGAGTTCTATGTTCACTTGTGATATAATGTATATATGTACATATATTAGAAAAAGTATCATAGTGCTTCAAAATTATATGTAACTAATCTAACAGATAGATGCAGAAATCTATAAAATAACATAATTCTTAACTAAAGGTTAGTTGTGAGGTTATTAGACCAATAAAATTGCAATAACATACTAGTATTCTACACCAGTTTTAAAGGTTAAAAGTCAATGCTTAAAGACTACGGTAACCTTAATAAAAATAAGGAAAAGAACAGGATCAAGAAGGCGTATAATTCTTTACTCTGGTGGAATAGACAATCAAACATACATACATTTTAGAACGGCGTTGAGTTCCGCTACTCAAAACGCCATGCGCCAAATTTGGCGGAAAGCGGGGAACAGAAGTGACACGGAATGCCTTTACACTAGGTTCCCAAGTTTCCTATGCCTACCCTTCCATGTGCGGGATACAGCGTAAATCTTACGGATTACAGTTTACAGATTTAGCCCAATTTTATGTGTTAAAGCTTTTCTTTTCTCAAGTTCTCTAGAACTTAAAATTATACATTTATGAATCTGTCGCATTTTATGTTTTTTTGTATAACTATAGCAAAAGCATATTTACGCTGAATGGATCAAATATTAATATTCAGTAATATAAGAATCAAGAAAAATTGCATAGTAAAATATTAAAAATATTACCAATAATTATTTTAATTAGTAAACTTGTATATGAAGTAATTTGTATTAAAAAGCTTTTCATTCCTTATAGGTACGGTGCATTTTTACCAAAGATAACAAAAGATCATTATAGAGTATTTGTTATAAAGAATGGAGGAAAAAAATTTCCTAATGGATTTGCAGATTTCTACAGATACCTTTTCATGGTAAGTTTTGGCAACATTGTCATTTTTTTATGAATCAGTATAACGTAAACCAGTAATCAGAAATGTTAGAATAATTATGCAGAGTATAGTAGTAAGATCCAAAGTGTATAATGTTTTTAACTTTATTATTAATTTACACTTAAGAAAGTACCTATTTAGAAAACATATAAAAATTAAAACTTCATAAACGTGGAATAAAATTTTACAAATAATATAATATATAATAATAAAGAGTAATATCTCTTGCTAAATAATTATTTTATGTATAAACATTATTTTTTGTATATGTAATTAATTGTCTCTGGGAAGTAAAAAGTCTTATAAATATAAAGTCTAACATATATAAATTGTAACAAATTGAGGTCTTACAAGCGTGTGAATGTAAACAACAGATTGTGAATTTCTTCTCCACTCAGAAAAGTAAATGTGTAATATTATCATTTCTTCGCTCTGGTCACAAGCAAAAGCGCGGCGTTAAGTTCCGTCACCCAAAACGTAATGACGCAAATTTGGCAGAAAGTGAGAAACGGAACGAAGTGTTTTAACACTAGGTTCCCAAGTTCCCTCTGTCTACCCTGCCATGTGCGGCATACAGGGTGAAGTTGAGTGAGTCAGTGAGTCAGTTGTAAAAAGCTTACAAGATTTTCGAGGTAGTTTGATGAGAAAGTGTGGCTTAGTAGTCAGGGCGCTAGGATGGTTTCCAAGAGGCACGGGTTCGAATCCCGTTACGTTAACATGTATATACGTCTTCTAAATAAGAAAATATATCAATTATAATAATGAACTATAAATTTCAATATAAATTATAATTTACTGTAATTTACGATTTTTTTTTATGTTGAGTTTGATTTAAGTTTAAATTTTCACGGCGATACTATAAAATATTTGAGGTGTAACTTTTTGTTGATCTGCAAATCTTATTTAATATTTGAATTTAGTCCTTGTGGGTATTGCTTTAGTTGGTCACAGCAAAACTTTTATTTTCAGCAATTCGAGTATATACAGGCTTATGATTATTGCAATGGACTGATTATATTAAATGATTATACTGAAGGAAACATAATGGAAACTATTAAAAGCTTAAACCCTATTGATTTGATAGATGTAACTACAACTATAAGGGTGAGTCTATGGAATAACTACAACTACTACTACTACTTTAATGTTAAGCAATAAACTAAATCGTTATTTCTGTTACAGGAAGGCTATGGTATGAGGATAAGAGAATTACATTTATTATCAGCCTCCAAGGCTATAGAGGCAATTGTGACTCTACTTAAACAAGTATTGAGTCAAAAACTTATCGGTCGTATACATGTTCACAAAACTATGGATTCTGTTTATGAATACATTCCAAAAGAAATTTTACCAGCAGAATATGGGGGACAAGAAAAATCTTTGCTTCAACTTCATGGTCAGTAATAATGATTGATTTATTTTAATATGTTAAGGGTTCCGTGTCTCTAAAGGCTGATTACATGATAGGATCCCATTTTTGTCCGTCTATTTATCTCTAAAGATCATTCAACATCGTGTAAAAGTAATAAACTAAAACTGATATGAAATATTCAGATCTACAGATTAATAGAGTGCAGAGAAAAATTTACTTTTAACTCAAATCATCCAAAAGATTTTGCTATATTTTGTATAAAATTACCAACTTGATCAAACCAAGTAAGGTGCTTCCCGTGGGTCTATAGTTATCAACATAGTTGCGAAGTGAGAACTTACGATACAAATTAAGAAAAAAAGGATGAAAATATATTGGTAGTTCATAGAACAAAAACCATAGCACGCTTATCTTTTTTTTGAAGTCTGTCGTGGCGCAGCGGCACAAACGTGTGACTTTAACCGACAGGTTCTGGGTTCAATCCCCAGTCGAGGAAATAAAATATTTAATATGGGTAGGATATATTTTCTGATGATCCTAGACAAGATGGGTTCTACTCGCACTAGACCTGTTCTTATAGTTAATTGTTATTTTACACGTTATATATAAAAATATTTTAAAATTATGTGAAATTTAAACGTAGCGGGAAGCAAATCCGCGCCTCTTGGGTTCTGTCCAAGCAATAACCAATTATGATACGGCCGCGTTGAAATAGTTTTCGACGCTGTGCTTTTTATTGCCAGATAGGCAATTTATTTTTATTTTACTCATTTTTTGAACTACATATATTGATAAATAGATGTAAAGAATTTAAATCATCTTTTATAATTCTGTATTGGTGCAACGGCACCAGCGTATGTGCAACACGAGAAGTTGTGGGTTCGAATATTTTCAAGTTAAATATTTCATAATTTCGCTCTGGTTACAAGGCAAAGTTTGGCGTTGAATTCCGCCAATGCACGCCACGCAATGCCTCAGAGTCGGCCAAAAATGGGAAACGGAACAGTGTCTTAACATTAGGTTACTAAGTTCTCTCTGCCTATCCTAACAAGTGTGGTATACAGCGTGAAGCTGAAAAAATACATTATATAAAAATAGTAAAGATGCATGTTTACTAAAAAATCAAGCCTAGAGCATTATTATAATTTTTCTTTCAGAGGAATGCAAAAATACCCTAACTTCCACGGAATTTAGTGATTACTTGCGTGAAATGAACAAAGCTCGTACCGATGAAAGTTTGAGACAGGGCGATAACAACCATGAGTATATGGGAATACAAGGAACGTTTAGAACTTTGAATGTGGATTGAATTAATTTGTTTTGACATAATAAAGCTTAATTCTTTTCTGTATTTTTTTTTTATTTACATGTCTTTTTTTTTGTTTAATATAATTTTTACTTATTTATTTATAAGATTCACGCTGTATACCGCACATGGTAGGACAGGCAGAAGGAACCCGGAAAACTAATGTTAAGACACTCCGTTCCATCCCCCATTTTCCGTTGAATTTGAGGAAAAGCCTTTTGAGTGATGAAACTCAACGCCGCGCTTGAGCGCCTAGTACCAGAGCAAATATATGAAAATATTAAATATTTAATATGAAAATATTTTTTGGAAGATTTAACCTACAACCTGTAGCTTTTACAGTCACACGCTTATGCCCGTGCGCCACTACAATCCATAAAAATAAAATCTTTACATTAGTGGGATTCGAATACACAACTATCGCGTATACTGTGAGATACATTTGTACATCGAAACTATTAATGTAGGGTGATATATCTTTCCTCTATAAATGAGATATCCAACACAATCTTTTTTTATCAAATCATACTTTTAGTGTAGTTTTAGTGTAGTAATGGTCTTATCACTAGATTCTGCAACTTCCCTCTGCCTCTCCTACCATATGCGGGACTCAGTGTGAAGCTGTATTAGTGGTTCCTGATATAAGTGTAAACAACCTATTTGGTTGAAAACGCTAAAAACAAGAACTTTTCTTCTTTATAACATTGGTGTGATTTTAATTAATTTCGCTAATATAAATATACGAAAAGCGGAAAATAAAATGATTTATAAATAGATAATTTATAAGTATGTTATATCCAACTACTGTGTATATTACAAGTAAAATCCCTTACAAAACATTCAATTTATTTTACAATGAGCAATGCGTTGAACCTGTAATAGTTACAATAAAATACCAGGAGTCTTCGCTTCTATCTTATACATTTACAACCAATAATAATATATAATATAAAAATATATATAATATTAAAAATCTATTTAATTTGACAATGGTTTGCTCTCGAGATTACGTAATTCATATTAGTTTAAAAATAATGATGATGTCTTATCAGGTAAAAGCTTTGAATAAAAAATGAATAAGAGGATTTCTTATATACTAATTGACAGACCACTGATAATTCTGTTCATTCATGGCCACGAACTACATAGGAAACTGCAATGATGTTGCCTGAGAAATAAATTATTTTCACCTTAACATTCTCCATTTTTGTTTAGGTGACAAAAAGCGAAGTTGAGTATAGTTTCTCTTTGCTAAATATTTTAAATGCTTCAAACTCTTGGTCATTTCTGCTCACTCTGCTATAAACAATAGCTGAACAAGCGTCAAACTGAAAATGTTGAATTGAGTTTCAATAAAAAGCAATTTTTTTGCTTATTGCTTATTTTTTTTATTGACATTGTTAGTTATAATGTTTCTAAGAACCTATAATAGTGTCAATTACTGATTTATTTGTTAATTTCCTTTTGATCATTTGTTTTTGAATACTCATGCTTTGGACGGTTTGAAAACACATTATGTGTTGATTAAGTGTGAGGTTCATAATAAAAAAAATAATCAGATAAACAATAATTACGAACAATAACTACGTTTTTAATTTGTATAATTATAAACAAGTACATATTTATAATCAAAGAATATATATATAGTTGTAAAAAAAGAACTGGTTTTTATTAGTTTAATGGAATAGGTAAAAAAATTACATATAATAATTATTGTTTAACATTTAAACATCTGTGTGATAACTTGCCGTCTAGGGTGAGTACTATGCTAGTTGGAATTGAATATTTAATAAAATATCTCAAATACCAAATAAAGTTACAATACATCTTTAATTGACATTTATTATTTATATAACAACAAGTGTTTAGGCTGTCGTATTTAAGAAAAGAACATCTTGTTTCAAAATATTTTTTTTCAGTTAACAAAAGTACTACAATTTTATAAAATAGTTAAATTGTGATCAAAATATTATCAATTTGTCATAAAGGAGTTAATAACATGCACATACTTATAACGCCTCGATGTATCGTAGCGTGCACATAGTGTAGATAATGTTTAGCTTACATAACTGTTATTGTATCACCAAATTAACTGGTTGAAGAATCATGTTCTCTTTTTCAAATATAGAAATATATTTAATATGCAATCTCTCTTCCAACGCAGCGTTGAGTTCTGCTACTCAACACGAAATGCATTGAGAACTCAGCGGAAACTGGGAAACGAAAATGGGTTCACGGGGAACGGATGTTTAACACTAGGTTTCCATGTTCCCTCTCTGCTAATTCTGATGTGTGCGAGATATAGCGTGAAGCTAGAAATAACGTATGTTAGAAATTATACACTTCTTCTAGAACGTTTTCATGTGGTATATATAGATTTTTTTATATCAGAGTTACAGAAATCCTGTAAATATTAGGTATACGGTGTGGTACATAGATACTAAATCTGAAAAAAAATAACGAATACCACGTGAAATCACAGGTAAAACAATCATGTATCCTTAGCGAAAGCATTACGTCCCGTCATTGGTCCCCATGCATCTTAGTAGTTCTTTAAGCTAAGTTGAGATCACGCCGCAGCTTGTCAGTTTGAAAACAAATGAATAATAACAGACTAGTATAATACATATTTTTTAATTTTTTTTTCTAAATAAGCAGTCAGCGTAACGAATAAACAGTAGGTATATATATTAATTATTTTTTTTCTCATTTTATAATATGAAAATTAAGTTTTTCAATAACTATGAATGAATATTTTTATTCTTGCCTTACATGTCTCGTAAATTTATAACTACGAGAGTTGTTAAGTTGTAGCAAAAATAAAGAAAAAAAATCGATAAAAAAAATGACATTAGAGCCATATTAATCACGTACAAACTGTCCGGAATATTTTCAGTGTTGTGTTGAGTAAGCTTGGTTCTGAGATCAGTCAGGAGTCAGGCTTTCATCAGGTATTTCAGTGGAGTTCAATTTTCAAAAGAAACTCTTTATCTTCTTTGAGATTTCAGACATAGTCGAGATAATGCTTCGTCAGTTTTAAACTATGCTAATTGGATATGTCCAATAGATAGATCGTTTGCAAACACTTTACAGCCTTGGTTTTATTTGATAGTCTCTATGTTAGTTGAAACAAATTGGCGAAGATTGCATGTTACGGAATTAAAAATCTGCCTACTTAGCCGTTTATAACGAGCGGTATAATTTGAGTTTTGTAACCTTATCTCGTGTCTCTTTTTCACGGTATGGATTGTCTCATTTTCTTTATATTAGTATGGTGAGTATTTCAAAATTTGTACAGTGCCGTACATATAGTGCCCATTACTTTGTTGTGTAGATCGTCCATGTTTACACTATCCTCAAGGGCTTTGAAGTGGGTTAAAAATTACAAGTTCACGGGGTTTTGGAGTTGTGTAGGTTTTGCTGCATGGACCTGAATGAGTCCGGGGGGAAAGTCATTGAACTTATCAATGTGTTTCGTACAAATGATAACTTCCGTTTTAACGGTGCTGATCACAGATAAATAATTTGTTTAATTGTCGATACGATAAAATCTATTTCATTTTTTACTTTTCCTCTGGACTCATTCAGGTCTATTTGCGATGATAGAAGTTCCTGAAAAAAAGAGATAATCATGTAGGTACCGTCTTTCTTAACTAAATTAATGCCATTTGACCTACAGCGCTCTGTTGCCCAACTCCAAATTATACCAATTTCAACACATTACCGCAACGTTTCCCAAACCTTGCATTGAAATCCCCCATCATAACTGAGCAATACGCAGACAATAAATAAGGTCGCGTTGTTGACTACTTTAAGGATAATATGAAGATCACTTATGAAGTTTGAAATAATATCCAAAATCGAATGAAGTAAGTTACCTAGCTAAGCACTTTTTTCAAGAGTAGCTGCATATACTGATATTTATTTTTAGCTATATATTTTCATTCAACGTTATGCGCACAAACGGCATTTTTTGTAAAGATAAAATAGATCAATATGATGAATTGATTATTTCAAATATATTTTAGAATGCATAGTTTATTATTACAAACATTGTTATTTTTATGATTTTTTTTTAAATTAAGAATACTGAAATATTATATATGTAATAACAATGTACGAGTATTTATGTCGGTAACATAGCCTAACCGTTAAACTGCTTTTTAATCTGCAAACTTTCGAAGTTTAGAACTGACACTGCTATAAAGGAAATTCTATCGTTAATAATCTAATCTTAGAAAAACAAGTTCAAATACTAGTATGTTATATGTATACCAGTATGCTATATACCAGTATGTTATAGGTATGTTTTAAGTATGTAAGAAATGGAAAGCTTGCTTGATATAAAAAAACCAAAGAACGATAAGTAAAGAAAGATATTAAATTTAATGGAATTTGTAATAACACTTGGTTTTATTTCGATCTTTGCAAAGCGTTATGCTTAAAATAATAATAAGGCTTTAAGGCTATAAGATCTAATCGTAAACAAACAAAATATACCTATATGTTTTTATTACTAAATAAACATTAAAAACATAATAAATATACATATTAAACATTAAAACCAATTCATGATAATTCCGGTACGATGATCACAACTCACTCAACTTCACTCTGCACATGGCAGGGTAGGCAGAGAACCTAGTGTTAAGGAACCTAGTGTAAGCCACTCCGTTCCCCACTTTCTGCTAAATTTGGAGCATGGTGTGTTTAGTGACAGAACTCAACGCCACGTTTTAAATTTTATTTTTTATTTATTAAGAAACAAAGAATAATTTATATTTCTAAGTACCTAACAGTTTCCTTAATTGTTATACAAAATGCGTAACATTACAATCTAAAAACAAACATTGAGTAGGACGTTTTAATTATAGCATACGATATTAGAGGAAAAAAAAAGAATGAGTATTATTTATGACAAATATGAGACTTAGGAATAATAAGACCAGAAACTTATAAATATAAATTAACGAATAGCATATATACGAGAATAATTAATCAAGTAAAAATATTCATTAGTATACTTACTTACCTAACTGTAAAAGAGTTACTTACTTGCTAGTATGTGCATTAAAGTACTTGTGAGTTAAATATATCGAAATAACTCTATGAACTACCGTAACTTATAACCAATACTTACGACCAATACTACCAATACTTATAACCAATACCTACGCACTAATATAACACAACATACGAAAAAGGCGACGACATAATACGAAACACGTGTTGACCTTGACCTAACATGGCGAACGGCCTATGGCGACATGAACAGACTGACATTATAAAGAAACTAAAAAATATATTTTCTGACCATGTATGTATGTGGTCTACTCCAGTTGATCCTAATTATAATCAAAATTATAATAATATATAATAAAACAAAGTTTGTTGTAAAGCAATTATAATATTTAGATCAACATATAACAAAAATGTAATTTCAAATGGTGACTATAAAGTCGTTAATAATGACTCTTAATAAAAAAACATCCATCCAAGCAAAGCCTCACTTTGAAAAGCTACAGGAACTGGAAAGCTAAATAATTCATTTAATAATTATCTGTGGTGTGCCTCGTCTTATGGGATTGCTTTGTTTCAGTCTGTCATAATGTACGCCTGTCCGTTTCATGGGAATTTCTTAAGATCCCTTTGGTTCAGGTATTAAGATCATAGAAAAAAAAAACTTGTACATCGACGTAGTGAAACTATATAAGCATTTATGATTATTTTTGCCACATATTTATAGCTTTCGTTGCGCTTTATGTGCAACACTAACCTAACTAATTAAATTAAAAGTATATTTTAATAGGCTACACAACTGAACAACTGAGTTATTCGTGCGCATTCAACCAAAGCAGTAATGGAGTCGCTACCTAAGGATTGTATTTTTGAATTTAACCCGGATACACTGACTTTTCTTAGAAAACAATACAATTTGGACAATCCTGGCAGGATAGAAGAAGCAATATCAGTTTTACAAGCATGGATAAACAAACAGCCGCACTTTCTTAAAAGGGATTTTTGTGAGTGATTTATTTATTTCATTTATAAATGTTTTGCTAGTGTAGTAAGAAGTGTTCCAACACTAAGTTCTCATTACTTAAACGTACTTGCAGAAGTGTAAAGTTGAATACAATCTATTTTTAATGCTTAACCGGTATCTTGAAATAGAGTACTTATTCATATTATGTTAAAAGGGAACTTGGGAACCTAGTATTAAGGTACACCGACATTTTCCGCCCAATTTGTGGCATTGCGTGTTGAGAAGCGGAACTCAACGCCACGCTGCTTTAATACCGCTGCGCCACGACCAGCCTCTTATGAATTTAACTTACATCATACATACATAATTTGTCCTATTATTGTACGTATAGAAAAAATAATGATTAATTGATAATTGATTTATTTGTATTTAAACTTTCCATAAAAAAACCTGAGTTATAAATTTGTATTATAACAACACAAAAGTAACGTAGAAAAATGTTTATATTAATTATAGTATATTAAAAAAGCATGCATACATTGCTAAAATATTGATTGTGCAATTATTTCCACATTATTTTGCATTAGTATGCTTATTTACATTTTTCAAGCTATAATTGTTCTGATATTAATTTTTTGTTAAAAGACATGGGTCGTCTTTCAATACGTTTAACTTTTAAAAATATGTTTCATTTCGTTTTCGGTATATTCAGGATTTTGTATCTCAAAAGGCAAAATCTGTCAGTCAAGAATATTTTTCTAGTATCATGCTGAAATTAATGTGAAACACTGTGTCAATTGACCGTAGGTAAATTGACACAGTTATCGATAAAGATTATTATGACAACGAGCATTTATGTACGTTTTGTATAACATTCGCGGCATAATCAAAACATACGGCATAATCAAAACATACCAGTAGTTATGAAATTTGCTACGAAGTTAGAACTGTTTGTATGAAAACATTGATCTTAATATAAACTCTAAAATGTATTTTAGCTAAGGATTACTTGGAAAGGACAATTATTATAAGCAAAGGTTCAGTAGAGAAGGCTAAGAAGAAATTGGACAGAATATGCACACTTCGAACGGTGTTTCCGGATTTTTTTGGTGTTCACAATGTGCACCAATTCGAGCTACTAAACGATTTGTAAGTTTTGTTATCTCTACATCATAACCCATCTATATGTATATTTAAAACTTTACCACTACTAAGTTAGTAACTGGCAAACAACGTAAAATTAAAACAAATTAAAAAAAAGTTAAAAAAAAAGTTAAAACTTGCCAAATTTAAGTTTTCTACAATCATTTGATTTTTTAGCTGGTTAGTGTAGGGTCTACTAAATCCTTATAAGAAGATTTCCCAAAAATCATGGTGGAATGAAAAATAACGTAAATTTCTTATGAAGGGAGTTCTGAGGTGCAGCATGTTAACAATATCAATATTGTTAATATCATTCTCGTTTTTGTTTTTTTTTATTTAAGGAAAGTATGAGGTTCTATGTGCCTTAAGGACATTAGATTTTTAAAAGTTTATCCGTCAATTTCTCCGACATATTCATTAATCTCAAAAAATCTTTCTATATCAAATCTCTTGTTTTGTCTTTGTACTTGCCCTTACGAAGAATAATATATAATTTATAATAGGTTCCCAAGTCCCCTCTGCCTACCCTGTCATGTGCGGGATACAGCGTGAAACTGAGTATAAGAATAATATATACGTAAAGATGATGTTTTAGTTAATGTAAGTTAAATGGAGAAATTTGCATATCTCCTTTATTATTGTAAGTAGTTGTTAGATCTGACGCAATTTTTTATATTAATACCTATTAGGTTGAGACATTAATAACTATTTATAAAATATTTTCTGCATCAAAAACAATTTATAAGTTACTGCAAAGCAGAAAATGAAAAGAATAAAAAAAATTATATTATCAGATATAACAAGTAAAAAAATACAGTTGAAAACAACACAAACACAAAACTAAACAGTAAAAGTTATTATTTTAATGAAAATAAAGTCCTATTAACCTAGCAAGGTGATTTTTGCTAATTTACTCATGCTAGGCCTTATTATATTTTTCAAATTAGTAGAATTTTTTGCTAATTAGCCATTAACCAAAATAGTGATTTCTTGCTCAAGCAGTTTGTGATGATTTGAGAAATCGTGATTATTGCTAGCTTTATATCAAATGAGCATGTAATGTATAAAAACTTCCAACGAGGTATTTTCCGGTATAATTTATTACTCAATAATAGTACAAAAAATATATTAAAATAAATTTTTAATCATTTCAAGAGGCATGTCGACTCGCATCGGGACAAGTGACTGACTATAATCGACAGGTTGTGGGTTCGATCCCCACTCGAGGAAATGAAATATTTAATATTTTCAAATTAAGTATGTAATGTTTTCATTTCTTCGCTCTGGTACAAGTCCAAATGCGGCGCTGAGTTCCGCCACTCAACACGCAATGCCTCAAATTCGGCAGAAAGTGGGGAACGAAAGTGAAATGGAGTGTCTTAACACTAGGTTAACAAGTTCCCTATGCCCCTACCCTGCCATGTGCGGGATACAGCGTGAACCTTTAATCATTATTAATTACTCCTATGTGATGAGAATTGTCCATCTTAAAACATATATATCTAATCTACTGCTGATAGAAGGAAAAATATTTCTACGACTGGTCATAAGAGCCAGAAACTAAATTGCAAAACGACATTAATATAATTTGGTATTCAGGAATAATATTCTCCTCACATGCTATACACACAGTGTATTAACAGCTGACAGAAAACCTGAGGTCTGTTTTAAACGCCATAGATTTTGGTTTCAATTCCCACTTGAGTGAATAAAACATTTAATATTTTCATTTTATTTACCACAGGTTTCTGGTATTCAAGATACTTATATTTTTTCACCACAATTATTTAACATTATTAACATAAAATTTATTTCTTACTTTATTATTTGCTTGTTTTGTAAAATAACTGCTTAAACAAACAATCAGTTACTTATCTACTATCTTGTAGCAATTATCCATTATTTATTAAGTAATCATAGATCAACAATAGATATTTTCTTTACATTTATTTTATACTAGCAACCTGGTCGCTGCTGTACATTTAAAATTAAAGAATATTGCCCTGTGACTATTATATCGTTTTGCTTAAAATTATAAATGTTTTTCTAGTCATTATTGCCTTTTTTGGTATCAATTTACCACTTGTACTATAATCAATTCATAATTTATTATTCATTAAAAACTATTGTCGATTAAAATATAACATTATTTCTTATCCTTCTAATTTTCCAAAAAAATGTTGTGTCACGGCGTAGTATTTTTTCCTTACATTGTTTACATATTTTATTCAAGGTGTTATTTTTCTTTGTCTCCCTTGTAATAATAAAAACGTGTGTCTGCACATTCTATATATAATTCTATGTACATTCTATGAATGAATCTGTATTTTTTTAATTATACATTGTTACTGAACGGATTTAAAAAAAAACTCTCTTGTCAAAGTAGTTAAAAGTCTGGAAAAGTTAATTAAAATAAACAAGGAAAATACATGTAAATGTATAATTTGCTTATTTCCATAATCTTGTTCTAAATTGGATATGAAAAATATGATTTTAGTTGAAAATTGACAGAAGACATATTGTATTTACCATAATCTTTTAAAAAAGGAATAGCTTATTTAATAACATATAAAACCTGTAATATGTACATGGTTTAATAGATAATTTATTCAGTATTGAGAGTTCCGGTTTATAATTTAAGCTATATATAAATAAAAAGCCAACGTAACATAAATTTATTATAGCATCTACATATAAATATTGAAAGCTTAGATGACAAAGAATTAAAATTGGAATTATTCCTTAAAAACAACAACGTACATTAAAGTTATATTATAGAGAAGACTTCGGTTCTTTGAACGCAATAATCTTAGCAAATTGAAAAATTCTTATTTCATTGAATAGTCCATTTATCGAGAAAGGCTATAATACATCTCTCTGTGACCAATTAAAATCGAGTAAAAAATAAAAGAAGACTTTTGAGCTTTCATGCAAGCGCTGTATAGGTATTTTAATGAATTAAATAACACTAACAAACTAGACTACAAAATAATTTATCTTCATGAATACTTTACATATGTTACAAAGAGGTCAAGAGGTTAATGGACTTTATTAACAACAAAGACATTACGTTATCACTTATTTGATAACAATAAATAAAAGTATTCACTAACAATTAATCGTCGCAGCCATTTTTTGTACTATACATATTATTACAATTTATAATATATAATCGAAAATATTCTTAAATCGAACATCACAAGAAAAAACGAAACAACAAACAAATACTTCTAATTTTTAAGTTTGTACCACCTCATACATCCAATAATACTTTTATGAATTAACTACAGTCATTGTTCAGTGAAAAATAATCAGCTAATTGTTTTTTAAATGTATAAATTGACTTAATGTGTTTAATATGTGACAATAATCAAGCACTCCGTTGACCGCTATTATTGTTTTGCCGTATGAGTTAATATACTCGTTACTAATGTAAAAAGGAATTTAAATTATATTTTGGATTTTTCGAGTATTTCAATGTAGCTGTGGCTGACTGTTGAGGCCTGTCGTGGCGCAGCGGCACAAGAGTGTGACTGTAACCGACAGGTTCTGGGTTCGATCCCCAGTCGA
Organism: Eueides isabella; assembly: GCA_019049475.1. NCBI lineage: Eukaryota > Metazoa > Arthropoda > Insecta > Lepidoptera > Nymphalidae > Eueides > Eueides isabella. The sequence goes on along the minus strand of CM032403.1, from coordinate 7,581,954 downwards.
GGAAATGAAATATTTAATATTTTCAATTTAAATATTTAATGTTTCATTTCATCGCTCTGGTAGTAAGGCAAAGCGCGGCGCTGAGTTCCGCCACTCAACACGCAATGCCTCAAATTCGGCGGAAAGTGGGGGGTTCCCAAGTTCCCTCTGCCTACCCTGCCTTGTGCGGGATACAGCGTGAAGCTGAAGCTGTGGCTGACTGTTCCCCAAAGTTAAATTCTGTAAGCCCAAATAGGTTTGATAATGGTTTTATAAATCAATAGTTTGCTATTATTAGTGAGTTGAGACTTGCCTCCCATCAGCCAATACATATAGCGAAGTTTGTGGTCAAGATGTTTTCTTTTGCTCCTTATGTGTTTTCTCCAAGTTAGGCGTCGATCCAAGTGCATGCCAAGATATCTAGCTTTTTCTGCTTGTGGATTTTTTTCATTGTAGAGGAGGAGTTCAGGGCAAGTTCTTTTCCTAAGAATGAAGGTTACGTGCACAGATTTGTCTTTATTAGCCTTTATTCGCCATTTGTTTAACCATTCCTCAATGAGTGTCAGGTGGGTTTGTAAGAGTCTAGTAGCTGTGTCTGGATCATCGTAAACAGCAAGGAGAGCTGTGCTATCTGCGTGAGTTGCAGTGGTTGTATAATTTGAAGTAGGAAGAGCCGCGCAGTGATATTAATTATGTTTTAATTTCTATCCACACTGTTTAATCGCATTTTGATAGTTCAACACTTTCCACACTGTGGAAAATATCACAGATACTTATGTTACACAAAGCGGGAAAATCACTACATGAAGTATCTTCTTATGGACCTATTAGCTTGCTAGAAGGCAACATTATACCATCACACCAGTTTGAGTTTAGGTCTCGGCACTCTACAGTAGAACAAGTCCATAGAGTGTGCGACACGATAAGAAAAAGAAGATTAAAAGAAAAAGAGTATTGTTCTTCTGCATTTCTGGATATTACATCAGGCATTTGATAGGGTGTCGCATAGAGGGCTACTTTACAAAATAAGGACGTACCTTTCACACAGCTATGTGGAATTTATGAAGTCTTATCTCTCAGATCGATTGTTTCAGGTGCGAGTTTCTGATAATACATCGGAGCTCTTAGAAATTAAAGCCAGAGTTCCTCAAGGATCAAGGTTAGGCCCAGTGCTGTACACCATCTACACAGCAGACTTACCAATTACAGATAGCATAACTACTGCCACATACGCTGATGACACGACAATTTTGGCTAGCCACGCAGATCCTGTGGTGGCTTCTAGTATACTACAACGGGGACTGGACAGTCTATCTTTATGGATGAACCAAGGGTGAATAAAAATTATTCTGAAGCAGTAATTTGGCTGGCCCTAGTATGTCATAGTATACTTTGATTTTACGGGATCTTTTTGGGTTAAGTTTGCCAACTCTCAAAATGTTTGCAGGGTCTGAATATCTATACCAAGTAAAGAGAGGATCTTTAGCACATCAGTTTCATCTTTCGATTTTCTTTCCTCAGCTTGAGAACCTTTTTATTCGGAAAGACCTACAAGAAAAATGTTTTTCTCCCTGTTATTGCGATTTTGTACTTCCTTGATATTTGTTTATTAGTTTATTTTATTTATAGTGAGCTGATTTTGTGCATTACCTGGTGCTACCAATGATTGTTTAAGCTGTATAAATTCAGCCTCAAGTGACCATAACTTATTTTCACCAATAACAATATCAATCTTTATCAAATGCAAATTGTATAGGCACTTGACGTGGAAAAACCATGTTAAGAGTAAAAGAGATGAACTCAACATCCGATATAGGAATCTGAAATGGTTGATTGGACTGAATATTATATTATCCATTGATAATAATCTGCTAATATACAAGAAAATACTTAAGCCTATATGGACTCACGGTTACCAATGCCGAAATACATAAGGAATTACAAATAAACATTATAAAAGAAGAAATCCTGTCGGCTACTGATAAATATAAAGGGAGGTTAGAGGCCCACCCTAATGAACTTACTGCCAAGCTAATATCGCCTACTTATGAAGAGCGACTTAAAAGGAAAAACATCTTAAGTTCCTAAAGGAAAGAGGAGATGTCCTCACCGGAGGATACACTCTAAAAAAGATTATAACACCCTGAACACATCTGTTAAAAGTGAAAGCACTGATTGCAGATAAAACTGTATAATATATAAAAAAATAGCAAATGAGTGTTCCAATTTAGTTGATAATCAATATGAAAACCGAGTTATTTTTCGAGTGTTTTCTATTGTATGGGTTCATCGTCGATTGTAACAGGAGAGAATGTGGATATTGGTTTTTTTTTAGCTTTAAAAATGACGTATGGCGTTTTCTTTGTGTTAATAGTAAAACGGCCAGTAAATAATAACACGGTTCAGTTACACGTATTTCTTCAACGAGCAGAGTTTCCACTTAACTTATTGCACAAGTGAGAATGACTTTCAAAATGAATTGCAAACCTTTTTATAATATTTTCCCCACTTCACAATAGCGTCGGAGTTTAGTCAAATGACAATCTATTTTATTATTTAATAAAATAACATTTCTAATTAATCAATTACACTAATTATTTAAATATATAATCAATTATTTAATATATAACTTGGCTTGGCCCCGGCACGGCACAGTATGAGGCAGGCTTAGCACATGGCGGGCTGGCGTTACAATAGTTAATAATTTGTATTGGAACCAGTTATATAAGATATTAAGGTCCTCTTGAGCTTTAGATAATAAGTCATGAATAGAGCTTCCAAAATAAAACAAGGACGTGCTGTCGGCGTATAAAATAATATGACCATGCAAGCCTAGCTCAAATATATTATTTATATATGTAACAAACAGTAGAGGCCCGAGTACTGACTCTGCAGGTAATAGGTAATGTACTTTATCCGACTTCACTATTTGAGTTCTATCTGTGAGTTAGAATCAAATATTTTAAGTGCTCTATCAGTGACTCCTATGAATTCTAGCTTTTTTAAAAGCAGCTTATGACTTAATGTGTCAAAGGCCTTTTTGAGATCAATAAAGATACCTAAGGCTATGTTCTTTCGGTTAATGTTTTGTTTTATTTTGATGATAAGGTCGATGGTAGCCGTGGTTGCATTACTTCTAGATCTAAAACCGTACTGATTGTTAGTGATATATTTAATTGAGTGTAAATAATTTTGTAATCTTGAGTGTAAAACTTTTTCTAAAATTTTTGACAATATCGGGAGTACTGATATTGGTCTATAGGTACCTGTGTCTGTTTTGCATCCTGATTTATAAATTGGCGTAACCTTAGCAACTTTTAATGATCTTGAAAATATACCGTAACATATTAGTCCGTTAACGAAATAAGTTAGTTTATTACATATAATATTCCTTACAGATTTAATAGCTTTTGTGCTTATTCCATCCAAGCCAACACTACAATTTGAGTTGAGTTTAACAATTATATTTAAGATTTCTTTGCCGGTACAGTGTTCAAATAAATGATGAGATATAATTTTTTGATAGTGTGATTAGCGGTAAAGTATGATGGAAATTGTCATAGTAATGATATGATATACAGTCTGGGGCGGGGACCCGATGTTTGAAATATTTATTAAATTAAAAAATATTTATAAAATTACTTAATTTTTTCTAATGTAACATTATATTTATAAAATTACTTATTTTTTTGTAAAACGAGTAGTAGTACGGGATCCCTGGACTATTTTTACCATTTATTACTAACAAGTTGATTTTTCGTGAGTAGCTTCATTTTGACTAGACGCCCAACTTTCTTCCTTACAACAATTTTGGAAAATGGTAGCTAATAGAATAAATAGTAGCAGGGATGAAATGTGTTGATTTGATGAATTTCAAAAATTTATTATTAACTGAATTTTTCTTCGTTAATCGTCAAGATAATTATCTAAATAAACCGAGAAAATATTGTCCTACAAAATTCAAGGTTTTATCAGAGTTCCCTCCTTTCCAACACGTATTATTAATAAGGTCATGGAAAATAATTACTAACCATCTATTTTTTTTTTCTATTAGTTAGTAAATATTTATGTAATTTAACAGCCACATTGTCCTACAAATTGCGTGGTACGACATCCTGGTCCTACGCTCAAAAGTTGTAGTACTAATACTAGATGTAAAAATCATTACTATCAAGCTGAATCTTCGTGTATAGCTTCATTTCAATGAGACGCCCAAAAACTTTCTGTACGAAAATTCTCGATTGTGGTTTATAACTAAGGTAACAGGGATACAAAAAGTTGATTTGACGAATTTCAAAAATTTATTACTAACCGGATTTTTCTTTCCTGGTCCTACGCTCAAAAGTTGTCAATGCCACAAGACCATTTTTTTTATTAGTAACCGTAGGACAAAAGTATCACGTGATAGGCTAGTATGTATATCGTCCAAATAAAACAATGTCCTACAAAAAAACAGGTATGTATTGCTAGTCCGACAAGAATTGTCGTTTTTGTTTTTTTCTTTATAGCACAGCGTAAATAAAAACATATTTATTGAAATTAAAATAACTTTATTTTCTAATGTAAAAAAATCTGGGTAATGTATATAAACAAAAAAAAAATAATTTTCATCAGATTCATCCGAAAAATCTTCATCATCTTCGCTAGCAGTATTAATCTCATCTTCATCTCCCTCTTCGTCACTTTGTTCATTAGTGACGTGTGACTCTGTAATAACATGAAATAATTAATAAATCGCCGAATAATTAATAAATAAATAACAATTATTTTAATAGAGTACCTTGTAAGTCAGAAGATATTTCTTCAAAAGATGGGCTTTGGGGACCATCAAACCAATAATATTGATATTTATTATTATTGATAAAGATATTGAAGGATCGATGATTTCAGTCGATTCAGACGCTGATGATGTAAAAGCTGGCGCATTACTGTGTATAATAAATTATTAAAACAAAAAATATGAAAAATTATGAAAAATCGCGATTGAAATTAAACTTACATTAAATTAATACTTAGTAAAATAGAGTTATATAAGAATATAAATTTAGTACATATATTATTTTTCTATGCAATATAAAATATATTGAATAGTAATGGATGCTTCACTTTATAAGTATTTTTTAGGACAATCGAGCATTTCTGAACATAACCGAATTCTCCGACTGTTAATGGAGTAAATTGGAAACACGTGGAAAATTTTGCTATTGAATTAAATATATTTATATTACAATCCAAATTTTGGAGGAAATATGTAAAATTTAATATAATTTCTATAGTTATTATTCAAAGAATATTGCAAAACTTTCAAAATAATATTACTTCAATTTTTTTTTTACATAATTACGTGCAAATATGAGTTATTGAATTATTTTTTATTTATTTTCAAAATAAAGTAATAAAATATTCGATGGACTTACCTTTGATAAGACAAATATTTAGATTTTACTCTAAATTCCTTGTAACACGAGGAATGATAACCTATTATTTCGTCACTCCTTGATAAAACCATCAATATTGTAAGACAAATATTTTTTCGGTTTATGTAAATAATTATCTTGGGAATTAACAAAGAAAAATCTGGTTAGTAATTAATTTTTGAAATTCGTCAAATCAACATTTTGTATCCCTGCTACCTTAAACCACAATCGAGAATTTTCGTACAGAAAGTTGTTGGGCGTCTCATTGAAATGAAGCTATACACGAAGATTCAGCTTGATAGTAATGATTTTTACATCTAGTATTAGTACTACAACTTTTGAGCGTAGGACCAGGATGTCGTACCACGCAATTTGTAGGACAATGTGGCTGTTAAATTACATAAATATTTACTAACTAATAGAAAAAAAATTAGATGGTTAGTAATTATTTTTCATGACCTTGTTAATAATACATGTTGGGGAGGGGGGAACTCTTTGATAAAACCTTGAATTTTGTAGGACAAACATTTTCTCGGTTTATTTAGATAATTATCTTGACGATTAACGAAGAAAAATTCAGTTAGTAATAAATTTTTGAAATTCGTCAAATCAACACATTTCATCCCTGCTACCCCTATTAGCTACCATTTACCAAAATTGTTGTAAGGAAAAAAGTTGGGCGTCTAGTCAAAATGAAGCTACTCACGAAAAATCAGCTTGTTAGTAATAAATGGTAAAAATAGTCCAGGGATCCCGTACTATAATTTTTTATTCCCTTAAAAAAGAAATAAAATGAAAATAAAAAAATATAATAAAAAAAATATTTGACATATACTACAAAGATCTGTCACTATTTGAGAACCTTTTTCAATTTTAGTTGGAAAATTATTACAATTTATTAGCGGCTAAATTAGTAATTAAAGTCCACATTTTCTTTAGTTTGTTACAACATTTCGTAAATTCTTTAAAGTGATATCAATCTTTTGTTACTTAATTTAATTAAGTTGCATGCCGTCTTTTTTCGATGAAATATTTCTTCACCGTCTCATCATGTGAATTTTTCTTATGTCTCGCCCACAGCAGGTTTCGTTCATTGATCTCAGAAATTATGTTCTGATTTATCAAATCTTTTTGTGGTGGGTTTAGAATTTTGGTTTTTTTACCTTGCTGACATTAATCATATTCTCAAACTGTGTATAGTGACTATACATATATATTGGTCAATTTTAATTTATTTCTACGCATATTTGCTTATGGTCCGATAGTGATGTAATAATAAGTGTCATACTAAAAGTATCTTCAGTTAAGTTAGTACTCACGTGAGCGAGTATCGAATTTCTTTTTTCACATTCTCTCTACGTCTTGACTCTAATTGTGATAATTGTCTAGTAGTGTGTGTTTTTATATTTGAAATATTAGATTTGTTCAAAAACTAGTCATGTTCAGTTTTTGGACCGACTTTTAAAATAGTTGGCGTTCCATTTATACATTTGACAGTAAGTCCTACTTCTTTTTTTTTCTAGTACTTTGAGATCATTTTTAAAGGTTTGCAGTTAATTTTGCTGTGCAGGAGTTTGATCCGAGTTCAGTTTAATATCTCGAGAAAGTTTTTCTTTATTCTGAAGCAGTACTTTGGCTGACTCCAGTATGTCATAGTATACCTTGATTTCACGTGATCTTTTTGGGTTAAGTTTGTCAACTCTAAAAATGTTTGCAGGGTCTGAATATCTATACCAAGTAAAGAGAGGACCTTTAGTGCATCAACTTCGTCTTTCGATTTTCTTGCCTCACCTCGAGAACGTTTTTGTCTTGGAAGACCTACAAGAATAATGTATTTCTGCCTGTTGTTGCGATTTTGTACTTCCTTGATATTTATTTACTAGTTTATTTTATTTATAGTGAGCTTATTTTGTGAATTACCTGGTGCTTCCAATGATTGTTTAAGCTGTAAGAATTCGGCCTCCATAACCGTAACTTATTTTCACCAATAACAATATAAATCGACTCATCCGAATTTATCAAATGACATTTAATTTTCTCCAGATCTGATAACATAGTAGTGGTGGATAGTTTTATTTCATTAATAAGGCCGATAGCACCATCTACCTTGTTTTACATAGAATTTAAACAATGTTCAGTAGTGGTCTTCATATCAGATAAAGATATGTATTTTTATGTTATTCTGCTCATTCAAATTCACATATTTTTCTAAGAGTGAGCTAAGGTGAGTCATTTCAGATCGCATTTTCGATAATTCCTTATTCCATTGACAATCAGTAGTCTTAATAAACGTTTGTTGCGTTGAGTCACATTTCGTTGCGTATCCATACTAAGAACGCTCATTTTTGACAGATCCGATTCCGATCCACTGGCATCAACGGTCGTTAACATTTTTATAGTTGGTGATTTCATTAATAAACTCACATTTGTGTGTGTGAGTGAAGACCTGGTGCACTTGTTACAAGAGTTGGTTAAAAATAGCTGCGGTTCTCGTCCCGCGGGGGTGAAGAACAGTTTTGCGGCTACGGTTTATGCAGAGCGTGAGTCTTGCACAGTAATGTAATGACTTTATTCACAAACACTGTTGTACTCAAAAATGATGTTTATCAAAAATATTTTTAGTTTGAAAGTTAAACAGCACTAGGTTTTGATTTCAATAGTAAAATTTGCAATACGTCCGCATGCAATGACTGACGAAAATCAATCAAAAATGGATATTTCCGGTGATATCACAGATTTAAAATACAGGAGCAGAAAGATGGATGGAGGGGAGACGTTGTGATTTATACGTCGCAAGCATGATGCCACTGTTACGTAACTATTATTTATCCTAATATAAAATGCGTTAGTATAAGGAGCTACTAGATCAAATTATAAGAACGTTTTGAAATGAATAATCCTTTTATCAAAGAAAGCATAAACAATGTCTTCTATCTTTATATGTTTATATGTAAAACTCGATTTTAAAGACATTTTAACAACACTGATGCGGAAGATGCAGCGGAAAAACTAGTATCTACTTTATCCTCTGTCATACAAAGTGATTCGTACGTTATGAAATCGTCTAGTAGAAAGAGAATTATTAAGCCTTGGATAGCACCTTGATTACTCCGCTGCATAAGAAATCGAGATAAACTTTATAAAAAATGGAAACTAAACCCTGACAATGCAATTGCTAAAAATATTTATATACGCTATAAAAATTTCTGTAATAATCTGTTAAAGAAAAAAAAGGCTAGTTATGAAAATAATGAATTTAAAATAGTTGACAAAGATACTACAAGAACATGGAAAGTAATTAAAAAAAATTACAAATATATCAAATGAAAATAATAAGGCTTCTAGTAAACTTTTACATTTAGCTAGCAATCCAATTGAAGTAGTAAATAATGTGAATAATTATTTTGCGAATGTAGGGAAAAAACTTGCATCTGCTGATGATTTCAAAGACGTTTCTGAGATCGGTAATCTTAAGAATACTATAGATGTTAAGTAATAACTTCTATAACTCGGGTATGTAATCTGTGCTTATATCTCAAGGAAAATTCCCTAGTGTTTTCAAAAAGGCTGTTGTTCACCCAATCTATAAAAAAGGTTACTACCTTTTTAATAGATTGGGTGAACAACATAGTTTTAATAATTACAGACCCATATCTATATTAAGTACACTTTCCAAAATTCTTAAAAAAATTATAAATAATAGACTAGTTTCCTATTTGAATAAATATAATTTACTATCCTCTAACCAGTATGGCTTTAGAGCTGGGAAATCCACAGAAGATGCAGTAATGAAATTGTTAGGTTATGAAGTACAAAATATTGATAAAAATAAAAAGACACTCGGCATCTTCCTTGATATTTCTAAAGCCTTTGATACGGTTTCTCTACCTCTTCTTCACAATAAATTGGAAAAACTCGTATCAGAGGGATTGCTTTGGATCTTTTTAAAAGTTATTTGGCCAACAGGAAACAATCGGTAACTATAAATGGAAACATCAGCGATGAGGCTAAACTGTCGCATGGTGTACCGCAGGGAAGCGTGTTAGGACCTACTCTCTTTTTAATATACATTAACGATCTATGTAACTTAAAAACTAACCTAACTGCAAAATCATTTCAGTCAGTCTTGCTTGTTTATAGTAATTGTTGGTCTGATACACTGAAATATGGTGAAAAAGCCTTTTCCATTGTCACAAACTGGTTGTCATCAACATCTTGACCCTTAATTTGGATAAAACTCAGTTCATGACATTCGGTCATAAGCGGTCTCTGCCACCTGAATATTTTTCTATTATATGTGTCCTTATGAATTACGAAATATATGTAATTGTTCCAAAATAACCAGAGCTGGTTCTGTAAGGTATCTCGGTATCCTAATAGATGAAACCTTTCCTGGAAAAATCACATACAATCTCTAACTTCTCGTATACGAAAACTAGTTTTCGTCTTCAAACAACTTAGATATGGCGTAAATTTACAGATTTTAAACATGGTTTACTACGCCCTCGTGCAGTTGTTACTTACATATTGCATACCAGCAAGGGGTGGTGCAAAAAAAAAATAATTCTCCTTCCACTAGAAAGAGTACAAAGATGCATTCTTAAGGTCATGCTATGTAAACCTATTCGTTTTCCATCAACAAAGTTATATCAGACTGCATATATGCAAATTGCTAACGGTTCAGCAATTATATGTTCTCTGTTCTACTCTCCGAAAACATAATACTATTTCCTTTTATGCTCATTATATGAGTAATAAGCGTAGAAATCACAATATTTGTCAAATAGAATTGCGTCGTATAGTATCTTTGAACTTACAATATTATTATCTAAGCTCTGCATTGAACAATCGTATCAATTATGATATAAATACTTACCACCCTCTTACTTACCACCGATGTAAAATTAAACTATTGAACTGGCTATTCTATCTTTAAGCTACGATCAGATGGAAGACCTATTGAACACCTAATTGTAAGTTTACACACACACACACACACACACACACACACACGCACGCACGCAAGCACGCACGCACGCACGCATGCACGCACGCACGCACGCACGCACGCACGCAAGCACGCAGACGCACACGCGCACGCGCACGCGCACGAGCACGCGCACGAGCACGTGCACGCGCACGCACACGCACACGCACACGTACACGTACACGCACACGCACACGCACACGCACACGCACACGCACATGCACACGCACACGCACACGCACACGCACATACACACACACACACACACACACACAATCCCTTTAATTGTATTTATATTATTTATTTTGTTTTTTTATATTATTTTTATTATTTGTTTTCTAATATATATAATTATTTGATTTTATATTATAGTATTAAAATTAAATTAGTTAAATTTGATATAATTTTTGTAACGACGTTTGTGAGGTGAGTCATAATTGCTGCGACACAGTATTATACTTTTGCAGTTATTATCGTTATCAAATGTTCTTGTTAATCACTAATTTTGAAATAAAGAATTATTAGTATTATTATTATTATTTACACAAGCAAATCTCCGGGGCTAATGGACGTATTTGAGCAATATATAATGATATCTTAAGAGACTGGCTTAACCATAACAAATATAGAATAGACAGTTTTAACAGAAGTTCATCATCTATGACCAGTTTCTGTCAAAATATAAATCGAAGTGCATATTCGCCCATATACGCCTCAAGATAATTTTTGGTCAATTATTAGTCCCAGATCTTTCACAGTGCTGGAGTAATTTATAACTGTGCCTTTATATTTCAAGTCAGGTAAATTGTGAATATCATGTTTGATTACTTGACGTGAACAATTATACCCTGATATTTATTGGGATTGACCTCGTATTTTAGAGGCCAAATAGATATTTGTTGTAGGTTAGCATTAAGTAAGGGAATAGCTTCGAAAATCTGATCCTAATACTACGTTAGAATGCATATAAAGTTGCAAGTCGTCCGCATGAAGATGACAGTGAGAGGTTAAAATTGAAGTAATGGAGTTAATGCAAAATGAAAAAACTGAGGGAGATAAGATGCCGTCTTGAGGCACGCCAGCCGTCATATCATGCCAGTTTACTACAATTTTTTTATAAATGTAGCGGAAATTTTAGTTTTCAATGTATAAATATTGTCTTAAAAGTGATAATGTTATTAGAACAAGAAAGTGAAGTATAAATAAAATAGTGTGATTTAAGCTGACGAAGCCATGGGCGGGTCGCTAGTATTAATATAAAAAAATCTCTAAATAATAAATGATTATTTGATGTTTGCGATTAAAAAATCAAAGTTATTGTCATGTGAAAAAACAATCTATGGAAAAACAAATTTATTTATAGGGGTAATATTTAAATAATGATATCTTCTATTATTTATAACACAATCATATATCCTTAAGATAAAATCTTAGAAACCTTAGAAATCACTATAATATAATCCAGTGATTAGTGGACGGCCCCTTAGTAGTTCGAAGAGACTACTAAGGGGCCGTCCACTAATCACGTGATGTTTTTTGTAGTATTTTTTAACCTCTCCTCCCCCCTTGATGATACGTGGTGAGATTTAATCTTATTAATTACTTAATTATAAGTACACGTAATACATTATTGCACCCCCAACCCCCTTATGACATTTCGTAATTTTTTCCGAACCCCCTCTCCTTTTTTCGAACCTCACGTGATTAATGGACGGCCCCTAATATGAAAGCTCTACAACCTTCTCTAAGCCACATTCAAATATAAAATGCAAACCAAATGTTTTTATATATGTATTTATGTTCAGTGTATAAAATAAATAATTATGTAGTTAAGGTGGGCAAAACAGATTGTTTCTTATTCACTTAAGTTCTTCATCATACATATAATACCTAACGCCTTGAATCTTTTACTTTTTATTGTTTCTTGTAGTTTAGCTTTACCGTTATGTTTGTTTATCAGATGTTCCAAGTCTAGTCAATGACATATGATTACCACACTACACATTGTTTGGTGGCATTTCATTATTTCATACAATTTTCCTGTTATGGACAACCGTCCATCAGTTTATTTATTAGAGACAATAATATCTATAAAATACCTGAAGCGAACATTTCATCCTCAAGCCCAAGCAACATTTTGTGCTATGTAACCACACAATAAGGATGGCATTTCAGGTTGTAACGTACTGAGTGGTTAGCAAATTCGGCGTTAGATATCAACCAGTCCCCAAGGCCTCATTTATAAAGAATAAACATTAAATTCGTAATAATTTTAAAATTGTGATATAAAACATTGTCGGACGTTTTCTGTATTGAGTAGCCAATTACATTTTAGAGTCAATGGTGTTATCCAAAAATACTGTAGGAAATCGTTGAGATAAGACTTAAAAAAATGGGTATTTCAAGTTATTATCAATTATTTAAAGTTATTATCATTAAAAACACTCCTTATTATAATAATGTCTTTGATTTTCGCGATTGTTACACATTTTAAATGAAACACTTTTAACCGGAGTAACCGCGTATATTGAATGGTAAACATTTTTGGGAAACCCGACGTTTCTAACACTTTACAGTAGTCCGTGGTCACGGGTAGACTGAGGTGGCATTTGTCTGTCATTTGATATAATTATTATATCAGAATACCGGCAAAGATTCCTTAATTGCCTCGCATACTGCCCTGGATTCTTGCAGAATGAGCTAACTGTATCTGGTCTTCTAGTATGGTGTACTGGGGACTTTTGAATTTGAATTATATATATATATATATATATATATATATATATATATATATATATATATATATATATATATACATATATATATATATATATATATATATATATATATATATATATATATATATATATATATATATATATATATATATATTCAGGTTTATGGTAACTTAGAGCACAGAAAAAAATAAGCTTCTAAGTCAACGCAATCGAAAGATATAAATACATAAATAAAAGATGCGACCATTGACGTATCGTTTTTGCTGCATTTTGTGAGGAGTATGGCGCAAAATTAAAAATTTGATCGTTGATAAAAGGTTTAAAATAGTTTGAAACCCTCAATGGACGAGTCCGACTCGTACTTAACCGAATTTCGTTTCAAATGCATGTAATCATTTACATAATACTTGATCATAAACAAACATTTTTAAATATTTGATATGTCTCTTTACTTTATATTGGCAAACACAAAGATACGACTTAACCAATAATTATTAGACTTTCCGAATAACTTAATAGTATACAATATGGCTTTTATAAATCCCTGTAATCTTTAAAATATTGACCTCTTACTCTTAATCGTTGAGGAGTTTAATCAGTATCATCAGCTCAGTAGTGTCCATCAGATGATGGCTATACGAAGCAAAACATCATTTACACTGTATCTCGCATACAGCAGGTAGGTTTAAAAATTTCGTTGAGTTACCTAGTTTCAAATTATTTTTAGGCATTGCGTATTAAGTGGAAGAACTCAACGACGTGGCGAAGAAAAGTAAATGAAATTTCATTAAATATTTCATTTTCTTGATTGGGGATCGAACCCATAATCTGCCGCCTCTACAAAAGCACTGTATAACATTGTGCCCTGTGCCACGACAGGCCTACACATGAAAATTACATTCTTATACGAAATTATATGAAACATGCAATTTCCTTATATTTGTATGTATTAGAACCACTGGAAAAGAAAGCTATTCCAAAAAATCGTCTTAATTTTTAACGCTTTTCAATTTTTTACAGGTTCGGAGTTTTTCTCCCAAAAATAACAAACGATCATTATCGGGTATATGTTTTGAAAAATAGAGGTAAAAAATATTCTGTTGGATTTGCGGATTTTTACCGATACCTATTTATGGTAAGTTTTGGCTACATTGGCAAAAAAAATATAGATGGATAAAATGTAAGCGAGTGAGCGTAAACTTAATTAACGAATTAAGTAATTAATTACAATTTTTCAGGGGACTTTGGTGTTTTTGTATACCACTCTATAAAATATTTTATACTTAATTACCATAAAATTAAGTGATTTGTGTAGCTCTTTTTTAAATGTAAATAAAATACAATTCTTTTCAGCAATTTGAATACATACAAGCTTATGATTATTGCAACGGACTGATTCTCCTCATAGATTATACAGAAGCGAACATAATGGAAACTCTTAAATGGTTTAATCCTGTCCATTTAAAAGATTCAATCACTACTGTTAGGGTAAGTCGTTAATATTTCAATAACTCATAGTAAAATACAATATTTTATACATGGATACAAAAAAAGATGGAGATTTCTGCACACTGCCATTTGAGCAATTTAGCTGTGAAAAAGACTTATTATAAGCAAATATTCTGATCAACTAAAAATTCATAGTTTGAACGTTTGATATTTTTGTCATAAAAAAATATTTGTCTCAAGCGCTTACACTAAGAAAAGGTAAATTGCTTAGTGTCCATTTTCTGAATTACAGAAATGAATTTCTGTGCTTTATCTAAAACTAGTGATCCGCCAGTGGTGTCATCCATGTAAATAATATCATTATTTATTTATTAATTTGAATTGCATTCTCATCGTGTAATGATTTTTAAGATAATATCTCTACGTTAAAAACTAAAACATGAATCAATTCAATAAAATAGCTGTTACCTTACAGTAATTTACGGCCGGTCTTAATTTATCAAAAGTTACACACATATGATTTATAATAAATAATTTAATTTATCGTTATTTTTATTGCGATGATTTTTGTATAAGGAGTATTGTCAAAATATACTTGAAGTTCCGTATTCATATAATGCCATAGACGACCGATAGTGCTGCCAAAATCCAAATACAATCAAGTCAAAGAGCCTTCACGTTCTGTATATCATCATACTCTGCAACATATATGTCAATATTATTTTAACACGGTGTTCGAGTTCTACCACTCAACAGGCAATGTTTTAAATACGGTGAAAACTGGCTAGCACAAGTAAATGTATGTAAATGGAATGGCTCAACACTAGATTCCTAAGTTCCCCTTGCCTACCCTGCTACATATATCGTACCAGTTACATACATCATATCTATGTTCAGACGCAGGGCCATTGCCTCATGAAGGCCTCATGTTAATAAGGTGTTTCTTTAATTAATCCTTATGAATTAAGAAATATATCGTGCAAAGCTTTCATTTCATAAATTGCATTTATTTTTAACTAGGAAGAAATTCATTAACTCTTTATATTTGCTGATAGTCCTGAGTATCTTGATTGACATGCTTTGGCATTGCTATATAACGATTTGTCTACGAATGACAGCACTGTACATTATATATACAGCGACAAATGCATTATTTCATTAGGCCTATTAAGTTCGAACATTAGATAGGAGTGATTACTAGTATAGTAAAATCGCAGGCACTGTTTCGAGCTAAGCAAAAATAAACTTATACTCTTGAGCTCGTCAAGTGTATAAGTTTTTATTTGCTTTAAGCTCAGGAAATTTAAAATTGGTTGGAATTTTACTCGAGTAGAAAACGATCGGTTTATGGAAATTTAAGATCAGTCAAGCAAAAAAACAGCATTCGTTGAATAATTAAATTATTTTGGCAACATATATAAAAATTATGCTGGACGTATTCAATAAGATCTGCCGTATATGTAAATAGACTGCTGAATAAATCGGTTTTAATTTCAATCTATAAGAAGGGCGCAAATCAAAGAACCTGGGCCTCATTTCTAGTAAAATATTTCTACTATATATATATATATATATATATATATATATATATATATATATATATATATATATATATATATATATATATATATATATATATATATATATATATATATATATATATATATATATATATATATATATATATATAAGTCCACTAGCGCCTGCGCAAATTTTATCTATCTATAACAGTAAACTTCAAGAGACCAGGATAGTCCTCTTAATGTAACAGGCACGATAGAACAAATGGTTATGTTGATAATATGATATTTATTACGAATGATATTTATATAAATATCATGAAGTAATCCTCACATCCTACAGTATTGATTAATTAGCCTATACATAGATGGTAAATTGAAGATCAGGACTAATTATATACTCTCAAAAACTCTCAAACCGCTAACATAAATACGCCAGGGGTACATATTATCACCGCTCATGTTTAATATCTATGAAAGAATATAAGAAAAGCGTTGGATGAATGGCATGGAGGTATGGCAATTGTCGGCGTAAGGATTAGCAATCTGTAAACAATACAATATCTCAGTAACAGACACTAAGTTGGCTAAATTGTTCAGAAAAGAGAAGATTAAAAGAGATTGGGATCACAATTAACAAAACAAAGAACAATTGCATTATGTTTGCTTGCAATAAGTAAACTTACAAGAATTTAGTAATAAGTGGAGTCCATCACATCATATCATTAGTATAAAATATGCAATAGTTACATGATTTTGGACAGAAAATAGAGCACCGTGCCTTCATAACATTACCATGTTTCTGCCTATCTAGATATGTGATGTTTCAATATACAATTAACTAATAAATTAATTTCTATTATTACAGGAAGGTTATGGTATGAGGATAAAAGGGTTACATTTTTTATCAGAATCTAAGGCTATAGAGGCAATCGTGGGTCTATTTAAACAAGTATTGAGTCAAAAACTGATCGGACGTGTACATGTACACAGAACCACTGATTCACTTTATGAATATATCGATAAAGATATTTTGCCAATAGAATATGGTGGAAAAGAAAAATCGTTACTTCAACTTCATGGTGAGTAATAATACATATTTATTTTTCTCCACAAAGTGCCGTCACTAGCTTAAGCTTATCTGTATGCCACAGTCAACATGACTCGGACTCAGATCGGAATGCATCCGCGTAGTTAATTTCGTTTTAAAAAACGAAATTGAAAATGCGATGTTGACTTACGCAACTCAACACTTAGTAATAATGTCTTTGATTTTCGCGATTGTTACACATTTTAAATGAAACATTTTTAACCGGATTAATCGTGTATATTCATCTTTTTTATACGTGTTTTTTGGAAACTCAACGTTTCGAACACTTTACAGTAGTCCGTGGTCACGGGTAGAGTGTCTACCCGTGACCACGGATTATGCGCTTAATCCGGTTAAAATTGTTTCATTTAAAATCAACACTTACTGCCTCAAATTCAGCGAAGTGGGGAATGGAAATTACATTTCCACATTTGGACATTAGGTTCCCAAATTCTCTACTCTGTCATGTGCGAGATATATCGTGAAGCTGAAAGAAATTTATTTAAGATTTTTATTTACAATAAAAAACTAACCATGCCATATAGGATAGATTAACTAAGTTTTATTCTTTCCTATGTGTGGATTATCGAAAAATGTATTACTTTTTTTACTTATTTGTTTTTGAGAAATGTCCACAATAATAGGGTGATATTTTTCTGAGATTGACTAAATCTATATATGCCATAGTTAGTAAAAAATTTTTTGTTAAAAGATATTGTATTTTTTTTTGCTATTCTTGTTTATTCACAAGATTGCTGAAATAATCCAAATTAATATCATTAAAAACATATGGATTTACATCACTAAAACTAACCTGACCAATATTTTGGATACTTCCCCTAAAACGAAGTGTCAGGACCTGAGGCGGTATAATTAGAACAAATTATCATAAACCATTGGATCAAAAACCAGATCGTATTAAATTCAACTCCTTCTTTCTTCTTTTTCTCTTTCCTGAATAGAAATCGAATTTATAACGATCACTTAAATAACTGGTGGACAATTCTTCACGTAAGATCTTCCGTCTTTAAAAATAGAATGAATAGGTATAAAGTTGGCGTGCTTCAACGTAGACGATTTTTAGTATAAAAAAAATTCTATGTGTATTAATAACTATATGCAAAAACTAGTTTAATGTAAAGTCGGCTTACAGATGATAATTATACATATATAACGCCTTAAGAAAACATTAATAAACAATTGTATACTTTTATGGACGGATTGGAGCTATTATCACTGCATTATCGTTACTTGATATACAAACAGACAGCTAATTAAACATAACTTTTTCGTTAAAAAAAAGTATTTTTATTTAGAATCTAAATTTATTATCTTTACAATAATACATAATTATTTACAGACAAGGTTGTGCCATTAACATTATTTTGCGACATGTGTCAAATTTAAGTTCTTTCAATTCGTATTATTCGGTTAAGGACAGAGCGATACTAGGCAGTATGAAATCAAGAGAAAAGTTCCGAATGTTTTAGGCTGATCGTGTTACTCTATCTTCTTTTGCATACTCCGTTCAGGCGTTCCTACCGTGACGAGTTATGCTTTTTCAAAAAAAAACAGATTTAATATCATTCATGAATGCTCGCTAACACTGTCTCGTGTCATCGTGTCAATAATGAGGATATGAAAAATCGAGAACAGAGCGTAATCTTAGCCATTTTTGTTTCAGAGGAATGCAAAAGCGCCCTGACTTCCAATGAATTCAGTAATTACTTACGTGAAATGAACAAAGCGCGTACCGATGAAAGTTTGAGACAGGGCGATAACAACGATGAGTACATGGGAACACAAGGGACGTTTAGAACTTTGAATTTGGATTGAAATAAATTAATTTAGCATAGCGTGTTTCTTTTATTTTTCCTTTTAACTATAAAAAAAAAATTAAAACCATTTATTACTTTTTTTTTCACCATTGGATTCCATATACAAACCTTTTCTCAACTACGTTATTATGACCTTTTTTGTCATAATAGAATTATTTTATAATGAAAATCTGAAAATATTTAATATAACATATCAATATAAACATAATAATGTCTTTTATAAGTTTTTACAATACCAGCGTAGGAGCTAAGAACGCCCCTTTTTTGCGTCCAATTTTCTAGACATTGCTTTGTCTCCCAGAGCAGGCCAAAAAAAATAAGTTGACCTATTACGGCTGTTATAGCACTGCACCATAATATGCAAGTTATATAATAAGAAGAAAATAAATAAATACAGTTACTCCTGCGTGGTTCGGCGTGAAGGTAAAAAGTTGATATACCTGACTGATAAGAAGGTAAGGGTATTTACGAAAATTTAGTTGATTATTTTACCAACCCAACATAAAGATTTTTGTTTATTGACTTTCAAAACAAAACAAATTTCAGCGTTAAGTTCCGCCACCACCACTTTTCTTATTGTAGACTATATTTCCTAAACATAAAATAGCAAATTAGGTGAATCACACTTCTTATCACCTACAAAGCTAGAATATCATTATAAAAATTGTGCTGGCTATTTTGCTACCATAAAATTGGACTAGGTTGCTATAAAATATTCTTTAGTATACATAACACTAATAAGATAGAAAACGACACCTATGAAGGAGTGCACAATATCAGATTTTCCACTTAATTAAGTTGAATTTATTAGGCCAATGACTATATTTAAGAGAAGCTAAGGGATGTAAAAAAAGTATACAAAATGCTACTTTTTTTACTATTTTATATAAAAAAGTTTTTTATATGGTCGACTGGTAAAGGAATTTCTGTAATAGACTTAAATTAGGTTTACGTGCAACATTGTATGTGCAGCAAATGAGAAATTAAATTTGGTTCACTTCACTTTGATTATGGCATTTCGAGCGTGCCTGATGATTGTAAAATCACTTCGTGACACACATTTTAAGAAGATCTCACGAACGAGGGTGCAATAAAAATAATATTATAAAATAAGAGAAAGCATTTTTAATACTACTCCAGTAAAGATACTCCCCTAACCTAGCGTTATATATAGCTATTTTTTATTGTTACACTTAATATGTTTATATACAAATTTGCATACTACATTATTTACTCATTACTTAACACATATACGCAAAAAATAATCCTTGATAGGACATTGACTTTGTCTTAATTGTATGTAATTATATTATCATGAACCTTGGCAGTTATACATAGCTTCGGTATCAATACTATAGTATCATCAAGTCAGTTTGACGATGAAGCCAGGACCTGCATTGAAGAACTCTTCAGAGGTTATTAGTACAATACTCGATTTAAGAGTACCCATACATTTTTTAGTTCCACACACACTTGATGCACGTGGTAAAGAGTGTTTTATAATTTTAGCTGTTATACAATAGTTTAGTAATGTAAATCATCATTTTATCTAAAGGCAGTAATTAGTGTCATGCGCTTGATTTTGTTTTGTTTGTAAGTCCTCAATTTTATTTAATTACAAAGATGCTATCAATGAGGTGTACTTCGAAAGCGTTTACAAATAAAAATACTAGAAATGAAAACCATTTATTTCTTTTTCGAGTTGGGTAACGCAAAATTTAAATTTTAAGCCCTAAGTGTGAAATAAAAAATAGTCAAAAATAGTTTAAACCTTTCATATAAAGATTAACATATCAAAGGAAAGATAACTTCAATTTCACAAATTCCTTAATTCAAACCACATAAACAACAATTCATTGTCTAAGTAAAAAAAGAAAGAAATGATAAAAGTAAACAAAAAACAGCGTAGAATTACATTTTGCAAATTTACTGCTTTAGAAGCGAGGAAATACTGGCCTACCTTGAAACATTAAAAATGACGGGAATGGGCGAAACTTTGAGAAAAATAAGCGTGTACATTTGTTTGCTTGTAAATTGTTCAGGAATCTTTGTTGCCTGCAATAAAAGTCACTTAGACGAAGTTCTCTTCTAAATTAAGGTGAAAGACCCTATAGAGGCAAGATTGAAGAGGGTCTTATTGTGAGATGTGGCTGAGACGCCATTAATTAATTTTGCATTCCTGCGATGTAAAAAGAAAACTGTGTTAGTAGTGATTTGTAAAGAAAAGCGTTTTAAAAAATAAACTTGACTAGTTATTCGAATTTATTTATTAATTTTCTTATGAAGTCTTAATGCAGAGTGAAGAATATCTTTGGCTCACGACGTATGGCACCTGGCAGCGAGAATTTTTAAGATACTCTGTTTCTCTTCTGCCCAATTGCTTAGTTTAAATAAGTTACTTTTGTCGTGTTGTCATACCGAGCTTATAACTATAATTCCTGAATGAGAATTGACTCCCAATCACCGGGTCAAGTTTAAGTTTAATTAAAGAAAGGATTTTTTCTAAACAAAAAGGTATTTTATTCGGCTACTTCTTATTATTTCTTATTCATTATAAACCACCGAACATGTTTCATATTTTTTCTAACTTTTCTGATTATTATTTTCTCACAAAGCAAGATTACGAATGCAAATAGACCATGAACACTGGGACTAAATTTACAACCTCGGAGCGTTACTACCGCGTTAGTGTCAATACCAGAGGTATTCATTGATTACTATGCGTGAGGTAAAGAGGAGAGAGAGTCCGAAATAAAATATTTTGTTACTAGATCCTCGCCACCTACGCTGCCAATAATTTTCTTGTTTAAAAATGGTGAAAACGATTTTTTTAATAATTAATTTAATTAGATTTTTTCTAAACTGTCTTCTTTTCGTATTTATTATTTTTTCATTATCTTTTAAACAAATGTCCCTTTATGATGTTTATTTTTAATAAACTAAACGTGACATTGGCAAAGTGATATGCTTAACTGGCACGCTCGGAACGCCATAATCAAAGAATATTTATCATACCTTTAATAAATTAACATACATTCATTAATGCTGTATCAAAAAACAGGTTATCATAAAAATTGTACGAAATCACAATCACGTCGTGATTTCTGACAATATTTCAGTAAATTAATTTACTATATCACTTGCTATCGTTAAAATATATTATAATCATCATCGCATTCACCGTGACGGTCCAAAATGAGATACGAACGAGATAATTTATGTATGATTATTTTTTAACATTACCTTTAATAAATTAATATACATTCATTAATGCTGTATCAAAAAAGAAGTTATCATAAAAATTGTACGAAATCACAATCACGTCGTGATTTCTGACAATATTTCAGTAAGTTAATTTACTATATCACTTGCTATCGTTAAAATATATTATAATCATCATCGCATACACCGTGACGGTCCAAAATGAGATACGAGCGAGATAATTTATGTTCGATTTATTTTTAACATTACCTTTAATAAATTAATATACATTCATTAATGCTGTATCAAAAAAGAGGTTATCATAAAAATTGTACGAAATCACAATCACGTCGTGATTTCTGACAATATTTCAGTAAGTTAATTTACTATATCACTTGCTATCGTTAAAATATATTATAATCATCATCGCATACACCGTGACGGTCCAAAATGAGATACGAGCGAGATAATTTATGTTTGATTTATTTTTAACATTGCCTTTGTTGTAATATGTAACATGTAAAGTTCTATTATTTTAAATAGATGTCTGACATGAATTTTTAATAATATAAACCGGATTCGCTCTTGGCTAGACCAATAAATAATTTTTGTTTTTTTTTCGGAGTTCGGTGAGAACGAATGTCTTAGTTGGTCAGAGCGCTGGAAAGGTATTCCAGAGGCGCGGGTTCAAAACCTGCTTCGTTCAAAATTTTTATACGCTTTTTAAATTTAAGTTTAGTATAATATGATTTTAAGTTTAATAATTAAGCTATTTCACTATTAAAGGCTGAGCTAAGAATTTGTTACGATTTCAGAATAATATCACGGCTTTGTTGAGTCATCTGGTCCAGGCCTGTTCAAGAACATCTCTTTATTCGATGGACTACTGTTATGTGTTTGCCGGACGATCCTTTTAAGCCTTTTATTTAAATGTGTTCTTAATTTCTAGTTATAATTTGGCTGGATTAAATTTTGTTGTTGTTCTTTAGGTTTTGTATTTTGACAAATTTTTCTTCGACTCTCTCTATTACCAATTTCTTGTTTCTAAATTTAGCACTTTCATGTTTCTAAATTTTCTTAAATTATTCTTTTTATATTATGTTTGTTGTAATCTCAATTTTTTTGAACAGTTTACTGAGTTTTATTTCTCTTTTGAGTCTGGGATGCATTCATTGATTTATTGCACTGAATCGGTCTCACCAATGTATTATTAAATTCGTAAAGTATAATTAGTAAATTAATCTACAATGAGGCCTGTCGTGGCGCAGCGGCACAAGAGTGTGACTGTAACCGACAGGTTCTGGGTTCGATCCCCAGCCGAGGAAATAAAATATTTAATATTTTCAATTTAAATATTTAATGTTTCGTTTCTTCGCTCTGGTAATAAGGCAAAAGCGCGGCGTTGAGTTCCGCCACTCAACACGCAATGCCTCAAATTCGGCGGAAAGTGGCGAACAGAAATGGAACGGAGTGTCTTAACACTAGGTTCCCGGGTTCCCTCTGCCTACCCTGCCTCGTGTGGGATACAGCGTGAAGCTAATATATATTACTAATTATGCTAGTACAACAAAACAAAACAAAAACACTAATTAACAAACTTTTAATTGCAAAATTACATTAATTTATTAAAACATTACTTTGAAATCAAAACAAACAAATTATAACCTTCATAAGATCATATGTTTTAAAAATACTAACATAAACATTAATTAGGTATGAGTTTAAATAAAGAGGTAATAAAAAATAATCAAATTAAATTAGAGGTTGAGGCCTGTCTGTAAACGCGACAGGTCATTCATTACTTCGCTCTAATAGTAAGGTAAAGCACGGCGTTGGGTTCCGCCGACCGAACACACTTTGCCTATATTTCGTTAGAAACTGGGGAACAGAATGGAGAGTCTTAACACTAGGTTCACAAGTTCCCTCTACTTACCCTGCCTTGTGCAGGAATGTATCCTCTATGTATAATCTTGTATTACATCACAGACAGCTTATATTTTTTATAGAAAATAAAATTGTTAATTTTTGGATTCCTAAAATGACTACAACCACCACATATTTCATTGTGTTGTTTGTAAAACTATAAAACATTCATCAGGAGCTGTACAAGGTCAACTGTATCCAATAGACGAACTAGCAGAACGATTCCACGCATTGCACATGGACATTTCTGGTAAGTTAAGCAGTAATGCATCTCGAAAAGAAATTATAGTTTTTGCCATTGACGCTTGTGCTAATTTTTTAAGTTTAAAATATGTAAAATGAAAAAATCAGGAAAGTGCACTCGTTCTATTACAAGGAAATAGGTTGTTTTAACCAGAGCTCCGAAAAAGATGATACACCGGGCAAAGTTTATTGAATAACGTCAAACTACTGGTAAGGTAAGTTGTCATCGTTGAGCTTCTAACAGTCAAAAATAGTTGTGTACCAGCTGAGCTAATAATAATTAAAGACGACATGATGACCGAAGCAAGAACAAAATATAAAATATATTATGACAAGAGTAAAACAAAAGTAACACATTTGCAAATGGGTGATTTTGTGTGATTACGATTTTCGCCGTGTAATTCCGGCTTAGAATAGGATCACCCTGGTACTGATGGTGTCATAAGGCGACTAAAGTACGTGTGGGAGAGTCACGTTGTCAGCAATGGCAACACGCATGGGCAGACTCGACCGGATCATTACCACCCCCGGCATTTAAAACGGGCGTTAAGTAGTGGCTTCGGCCACTGCGTTTTTCATTGGGTAATGCCTGGTTCCGGAGTCTGTTCACTTTTAAGGCCGGCAACGCTCCTGTTGCTCCGTTGGAGTTACACGGAGCCGTGGGCGGCGGTGATCACTTACCATCAGGTGACCCGTGCGCTCGTTTGCCGTGTCTTATTTATAAAACAAATGAAGCACTTCTAAATTTCGAGTTCAGAGTGACATTGCCGCATTGGCTATAGGTGAAGTTAACGAATGTGATGGATATCTTAACAACGCGAGAACGAAACGGTGTTTATTTTTGATCACATTTTACGACATTACTAATTTCGTTTTTGATTTAATGAATTAATTTTGGATACTGCTGTATTTGTGTTTAATTAAAAGATTAATGATATTACTGGACAGTTAGTAGGTCATATGGGACATGACATTTATGGGACACACCTGCCACTTCAAAATTTAAAAGTGAAAGTTAAAAACAAAGCATAATCAATTCAAGATTATTATCATGATAAGAATGCATGAGTTTAAATGCTGTTACTCGCTCAGTAAGCTAATTATGTTAAATATTTACTTTTGACAAGAACAACTGTTGATTTTCTTGCCGGTTTTTCGGCAGTCTCAACTTTCGAGAGGGTGGTAGCTTCCTGTAGGACTGATACTACAGACATTTTTTTTGTAACTTGACGATTCAAAAGTGCATGAAATAGCCTAATTCATTAAGAATATTTTGATTTATGGTCCTGTAACATGGCTAATATTAGCGTTGAGGCTATGAGGCTAACGTGTTTATTTATTTTGTGACGAGAATGCAGACTGGATGTGATACCTGAATGCCTGATGCATGGCCAATATTAGCGCTGAGCCTATGAGGCTAACGTGTTTATTTGTTTTGTGTCGAGAATGCAGACGGGATGTGATCCCTGATACATGGTCAATATTAGCACTGAAGCTATGGCGCTAACGTGTTTATTTTTTTGCGACGAAAATGCAAATGGGATATGATATAATTAGCGCTAATATTGGCCGTACATCCCTGATGTATGGCCAATATTAGCGCTGAGGCTATGAGGTTAAAATGTTTATTTGTGACGAGAATGCAGACGGGATGTGTTACCTGATGCATGGCCAATATTAGTGCTGAGACTATGAGGCCTGATGTGGATAACTGTTACATTATCAGAATGTCCGTATCGGCATGAATGAAAAACGGAACTCAAATAGACGGTCAATTGACTCGTATTTTGCTGTCAGATGTCAACAGCTTGAGCGCCATTTGCATTATACATATGACGAGTGTTCATTCTCCGGTTCAGAAGCGACCCAGCCACCGACTGAGGGGAACCTCTCGCTCCTGTGTCACTGACACTCCGAATCCATTTGAAAATCAAATAGTATTGTTTAAAATATTTATATTTAATTTAAATATTATTATTTAATTTAAATGTTTTTAATACACTATTGCTATTTGTTAATTATTCAATTATGAATTTCATTTGATAATAGTTTTTTTTTATGGAAACGACACGCCCACGGTCCCGAGTAGCTCCAGAGGAGCTACTAGAGCGTTTCCGTCCTTTAAGGTGGATGGGCACCGGGGCCCGGCATTACCTAATGCGAAACGCAGTGGCCAAAGCCGCTACTTAACGCCGGTCTTAAATGCTGAGGGTGGTAATAATCCGGTCGAGTCTATATCCGGTTGATACTAATTAAATTATTAGATGTAATATTTTTAAAATTGAAGTTTTGATATAATTTACTTTCTTGAAGTTAAATAAATTTATCTATAATTAAATTAATATTTATTATTTACTTTTACCATGTCTTGACTATATAAAATGAAATAAACATGTGTTTGATCAATCTATGTTCTCTTACATACATACATACAATAAACATAAGTATAAAATATAGACAAATATATGATTATATAAATACAATTACATAAAATTTTAAATAGACAAAGCGAAAAGAAAAAAATATTAATGAAGTTAAAAATAAAACATATAGGGCTACGAGTAAATGCTTTTTTAGTTAGGATTCAAAGAAAATTTCAAATCAAAATATGTATTATATTAACCTTTTCAAAGTTCATAAAATGTTCTTATATTATTAAATTTCACAAAAGTAAAAAAAATATTTAGTCACATTTAACTACGACTAGTTAAATATCTTACGACACCATCAGTACCAGGGTGATCTTATTCTAAGCAGGAATCACACGGCAAAAATGATGACACAAATTTGATGATTTAATTGTGTACGCGACAAAAATGTTAATCAAATTCTGACAATAATTTAGATATTCTCAGTCGAGCCTTATTTTTTTATTGAACTTTATCGTTTCATAGAAATCAAATTGTTTTTAATTTAGAATTAGAATTTTTAAAATTTAAATTTAGTTTCAGTAAAACCATTTCTAACGACGTCTGGTGTGGTAGACGTTTACAGACGTAGTTTTGCAATAAATCAAAGATGGTGAGGTGACCTCAAAAGCAACAGTGAGAACAGCTTCTTCTACTTAGTATCAGCTATTAGTCAATAGCCAAGAGGATTTCTTAACAGAAATAAACCTGAGTTGTTCAACCACGTCGGCAAGAAGTAAGAAAATTCCTATAAAAATTATAATGGCTGAAATAATAACATTCGTTTTATGTAGCTCTTATCAGTACTATGAGGTATGATAGGACTCGAAATTACAATTGATGAACTTAAATAACAATATGACATATGAACTTATCTAGAAATAAAGCTTGCTAAGAAGGTATGGCTTAGTTGGTCAGAGCGTTCGGACGGTTTCCAAGAGGCGCGACTTCAAATTTCGTTACGTTCAAACTTTGATACATTTTTAAAAGCAGTTCGTATTAATTGTTTTTCTAATGTTGTAAAAAAATGTTGTTGCTTAACAAACAATTAAAATATATTGTACAAATTTTAAAATGCAAAACAATATTACGTTAAAACATATTACACAAAAGTAAGTTTTTATTGAATTAAAAAAATGAAAACAAAGTATCTTTTAATATCTATTTATTAGTCGTAACTCATATTAAAACACTTAAGTTTTGAACTTTCTACGTGAATATTTATTGACTTAGTATTTATTATATTAGTTTAGTGCTAAGCCATACAACTTATGTACAATGTTTATATGTACCTACCAAAAAGAATACACTGGTTTTAAAAGATAATTTTTTCAAACGTTTTAATATATATTACAAAATAGTTTTTACAGTTACACATTATTAAAAACTCTCGACTTTTATATACAATACATGTATTTAATATTACTGTTGACTTCTTTCGGAATACCTGACATTATTGATAAATAAATCTCTTTGTGAAATTGATGACGTTTAGTTAGGTTGATTTTTCTAATAACACAAGCTGCTCTCGTTTAACATAATGTAATAAAATTACACACCGGAAGACGTATACAGAACTGGTATTTGTATTTCTTTCGGCATAATATACAGTTAAATTTGTTTAAAATGGCTCCTAACTATAAATACAATATATTATTTTTGAGGACCTCTTACCTTGTTTGGCCGTACACAATGCAGTGTTGGTACCGACACTGATGTATGGCATCGAAACGTGGGTATTACAGAAGAAGAATGTCAGAAAGATGAATACTGTAAAGATGCGATCTCTTCGTCGGATACGTGGAGTCAGTTAAGCTTATCGTATACCCAATGAAAAGATACACGGAATGGTAGGTACTAGCGTGGATGTCACAGTGAGAATGAAGAAGAACGTGCTCAGGTGGTTTGGGCACGTCGAGCGAATGAGTGATGAAAGAATGCTAAGAAAGATTTATGAAGGAAAATTGAGTGGTAAGAGAGGAAGGGGGAGACCTCGGTTGACCTTTGAAAACATAGTTCGACGATACTGGAGGAAAGTCACGTAAAAAGCATGAGGACCCCCGGAGAGCATCTATGAAGAGGCTGATGGCAGTGGACGAGGCGAAAGAGGTATGCCGAGACCGTAGCGTTTGTCGCTCCATTCTCTCTGCCTACCTCGCTAGGGATATAGCGTTAAGATAAGTAAGTAAGTAAGTATATATAATTATTAAAATTAGCTACTCATTTTTGGCAGGAAAAGAATAGCATAGTATCTAGTAGCATAGTCTTCACTGGTTTTAAAGACTAATTTTATATGACTTATATTATATAACTTATATTATATTAGAGGATCGTCTGTATATTATTTAGTTCGTCTATAAGTTTAAACGTGAGCGGTAATGGAGTATTTGCCAGACGTAACGATATTGCAGTTCAATGAT
Organism: Eueides isabella; assembly: GCA_019049475.1. NCBI lineage: Eukaryota > Metazoa > Arthropoda > Insecta > Lepidoptera > Nymphalidae > Eueides > Eueides isabella. The sequence goes on along the minus strand of CM032403.1, from coordinate 7,552,741 downwards.
GATACATTGGATTTTGTTAGAAAACAATATGGATTGGACAAAAAGGAGATATTGGAAGATAGTATTGATCATTTAGTTGAATGGATTAAGAAACAAGATCATTTTTTGAGAAAGGACTTTTGTAAGTTTTTTGGAATATTTTATATATATATATATATATATATATATATATATATATATATATATATATATATATATATATATATATATATATATATACATATATATATACATATATATATATATATATATATATATATATATATATATATATATATATATATATATATATATATATATTTTGCTGGCATTGGATGATAAAATTAAAGATTAGATAATGCATAATCCATTGCGTACCAGAATATATTATATTATTATAAAAACACAAAGCAATTGGGTAACTGCGTATCTGTTTCACATAATTTACTGTCATCAACTCCTCAATGACGCCTCTTCTCTGTTCTTTTTTATTCGTACTATAATATTTTCACTAGTACCTGCCATTCTGTGTAACTCTTTATTGCGGATTAAGTCAACTGAACTTAATTGAGTTTGCATAGGTATCCCAAGAAAACTGTTGGTGACCCTATTATTACTATATAAATAATAAATAATATTTATTAAAATTATAATAACCGATCGCCGTAACCGTGGCCCTACGCCACGGTTACGGCGATCGGTTATTATATTTTTTTTTTTACTTTTATTGTCGACGTCACCGGCAACCGGTCTGCCGGCTGATCATTCGCGTGGTACCTTAGAAGTGGCCATCTCACGCATTCCACGTTGCGTTTTGTCTGATTTATAATAAGTTGTAATAAACGACACTTCTTAGTTTTAACTTTAATTTGAATTAATGAGACAAGTAAACTGCTTTTCCTATTGATGTATATAGTAATGTAGAGACCGTGGTGAATCGGGAGGATAAAAAGAAAGAAAGACGTTTATGGCTGTGTAAATAATTATTTATTATCTTATTTTTTGAGGCATGTCGTGGCGCAGCGGCGCAAGAGTGTGACTGTAACCGACAGGTTCTGGGTTCGATCCCCAGTCAAGGAAATGAAATATTTATTATTTTCAATTTAAATATTTAATGTTTCATTTCTTCGCTCTGGTAATAAGGCAAAGCGCGGCGTAGAATTCCGCCACTCAACACGCAATGCCTCAAATTCGGCGGAAAGTGCGGAACGGACGTGGAACGGAGTGTCTTAACACTAGGTTCCCGAGTTCCCTCTGCCTACCCTGCCACGTGCGGGATACAGCGTAAAGCTATAAAAAATATCTTATAGAGAGTAGAAAAAGCTAAATAAATGATTTACCAAATAATTTATGCGACAAACAAAATTTTTATCTTACTATTAATGGTCAACCTGTCGAGGTGACGGAATCAATGGTGTTTTTAGGTATAACTATAGATTCCAAGCTTCAGTGGAATTCCCATCTTGCAAAACTCAGCAAAGCCGCGTTCGCAGTTAAAAAAATAAGGCAAATTACGAACATTAATACTGCCCGACTAGTTTATTTTAGTTATTTTCATAGTATTCTTTCTTATGGGATGTTACTATTGGGCAGCGCCGCCGATATAAATTCAATATTTATACTGCAAAAAAGAGCCGTAAGATCTATTTATAATCTTAAAGCTCGAGATTCTCTGCGAGATGTTTTTAAGGATACAGGTATTCTTACGGTTGCTTCTCAATATATTTTTTACAATATTTTGTTTGTCCGGCAACATATTCAGTGCTATAGCAAACACAGTGACAGACACACGATTTTGACAAGAAACAAGGACAAATTTGTGACGCCTAGTTATCGCCTCCAAAAAGAAAATAAGTCATTTATGGGTCTGACTATACGTATCTACAATAGTATTCCGCAGTGTATTTTGAATTAGCCACTAGAGAAGTTTAAAGTAAATGTTAAAGTAATGTTAATGAAGAAAGCGTACTACACAGTCGAAGAATATTTGAATGATAAAAATGTATTTAATTAAGGTCATTTGAATTTCATACAGGATAATCACTATTGTATTAAACAATGAAACTGAAACTTTATTCAATATTGAAAAGAGCAACTGTTGAGTTTCTTGCCGGCTCTTCTCAGCAGAACTGCATTCCGAGCCGGTGGTCATTTTATGTTGTGACGATTCAAAAGTGCTTGCTAAAGCCTATTTGAATGAAAAATATTTTGAATTTGAATTTAAATAAATATTTCTTTGAATGGAAATCATACCAAAATAAGTGTATAATCACACTCAGTTCCATGATACCAAGTCATTTATGAAAATATATTTACAATTTAAATACATTTAATCATCAAAATGTAGCAGATATATATTTTTTTTTCAAGTATTTTTTTTGTAATAAATAGAAATCAAAAAATAAATCTTATAAGCGTTATAATCCTCGACATTGAACTTTAAGATTTTTAAGGTGCACGGTAAAAAAACAGAACGTTAATATTGAAACAGGTAGTACAATGCGAAACACTACAACATAAAACTAAAATATTTTATTAATAGTTAAGACCGTATTATTTTGAAGGTTTTTATTAAAATGTAATTGATGTTATCTTCTGCGATTTAAGATGGCGTGGAGTTGATTTATGCACTACTACTTATAAAAATTCAGTATTTTACGTCATAGCCTCAAGTTTTATATATAAGTATTAAATTTTAATTAATTTGTTTATTATAATACACACCTAAATATATTCAGGGTTGTTTGCCTATTTATTGGAAAACGTAAAAAAAACTATTAAATGTAAATTAAATTAAGAGCATAGATTTTACTATTTTCTTATAATTTTAAACACCGATGCAAAGCAACTTTTAACACTCTTATAATTAATACTTATGCTTTTCTGCTTGTCAGTGGAGAGCTACGGTAGTCTTAAAAAAAAATAAGAACGAGAAGTTTTTTTTAATATTCACCTTATTCATCGTGGTATTTTAAAGTTATGTTTTATGAAAATCGGACTAGCTTAAGAGATACAACCGCTTTGCCAAGACTTCATCTTTTTTCTAAGAATTGTATTTTTATTTTAAATGGGATTTTATTCATCAAAGATCGTTATTAGTTGTAGTTATTATGAAAGGTAATTATCGAAATATCACGTAGTCAGTAGAATAATTTCAAGTCAAGATAAATTTTAATAAATTTGTTTGCTTTCGTCTATATTTTTTTCAGCTGCACGCTGTATTTCATCCTGCATAGCAAGGTAGAGGGAACTTAAGAACCTAGTGTTAAGACACTTCATTCATTTTCCCACTTTCTTTCGAAATTTAGGCAATGTGTGCGGAGGCGGAATTCATCGTTACTACCAGAGCGAAGCAATAAAAATATTAAATATTTATTTATAAATATTAAATATTTCACTTCTTTGAGTGGGAATCGAACCTATTTTTTACAGATACACACTTATGCGCAACCTCAGATCACTATATTTTATATGAATAAAATAACATTTTATTTTACAGCTAGAGAATATTTGGAGAGGATAATCATACTAAGTAAAGGTTCATTAGAAAAATCGAAAGCGAAATTAGACAAAATATGCACATTCAGAACTTTGCTACCAAGTTTTTTTCAATCATTTAATATCGAAAACTGTCAACTATTAAAGGACGTGTAAGTATAATTTGATTCAGATTGTACATGCCTTCTCTACATTTTTTATATCTATGTGCGATTTATACTCATAATCGGGGGAGATCCCAGACGATTAGAGTGGTACGGTCATCATCTCTGTAGAAGGTCGATAGACCATGCCTTTATAGAGAGATAGATAGACTGCGCAAGCTATAGGGCTGTCAGTTTGATTAGCTTGGATGGTAAAGTTGATGCTAAAATATTAGCAAGAAAAAAGCAAGAGAGATCCGAAAAAAGAAATTGTAAGAGGCCCAGGGAGATTTATGACCTGAAAGAGGGTGCATGGATCAGATGTGAATGAGGTTGTATAACTGGGAAGTATATTTAGTAGAGACGGAAGATGCCAAATGGATGAGGCGTTTTTCTGCCGTTGACATAGCTAACGCTGTCTTAGCTACCTTGACGATACGGCGTCGTACTCAATGCAGTATTAGTACCAACGCTGTTAGCTAAGACGTAGGTGTTATAAAAGAAACAATGTAAGACCGATTATTCATACGTAAATGCGTTCTCTTCGTAGGACATGCGGAGTTAACTCACAGTTTAGCTGATCGTATCCTCAATGAAGAGATACACAGAATGGTAGGTACGGAGAGAATAAAGAAGTACTGTTCAGTTTGTTTGGGCACGTCGAAAGAATGAGTGATAAAAGAATGGCAAAAAAGAGTTATGACGGAAAGGTGAGTGGTAAGAGAGGGATACCTCGGTTGACCTTCGAAAACACAGTATCTACGATACTAGAGGAAAAAAAGCACGACGATCCCCGGAGGGCATATATGAAGAGGTTGATGATAGTGGACGAAAGAGGTATTTCGCGTATTTGGCGCTCCATTCTCTGCTTGCCCTGCTAGGGATACAGCGTAAAGTTTAGTTAAGTTAAATTACTTAATTTATTTACATACATTTTCTATTTCGTTAAAATTTAATGCTACGAATTTGAGGAAAATCAGTTTTGCTTCTTAATATTTTATAAAAATAAAAATAACCTAAAACTATGAATATTATTATATATCATATCGTTTTCACAGAAAAGTGTTTTTTGTACCAAGGATGACAAAAGATCACTATAGAGTATTTATGTTTAAGAACAGTGGACAACGCTTCGATCATGGTTTTATTGATTTTTTTAGATATATAATTAGGGTGAGTTAATTTTTTTTATTATGATTAAGATAATTTTTAACATAATATTTCAGTGTAAATTATGTTGTTCAATGTTTCAACACCTAATACAATGTTAATTATAGACTTTTAAAAAAAAACGTACAAAATACCTAATAATGTTAGTTACAATTTATTAAAAAAAAATAGATGCTTCCAAAAGATGCGGATGCAAATATCGCTCCGTTGAAATGTTTATACGTTTATGAAATAAGTATTTTTCTTAGCAAGGTGTAAAAAATTGCAATTCATAAATATAACAATACAATATGATCAGTGCTTACTTGTAGAAACTAATTTTATAAAACGTCATAAGCGTGTGACCGCAAACAACAGGTTGTGGGTTCGATCCCCACTCGAGGAAATGAAATATTTAATATTTTCAAATTAAGTATGTAATGTTTTCATTTCTTCGCTCTGGTAACAAGGCAAAGTGTGACGTTAATTTCTGCCACTCAACACGAAATGCCTTGAATTGGGTGGAAAGCGGCGGATGGAAGTGGAACTAAATGTCTTAGCACTAGGTTCCCAAGTTCCCTCTACCTACCCTGCCATGTGCTGGATACAGCGAGAAGCTAAGAATTTTATAAAACAACCATCACTGTTCTGAGTTTCTCTTAGTACAACGTGTGTGGATGGAAGTAAGAACAAACAGTATTTAACTTATTTTATTTTTGTAGGTATGCGAATTCCTTCAAGCATACGATTATTGCACTGGGGTAATTGGAGTTTTTGATTACTCTGAAGCCAATTTAACGGAAATTTTAAAAGCATTAAATTTGGTTGAATTACAACAAGCTTTTTCTTTGGTGATAGTAAGTAGAATTCTTATTATTTTTACTAAACTTGAAAGTGTTGCAGGCGCATAAACTCCATGAAACTGAATGCCGTCCTCCTTCACCGTGAAAGGGCACGGCCTTGTTGTTTCTGACGGAGACTCTGATTATCTGGCCGGGGGATACAGCCCGTCTTTAATACAATGGCTATAAAATAGAACATTATTTTATGCCTTATTCCGAGGCTGTGTACAAAAGGGACGACTTAAATTTCAGTCGTCATATCAATTTCGGCACCTGTCAACTATCTGACTTCGTCGCCGAGTTCCACTGAAATTACATAAGTTTACATTACTCGTTGCGATGGCTGCCATGGAGAGTACACCTCGTTTGCCCAGTCTTTGCAGAATTGCAATTGCAAATTCTGGCAGAATTCACCGGTCGGCTTGAATTTGTAGATTCATATAGGATTGTAGAGCACCAGAGGTGCTGGTACACACCTGTGATAGTTTTCACTTAGCGATGCTATTATACTCCAGAAAGGGGTAAGGGTTAGGTACCGAACCTCTAATTAATATATAATTAAAAGAAAAATAATTTTATTTTAACTTTCATTTAATTTCTCATTATTCTAAAATCAAACAGTTTGGCCACGTTAGTTTGCACACAATAAATATGAGAGTAGAGAGTAAACTCATTTATTTTCTCTAGAAGATACTATAATATATCTTATGAGATTTCTAACTTTGCTAGATTTAATACGGCATTGAGCTTATGCTTATTTCATATATAGCTTTATAGAAACCTGTGTGGGTAACTCTATTTATTTTAAATGCACGTTTTATAAAAATACTCAAAATACTATTAAAAAAAACAACTTAATTTCAGGAAGGATATGGAATGAGACTGAAAGGCTTGCATTTTGTAACTTCATCAAAAGCAGTCGAAATTATTGTAGCATTAATTAAACAGGTCGTAAGTTCAAAAATTGGAGATCGGATAAAAATACATAACAATATGCAGAGCGTGTACGACATTATACCCAAAGAAATGTTTCCATTAGATTATGGTGGAAACGAGAAAACCATGGACAAACTTCAGTGTAAGATATTTATCTATTATATTTATATATTTATATGTATATTAGAGTTATGTATGAACTAAGGAAATTATAAAATACAGCTGCTGTGTCTCGAAAGGAGAGTTATTATATTTATTCAATTTAAAAATTTTGCTCAGCATTGAGATCTGCCATTCCCAACCAATGTCTCAAATTTCTTCAACGGGACACACATGGAATGGCCTACCGGCGACAGTGACTTCAAAAAAAGCTTCTTTCTCCACCTTAAAGGCCGGCAACGCACGTTAACTGCTTTGGTGTTACGTGGCGTACATTGTGTGGCGGTGACCATTTATCAACAGAGGGCCTGTACGCTCGTTACCTTGTCTTTTCCATTAAAGAAACTTATATTGAAGTGTTTTTCCAAGTTATATATCATCCTACCCAACAGTTCATCTGTATTCCGTATATACCAGTAGGTAGAAGAAAACATTGCGACATGGGCAAAAATGATGAGAGACACTCCATTCTCACCATTTTTCCCAAGATTCGATAAACTAACAAAAACCAAACTTAAAAAAAATACCAAAATGAGTGAAAATCGATAAAAGCGATCGTCATTTTTAATTACAATCGAGTTTACTCTTAAACACTGTGACAATGTGATAGTGAGAACACTATCACGTACAGAAGTACGTTTTCACTTTATTAAATTTTACTCCTAAATAGATAAAAAATTAAAATTCCTTCGTAAGTATACCCTTGTTCCTTAGAAGTACTATATAGTATAAATTATAATAAACATTTTTTTTTTTCATTTTAGTGGACTTAAAGAAGACACTGTTTTCTGATACATTTAATGAATATTTTAATTATATGAAAGAAGCTCGAACAAATGAAACATTAAGGAGTGAAGACAAGTTCAATAATCAATGTATGGGAATGCCGGGCTCTTTTAGAAAATTAAATGTAGATTAATTATATGTAAATTGATATATGGTGATATGGTAGTTACGTAGATGCTTAAATAAACAGAAGAATGATAACAATAATAGTAAAATAATAAACCAATATTTTGATCTAAATTTTTAAATAGCAAAGGTAATAGGTAGTAGTTAAGTTTATTTTAAATGAAACACTTTTAACCGGATTAATCACGTATATTCAGTGGTAAACATTTTTGGGAAACCCGACGTTTCGAACACTTTACAGTAGTCCGTGGTCACGGGTACTGTAAAGTGTTCGAAACGTCTACTGTAAAGTTTTCGAAACGTCAGGTTTCCCAAAAATGTTTACCACTGAATATACGCGATTAATCCGGTTAAAAGTGTTTCATTTAAAATGTGTAACAATCGCGAAAATCAAAGACAATATTAGTGAAGTTTAGCCTACGAAATATTTTTACATATGTATAAATAAAATGTAAACGGATGATTTTTTTTTTTCAACAGTTTTATTTTTTATTTTCAAGTCAACAACAATATTGCTAAAATATATCTTGATATCTTCACAACTATTGCTTTATTTACCTTTTACAGAACAACTGATTTTTACCATTATTTATTACCTGACATAAGGAACGATGATGTTCATATTTATTCATGACATTTTACATACTCTGAAACTAAAGTTACAAACACATAAATAGATAATCCCCATGATACAAAAATAGAATCAAAAAAAAACATAACAAATAATAGATGAATAATATATATTTTGTGTAATATAAATTACAAATTGCATGTTATTTTAATTACACATATTCATTTGTGTGGTTTTCAAGTTCAATTATAGAAAAGACGTTCTAGAGATCGTCATCGTTTTATTAAAGTATCTGAAATTGCACAAAAAATTACATTCACACAAAAAAATTAAAGCAAATTATCAAATATAAAAAAAAAATCACGACAGAATCACACAATATGGCTACTATTGTGATTTTACTGCTTCCTGCAATATGCAGGATATAGCGGTAAGCTGAATTTTACACTACATCTTGCATTTGGCCTTTCAGGAAAAGGGAATAAGGGAATCTGGTTTTAAGATACTCCGTTCCATTACACATTTTCCGCTGAATTAGAAGTATTACCTGTTGAGCGCTTACGCTTTATTGCCTTGCAGCGAAAAAATAAAAATACATAATTAAAGTCACACGCTTGTGCACCTGCACCATGACAGAACCCAGAGGCTTCTTATGTCAGAAAAAAAAATTGCTCAAAAAATATCACAGGCGAAAAAATATTGAAACACGTTAACTTGTAATCTTGTATTATTATTTTTGATATATTAACATAAAACATATATTTTATTTATTCATGTAAATTAAAACATTAACAAAGATTGAATTGCTGCTAGTAAAAAAGATATGGAAAGCAAACTCTTCTTCCAGACTTTATTCACATAATGAATGAATTCTTACCTTAACTAGATCTGCTTACATGTCCAAGGCGTAAAGGACAAACTGTTGTTGTAGTCAGTTATAGTCAGTTAGTGCAGATTTTTTTAAACGTGTACGTGTTTTGGAGCATTATGTCGATTAGTACTGAAGTACTTGTTATTCTGAGTTTAAATCCAGCGCGTAACGATCCAAATGAGTAAATTCACACTAAGATATAATTGAGAAGCATCTGATCCTGGGCTGAAATAGAAAAGTAACCTAAAGTGCCATTCTGGAAATTTATTCTATTTTATAGTTATTGCCTGCCTGTCTGTCTCAAACCTTATTTTCACAACGATGATAGGCAGTTAGATTAAATATGTCATACTGACAGTTTAGCTTTTAAAGTCAACGCTTTACAATGGATACCCTGATTCTATAAATGAAGACATTAAGCACCATTTCTTCTCAGATCTGTTACTACTTTGGTAAAACGGTGGTAAATAGTTTGACGTTTAAAAAATGAGTGTAACTTACAATTATGAATTAAATATTGAAACATGAGCCAGGGTAGCTCTGCATCAACGTGGGACTTATAACCTTCAGGTTCCTCCATACATATATTTTAGACATTTTTATAGAAAACGCTTGTAAGTGTGGCTCTACAACAATATTTTTTTGAAATGCCAATTTTGTGGAAAAACCAATTTTACAAAGCCGATGTTTACTTGTAAGTTGTCAGATTTGTCATTGTTTGTAAATGAATAAACTAGTGTTAATTTACTTAGTGTTTGAATTTTGATAGGATTTGACTTAATGAAAAGTGCTGTCATTTAACCGTAAAAGTGCGAGATTATGCAGCCTTTTAAATATTGTTAAAACTTTGAAATATTATTATAAGAATAACTTGTTTACTAATCGCTAACGGAAAATAGTACCTTATTGCTATTAATGAGCAGGAAATAGAAAAAGCGATAATCTATGAAAAAACTGAAAAATCACCAGGTCTGTGTTCGGCTGTTTCTCGGACCTAAGTAGGGCGTTTGACAGAGTATCTTATGTCAAGCTCTGGAGTATATTGGATCAGGTACAAGTACCAAATACCATTATTGACATGCTTCGGGTTTGGTATCGGCAAAAGCAGAACACGGTCAGTTTGGGAAGCCAAAGATTTGATTCATTCTATCTGCGAAGTGGAGTAACACTAGGTGGAGTAATGTCCCCTTTTAAATATCTATATGGAAGGCTTAAGTGAGAGATTGCAGGCTGAACAGGTGGGATGTCATGTCAATGGCGTGTGTGTGAATCACATTTCTTACGCAGACCACATGGTATTGCTTGCGCCAAGCATTAGAGCGCTGCGAAAACTATTAACAGTATATGAACAATACGCAAATGAACACGAAATGATATACAACGATACGAAAATACAAGTGATTGTTTTTCGTCACGGCAGATGCCCAGATGCTGTACCACCAGTGAGGATTAACGGTAATGCTATCGCCACTGTAACATCCTTTAAATATCTTGGGCATATTATCAGGCACGATCTCTCCGAAAATGAAGATATTGACAGACAGTGAAGAGCTATTGCCATCAGAGCTAATATGATTTCCCGCAGATTTCACAATTTCGATATAGAAGAGAAAAGAATTCTGTTTCCAACTTTCTGCTTGAGTCTATACACAAACTTAACTTTGGTGTAATTATACACATACCGCGATAAACTGCAATTAGAGTTCTATACAATAATGCATTGAGAATTATATTCGGGCTCGATAGATACTGCAGCGCCTCTGAAATGTTCGCGGTGCGCCGTTTGCACGGTTTTTGGGCTCTCATGAGACAGAATATGGTGAACGCATGGAATGGATACTTGTTGAGTGATAATGAATTAGTTAAAGCCACAATGGAAGTGAATGTTGGTTACTTGATAAGATACTGGTCTCGCGTACACAACAGTCTACAGGGAGTGTGTTAAATAGTATAATAGATTAAATCATATTTTGTTTTTAGATTAATTTATGTTATTTTTATTTTGGTTGTTAATTTAATACAATTGATTTTCATTATGATTTTTAAATTGATTTTGATCTTAATGTTAATTTTTAATTTTGATTTAAATTTTGATTCTGATTTAATATTGATTGTGATTTTGATTTTGATGTTAATTTTGATTTTGATATTTATTTTATTTTGATTTTGATATTTATTTTGAGTAAGATTTTGTTTTTATTTTAATTTGGATTTCGAGTTAAATTTTAATTAGTTTTGGTTTGATTTTGATTTTGATTTTGATTTTGATTCTGATTCTGATTCTGACTCTGACTCTGACTCTGACTCTGACTCTGACTCTGACTCTGACTCTGACTCTGACTCTGACTCTGACTCTGACTCTGACTCTGGCTCTGGCTCTGGCTCTGGCTCTGACTCTGACTCTGACTCTGACTCTGACTCTGACTCTGACTCTGACTCTGACTCTGACTCTGACTCTGACTCTGACTCTGACTCTGACTCTGACTCTGACTCTGACTCTGACTCTGACTCTGACTCTGACTCTGACTCTGACTCTGACTCTGACTCTGACTCTGACTCTGACTCTGACTCTGACTCTGACTCTGACTCTGACTCTGACTCTGATTTTGATTTCCGTTATAATGTATTCTACTTTAAAATATATAACAAATGCCAATTTCATATATTGAAAAAATATTTTATTAAATTATCCATATGTTCATTTGGAACATATGGATAATTTGAATTTTGTGTATATTTGGGACATGACAAGTCGGGTGGTGAAACTTAACGCTGCGTTTTAGCATGCCAAAAGCGGGTCAATATTATTAATATGTGGCGTCATATATCCATCGTTGTGTCTTATTTTAAGTACCAAATATGCACAAAAAAGTCCGTAAGCCATTTCTCGTTTCATTCTGCCTTATTCACATTATGCTAGAGATGTCAAAAAATATTTTTCTATAATATTTTCTACTACGATTTTTATAGATGCATGTGACCTTCATTAATAAAAGTTTAACAATTTCGTTAAAATTCTCACATTCTTCACAGGCACAGACCTTTGATGATGAACGAATCCTTTGATAAAAATTTCTCAAAATTTCACAATAAATCTAAAATGCTTCAGGAAAAGGTAGGCTTAATGTTTATTAAAATTTAATCTTCCACTTTAAACTTCTACATGCTGAAAGGAATTTTCAATATTGTCTTTTACTTTAAGACCTTACGGTAGACGGCTAAAATATATTATATAACAGTAGCCTTTATTTAGCAACAGGCAATAGTGATCTCCTATTACGACGATTGAAACACTCCGATCTAAATAAGAAAATTAAAGAAGGTCTGTCGTGGCGCAGCGGCATTAAGGTGTTACTGTAATCGACAGGTTGTGGGCTCGAATCTCACTGAAGAAGTGAATCATTTAATATTTTCAATTTAAATACTTAATGTTTCCATTTCTTCGCTCTGGTAAAAAGGCAAAACACGGCGTTGAATTCCGCCACTCAACACGCAATGCCTCAAATTCTACGGAAAGTGGGGAACGAAAGTGGAACGGAGTGTCTTATGACTAGGTTCCCAAGTTCCCTCTGCCTACCCTGCCTAAAGCTGAGTAAAAGGAAATGTACCTATTTTTTATTATATAGTACATACTTACAGCATTTGTGGCAAGCATTAAATAAAGATTTTCTATTTTCCATTACTTGATTCTGAGTTCACGTTGCAAGAAGAGAAGCCTAAGCAACAGTAAAAAATTTAATTAAATAAGAATACCGGCATTTAAAACCGGCGTTAAGTAGTGGCTTCGGACACTGCGTTTCGCATTGGGTAATGCCGGGCCCCGGTGCCCATCCCCATCCCCAATCCCTCTCTAGAATATGAAAGCGGCACTAAAGAAGAATTTACCCCAGGAGGGTACCAGCATCTCTGGTGCTGAAGAATCCCTCCCTGAGTCTTTAACCTCAGGCTGCCCGTCGAATTCTGGGGAGGGCACAGTACCGCGCACTACACAAGGCAAACGAGGCGTACCCCCCCCGGCACCCCCTGCCACTCTTAACGTGGAATTTTCCAATATCAGGGGACTACACTCAAACCTGAATGCCGTCCACCACCATCTTGAGACAGCACGGCCGGCCTTGTTATTTCTGACGGAGACCCAGATTACCCGACCGAGCGACACAGCCTATCTTCAATATCCCGGCTACAAAATAGAACATAATTTCATACCTCATGCTGGGGTTGCTGTGTATGTGAGGGAGGACCTGAGTTTCCGTCGTCTTGTCAATTTTGAAGGTCGGGACCTGTCCACCATCTGGCTCCGTGTGGACATGGACGATCGTGTCCGAATCTACGCATGCCTGTACAGGTCCCACAGTGGTAATGCAGAAACGGATCGGCTCATGGAGCACATGCAATCGGCTATTGACGATGCGCTCTCACAGATGCCCACCGCAGAGGTCGTGATACTTGGCGATTTTAATGCGCATAATGCCAGTTGGCTTGGGTCACGCACCACTGACCACGCGGGGAGGGCTGTATTTGACTTTGCTATGGCGAATGGATTGTCCCAATTGGTTGAGTCGCCTACGCGAATCCCGGACGCGGACAACCACAACGCCTCTTTATTGGACCTTCTGCTGACTTCACACCCAGAACAGTACCAGGTTGTCGTCGATCCCCCCCTAGGGTCTTCAGACCACTGCCTGGTACGGAGTGCTGTGCCCATTAACCGCGTCAGTCGCAGAACACCAGCGACTCGTCGCGTCTGGCACTACAAGTCAGCAGATTGGGATGGGATGCGTACGTTTTACTCATCCTATCCCTGGGGGCCAGTTTGCTTCTCTTCTGATGATCCTAGTGCTAGTGCCGCTGCTGTCGCCGACGTGGTTCTGCAGGGTATGGAACTTTACATTCCTAGCTCTGTAGTGCCAATCGGTGGCAAGTCACAGCCTTGGTCTGATACGTCTTGCAAACTTGCAGCTTCTGGCAAGCGCGAGGCATATCGAATCTGGGCCAAGGCACTTGACACTAAGGATCCGAAGGTGAAAACCTTAAAAAGAAGGTACAACCGTGCCTCTAGGTACTTTAAGTGGCAAATTGCCAGAGCAAGGTCCGAGCACATCGCTAAAATCGGCGAGAAGCTTGAGAGCTATCCGTCCGGAACTCGACAGTTTTGGGCCCTCTCAAAGGCTGCGCTTGGCAACTTTAGCCGGCCATCGCTTCCGCCGCTACGCACAGAAAATGACATCCTGGTCCATACGGAGAAAAAGGAAGTCGATCTCCTGGGCGCTCTCTTTGCCTCAAACTCGACTATGGATGACCGAGGAACAACGCCGCCGACCATCCCGCGGTGTCAGAGCTCAATGCCTGACATTAAATTTAGTCAGAAAGCTATTAGGCGAGCTCTGTCTTCCTTGGACATCCACAAGTCGAGTGGGCCAGATGGCATTTCTCCTCTTGTGCTCCGTTCGTGTGCTCCTGAGCTGACACCGGTGCTAACGCGTCTATTTCGGCACTCTTACTCAGTTGGCGTAGTCCCAGATTCGTATCCGAGCGCTCTTATCCACCTGATTCCGAAAAAAGGCGATGGTGCCGATCCAACTAACTACAGGCCTATTGCTATTACCTCCCTGCTCTCAAAAATTATGGAGAGCATAATTAATAGCCAGCTCTTGGTTTACCTGGAGGATCACCGATTGATTAACGACCGCCAATATGGCTTTCGTCGGGGTCGCTCAACCGGTGATCTTCTGGTTTATCTAACCCACCGCTGGGCTGCGGCTATTGATAGCAAGGGAGAGGGCCTGGCAGTTAGTTTGGACATGGCAAAGGCCTTCGATCGTGTGTGGCACGGAGCGCTCCTTGCGAAACTTCCATCTTACGGGCTTCCCGAGAATTTATGCAAGTGGATTGCTAGCTTTCTCACTGGGCGCAGCATCAAGGTCGCTGTCGACGGTTTTTGCTCCAAATAAATGCCCGTGAACGCCGGCGTCCCCCAAGGCTGCGTGCTGTCCCCTATGCTGTTGCTTCTGCATATCAATGATATGTTGGAGGACTCTAACATACCTTGTTATGCAGGTGATAGCACTGTGGACGCTGTATACTCCGGCCATGCAAGTCTTTCTCGGGAAAACGTCGACCAGTGCCGAAATCAACTTGTGTCCTGCGTTGAGGCATCCCTCGAGAATGTCTCCGCATGGGGAGAAAAGAACCTTGTTCACTTCAACCCCCAGAAGACACAAGTCTGCGCGTTAACCGCTAAAAAAACCCCATTTGTCGTATCACTAGTTTTCGAGAACACTCCCCTTAAAGCCGCGCCCTGTATCAGTATATTGGGCTTCAGCTTTTCGAACGAATGCCAGTATCGCGATCATCTGGAAAGCAAGGCCAAGTTGGCCTTGAAAAAACTGGGGGTCATCAGCAGAGCGAGACAGTATTTCATGCCAAAACACCGTTTGGCCCTGTATAGGGCCCAGGTTCAGCCTCATATGGAATACTGTTCTCACCTTTGGGCTGGTGCACCCCAGTATCAGCTTGAACCATTTGATCGCATACAACGTAGAGCCGTTCGAATCGTTGGGAACCCAGTGATCTGTGTGGGGCTTGATACTTTGGCTTTGCGTAGAGACGTATCCTCCCTGTGCGTTCTCTACCGCATTTATCACGGGGAGTGTTCTGGAGAACTGTTTGACTTGATACCTGCCGCCGAATTTTCCAACCGCACAGTACATCACAAACTAAAGTACTATCCACATCATCTGGACACGTGGCATTCGACTACTGTGCGGTTTCGTAGGAATTTTGTTCCACGCGCCACACATCTGTGGAACGACCTACCTGCGGCAGTATTTCCAGGTCGATACGACATGGGTACCTTCAAAAAGCGTGTCTACCTCCACCTTAAAGGCCGGCAACGCCCATGTAGCTCCCCTGGTGTTACACGGGGCCGTGGGCGACGGTGATCACTCACCATCAGGTGACCCGTACGCTCGTTTGCCTTGTCTTTTCCATAAAAAAAAAAAAAAAACCCTTTTTAAAAATGTAAAGCTATAGTATTTGTTTTATGATTGACAGCTAATATTATCTTTTTAATAGTTATTTTACTGATAAGTTTAAGTGACTGTTGAAACAAAGTAAGTAAAAAGTAATAACGAATGACATTAATTATAAGCAATAAAATATTTTATCGACAAATCCTTTTTTCTAACAAAATTTCTTTAAAAACTCTTTTATTATATTATTAAATTATTCGTTGTAAATATATTTTTTATATGAAAAAAAAAACATGCAATCTTATTGATTTTTTTCTTTGATGGATCTTAAAATGGTACTTCAATAAAATTTTGTGTATAAAACTATTTTTATCTAAGTACCAAGGTTTATCATTGGAAAAATGACATTAAGATACTAATGACCTATTATTTGCATAATTTTCTGGTTGTCTCGCTGAGTGGTGGAAATAAACAGGCGGCATTCTTAAATAAACATTCCCATCATTATTTTACATATGATAATTAATAAATAAGAATATATATAAGATAATAATGTATAAATAATAACTAACCGTGTGATTTGGCTTAGAATAGGATCACCCTGGTACTGATGGTGTCGTAAGAGTACCAAATAAAAATAAGTTTGAAAACAAATCCGAGCTAACTACCAGGCGCCCATACAGTACAGGAGATTCATTCTGCAATCTGTGAGTAGTACAAACGCTTTAAGAAAGGAACAAGTATAGTGTGCTAATTACCGCTTTATTGTAAATGCGCTTCTAAAACCAATCACTGACGGTAACGACACCGTGACGTCGTCATAAGTTGCGATTACGCACCTGTACGGTCTCTGGCTTCTCCCATCTAGTAACTATGCTTTGGTATCGCTTCCCGTCGGCTTCCGTTACAAATAGGCCTACGCTATAACTTATTATATAAAAAAATGGCTTTACAGCGCACTCCTCCAAATACAAACATATCAAAAAGTACTCCTCAGCTTCACGAACCATCGTTGAATGATTTGGACACACATGAAACTAAAATAAACAGTAATAAGAGATATAAACGTTCATTTGAAGATATAATGGGCAATACAAATTCGCTTACTACGGAAATAAGGTGCATAATAACCGATTTTAAAGCCCGACAAGAAAAAAGTTTGAAACTGTCACTCAAATGTTGAATTCTATAAAGGAACAAAATATTGAGATACAAAAGTCTTTTCAAAGCAAAATATATATATATATATATATATATATATATATATATATATATATATATATATATATATATATATATATATATATATATATATATATATATATATATATATATATATATATATATATATATATATATATATATATATATATATATACATATATATATATATATATATATATATATATATATATATATATATATATATATATATATATATATATATCTTATTTTTTGTAAGTAGTTTTGTAGTAATATATTCATTTTAATTCTTGAATTCTTACTCTTATTTTAATATCAAATGTTATAAATAAACATCTTTTAACATAGGTGTGTAGTAGAATTTTTTGTTATAATAACATGTACTTATGAAATTTTATTCATTTAGTGTAATTAATTATTTTCGGTGAGAAAATTGTCCTTTAAGAAATTATTTTGATTATAATTATTATGTTTTCAATAAATTTAGTTAAAATAGTTACATAAATAACATGTTGCATTTACTTTTTTCCCTCAGAAAGCCTTATATAGGGTGGACCAGAAATAATCGCGAATTTGAAAAAAATAGAATAAAAAAACTAAATACAGTTCACAGACAATTTTTATTTCAATTAAAAGAAGACATCCGGGAAATTCATTTCTTAAAAATAACATCATTGATGTGTGCACAATCGCGCCGCAAACATTCCTCGAATCTGAACCTCAAATTGGTAAAAACTCGCTCGCACATTGCGCGGGGAATAGCTGTCATTTCTTCTCTGATATTGGTCTTCAACTGATTAATTGTTGCTGGATTATTGGAATACACTTTACTTTTTAGGTATCCCCACATAAAAAAGTCCGGTGGCGTTAGATCTGAACTTCTAGGCGGCCATGCAATGTCACCTCGGCGCGATATCAGTTTCCCAGCAAACATCTCGTTTACGACCGCCAAACAGGCATTAGATGTATGGCATGTCGCGCCATCTTGTTGAAACCACGTCGCACGATTATAGGCTTCAAATTGTTGCAGTTGCGGAAAGAAATAATCCCTTAGCATGGCTATGTATCGGTCAGAGTTTACAGTGACAGATTGCCCTTGTTCATTTTCAAAGAAATAGGGTCCGATAATTCCGTGCGCTGATATGGCCGCCCAAACGGTTACTTTCGGCGAATGCAGAGGCTTTTCATGTTTTGCACGTGGGTTCTCTGCAGCCCAGTAACGACAATTCTGTTTATTGACATGCCCATTTATGTGAAAATGGGCTTCGTTCAAAACGCGACGCAAAGATGTTCTGGATACCGTAAGTTCAGCTGAACGCTTGCGAGTCGATAGACCAGGATTACGTTGAACTGAAGCTCTAACTTGCTCAATTGTGTCTTCCGTTCTTGTTGACCTTTGGCGTCCCGCAGGCTTTTGTTTGTGAGTCGAACCAGTAGTTTCGAACTTTCTGACACACTTTCCTTCGGTCACTGATTTAGGTCATGTAATCCAAACTCACGCCGAAATAAACGCCGAACAATAGCGCACGAATCGCCAATTTTGTAATAATGTTTAATGCAGAATGCACGTTGCGCTCCGGTGAAGTTATCCATCGCGACTAAATTTCCGAGAACCGAGCTTCTCAACCCCACCACCCACGCGGCCCCCTCTCATATCGTTCAAGCGCAAGAGTGTTTTTAAAATCGTACGCCCTTCTGGCCCACCCGGTATCAATATATCCATATTAAAATACGTGTGTCATAAAGTACGTGTGGGAGAGTCATGCATGGGCGGACCGGATTATACCATCCCTGGCATTTAAAACTGGCGTTAAGTAGTGGCATTGGCCACTGCGTTTCGCATTGGGTAATGCCGGGCCCCGGTGCCCATCCACCTTAAAGGCGGGCAACGCACCTGTAACTCCTCTGGAGTTACACGGGGCCACTGTCCGGTGATCCGTCTGCTCGTTTGCCGTATTTTCCATTAAAAAAAAAAGAACTTAATATATACTCAAAGTCCTCTTCACACATCTTGAGGAAGAAGGACCGGGGTCCTTATGTTATTTAAAGTGATTTTCCTTTAGTACTTTGAGTGCTATTTTCTTGAAAATTAATTGAGGTGGGGGTGTTAATTTAACTTAAATGTATGTTATTAAATATATTTGAATTCATATTATTGTAGTCAAAATAAAACAAAATAATTCCGTTGCTTAAATAATCTATACAGTATTTAATATGATTAATCAAAGACAATTTTAGATAATTATTTCGTGTGAATATAATGATGATGCAGTACTCAAATCTACAACTTCAGACGACACAATATTAGAGGGATGTTAAGAAAGTTGGTCGATATTAGTTAACAACAATATCGTATTTTTGCATAATTTTAACTAATGCTTACTAACTGATGCATGCGAAATTTTATTTGAAGTTGATTTAATTAAAACAACACTAAATAAGATTACTTTGATTATTACAATTATTACACTATTAGCAGTTGTCTACCCGCGATCGCGGTCTACTCTATCCAAAAATTGTTAGAATTTAACCCATTACCGCCCGCTGTACACAAGCAGGTACACCGACAAAAATGAGGGTATTTTTTAGAAAAATGTACTAACTGATGTCATTTGTTTTTTGAACTGTTAACAGAAGTACAGGTTACTATCGTAGAGAGAAGAAGACTGAGTTCATCTTTTTAATTATTAAAAAAAGAGTGTTTTGTTTTAGTGGTTTCCTCGAAGTGCGTACCGCAAGTTTATTTGTTATTATTTTTTAATTATTAAAGATAAATTACCTGAAAATTTATTGTTAAACAATAGTATATACACTAATTTAACTTGTAAATTTCCAAATAGTATACACACTAATTTAACTTGTAAATGTTAATTGTCTTTAACTATAAATACATTATTCGGTTTTATAAAAACTACGTGATTTTCTTACTGTACCTGAGCGGGTACATTGGGCAGATATGTGAAAAAAAGAAAGTTTTTTCGTAGATATTTCTATCTATAGACAATGGTTCAAAGACGTGGTTATTCGGTACAAAACCAATATTTACAATTAGAAGAAGCTATAAATTCTATCATTGCTGAAGAAAGTGATGATGAAAATGACTAACTGATTGTTCCGCCTGAAAGTGGTGCAGTAACTGATGAAGTGGAGGGTCCAAAAGACGACATTGTGACCACAAACATAGCCAAGAGATGTTCCAGGGACTATTGAAGTAGTACGGCGTGGAAGATGACCCTCAGACGGAAATAGAAATGACAATTAACCCCTTTCGACCTATGTATCAATAATATCTGAACCTGCTAATGCTAACTGCAATTGTAGAAAAATCTTACCACTCTGCTCCACTACAAACGATTTATATTGTGGGAAGTCAAACGAGACTTCCACAGATCATTCAGGATCTAGAGTAGTTAAGTCTCTATTGATAAAAATCCCTGCAAATCGCTGCAATCGCTGTCTAATTTACCAATTTGTAGAATGACTTTAGAAAGGATGGAGTCAGGGATTATATGAGAGAATAGAACGAAGAAATGTCCACTAGATTTGGTAAATGAAATTAAAAAAAACCCTTGCTTCTTCGCTTTGACGAAACCAATGAATTACTGTTTGTTAGATAGAAAAATAATAGTGTCTGTACTATCGGAACTAAACTTTGATAACATTGAACCGTTAGCCAAAAGTGTGTTCACAAATAAAAGAAAATATGGGTTTAACTGTGCCGATGCTCTCTTTTCCCCTGAAGAGTTCAAAAATGTTTTATCTAATTTGAAGGACACTAGTCCAGGTGAAGTTGGTGTCTACTATTCATTTAGCACCACTTTTTAAATTTACATAATAATATATTTTTATCAGGCAATATCCCAAATTCATTGAAATCCCAAATTATTATTCCTATCCTTAAACCTGGTAAAAATTCATCTGATCCTAGTTCTTATTATTAACATCTACACTCATGACCTAGAATTGTCTGTAAATAATTTTTGTAATATCCTTCAGTATGCTGATGATATCGTCCTCTATTACAGCTCAAATTCTGTGGAGGACATTACTTATAGATTAAATACTGCTTTACACTATCTTAACCAGTGGCTCTCTAATCACGGTTTGGAACTATCTGTAGCGGAGTGTCAGGCGGTGGTGTTTACTAAAAAGAGAGTTATTCCAAATTTTGAAATTTCTTATGATAATGAATTCATAAATCTTGCAGATAAATTTTTAGGCATGATTCTCGACAAACGACTTAACGGAATTGCCCATGCTCAATATCTCACAAAAAAATGTGAAAAAAGTATTAATACTTTAAGAGCTGTATCTGGTGTGTGGTGGGGTGCACACCCTTATACTCAAAAACTGCTGTACAATGCTGTAATCCGTAGTCATATTGATTATGGATTATTCGTTTTAGACCCTTTCAATAAAATTGCTACGGAAAAGCTCAATTGAAACCAATACAAGTGTTTAAGAATTATATTAGGTGCAATGAAGTCTTCTCCCACCAATGCACTGCAGGTGGAATGTGTAGACCCGCCTTTTCCTATCCGCCGTCAATTCCTTTCTGACCGATTTGTAGGCAAAATGTTACAGCTGGCCTCCCATCCCCTATGGTCTAAGTTATCTGACTTAGCCCATCTCATCCCTCGGGGCAAGCCCCAGCCTTACCTATTCATTAGTTTCCTAAAATTTACTTCTCTTCCTCACCCCTTATCTAATGATCCATCCAACCCTTTATTTTGCACACGCTATAAAGCTTTAGTATTTAACCCTCCTGTCATCACTAATCTTGGCCTAACCAAGGGAGCTGGTGACACCAACACAAAATCCTCCTTGTTTGATTTTCAAACAGACTGTTATTTGTACTGACGCATTAAGCTGCATACTGGGAAATCCGTTTTGTAGTAAATTAAGATCTTCAATTATTTTAAGAATTCTAGAAGAATTATACTCATGCCATCTAAAGGGCTTGGATGTTACTTTGGCAGGGATTCCAGGTCATTCTGGAATCTGTGGGAATGAATCTGCAGACTCCTGCGCAAAATTAGCCATCCAGTGTGGCATTTCAGGTAACTTCTCTATTTCGGCCCAAGACTTTGTCTCTGGCATCTTCTCATTTGGATACATCCTGGTCTAAATTCTGGGATCTGTCAAAATCTCAGAAAGGTAAGTATTTTGCTTCCATCCAACCTAACATTCCAAGGCGACCTTGGTTTTTTCTCAAAAAATTTACTGAACGAAGTGTTATAACTATTATTTGTCGCTTGAGCCTTGGACATACATGTACTCCTGTTCACCTGGCTAAGATCAGGGTCAGGGACCATTCACTTTGTGAATGTGGCCTAGACGACGGTTCCCCATCTCACATCCTTTTCTCCTGTCCTAAGTTAATCCACCCCTTATATGATGTTCTTCCTTATAAAGTTCCCGTCCCCTTAATGTTCAATGTTTGTTAATGTTTGTGTTTAGTCCTTTATGTAAATTTTTATGTAAATATATTAAGTATAACAAAATAAAATTGTAAGCTAACATTATTGTAAAATATTATCTACTACTAACCGTCTATGATTATTTTTTGTATAAATTTATTATTTTGTTTTAGGTGATGGTAATACTAAGTGGATCTTTTTTCTTTACATGCACTCTCTTATCGTTTAATTTTCTATTTTTTTTTTTTACTGTAGGTTACTCTACGTCGTTTCATTTTCTATATTTTTTTTTTACTGTAGGGTACTCCTTCGTGTGTTCTCCATTCAACGTGACATTGGCGAAGTGATTCTGTGCTCAACTGGCACGCTCGGAACGCCATAACGAAAGAACTGAACTGAACTGAACTGACCATTGTATTTTAGCAAAAATGTTTAAAATCCTGATGACTTCTAGAGTCAGAAAAAATCACCTAAGTATAAACTTAGGTATTTTTTTTACTGACTTCTGCACTTTGATCAAAATATCTTGATCAAAGTTCATGCCCTCAGGACAAACAAGGTTTCCACCTCGGGGTTAGCTAACCGCGAGATGAAACATTTGCAGAATAGGCACCATCCCACAGCGCTTTGATTCAAATGATGATTTAGTTTATTTATATCGAACTGTAACTTTCACAATTTAACAGAGCTCAATAAAGTTGTCGGCACAAGTTTTATATAAGGTCTTATTAAAGGATATTACAATTAAAATAAAACCCTGATTGCCTGTAAAAGTCACTTACGGAAGTTTATTTAAGCTACACTTCCTTGCATCAAATTATAGTTTTTGTTAGTGAATATTTAATTTGGATTGTATTTTTAGTATTAATGTTTATATGACTCATAATTATCACAGATGACATCGCATTAGACCAGAACCAGTTCGTAATTGTGATGGTTACAAGTTTGATCCCTAATTAGGGAAATGATCATATATATAAAATTGTACTCCAATATGGAGCACCGCGTTGAGTTACGATATTTAAAAAACAGTATCTCGAATGAATAATTAGTGTAATAACCAGCTTATGTACATTCTCCTTGAAAATAAAAAAAGACAAAATATACGGTAATTAATAAAATAAACTTAGCACCGGTTTGACGATATACATATACAATTTTTTTTTGTATAGACGATTTCTTTAATTGAAATTCCTTGCGATCAAATGTATATGGTATGTGTTTTCCAAAAAGTAAAGTTGTCAAATACAATCCCCCGTCAAATAAAACGTGTCCTTCGTAACGTAATTTAATTTAATAACGTCACAGTCAAAATGTTTCTATGAAAACATAGTGTATACGAGTATTAATTAATATACACATATAAATATGAATTATTTAAAAAACTAACGTATATTTCCTTGTACAAAAACAATTACATAACATTTTTGTTTTTATATTTAACTACAAATTACACTTGAGCGTTATAGTTGCATAATTTTGTCAGTACAGACTAAATATAATAATAGTATAAACCAGTAACACCAAGAAGTTCTGGTGCTGTCTTTCTTAGTGCCGCTGTCGTTGGCAACCAAAGCTAGTGACAAATTGCTACTCAGCCCATTGTGAAGAATATTTATATTTAAATAATTTTCATTAATCCATTACATTATGAGTAGACAAAGTACGACATTGAGTTCCGCCAGTCACTACAAATGAAAATTAATCTAATAGATATAAACAGATATCAACAAGTATCCCTCTCTGTGTCCTGTAATGTTGAAAAAATATGAAGCTGCTTTTTTATATTATAAAGTTTGCTATTAGAATGTATAATTTATTTTATTTATGTCTTTTGTATGAAACATATTCTTTTAAAATTTAAATATACAATACTCACTCTCTCTCAGCTTCACGCTGTATCCTGCACATGGCAGAGTAGGCAGTGGGAACCTGGGAAACTAGTGTTAAAACACTCCATTCCACTCCACAACCCACAACCTGTCGGTTACAGTCACACGCTTGTGCCGCTGCGCCACGACAGGCCTTAAATAAAATATACAATAAACCTAAAATATACAATATACTTTTAAAAAGCTTTTATATATAAAAAACTGTATGCCCTTATTTCCGCATCGTTTACCAGTGTATTTAATATCAATTAGTGTAAGGTGAAGTCATAATTGAATAACATTTTTTAACGTCAATATCCTTAGCTACTATCTATATATAATTTTATTTACCAGAACTAATAAAAGAACATATATTTCATTTGAAAATAAAAAAAAAATATTTATGTTAATTTGTACTTTTAATAAAAAATATAATGAATAAAAATTTAACGTCAAAAACAAGCAACTTTACGCTTTTACACGCAACATTGGTAAACGGGTTGGTACATGTGTATAGAGTAAATAATGTGGTCTTAATTTTTGAAATAGTCGATTAGTCGAGTCGAGTCTTAACAATTTAAAGAACTTTAATGAATAACTTCTCTGAATTTTAACCACATGTAAACAAATGTGAAATTGTATCAGAACAGATTTTTCTTACTAGAAAAATGATTTTTCTACTTAGAAAAAGCTGTTAGCATAGTAAGGGTTTGTGTATTTTACGAAGTACATCGTAATTTTCTGTAAATTGTCTTCTTTCTTCACCCAGGACTAGTATCACCATAAAAAATCTTATATAAAAATTATCTTTATATTGAATACGTGGAAAACCTTAGAATGAGGATTCCCGTTACCAAGCGCCGATATACTCGTAACAACTGCGACGTTAAGCTCTTTCAGACTTTTATTAGTGTCCTATTCCGTACTGTTATGCAAATAACAGACAGAACAGGCAGGTTGATTATTTAGTCAACCTGTCTCTTTATTGTATAGTAGCAGTTAAATATTACTAATTAATGATAGTAGTAACTAGTCAACCATGTACTTTTATGGTTTCGTACACCTTACAATGACGTTTTAATAAAAAGCTCATACAAAGATCAGAAATATTAAACACGTCGATTGCCAAAGAAAATTTGTTTTAGAGCTACGTGATAAGTAATAGTAGACACCAATTTAAAAATGCTCTTAAAACAATATTATGGTTTAAACAAATATCGTATATAATTATCATAATAATAAAGGGGCCTGTCGTGGCGCAGCGGCGCAAGCGTGTGACTGTAAACGACAGGTTGTGGGTTACCCAACTTGAGGAAATGGAATATTTAATATTTTCAAATTAAATTTTTAATGTTTTCATTTCTTCGCTCTGGTAACAAGGCAAAGCGCGGTGTTGAGTGCCACTCAACACGCAATGCCTCGAATTCAGTGGAAAGTGGGGAACGGAAGTAGAACGGAGTGTCTTCACACTAGGTTTCCAAGTTCCCTCTGCCTACTCTGCCATGTGCGGCATACAGCGTGAAGCTGAGTAAATATTATTAATATAAACATAATTTAATTTTAGGTGTATAGTTATATAATTGGTTTGAACCGTAGAACAAAAGATTTTTCTAGTAGATATTTCATCGTTTGTAAATAATTATTTAATGATTATTAATATAAAAAAAATGTAGTTTTAACAGGTTTTTCCTATGCCTTGTCTACAATAGAAAGCTAATAGATTTATTCGATTTTACTACTTAAAAGGTGAAAATCAAATTATTTAAGTCCCTAACATGTAATAAAATCCAATTATGTTATAAGTAAATATCAAGATTTGATGAAATTTTAAATTTTTAAATTATTTACAGCAATGCGACTAGCTAAAAAACAAAAAATATATAAAATATTATAATAAAAATGATATTTTTATACATTATATATGTATATTATATAACCGTTGTTGTCCGCCATTTACAAAATTCTACGAAAAAGACTAGAGGTATCTCAATGTGAACGGAGTGATTTACATATTTTTTATTCACATTATAAAAAACTTTCAATAAATATAAGTTAACATTTAATTTACTTTCAATGCGCGTACGCGCTCCCAAAAATCAACTTATTGAAAACGATATGAAGGCTTTTGTGATTCTTAATTAGTTAGCTGGCACTTGCAATTTTTGCTCAGTTCAACACTCGAAGCTGTAGCGTGAAGTTATAAAACATACAATTTAAGCTAAAATATTTAAAACATAACATTTAAAAAAAAATTAAAATGGATTATTTACCAAAAGATAAAATATTAGAGTTCCGACCGAATACATTGATCGAGTTGCGGAAGCTATACAATTTGGATAAACCAGGCAGAATGCAAGATGCTATTACTATACTCAATGAGTGGGTGCAGAAACAAGCACACTTTAAAAAGAAAGATTTCAGTAAGTACTTTTTTTTACACTAAGCGTTCCCTAACGGAAAGTACGGGGCCGGCACCGGTTTTTTTAATTATAAATTAATTAACAAATTTAAATATTTTTTATGTAAATGGAAAATCATTAGAGACGATGTTATGAGAATAGAAGAATAACTTTTTTGGAACTCAACCTGAGTTCAAAAAACATATTTTCTACTTAAATATGTGTAAATATTGATCAGATCACCAAAAACTATTACTAGCTGTACTTAACAGCCCTTAATTTTATAAGCAAAAGGTATCTCATCATATGTGATACATAAGTCGTGAATTTAAAATTCCTGACTCCAAATATCTTGTATTTGTAATTTTCATGTTCTTTATTTAATTTGAATCTTTTAAAAAAATATATTAATTTACGTTATCCTAGTTCGATATTTATAAAAACATATGACTATTTATAAGTATGAAAATATTAAAGTTAAGTTTAAAAAGCGTATAAAAATTTTGAACGAAGCAGGATTTGAACCTGCGCCTCTGGAACGGTTTTCCAGAGGCGCAGGTTCAAATCCTGCTTCTTTCAAAATTTTTATAGGCTTTTTAAACTTAAGTTTAGTATGTTCTGTCCTAAGTGTGGAATAACACTTTAAGACATAGTAAAAATAAGTATGAAAATAGTTGACATGAAACCAAAATATTTACAAAAATCCTTATTCCATTTATTTATTCGTTCACGCTGTACCCTGTATACGGTAGGGTAAGGAGAGGAAATTTGGGAACTTAGTGTCAAAACACCGCTCCGTGCCTCACTTACCGCCGCATTTACGAGATTGCGTGTTGAGTGACAAAAATCGACGCCGCGCTCTTCTTTAACAAAGAAGAGCGCGGCGTCGATTTTTGTCACTCAAGAGCTAATAAATGAAAATAATAAATATTTAATTTAAAAATATTGAATATTTTACTTCTTCTTAGTGAGAATCGAACCCAAAACTCTTCGTAAACAGTCACACACTTGTGCCCCTGAGCCACGACAGGCCTCACATTTATCCCATATAATATTTAAAATTTATAACATAAACAAAAACCTTGAAATTCGTGTTCCTGTTATATGAAAATTCCCTTAGTTTGGTGTTTACATGGAGTTATAAATTTCACATTTTCCTTGACAGAGAGATTCTAGTATCAAAATACCGTTCTGCGGTTTTAATGACACAATTCAATGAGAAATTTCTTCTTTCCCTTACAAATAACTCAATTAATTTATGCAGTAGGAATTGTGACTACAACCGTCGTTGCTCCCTAAATTTGATATAAAAAACATAATTGATGAAAAAATAAAAAAGAAAAGAATCAAAAGAAAAGAATCAAAAAAGTACACTAAATTATGAATATTTGTACATCAAATTCTTCTAAAATTGTATATATCTTTCAAACCGGTCTGTGGTAAAACATGTCTGACAATAAATTATAAAGTTACATTTGGTTAAAGTTATATAATATACTTATTATTTACCTCTTTAATATTATATTATAAAAAAATTACGCTTATTTAGTATGGATATTGTTGTTTAGATAAAATAACTAAAACATTAAATTATAATTTATTGTCATTAAAATCTATAAAGTATCTATTGGAATATTATACCTGAGTTAGAACAATGTTGTTACTAGAGTTAGATAATATAATATATATTTACAATATTTTTTTATTAAAATACAATTCAAACGCATATGACAAAAATAAATATTTTACTTTCGAAATTACTTTGATAAATACAGTTTAATAAAAAGTTTCAGCCATTTACGACGCACAGTTTTTATCAAACACTCGTTTGGCTGAGTTTATGCGAGTTTTTTTTCTAAAAAATGTAAAAAATTTAGAAAATCGAGTATCGAGCTGTCATTAGATATTGTTTTTGTAAGGCAATACGTCTTCGCAAATAAAAGATGAGTTGGATTTAGTGTATGGGGACACTGTACCATCATTTACCACAGTGAATTTGAGGCTGCTGAATTTAAACGTGGTCGTAAGAGCTTAGGAGTCTCACGCTAGACCAAAAACGTATTCGAATGGACATTTTCAATATTTTTTTTTGGCGCAGTTTAGGCAAAATAAATCCGAGTTTTATTACAGGCACCAATTAATTACTGTAGATAAAATTTGTATACATCATTACACACCCGAACATACAGTCCAAACAGTAGACTGCAAAGGGGAAACTGGCTCCAAAAAAAAAACATAACTGTTTTTCGGCTGGGAAATTGATGGCGACTGTTTTATTAGTATAGTGATGGAGTTATTTTATTCAATCGATGAGCATACTATGGATCATTACTTGACAAGCTAGGCAGAACTTGCGAAAAAATGGCCACTTTGCTAAAAAAGGAAAACCTTTTTCGCCAAGCCAACACTGTGTCACACCTGAACGGTTGCCGTGGCAAAACTCGACGAATTACGGTTCTTATCTTTTTCCTTTGGTCCTTGACCATCGTACTCACCAGATATAGTTAAATGAAGAGGCAATCATATTCGTGAACAAGTATTTTGTAGAAAAATATAATTTGAAAACTTTTCAGACCACCCTAGTAAACTTCAATATTTTAACATATTATTATTGAATTTTATTTGTCTAAGATAACTGATAATAATGTTTTTTTATTAATTTTTCTTTAATATTCTGAATATTTTCCAAGTCGGCTCTATTAGTTGTTTCCATTTTTCCATAAATTTTTTGACACATTGCAAGTTAAGTGGCGTATATCAACGTCGAGCTTTATCTATAACAGTTTTCCGTAATTTTATTGTTTATTTATGAGATTTTTAAACTTAAGTCTAGTTAATTTAATTTGTACCTATGTGATTTTTTACTGGTCGAACGTACGTAATTTGATTTATATCTTTAGTTTGTCTTATTTTTAAATAATTTAATAATTTATAAGCTCATTCACAAAAAATATACGTCTAGATTTTTCTAAAATTCAGCCATATATAAATTGTAAGACAAAAGTATAAAACATTACTTTATATAGCACTTACATATTTTTACAGTGTGGTAACTATGAAAAGCGTGGCGTTGAGTTCCGCTATGAATCACGCAATGCATCAAATCGGGGAAATGTTAAAAACGAAAGTGCCCTAATGGAAACGGAATGTTTAACTTGGTTCCCAGATACCCTCTTAAATAGCGGGGCTATTTGCAGGATACAAGATAAAGCTAAATAAATCTTTATCCAGAGGGTGTCTTTATCCAGAGGGTGTCTTATACAGAGGGTGTCTTTATTCAGAGGGTGTCTTATCCAGAGGGTGTCTTTGACATATGTCTGTCCGATATGTGTTCTTTGGCATACGGGTACGCGACCCCGGATCCTCGAGCCACCACTATTATACCTCCATCAAGTCCATAAAAGTGGTGTCCCTCATAATTATCCTTCCCCCACTTCCACCAATCCCATCCCTCTTTCCCGTGGTTTTTCCCTGTGAAGGGGTTTTGGAGGTCAGATGGCAGTGGCTCCATTTAAAAACCGCCAACCGCCACATTTATGGCAAAGAAAATAAAAAGAATGGGTACGGCTAGGGCGTCGCCGCTAAACGACGCGCAGGCACATCGCCCTACACCTGCGACAAGTGGGCCAGGGCTACCGTGTCAAGTACGGGCACGGCTAAAGACGCGAGTACCCAGACGAAAACTCCGCTTTGTAACGTGGAATATTGGCTCTCTTACCGGACGATGCAGAGAACTCGCAGATGTACTCACGAGACGTCGGGTCCAGTGCGCTTTCCTCCAGGAAACTCGCTGGAAGGGCAATAAGTCCCGTAACATCGGACAGGGTTACCGGCTTATATACACTGGGTCACCTTCTGGTAAAAACGGTGTGGCGGTAGTGGTTTCTGAAGAGCTTCAGAATGGACTCCTCGAAGTTGACCGTCGCTGCAATCGCTTGATGCGGGTAAAGGTACTGATTGAGGGAGTTACCACAAACTTAATCAGTGCCTACGCCCCCCAGGCGGGCTGTAGCACGGCCGAAAAGGAGTCATTTTGGGAAGCAGTATGAAGAGGTTCTACTTGCTATACCGTCTACCGAAGTAAT
The DNA here is from genome assembly GCA_019049475.1 of Eueides isabella. NCBI lineage: Eukaryota > Metazoa > Arthropoda > Insecta > Lepidoptera > Nymphalidae > Eueides > Eueides isabella. Next base: position 7,521,732 of record CM032403.1, on the reverse strand, counting down.
TCTAGTTGGAGGAGACTTAAACGGCCACGTCGGTAAGGCTGCAGACACGTATGAACGTGTTCACGGTGGTTTTGGACACGGTCTTCGGCCTTCATATTGAGGGTGAAAATATTCTAAGAACCTGAATTGCGTCTGATCTGGCCGTTGTGAACACATTCTTCCAAAAGAATCCTCAGCACCTTATCACGTATAAAAGTGGGTCCCACTCAACGCAAATTGATTACTTGTTGACCAGACGGTGTCATATGGGCAGGGTTACTAACTGTAAGGTCATTCCAGGTGAAAGCTTGACGGCCCAACATCGTCTTCTTGTCATGGACTTTAACGTCACTCCAAAGAAGAAAGTAGCCGAGAAACGTAGGCCTCGGATCAAGTGGTGGTTGCTGAATGGACCGATGCAGACCGACTTCCTAGCAGAGGTAAAAAGTCGAAATCTTACGACTAACACCGAGACTGCTCAGGATGCTTGGGATCGAGCTCAGTTAGCAATCATTGCGGCAGGCAGACGAGTTCTTGGCGTTTCTAAGGGAGGACGTGTCATCGACAGGGAGACATGGTGGTGGAATGACAAGGTGCAGGAGGTGATTCGTGAAAAGAAGGCTGCCTTTAAGAAGTGGCAGAAATACAACTCTCCTGAAGACAGACTGGAGTACATAGTAGCAAAACGTGTCAGCAAAAAAGCTGTAGCCAGAGCCCGCAGTGAGAGTTTATCACCATTATATGATAAACTTGAAACTGCGGAGGGGCAGAAGCTCATATACAAACTGGCCCGTGGCCGCAATATCGCAAAATGTCTTTGCGTCAAAGATTTCAAGGGCACAGTTGCTCTGTAATCACGCTTCTGTGAAGGAGAGATGGAGAAGCTATTTCCAGGAGCTGCTGAACACTCAGCATCCGCGCAGTCTTCATCACGAGCCACCGCCTAGCCTCGGACTTGTTGCCCCAATAACCTTTGACGAAACTCGGAATTGCCTTCGACGCATGAAGAACGGAAAAGCGGTGGGGCCTGACGAAATTCCGATCGAAGCGTGGAAATCGTTGGGCTCTCTTGGTGTGCTCATACTTACTTGAACACTGGGAAGATGCCACACCAGTGGCGGCTTAGCTTTATTACCCCTATTTACAAGGGAAGGGGCAGTGTCCAAGATTGTGGTAGTTATAGGGGCATTAAGCTTATGAGTCACACCATGAAGCTCTTCGAGCGCATTATCGATATCAGGCTCCACCAAGAGTGTACTGTCTCTGAGTCTCAATATGGATTTCAACCTGGATCGGGTACTAAGGACGCCAGTTTTGCCCTCAGAACTTTGATGGAGGCATACAGGGAAAAGAGGAGAGCTCTGCATGTGGCTTTTTTAGATCTGCAGAAGGCCTTTGACTGTGTGCCTCGTCAGTGTATCTGGTGGGCATTGCGTTTGAAAGGGATCCCTGAGGCCTATATTGAGATTATCAAAGATATGTATCACAATTCCGCTTCCATGGTTAGGACTGCTGTTGGCGACACCATACCTTTCCAGATTACAGTAGGGGTTCACCAGGGCTCAGCTCTTAGCCCATTCTTATTTAACGTAGTGCTAGATACTGTCTCGGCTCACATCCAAGACCAGCCTCCGTGGCTAATGATGTATGCCGATGACATAGCACTCGTTGAAGAGAACCGGCTGATGCTAGAGCGTAAAGTGAACCTCTGGAATGGTACGCTTGAGAACGGCGGTCTTAAACTAAATGTGTCGAAGACCGAGTACATGGCTTGCGGGAGACCGGACTCGAGCACTATCCATGTAGGTACTGAACCAGCCGTTAAGTCGGAAAAGTTCAGGTACCTCGGATCCGTTATGCATGAGTCTGGAGGCATCGATCACGATGTTCATGGTCGGATAAGCGCAACCTGGGCCAAATGGCGGGAGGTCACTGGTGTGGTCTACGATCGCAGAATACCAACCAAACTCAAGGGGCTGATATACAAAAGCATCGTTCGACCGGTTCTTTTATACGGCAGCGAATGCTGGCCAGTACTATCTCGGCACACTCAGGAGCGTCACGAAAATGAAGATGCTGAGATAGGATGTGCGGCGTAAAGCGGTCTGACCGCATACGTAACACATTCATTCGAGGTAGTCTTGGAGTCCGTGACATAGCGGATAAGCTCCAAGGGCGTCGCCTGAGGTAGTATGGTCACGTCGCGCGCCGCCGCGGGATCTATGTCGGACGCAAGTGCCTTGATATGTCTGTGCCTGGAGTGAGACCTCCCGGACGCCCAAGGAAGCGCTGGTTGGATGTCGTGATGCAGGACATGAGAGCCAATGGTCTAACCTCTGAGAACGTAAAAGATCGTGCAAAGTGGAGTAGGCTTAGTAGGAAGACAAACCCTAGCACAGCAAGCCGGGATTAATGCCAGGAAGTAGAAGAACATAAAG